>JAVRKA010000075.1:0-1200000 GCA_034508555.1 Venustoraphidia nigricollis
CTGCTTCTATATTTGAAATGCCTATCGGCACCTATTTTTAAAATACCAATCGGCAACTATATCTGAAATGCCTATCGGCACCTATATCTGAAATGCCTATCGGCATATATTTTTGAAATGCCTTTCGGAAACTACATCTGAAATGCCTATCTGCTTGTATATTTGAAATGCCTATCGGCAACTATATCTGAAATGCCTATCGACACCTATATTTGAAATACCTATCGGCTTCTATATCTGAAATGCTTATCGGCACCTGTTTTTAAAATGCCAATCGGCAACTATATCTGAAATGCCTATCGGCACCTATATCTGAATTTCCTATCGGTAACTATTTTTGAAATGCCTATCGGAAACTACATCTAAAATGCCTATCAGCACATATATTTGAAATGCCTATCGGCAACCATATCTGAAATGCCTATCGACACCTATATTTGAAATACCTATCGGCTTCTACAACTGAAATGCCTATGGGCACCTATTTTTAAAATGCAATTCGGCAACTATATCTGAAATGACTATCGGCACCTATATCTGGAATGCCTATCGGCACTTTTTTTTGAAATGCCTATCTGAAACTACATCTGAAATGCCTATCAGCACCTATATTTGAAATGCCTATCGGCAACCATATCTGGAATGCTTATCGGCACCTATATTTGAAATGCCTATCGGCTTCTATATCTGAAATGCCTATCGGCACCTATTATTAAAATGCCAATCGGCAACTATATCTGAAATGCCTATCGGCACCTATATCTGAAATGCCTTTTGGCACTTATTTTTGAAATGCCTATCGGAAACTACATCTGAAATGCCTATCAGCACCTATATTTGAAATGCCTATCGGCAACCATATCTGGAATGCCTATCGGCACCTATATTTGAAATGCCTATCGGCTTCTATATCTGAAATGCCTATCGGCACCTATTTTTAAAATGCCAATCGGCAACTATATCTGAAATGCCTATCGGCACCTATATCTGAAATGCCTATCGGCAACTATTTTTGAAATGCCTATCGGAAACTACATCTGAAATGCCTATCAGCACCTATATTTGAAATGCCTATCGGCAAACATATCTGAAATGCCTATCGACACCTATATTTGAAATACCTATCGGCTTCTATATCTGAAATGCCTATCGGCACCTTTTTTTAAAATGCCAATCGGGTAACTATATCTGAAATGCCTATCGGCACCTATATCTGAAATGCCTATCGGCACCAATTTTGAAATGCCTATCGGCACCTATATCTGAAATGCCTATCGGCACCAATTTTGAAATGCCTAACGGAAACTACATCTGGAAAGCCTATCAACACCTATATTTGAAATGTCTATCGGCAACCATATCTGGAATGCCTATCGGCACCTATATTTGAAATGCCTATCGGCTTCCATATCTGAAATGCCTATCGACACCTATTTTTAAAATGCTAATCGGTAACTATATCTGAAATGCCCATCGGCACCTATAACTGAAATGTCTATCGGCACCTATTTTTGAAATGCCTATCGGAAACTACATCTGAAATGCCTATCAGCACCTATATTTGAAATGCCTATCGGCAACCATATCTGGTATGCCTATCGGCGCCTATATTTGAAATGCCTATCGGCTTCTATATCTGAAATGCCTATCGGCACCTATTTTTAAAATGCCAATCGGAATTTATATCTGAAGTGCCTATCGGCACCTATATCTGAAATGCCTATCCGCACCTATTTTTGAAATGCCTATCGAAAACTACATCTGAAATGCCTATCAGCACCTATATTTGAAATGCCTATCGGCAACCACATCAGAAATGCCTATCGGCATCTATATCTGAAATGCCTTTCGGCATTTATATCTGAAATGCCGATCGACACCTATATTTGAAATGCCTATCGGCACTTTTATTTTAAATGCCTATCAGGAACTATATCTGATAAGCCTATCGGCACCTATATCTGAAATGCCTATCGGCACCTATTTTTGAAATGCCAATCTTTAAGTATATCTGAAAAACCTATCGGCACCTATATCTAAAATGCCTATCGGAACCTATTTTTGAAATGCCTATCGGAAACTACATCTGAAATGACTATCAGCACCTATATTTGAAATGCCTATCGGCAACCATATCTGAAATGCCAATCCACACCTATATTTGAAATACCTATCGGCTTCTATATCTAAAATGCCTATCGGCACCTATTTTTAAAATGCCAATCGGTAAGTATATCTGAAATGCCTATCAACACCTATATCTAAAATGCCTATCGGAACCTATTTTTGAAATGCCTATCGGAAACTACATCTGAAATGACTATCAGCACCTATATTTGAAATGCCTATCGGCAACCATATCTGAAATGCCTATCCACACCTATATTTGAAATACCTATCGGCTTCTATATCTAAAATGCCTATCGGCACCTATTTTTAAAATGCCAATCGGCAACTACATCTGAAATGCCTATCGGCTTATATATCTGAAATGCCTATCGGCACCTATTTTTAAAATGCCAATCGGCAACTATATCTGAAATGCCAATCGGCACCTATATCCGAAATGCCTATCGGCACCTATTTTTGAAATGCCTATCGGAAACTACATCTGAAATGCCTATCAGCATCTATATTTGAAAAGCCTATCGGCAACCATATCTGAAATGCCTATCGACACCTATATTTGAAATCCCTATCGGCTTCTATATTTGAAATGCCTATCGACACCTATTTTTGAAATGCCTATCGAAAACTACATCTGAAATGCCTATCAGCACCTACATTTGAAATGCCTATCGGCAACCACATCAAAAATGCCTATCGGCACCTATTTTTAAAATGTCTATCGGAAACTACATCTGAAATGCCTATCAGCACCTATATTTGAAATGCCTATCGGCAACCATAACTGGAATGCCTATCGGCACCTATATTTGAAATGCCTATCGGCACCTATTTTTAAAATGCCAATCGGTAACTATATCTGAAATGCCCATCGGCACCTATATCTGAAATGCCTATCGGCACCTATTTTTGAAATGCCTATCGGAAACTACATCTGAAATGCCTATCAGCACCTATATTTGAAATGCCAATTGGCAACCATATCTGGTATGCCTATCGGCGCCTATATTTGAAATGCCTATCGGCTTCTATATCTGAAATGCCTATCGGCACCTATTTTTAAAATGTTAATCGGCATTTATATCTGAAGTGCCTATCGGCACCTATATCTGAAATGCCTATCGGCACCTATTTTTGAAATGCCTATCGAAAACTACATCTGAAATGCCTATCAGCACCTATATTTGAAATGCCTATCGGCAACCACATCAGAAATGCCTATCGGCATCTATATCTGAAATGCCTTTCGGCATTTATACCTGAAATGCCGATCGACACCTATATTTGAAATGCCTATCGGCACTTTTATTTTAAATGCCTATCGGCAACTATATCTGATAACCCTATCGGCACCTATATCTGAAATGCCTATCGGCACCTATTTTTGAAATGCCAATCTTTAAATATATCTGAAAAACCTATCGGCACCTATATCTAAAATGCCTATCGGAACCTTTTTTTGAAATGCCTATCGGAAACTACATCTGAAATGACTATCAGCACCTATATTTGAAATGCCTATCGGCAACCATATCTGAAATGCCAATCCACACCTATACTTGAAATACCTATCGGCTTCTATATCTAAAATGCCTATCGGCACCTATTTTTAAAATGCCAATCGGTAAGTATATCTGAAATGCCTATCGGCACCTATATCTAAAATGCCTATCGGAACCTATTTTTGAAATGCCTATCGGAAACTACATCTGAAATGACTATCAGCACCTACATTTGAAATGCCTATCGGCAACCACATCAAAAATGCCTATCGGCACCTATATCGGAAATGCCTTTCGGCATTTATATCTGAAATGCCTATCGACACCTATATTTGAAATGCATATCGGCACCTATATTTTAAATGCCTATCGGCAACTATATCTGATATGCCTATCGGCACCTATATCTGAAATGCCTATCGGCACCTATTTTTTAAATGCCTATCGGAAACTACATCTGAAATGCCTATTAGCACCTATATTTGAAATACCTATCGGCAACCATATCTGGAATGCCTATCGGCACCTATATTTGAAATGCTTATCGGCTTCTATATCTGCAATGCCTATCGACACCTATTTTTAAAATGCCAATTGGCAACTATAACTGAAATGCCTATCGGCACCTATATCTGAATTTCCTATCGGTAACTATTTTTGAAATGCCTATCGGAAACTACATCTGAAATGCCTATCAGCACATATATTTGAAATGCCTATCGGCAACCATATCTGGAATGCCAATCGGCACCTATATTTGAAATGCCTATCGGCTTCTATATCTGAAATGCCTATCGGCACCTATTTTTAAAATGCCAATCGGCAACTATATCTGAAATGCCTATCGGCACCTATATCTGAAATGCCTATCGGCACCAACTTTTGAAATGCCTATCGGAAACTCCATCTGAAATGCCTATCAGCACCTATATTTGAAATGCCTATCGGCAACCATATCTGAAATGCCTATCGACACCTATATTTGAAATACCTATCCGCTTCTATATCTGAAATGCCTATCGGCACCTATTTTTAAAATGCCAATCGGCAACTATATCTGAAATGTTTATCGGCACTTATATCTGAAATGCCTATCGGCACCAATTTTTGAAATGCCTATCGGAAACTACATCTGAAATGCATATCAGCACCTATATTTGTAATGCCTATCGGCAACCATATCTGGAATGCCTATCGACACCTATATTTGAAATACCTATCGGCTTCTATATCTGAAATGCCTATCGGCACCTATTTTTAAAATGCAAATCGGCAACTATATCTGAAATGCCTATCGGCACCTATATCTGGAAAGCCTATCGGCACTTTTTTTTGAAATGCCTATCGGAAACTACATCTGGAATGCCTATCAGCACCTATATTTGAATTGCCTATCGGCAAACATATCTGGAATGCCTATCGGCACCTATATTTGAAATGCCTATCGGCTTCTATATCTGAAATGCCTATCGGCACCTATATCTTAAATGCCTATCGGCATTTTTTTTTGAAATGCCTATCGGAAACTACATCTGAAATGCCTATCAGCACCTATATTTGAAATGCCTATCGGCAACCATATCTGGAATGCTTATCGGCACCTATATTTGAAATGCCTATCGGCTTCTATATCTGAAATGCCTATCGGCACCTATATCTGAAATGCCTATCGGCACCTATTTTTCAAATGCCTATCGGAAACTACATCTGAAATGCCTATCAGCACCTATATTTGAAATGCCTATCGGCAACCATATCTGGAATGCCAACCGGCACTTATATTTGAAATGCCTATCGGCAACCATATCTGGAATGCCTATCGGCACCTATATCTGAAATGCCTATCGGCATCAATTTTTGAAATGCCTATCGGAAACTATATCTAAAATGCCTATCAGCACCTATATTTGAAATGCCTATCGGCAACCATATCTGGAATGCCTATCGGCACCTATATTTGAAATGCCTATCGGCTTCTATATCTGAAATGCCTATCGGCACCAATTTTTAAATTGCCAATTGGCAACTATATCTGAAATGCCTATCGGCACCTATATCTGAAATGCCTATGGGCACCTGTTTTTGAAATGCCTATCGGAAACTACATCTGAAATGCCTATCAGCACCTATATTTGAAATGCCTATCGGCAACCATATCTGGAATGCTTATCGGCACCTATATTTGAAATGCCTATCGGCTTTTATATCTAAAATGCCTATCGGCACCTATTTTTAAAATGCCAATCGGCAACTATATCTGAAATGCCTATCGGCACCTATATCTGAAATGCCTATCGGCACCTATTTTTGAAATGCCTATCGGAAACTACATGTGAAATGCCTATCAGCACCTATATTTGAAATGCCTATCGGCAACCATAACTGGAATGCCTATCGGCACCTACATTTGAAATGCCTATCGGCTTCTATATCTGAAATGCCTATCGGCTTCTATATCTGAAATGCCTATCGGCAACTATATCTGAAGTGCCTATCGGCACCTATATTTGAAATGCCTATCGGCACTTATATTTTAAATAGGTGCCGATAGGCATTTTAGATGTAGTTTCCGATAGGCATTTCAAAAATAGGTGTCGATAAGCATTTCAGATATAGGTGCCGATAGGCATTATCGGCACCTATATCTGAAATGCTTATCGAGACCTATTTTTGAAATGCCTATCGAAAACTACATCTAAAATGCCTATCGGCACCTATTTTTAAAATGCCAATCGGCAACTATATCTGAAATGCCTATCGGCACCTATATCTGAATTGCCTATCGGTAACTATTTTATGAAATGCCTATCGGAAACTACATCTGAAATGCCTATCAGCACATATATTTGAAATGTCTATCGGCAACCATATCTGGAATGCCTATCGGCACCTATATTTGAAATGCCTATCGGCTTCTATATCTGAAATGCCCGGGCACCTATTTTTAAAATGCCAATCGGCAACTATATCTGAAATGCCTATCGGCACCTATATCTGAAATGCCTATCGGCACCTATTTTTGAAATGCCTATCGGAAACTACATTTGAAATGCCTATCAGCACCTATATTTGAAATGCCTATCGGCAAACATATCTGAAATGCCTATCGACACCTATATTTGAAATACCTATCGGCTTCTACATCTGAAATGCCTATCGGCACCTATTTTTAAAATGCCAATCGGGTAACTATATCTGAAATGCCTATCGGCACCTATATCTGAAATGCCTATCGGCACCAATTTTTGAAATGCCTAACGGAAACTACATCTGGAAAGCCTATCAGCACCTATATTTGAAATGTCTATCGGCAACCATATCTGGAATGCCTATCGGCACCCTTATTTGAAATGCCTATCGGCTTCCATATCTGAAATGCCTATCGACACCTATTTTTAAAATGCCAATCGGTAACTATTTCTGAAATGCCCATCAGCACCTATATCTGAAATGCCTATCGGCACCTATTTTTGAAATGCCTATCGGAAACTACATCTGAAATGCCTATCAGCACCTATATTTGAAATGCCTATCGGCAACCATATCTGGAATGCCTATCGGCGCCTATATTTGAAATGCCTATCGGCTTCTATATCTAAAAAGCCTATCGGCACCTATTTTTAAAATGCCAATCGGCATTTATATCTGAAGTGCCTATCGGCACCTATATCTGAAATGCCTATCGGCACCTATTTTTGAAATGCCTATCGAAAACTACATCTGAAATGCCTATCAGCACCTATATTTGAAATGCCTATCGGCAACCACATCAGAAATGCCTATCGGCATCTATATCTGAAATGCCTTTCGGCATTTATATCTGAAATGCCGATCGACACCTATATTTGAAATGCCTATCGGCACTTTTATTTTAAATGCCTATCGGCAAGTATATCTGATAAGCCTATCGGCACCTATATCTGAAATGCCCATCGGCACCTATTTTTGAAATGCCAATCTTTAAGTATATCTGAAAAACCTATCGGCACCTATATCTAAAATGCCTATCGGAACCTATTTTTGAAATGCCTATCGGAAACTACATCTGAAATGACTATCAGCACCTATATTTGAAATGCCTATCGGCAACCATATCTGAAATGCCAATCCACACCTATATTTGAAATACCTATCGGCTTCTATATCTAAAATGCCTATCGGCACCTATTTTTAAAATGCCAATCGGTAAGTATATCTGAAATGCCTATCGGCACCTATATCTAAAATGCCTATCGGAACCTATTTTTGAAATGCCTATCGGAAACTACATCTGAAATGACTATCAGCACCTATATTTGAAATGCCTATCGGCAACCATATCTGAAATGCCTATCCACACCTATATTTGAAATACCTATCGGCTTCTATATCTAAAATGCCTATCGGCACCTATTTTTAAAATGTAAATCGGCAACTACATCTGAAATGCCTATCGGCACCTATTTTTAAAATGCCAATCGGCAACTATATCTGAAATGCCAATCGGCACCTATATCTGAAATGCCTATCGGCACCTATTTTTGAAATGCCTATCGGAAACTACATCTGAAATGCCTATCAGCATCTATATTTGAAATGCCTATCGGCAACCATATCTGAAATGCCTATCGACACCTATATTTGAAATCCCTATCGGCTTCTATATCTGAAATGCCTATCGACACCTATTTTTAAAATGCCAATCAGCAACTACATCTGAAATGCCTATCGGCTTATATATCTGAAATGCCTATCGGCACCTATTTTTAAAATGCCAATCGGCAACTATATCTGAAATGCCAATCGGCACCTATATCTGAAATGCCTATCGACACCTATTTTTAAAATGCCAAATGCTAAATTATAAAAAATTTCAAATATATGTGTATTTGAGTGTTAACGCTTAGGGACTTTGCGAATTATCAGTTTTCATCATTTTTTGCCTGTTTATTATTTGTTTGTTTAGTTTCTTTGTGCACGCATCATATTTCTGTGTGTCTGTTACCTTTTCACGCCTAAACCGCTAACGTGTACAAAGTCAGCTTCCTAGATTTTAAACATTAAAAATGACTGGTATTTATCCTAAATATATTCCTAATTCCTAATAATATTATAATATAATATTATAAATGTGAATGTAAGTATGTTTGTTACGCTTTCACGCCAAACTACTGAACCGGTTATCATGAAACGTTGTACACATATTCTTAGAGGTATTAGAAAGGACATAGGATACTTTTTATTAAAAAAAAGTATCCTATGTCCTTTCCAATACCTCTAAGAATATGTGTACAAAGTTTCATGATAATCGGTTCAGTAGTTTTGGCGTGAAAGCGTAACAAACAAATTATATATTCGAGCGAACGAACGGGGTGAGTGATTTAGTAATGAAACAAATAATTATAAACTCGGGCGAACGAACGAATTGAGTGAGTAATGAAAGAATCCTAACTAATAAAATCGCGGGCGGAGCCGCGGGGAGCGACTAGTGAGTTATAATGACCTGTTACAAATTCACTCTTGTACTTCGCCTAAAAATCGCAGAGATTTTGCTCTCTGTCTACTCTTATTCAAAGATTTTCTTAACATATTGCCTTTGCATATTCCTAAATTCAGTAGGCGGAATCACCAGTCGTTTTATTTACACCTACATAAAGAATGTGTCATTTCACAAATATAGATGTGTAACCTTATAAATGAAAATTTATTTATTTAAATTGATAATTTTAACTGCACATTTAGTGAATTTAGTAACGTATTCGGAAATGCTTAGCAACACATTTTTTGTAATAGGGCTATGCAGCAGGTAGAAAGTTATTTGAATAAATAAATAAACAGATTTCGATAAAATTTGGCAAGGAGAGAGGGTGCATCTTGAGGAAAGACATAGTCTACTTAAAGGAAGTGAAATAGGGAATGACAGTCCTGTTATCAATCTATCACGATATCTCCGGAACTTTTTTGCCCACAGACTTGAAATTTATCAAGCATGTTTCTTTTGTTGAGTAGAGTCCAATTAGCCTAGTGAATAAGTCGGGATTGCAACTTTTTTTTGCCAGAGCTCCAAACTTATCACCCTTCTCCGTTTTCGAGGTCGTTGAAAACGATGGTGGTGGGCAAAAAAGTTTTTTCCCTCGGCAACCCCTTCGAATTGACCTAAAACCACCCTCCACATCGCCTTTACGCACACAAATCGATTTCCTGTATAATAAAAATGACATGTTTAAAAATTCAGCCATTTAGGAGACAGAACCATTCCAACTTGAAAAATATAGACATTTAATATAGATAATATAACATTTTTAAAAATGGTGCCAAAGTGTTTAGGAGGTTATGAAACGTCGAGAAATTTTGGTCTGACCCCTAGGCCCCGCCATCCGACCGATGCCAATAGTGTATGTTGCCATATGGCAAATACTGTAACGCTTTCCTTAGGGTCGCTTGACCGTATTTTAGTGACTCGAAAAGCGCACTCTTCCTCGACAGTTATCACTAGCTCCTATATAGATTTAATTCGTGAAATGAATGCCACTGATAATGTAAAGGACAATGGAATTTACTTTCTTTTTATTTGCGACATTATAGGGAACTTTTACTCAGGTTAATTTTAATTTTTATCCTTTACCAAAACAACATGCTTCAAATACAACAAAATAGTTTATTAAAAATGTAATAAATTTCAGTAAATGTACTACAAAATACAAAATAAATTGTTTTAATAATAAAATTGTATGGTCAAAATCGGTATTTTATTTATCTTATAAAAATATATGTTCAAATGTCCTTTCGTTATAATTCATCCAAAATAATAATTTTAATTCTTTCTAACAAAAATGTTTCAAATAATTTTATTTTTCAAATCAGAATGATAATTTTCGTATTCTCTATAAGTAATGCTTTTAGTCTAGCTTTAATTCATTATAATTATACTTTTCTTAAATTTTCTTTATTTTCAAAATTCTTTCTTTAAATATAAATTCTTATTTGTTTAAATTTCTTTTAAACCAAATCTTAATATTCTTATTATGTTTGTGGTTTTAATTTCGCATTTTTCCAATATATATCAATTTTATATTATTTATCCATAATCATCATAAATATAATTTCATAAATTTCAACGTTGACTTCAATTTCATTATTCAATTTTCCCCTCTTTTAATGTCGAATGCGGTCATTTAATTTTCCCCCCACATCATATTTTTTGTATTTAATAATAACTTCAAATTCGTTCAATTTCAACTTTCAATATACCACGTTACTTTTACTAAGAATATTAAGATTTAGATTTTTCTGACCTTCGTTCATCATAACTTATATCTTTCTTCAAATTTTAAATATTTATAAATTTTAATTTTATTTTTGATTGCTAGAAAATTATACTACTTTTGAAATAATTTCATATTAGATAATTATTAGTTTTTTGAATGTTAAAATATACCCTTTTAAACAAAATAAGCTTTTACTTCCTTAAATAATATCATTTTAAATGTTAAAAAGATTATCTGTAGGGAGAAAACCACACTACAAAATCTGTCGAAGATTACACAATGCAAACCCAGTTGTGCAATGCTAACTGGTTTTTTGTATTAATAATTTTACTTTAATACATGAATTTAAATAAACTTTAATTTTTTGTTAAATCCTTTTTCTAAATTCTTACTTATAGAATTATTGTAGGGAGAAAACGGCGCTACAATATTCTAATGTATTTTAATGATTCTGACTGCTAATTTCGATTTCAAAATATCTCATTTTCCTAATTTAAACGTAAATTTTCTGTTATTAGTGAAGGACAATATTTTAGTTGTCAGAAATTATATTACCTCATGATGCAATTGTTATAAAACCTTCTCGTTTCTTTTTCGACAATGAGTGAAATTTTATATATTGGTTGAGTATAAATTGCTCCAAATGGTTCGAGATATCAATAGATTCCAAGATTGCAATGATTTTTAAATTATTATTATTTGTAAGAGCTGAAGGCTGGAAAAAAACTACTGACTGTGCTGGCTGAAGGCTTAGAACAGAATCCCTTTAAATATTTTATCAAGATGATATTTGGTCAGAATTACAATATCCTCTAAACGATCTCCACCTAGTGTTGGGCATAATCGATACATTTCAATAATCGAATGAATCGAAATAATCGGTTTTTATAATCGAATGATCATTCGAATTATCGATTATGAATGATTTGAATTATCGATTATGAATGCGGCCCGCAAAACCTGTGAATTCGGCCCGCGATATCGATAAGATATATTATATTTTTATTAAAAAATAAATAAGTAAATAGTAAAATAAATAATACATATTACAAATAAGATACAATAAAATATTTTAATATTTTTAAAAAATTCTTACAGAACTTTAACCATACGCGTTTGTATGAATAAAATATTGTTTACTTTATATTTAAAAAATTATTGTAGTATGTCTAGTCTAGTTATTACGCATTGGTTTTGATTTTATTACGTTCTTTTTTTTTTGGCCCGCCAAAAAAATCGGGAATATCAAATTGGCCCGCCTACGAAAAACTTTGGGAGCCCCTGGTTTAAACAAACGAAAGCACCCCCACCTCCAGTGCAACAGACTTCCCAATGTGTGCAGATGCAGAACCGAATGATATATCATTCATAATCGACAATCGACATACTTACATACATTTCATATCTCGCTAACCATAATCGAATCATGTGAATATCTCGCTAAGCATAATCGAATGATATCTCGCTAAGCATAATCGAATCATGTGAATGATATCTCGCTAAGCATAATCGAATGATATGATGATATCTCGGTTGCCATAATCGAATGATGTATGATAATTCATAATCGACAATCGACATAGTACTGTGTCGGGATTAATAGTTAATACAAAACACATTAATAATGGAATCGCTGGTATGATTCAATACAAAAATAAAACGAATTCTTTATTATTATAAATTAATTATAACTCATAGATTTGTATTTAAAAAAACAATATAATCTAAATTTTTGGGTGAGAGTCTGTTCCTCCTTGCATTAGTAATGACACCAGTTTTTGAAAATATCCTTTCGGAAGGCACGGAGGTAGCTGGCGCACAGAGAGATTTTTTATGAAGCTCGTATAATTCAGGAAGCAAATTTTTGTTTTCTGATCAAAAAATAAGGGGATTGGAAGAGCGAGATATATCGGGCATTGACAAATATTGTTTTATGATTGCAACGGCTTTTGTAGTAATATAGTGACAGTGAATAATAAGTAATAAGTTAATAACCGGTCACTATGAGAAATGTATGTACCGTATACACGTAATCTCAAAAGATACGCCGCCGCTCTAACTTTAAGTAATGCAGTCAATGACTGGTCTACTGGAGTCTGGGAGACTGGAATGCCAAAACACTACAACACAGTACAAACGAAAGTACCCCCACTCTTCAGTGCACGCAAATGCAGAAACCGAATGATATAATATGATATATGTCGGGATTAATTCACATACATTTCATATCTCACAATCGATTGAAGCGAATGATATCTCGCTAACAATAATCGTTTCAAACGAATGATATCTCGGTTAACATAATCGAATGATCGATTATTTGGCCATAATCGAAATATTTCGATTATATCATTCATAATCGCCCAAGACTATCTCCACCAATCAAGTTACGTGGATCTAACTTGTTCATAACTTGCTTTCATTCAAGCGTCACATTACACAATTTTTTAAGTATACGGAATGATACTTAATTTTAATTTTGACTTTTAATAATTCTTTACAGAGTGGTACAAAATTATAATGAATAATATTATTTTACAACGTTAAATATTAATTACTTGATATATGTAACGTTACAATACACTAATAAAAAAATGTTCCCATAAAATATTTCATTTACTTTTTCAACTTAAGTACCATGTATCAGCTTTATCAAAAAAAATTATTTATCATCTAAGTAACGGCTTGTAAATTTCAGTTATAAATTGACCACCATTTTGAAATTTATTGCCATCGTTTTTATTGCATGTCTTCTAAAAAACTTGCGAAACTGAATTAAAACGAAATCGGATATCTTTAAGTTCGTTCCGGATTAAATTTTTATGTGTAATTTATCATAATATCAGATCCCTCGATATTACTATAAACAGTAAGGCTCTTCATATTTGCATCCCCCGAAAATTTGGTTTCAATCCGTTCATCCGTTTAACCTGTATCGTGCTCACAGACGCACAGAGTTTTTCCGAAAATATGTTTTCTGGATTCGGGGGACCTCAAAACGAAAAAATATTGTAAAATTTTGAAAAGTGAATTTTCACCTAAATTAGTACCATTCCCCACTAAGTGGGTTGGATTGGTAAAACTGTCAATTATGCCAATTATGTTATACGAAATATATGTAAAAAATTTCGTATAAGATAGATTTCGAATCGATCTGATTGAAACTGAGCGAATTATAAGCATAAAAACATAGTTTCTTTTTATTTATGGGACCAAAGTTAAAAAATCAGGCGACGCTGGAATCAAATAGACCCCAAGACGATTCGAACAATAACAGTTTTTCTCAAAATTGGTAAAGACGTTCGGGCTGTACAGGTGACACAAAAATGGCTCCAATAGCGATGAATTTTACCATTCCAACAATAATGAAAATATGATAAAATGCATGAAATAAAATGTATACAGCTTTGCTTTTTTTGAACATTAAGTACTTTCGTTGTACAGAGTAGGAAAAAATATACTAAGTATTTTATGTCATTTCCATAATTAAATTTCATAATTAAATTTCATTAAAGCAAAGAACACTATCTGAATGTAAACAAATCCTTTAATTTTAATGCTTTAGTTAATTTTTAGACGTAAAACCATATTATGTAACCCTGCAAATGATTACTAAATTTCATAATATTATTTACTAGTCGTTGCCCGCTTCACTGCACACTTTAACAGAAATTTTATTTATTATATTATCTATATTAAATGTCTATATTTTTTAAGTTGGAATGGTTCTGTCTCCTAAATGGCTGAATTTTTAAACATGCCATTTTTATTGTATAATAAAAATGGCACGTTTAAAAATTTATTTATTTATACGAATTTAACATTTAAATATTATTTAAATGTTAAATTCGTTTATCCTAAAAAAATATCTAAAGAAACAGTAATTTTGAATGCGCCCAGGTAGATTTCACCCCTAATGAATTTTTCGTAGAAGTAAAGTACCTCCTAGATCTGAAAATATTAATATTTTACCTCCTATGACAGCCTGTTTAATAAAAAGGATGCCTAATTGAGTTCGATCACTTAGTTTTAGCTTCAAAGTGGCAAGCAATAGTTGATAAGTGCCGAAATAGTGAAATTGTGTTTTTTTAAATAAAATGGAAGGTATGCTGTCGTTACAATCTTTGGCCAAAAATAAAGTAATAACGGAATTAGTGAGTTCAAAAAAGTTAAAATCTAAATTCAAGAAAACGTTACGAGTTCAAGAAAGGAGATGCCAGAGTTGTACATTATCAAAATATAAAACGTTTATTAGGCTTGCATGCAAAAATTCAAAAAAATTGGAATTACCGAAAACCATAATTAATGAAATTGTGCCGGGTATAAAATTGATATGCAGAGATATTGTTTTTTATCTGGATGAAATAAATTACTATCTGAAAGCTGGCGTACTTCAAATGGGTGATAATTTCCACTGGGATATGTATGGAAAGATTAACATTGAAAAAACATTAGAAAAATACGTTTTTCATAATGAAACAATTAGTGTTCTAAATCGCTGCTTATTAGCTTGTATTTTTTGCTGTAAAAATACAATATTTCGTTTTTGGAAACAGTGTGGACCGATCTTAATCGAGGAACTTGAACATTGTGCTATGAGTTTAACGCCAAATGAACACCAGATAGTGCGATATTGGTGCAAAGTTTTGTTGCAAGAAAAACGAAAATACACAAATTTGTCGTATTTTATTATTGAACGGGCCTTCAACCGTGGTTGTGGCAATCGTTTGAACTATTTTTTGAATTTGTATCCGGAGATGACATCAGAATTGATGAACAAATTTTTAAATTCTCCAATCGAATATAATCTTGACGATAACTATAGCGTAGTGACCATGTACGAGCACATTTTAACAAATGCGAATCACTCGACGATAATGAAGATGTTAGAGAAACACAAGAACGGAAACGATTTGCTCAGGTGTATTTTAGATCGATATCACCTTCACCATTTATATGCTTCCGTTTTAAAGCTCGTTATTGCCACCGACTCCATACAAGAGAATCAACTTGACGACATTCGTGCTCGCTTACGATCGCCTGCACACTTTCGATATTGGTACAATATATCTTGTTTTTTCCACAAATCCCTCAAAAACACTGTTGGTCCTTATCGTAATTTATTAGTGTATTTGCCATATGGCAACATACACTATTGGCGTCGGTCGGATGGCGGGACCTAGGGGTCGGACCAAAATTTCTCGACGTTTCATAACCTCCTAAACACTTTGGCACCATTTTTAAAAATGTTTATATATATATATGTATATATATATTTATATATATATATTTATATATATATATATATACGTATATATATATATACGTATATATATATGTGTGCGGGCAATAACTTTCGAAAGAGTTAATTGATTTTAACGAAATTTGGCCCACGTGTTGAAATCCATCACCGCAAGAAGCCTATTTAAAATGGGCGTAATCGGGACATTTTAAGGGTAGCTTTTAAGGGTTGAAAAACGTTTTTTGGCCCCAAAATACCGAAAAAATTCTCAGAATCGTTTCAAAATTGACATTTAACCCTCCAGTAGTAATTAAAAAGTATCCCTAAAATTTTAATAAAATCGGCCTGACAGGACCGGACTTACAAATTTTATGAAAGCATTACTTTGCAGATAGTGAATTATTTACTGAAAGTTGTATATAATTTGGTATAGTTGTTCGATTGATAATAATATTGCAATTAAGAAAATGAATGTTATTTTAAGGGGTGTATTAAGGAGTCAAATTTTTTATTTTGCCCAAAAACCAACATAAGTTCGCATAATAAAGCCACACTGCCTGTATTATCAAATACACTATATTGTCGGCAGGGTTTTGGCACTGCGACCCGGTTTTTTTTTTAATTATTGTATTTATTGTGTAATTTTTTTGTTGTTATATCTCAATAAAAAACTATATATTTTTCACAAATTGATTTTTATTTCTGAAGCCAAATTAAGAAAAATTTCAAATATATGTGTATTTGAGTGTTAACGCTTAGGGATTGAGCGAATTATCAGTTTTCATCATTTTTTGGCTGTTTATTATTTGTCTGTTTGGTTTCTTTGTGTGTGTCTGTTACCTTTTCACGCCTAAACCGCTAACGTGTACAAAGTAAGGTTCCTAGATATTAAACATTAAAAATGACTGGTATTTATCCTAAATATATTCCTAATTCCTAATAATATTATAATATAATATTATAAATGTGAATGTAAGTATGTTTGTTACGCTTTTACGCCAAACTATTGAACCGGTTATCATGAAACTTTGTACAAATATTCTTAGAAAGGACATAGGACACTTTTTACTAAAAAAAGGTATCCTATGTCCTTTCTAGTACACAGTTTCATGATAATCGGTTCAGTAGTTTTGGCGTGAAAGCGTAACAAACAAATTATAAATCCGAGCGAACGAACGGGGTGAGTGATTGAGTAATGAAACAAATAATTATAAACTCGGGCGAACAGTGAAAGAATCGTATTTGGGAAAATAGTGCACATTTTAATAAATGCTAATAAAGTAAGATTTTTGTTTAATAAATATAATACAATTGAATTTGATTATCATTATCTTGTCTTTTAAGTTACCTCCAAATATATATATATATATATATATATATATATATATATATATATATATATATATATATATATACATATATATATATTATTTAAGTAATGGAAAATATTATGTAAAATGTTAGTATGATATGCTTTTAATAATGTTTGTCATGTATTATGTTAATAATTATTACAGTGTTTAAAGAGATGTATTTTTTAAGATAAATGTAATTATAATAGATCATAAAAAATTATTAATAAATAAAAAATTAAATTAATACCAAAATTAATTTTTAATTTATTTTAAAACTAATCACTTTCGATGTATACTTTATAAAAAAAATAATAATGCATTTGCAGGGCACAGCGACATAATTTCATTAAAAATAAATAATAACTGATTGGAATAACTATTTTGTGATCAAATTGACACTATCTATAATCAAAAGAATCTAAAAAAAATTAAAGGAAATAATAAATTCTTTGAAAATACTACTCAATGATTTTGAAACAGTACAGGCGTGCACTTGAAACAATTTCATTGGGTATTCAATATTAAAAAACTGCTCGATGAGAATAACGACATTTTATTTAGCCGCAATACAAGCATGTATTTGAAGACAAAAAAAAATTTTACGATAATCTTTCATATATTTGAAATACATAAATATGATCGTAAGTCAAAATCGGTCATTATAGCCTAGATTTCATATGAAATTGCAGTACCATTGAATTTATTTCAAACAAGCAACTCCTTAATTAAACGAACATCATGAAGAAATTGATTAAAAGAGTATGTAGATTGCTTCAACTACTAGTATATTCGCTCAAATTCTCAAAAAAGTAGATAGAATATCCTATTTTTTCGAATTTGATTGAATTGTTATTGTTAAAAAAGCATAAGTAGGCCAGACAAATACTTATTATAATAACTCAATCACATATATGTTTGAATCAGTTGCACGAAAAGTCTCGTCAAAAATTGTCTCACTTGTTATGAATACGCAATGTATTTGAGAGAAAGATTCCCTTCAAATACGTGCGGTACTTGAGCCTAGGTCATACCGTACTTCGTCGTATTTAAATACGCGGCGTATTTGACTCAACTGAAACCCAGTTGAGTCCATGTTTTCTTTTTATCAGTGTACAAATAACTGTGCGAATTTGAAAATGGAATCAAAAGGACCCATATTTCAAATTATGAGAGGAGTGAAACAAGGCGATCCTTTATCACCAAACCTTTTTAATTTAGTGCTTGAACATGTGTTTCGCAAGCTTGATTGGGACAGCAAAGGGATAAACATAAATGGGCAAAAACTCTCTAATCTATAAGATTTGCGGATGATATAGCTGTAATTGCTGAAAATGTGAAAGACTTAACAAAAATGCTAAATGAATTAAACATTGAAAGTAAAAAAGCAGGACTAATTATAAATTTTTCCAAAACTAAGATAATAACAAACAATGTTTACAGTGAAATCAAAATAGAAAGAGAACCTATCTAAATATTAGACGAATACAACTATCTGGATCAATTAGTTTTCTTTAAGGATAGGCAGGATAAAGAAATAAATAAAAGAATAAATCAATCGTGGAAATGCTTTTGGTCTCTACGACATATTTTAAAAAGTAATATTCCGATGTTTCCTAAAATCGAAAGTGTTTAATAGTTATTAATTGTTATTACCATCATTAACATACGGTGCTCAAACGTGGTCGCTAACCAGTAAACAAGATAAAAGTCTTCAAATATGTCAAAGACGTATGGAAAGAAGTATATTAAATATAAAACTAAGGGATAAAATTAATATAAAATCCATACGGGAAAAAACGAAAATCATAGATGTAAAAAATAGAATAAAAACCCTAAAATGGAAATGGGCAGACCACCTAGTAAGAATGTCAAATAATCGTTGGACAAAAAGGATAACAGAATGGTGCCCATTAGAAGAGAAAAGAAAAACAGGAAGACAAAGAAGAAGATGGAGGGACGAAATAGACGAAATTACCGGAAACCTCTGGCACCGAATAGCTCAAAACCAGGATATGTGGAATGTTAAGGGGGAGACCTTTGCCCTATAGTGGGATTCCTACGGGCTTATTATTAGTGTATTTGCCATATGGCAACATACACTATTGGCGTCGGTCGGATGGCGGGACCTAGGGGTCGGACCAAAATTTCTCGACGTTTTATAACCTCCGAAACACTTTGGCACCATTTTTAAAAATGTTTATATATATATGTATATATATATATATATATATTAGTCTTGGGCGATTATGAATGATATAATCGAAATATTTCGATTATGGCCAAATAATCGATCATTCGATTATGTTAACCGAGATATCATTCGTTTGAAACGATTATTGTTAGCGAGATATCATTCGCTTCAATCGATTGTGAGATATGAAATGTATGTGAATTAATCCCGACATATATCATATTATATCATTCGGTTTCTGCATTTGCGTGCACTGAAGAGTGGGGGTACTTTCGTTTGTTCTGTGTTGTATTGTTTCGGCATTCCAGTCTCCCAGACTCCAGTAGACCAGTCATTGACTGCATTACTTAAAGTTAGAGCGGCGGCGTATCTTTTGAGATTACGTGTATACGGTACATACATTTCTCATAGTGACCGGTTATTAACTTATTACTTATTATTCACTGTCACTATATTACTACAAAAGCCGTTGCAATCATAAAACAATATTTGTCAATGCCCGATATATCTCGCTCTTCCAATCCCCTTATTTTTTGATCAGAAAGCAAAAATTTGTTTCCTGAATTATACGAGCTTCATAAAAAATCTCTCTGTGCGCCAGCTACCTCCGTGCCTTCCGAAAGGATATTTTCAAAAACTGGTGTCATTACTAATGCAAGGAGGAACAGACTCTCACCCAAAAATTTAGATTATATTGTTTTTTTAAATACAAATCTATGAGTTATAATTAATTTATAATAATAAAGAATTCGTTTTATTTTTGTATTGAATCATACCAGCGATTCCATTATTAATGTGTTTTGTATTAACTATTAATCCCGACACAGTACTATGTCGATTGTCGATTATGAATTATCATACATCATTCGATTATGGCAACCGAGATATCATCATATCATTCGATTATGCTTAGCGAGATATCATTCACATGATTCGATTATGCTTAGCGAGATATCATTCGATTATGCTTAGCGAGATATTCACATGATTCGATTATGGTTAGCGAGATATGAAATGTATGTACTTATGTCGATTGTCGATTATGAATGATATATCATTCGGTTCTGCATCTGCACACATTGGGAAGTCTGTTGCACTGGAGGTGGGGGTGCTTTCGTTTGTTTAAACCAGGGGCTCCCAAAGTTTTTCGTAGGCGGGCCAGTTTGATATTCCCGATTTTTTTGGCGGGCCAAAAAAAAAGAACGTAATAAAATCAAAACCAATGCGTAATAACTAGACTAGACATACTACAATAATTTTTTAAATATAAAGTAAACAATATTTTATTCATACAAACGCGTATGGATAAAGTTCTGTAAGAATTTTTTAAAAATATTAAAATATTTTATTGTATCTTATTTGTAATATGTATTATTTATTTTACTATTTACTTATTTATTTTTTAATAAAAATATAATATATCTTATCGATATCGCGGGCCGAATTCACAGGTTTTGCGGGCCGCATTCATAATCGATAATTCAAATCATTCATAATCGATAATTCGAATGATCATTCGATTATAAAAACCGATTATTTCGATTCATTCGATTATTGAAATGTATCGATTATGCCCAACACTAATATATATTTATATATATATAATTATATATATATATATATATATATATATATATATATATATAGGTATATATGTGTACGGGCAATAACTTTCGAAGGAGTTAATTTATTTTAACGAAATTTGGCACACATGTTGGAATCCATCACCGCACGAAGCCTATTTAAAATGGGCCCAATCGGGTCATTTTAAGGGTGGTTTTTAGGGGATGAAAAAAGTTTTTGGGCCCAAAAATACCTAAAAAATTCTCAGAATCGTTTCAAAATTGAAATTTAACCCTTTAATAGCAATTAAAAAGTGTTCCTAAAATTTCAATAAAATCGGCCCGATAGGACCGGATTTAAAAATTTTCTGAAAACACTAGTTTGCAGATAGTGAGTTATTTCCTGAAAGGTGTTTTTAATTTTGGTGTAGACGTTTGATCGACAATAATGATGTAGTTAAAAAAAATGTAATTTAAAGGGGTGTATTAAGGAGTTAATTTTTTTATTTTGCCCAATAATCACCTTAAGTTCACATAATAAAGCCACAAGGCCTGATGTATTAGCAAATACACTATATTGTCGGCAGGGTTTTGGCACTGCGACCCGGGTTTTTTATTATTATTATTACTGTGACAATTGTGGCATTCGATTAACTCAAAAGTTATTCGTATTTCCGATGAAAATATAGTGTAATCGATTCAATAATATATTTTGCTCACAGAATTGAAAAATACCTTGATACAATATGTCGTATATTCTGTGAAAGAATAAATACGTTTTTAACTTAACAAAAATCAAATATTTAATGCAATGTAAAAATGAACAGAAATTCTTTTTAAATACAAAATTGTTTAAATAACTGCCGTAATAATAATTATGTCATTAAATAAAAATAGTACAGTAAAACCTCATTATAAATATATTATATCAGTCCCTCAGGAATTTATGACAATTCTAATCGAACTGGAGCTTTTCGGATTCTGGTAGATCTTCGCAGCTCTGGAGAAGTTATCTTAAGTTTTTCAGCTCCTAGAACTTCTTCACTTGTAGCGATATTTGGACGTGTTGGTGAGCTTGTTTTATTCTCTGGATGATAACCCTGCATGTCATTTTTACCATTGTCTGGAACACCTTGTTCTACATTTGTCTCCGTATTAATTGACATTTTCAATGGCTCTGCAGGTAGAGTTTCGGTAAGAATAATTTTGTCAGTGTCTTGTTTGCAATTGCTGGAACGAAGTTGATCAATATGACGAATGTATTTATTGTTGTCAATTAGAACTTCATAATGCAAGTATCTTTTTTTATCTGTAATAATTCCAAATTTCCACTTACAGCATTTATTATTGTAAAATCGTGCTTGTACTGAGTCACCAATTTGATATTCACGAATTGTTTGATTTACTAATCTGTTTTGCTCGTTTAATTCCTGGCTCAAATCACGTTTCACTAAATCGATTCTGGTTCTGAATTCCCTTTTAAACATCAGTTCAGCAGGACTTACTCCAGTCACTGTGTTCGGTACTTTCCTGTATTGCATAAGTAAACGGTTAAGTTTAGTATTTAAGTCTCCTTTTTCAAACATCATTGAACGTAACCCTTGCTTGATAGTTTGAACATACCGTTCAGCTTGGCCATTAGATGCTGGATGGTATGGTGCACAGAATTTGTGCTGAATCCCGTTTGATTTTAAAAATTCTTCAAATTCAGACGATCTAAACTGTGTGCCATTATCAGAAACAATCGTAATAGGAAGTCCAAATCGAGAAAATATATCACGCAATATGTCGCAGTGCCAAAACCCTGCCGACAATATAGTGTATTTGCTAATGCAGAACTTGTGACTATATTATGTGAATTTAAGGTGATTGTTGGGCAAAATAAAAAAATTAACTCCTTAATAAACCCCTTAAAATTACATTTTTTTCTTAATTGCATTATTATTGTCGATCGAACGTCCACACCAAAATTAAAAACACCTTTCAGTAAATAACTCACTATCTGCAAACTAGTGTTTTCAGAAAATTTGTAAATCCGGTCCTGTCGGGGCGAATTTATTAAAATTTTAGGGGCACTTTTTAATTGCTATTAAAGGGTTAAATTTTAATTTTGAAACGATTCTGAGAATTTTTTAGGTATTTTTGGGCCCAAAAACTTTTTTCAACCCCTAAAAACCACTCTTAAATTAACCCGATTGGGCCCATTTTAAATAGGCTTCGTGCGGTGATGGATTCCAACAAGTGTGCCAAATTTCATTAAAATAAATTAAATCCTTCGAAAGTTATTGCCCGTACACATATATACCTATATATATATGACCATTTTAAACAGGCTATCATAACGCCTCTGCACAAATCTTCTGACACTGACGACTTAAACAATTACAGACCTATTTCAGTCATAAATAGCACAGCTAAAATACTTGAAAAAATTATTAACAATCGACTAACAGACTACTTAGAGAGTTCTCAATTAATATCTTCATGGCAGTATGGCTTCAGACGAGGACTAGGCACAAATGACGCAATACTGCAACTGACGGAGACCGTACAATCTAAATGCCTAGGTGTTTTTCTAGATTTAAAGAAGGCCTTTGATACCGTTTAGCATTAAATACTTTTATCTAAATTACATAATCAGGGTATCAGAGGTGTTGCTTTAGATTGGTTTACCAGCTATATGACAAATCGAACACAAATTACCAGACTTAATGACATTAGAAGTGACAAACTTACTGTACGTTACGGAATTCCGCAAGGAACGACGATAGGACCGACATTATTCAATATTTATATTAATGACATTATTAGTAATCCTGACATTGACGGTACAATAATTTCATATGCGGACGATACAGTAATCGTATTTGAAGGTAATACATGGAATGAGGTTTATGTTAAGAGTCAACAGGAAATACAAAAACTTAAATTTCTACTCGACAAAAATCTGCTGACTGTTAACACTTCGAAAACGAAATGTATTGCCTTCACTTCAACGATTGCGACTTTACCTGACAATAACAGACTGACCATACATAACTGCGATACTACTACTGGACATTGTGGCTGCGAATCTTTAGAGAACGTACAGCATGTCAAATATTTGGGAATAGACATTGACCAACACCTTAAATGGGACATTTACCTTACGAGATTGACTAAAAGACTGAGAACTTTGACTTATGTATTTCTTAAACTCAGACAAATATTCTCAGTTGATATATTATGACAAATATATTTTGCGTTATTTCATACAGTTCTTTCGTATGGCATCATAGGCTGGGGAGGCACGACTAAAACACAAATTAGACAAATTGAAATTTCCCAACGACTGATACTGAAAATAATATTACGACAAAACCGACGATACGCAACACAAGCCATTTATGAAAACCTTAGAGTACTTGACGTGAGACAGACATACATCAAAACTTTACTTTTACATTTTCACAATATAAACATAAACATTTTACAATACAGCACGCACAACACACAAGAATCCAAACACAGGGGCATGTAGTAGTACCAAAGACAAATCTAGACCTAGCACACAGACACTACTACTACTTGGCCCCTAAAATATACAATACACTGCCACAAGAACTACGCACGATACCTTCTGTTAATAGTTTCAAAAAACAAATTAGTAAATGGCTGCATACTGCTGACAAAAATCAGATATTGAACTACTTCCACTAACTTAGTTTTCATTGTAATAGTAAAGCTCCTCACAAATACATACATACATTACACAACGCACTCTCACAACACAAACACATGCACATTTACACGTTGAACACGTAACACAGACACACCGTATCCTTCCCCTCGACACAGAGCTCGCTCTAGTGAGGGGAAGTATCCTTTATACAGATTTTTTGTTTTTTTTATATGTATGTGTAATAATAAAAAAGAAATTTAGTAAATAAATAAATAAATAAATAAATATATATATATATATATATATATATATATATATATATATATATATATATATATATACATATACATATATATATATATATAAATATATATATATATAAACATTTTCAAAAATGGTGCCAATGTGTTCAGGAGGCTATGAAACGTCGAGAAATTTTGGTCCGACCCCTAGGTCCCGCCATCCGACCGACGCCAATAGTGTATGTTGCCATATGGCAAATATACACTAATAAGTGTTCATGAATGGACCCGCATAATCGATATGTAGTCTTTGCCATGGATACTTTGGATATTCCCATGGGTGAATTGGTACCTTTCTCGGTTCATTTCTAAAAGCAGAACAGCCTTTGCAGTTTCTTGTAACTTCTTCGATGTCGTTGTCAATTCTTTTCCAATAAACATAGCTTCTCGCCACTGCCTTCATTCGGACGATACCCGTATGTGCAGTATGTAGTTCTTCTAAAACTCTCTTGCGTAAAGATTGTGGTATCATGACTCTTACTCCTTTCAATATACAGCCGTTCTGAATTGAATATTTGTGAAAGTCCTCTTCAGTGATTTTGTCTCCAGATTTCAGTGCTTCATATATTTCTCTGCATTCTGGGTCTTTTAGGGTTTCTTTCTGAATTTCTTTTCGTGTCACTGGTAGAGTGTCAATTTGATTTAACTGAAAAATAGAACTGCTATCCAAATAATCATTTTCTTGAGTATTCAGAAGTGCAAACCTGGACAGATAGTCTGCGTTAGCATGTTCCTTTGTGTTTCTATAACATATGTTGTAGTTGAATCCAGACATAAAATTGGCATAATGTAATAGACGTATGGCGGATGTGGCTGGTAGGTCCTTGTTAGGATGAAAAATCCTTGTGAGAGGCTTATTATCAGTAATTAAAGTAAATTTTCTTCCGTAACAGTACTGAAGGAATTTTTTTAGCGCCCACACAATTGCAGTTGCTTCTTTATCAATCTGCGAATAATTAGACTCGGATTTGGTTAAAGATCTTGATGCAAACGCGATCGGCCTTTCGTATCCATCTTCCATTATATGCGAGATCACTGCACCGAGTCCTGTAGGCGATGCATCGGTTGCTAGTGTTAATGGTAAGTTAACATCAAATGGTGTAAGGATTTTCGGACTTGTGATTTCTTTCTTCAGATTTTGAAATACAGTTTCGCAATCTTTAGACCATTTATATTTTTCATTTTTCCTCAGTAGATTATTTAGAGGCTTTAATTTGCTGGCTAAGTTTGGTAGAAACTTATGATAGTAGTTCACCAATCCCAAAAATGTTCTTAGCTCAGAAATATCGCAAGGTTGTGGACTTTTCAAAATAGCTTCTACCTTTTCAGGCATCGGGTGTAATCCATTCTGATCAATCACGTGTCCCAAGTAATTAATCGATCTTAATAGAAATTGGCATTTATTTTTATTTAGATGTAGACCATGATGACGTAAGCGAGTGAATATCGCTTTGAGATGTAATAGAAGTTCATTGTAAGTTCTTCCTTGTACTGTGATGTCATCAAAAAACATGAAACACCTGGTAAGTCGTGAAGTATTTGGTCCATAAATCTTTGCCATGAATTTGGGGCAATCTTTACTCCGAACATAAGTCGTTTGACTTTGTACAGTCCCTTGTGTGTACTAATTGTCTGTAGAAGTGCCGCTTCTTCGTCGACTTCCATGTGTAAGTACGCTTGATGTATATCCAGTGTACAAAAATATTTTCCATCACTCATTTTCGCAAAAATGTCCTCGACTTTAGGAATTGGATAGTTATCACCTTGAATGAATCTATTTAATGTAGCTTTATAGTCAGCGCAAAGTCGAATTTGACCATTTCTTTGATAACTGGAACGATTGGAGTGCCCCAGTCGGAATGAACAACTTTTTATATTATGTCCATTTGTTCAAGACGATCGATTTCTGCATCTATCTTGTCTTTCAGTGCGTACGGAACCGGTCTCGGCTTCATAAATATGGGAGTGTTTCGATCATCTTTTAATTTAAATGAACATTTGTAATTTGGTATTGTTCCAACTTCTTCACTGAAAATGTCGTGAAATTGACTAATTAATTTTGAAATTTCTTGCTTGCACTTATCCTTTGACATGTCCGTAATTTCAAATTTGTAAATTTCTACTAAATCGAAGTTTATTTTACGTAACCAGTTTCGTCCTAGTATTATATGCACTTTTTCTTGCAGCACGTACAAATTTCCGCTCGTGGATTTATTTTTGTATTTAATCGTGACGTTACATGATCCCAAAGGATGCAATATTTCTCCACTGTATGTTTTTAATTTTACATCTGTAGGGCGTAAATTCCTTTTCAGGCGAAGACGATCGAATGTATCACTTGATATCGTAGACACCGCAGCTCCTGTATCCAGTTCCATTTGGCAATCGGCATCATCAATTTTCACGCGCACTAGAAATTTATCGGTCGATTTCTTATCTACTTGTTCAATTGAATTAATGAGAGAAATGTCTTCTTCATCCTCATCATCAACTGTATTATTGTCTTCAGAACTGTCTTGTGTAAATTGTTTTTGTTCGTAAGATTTCTTTAAGCAAACAGTTTTTATGTGCCCTTCCTTTCCGCAATTGTAGCAATTCAAATTTTTCGCAGTACATTGATTTGCTTTGTGATTCTTTCTCCCACATCGGAAACATTTGCCCAGCATTTCTTGTACCGGAGTTTTAGCTTTATCTTTCCACTCAAATGTTTAAATGTAGTTGGCTCAAATACTGTGTTTTTTAATCAATCGACATTTAGTTGACTTAAACGCGTATTGCACGAGAAGTCTCGTCAAAAACTGCCTCACTTGTTATGAATACGCCATGTATTTGAGGGAAACATTCTCTTCAAATACGTGCTGTACTTAAACCTAGGTCGTACCGTATTTCGCCGTATTTAAATACGCGGCGTATTTGACTCAACTGAAACCAAGTTGAGTCCAAGTTTTCTTTATATCAATGTAAATAAAACGACTGGTGATTCCGGCTACTGAATTTAGGAATATGTAAAGACAATATGTTAAGAAAATCTTTGAATAAGATTAGACAGAGAGCAAAAATTCTCTGCGATTTTTAGGCGAAGTACAAGAGTGAATTTGTAACAGGTCATTATAACTCACTAGTCGCTCCCCGCCCGCGATTTTAATAGTTAGGATTCTTTCATTACTCACTCACTTCGTTCGTTCGCCCGAGTTTATAATTATTTGTTTCATTACTCAATCACTCACCACGTTCGTTCACTCGAATTTATAATTTGATTATTACGCTTTCACGCCAAAACTACTGAGCCGATTATCATGAAACTTTGTACACATATTCTTAGAGGTATTAGAAAGGACATAGGATACTTTTTTTTTAAAGTATCCTATGTCCTTTCTAATACCTTTAAGAATATGTGTACAAAGTTTCATGATAACCGGTTGTCACGGTTGAAATTGTCGTATTGTCGAATTTATCGTTATTTCTAATATTTTATGGCCGTGTTGCCATAGTGAGCAGATGGTAAAAAAGTTTGGTAAATCGAGTGTGCGGATAGGAAAAAAAAAGGGAGGTTTTGACAAAAAAAAAAAGTGAGGACAGTGCCTTCAACTTCGTGGCTGTTGAAATTGGGAAAAACAAGGCTGAAACTTATCATTATTCGAATGTAGACGATTCTGTGGTATCTAAATGTGAAGGCGATGTATTGCGAGGCTTCGGTAATAGTTTGCCAACCGGCTCGTTAAGTAAAGTCCACTTCGGGAACTCCAAGTTTGCGGAAATAATCCAGAAATTGGGGAATATTGAAAAGAGAAAGTTAAGTTTTTTTTTTTTTTTTTTGGCGTTTTCTACGTACTTAATCATACGAGTATTATTTGATTATATTATTAGGACTGCCAACACACCATAGTTCAATTTATTTTGATTGTACCGACTTTCGAATACTTGTCAACACTTGAGTTGAAATTATTATATTATACTAGTGTCACGCGGTTTTGCACATAGTCCGGTTATAATAACCTCGTTTGTACTATTATAGTAAATAAGTGTTTATTTTACTCCTCATCGTTGGTTTAAAGTGCCGAATGTTATCTGAATTATTTTGCATTATTGTAGAATTAATTACTGTGAATTTCGGTTGATAGATAACTTAAACTTTCGTTGACAGAGATATAATCTATTAATTGTAGATTCATCGCTGGCTATTTTTAAAGTGTAATTTGTATCGGTGTTTATTGACATTTTGTTAGATATGGTCTGCAACTGTTTAGTGTAATATAAATCAAAGCTTATAAGTGATTGTTAGATAAATAATTTTGATTTCTACATAATATTTTTGTATGCTTAGTGTCATGTCGTTATTCTACATGTTAACGTTCAGCTTTTGATTATTTGCCTAGCAACACGTTAGTATATTTCATAGCGCTTACATTGTTTCTTGTTAACGTTAAGTGCGAATATTACGTGATATAATAATTGGTTTGCTTGCTTTGGTGTCGACCAGAATCTGAACGGTAACTGTGATATTATTTTTATTTAATAAGGTATTCTTGTTTAATTATTAGTGATTTCTGCTAAGATTAACAATTGCGATCGCAATTAAATGTGTTCAACGATCTCGATTGCTCAGCACTACTACGGTTGTTAAAGAGCAACGTCCGTGTCGTTAAGTACGTATTCGAGGTTTTACTTTTTAGCTGGCGGCACGATATTATGCACGTATTTCAGGTGTACTGAGCGATCGGGCTAGTAATGTCTATGTGTTTTTTTTTTATAACCTTGTATTCAATTTTACGGCCGTGTTCCCCTCTGGACTCAGTTACCCGGAGTTAGTTTTTTTTTTTTTTTTTTTCAATAAAGTTTATTAATTTATATCTTAAAATATTCTCATTTGATTTTTGACTTCCCTGATTAAATTTCTCACTAGTCGGCTGAACAGTGAGACGTTTCTGGCAGGTGGATCGTTCAGCCAGGCGCCTGCAAGATTACAACGTTAAGCATAACACCCACTTTAAGTTGCTTGGTCCCCTGTTCACAACTTTCTACTAATCAGGTAAGTCACGGTTTCTCGTAATTGTCCCCGTCCACCCACGCCCTTCGCCGCTATTGACCGCTAGCCGTTGCCCCTTTTGTACCTCGCAAAGAATCCGGGTTACAAATTTGGCGCCCAACGTGGGGCCATTTTTTTTCGCAAAGGGAACTCCCCTTCAAGTATTAGATAATATTTAGTAGATTTGGTGGAAATTTCGAGATTTATATTTTATTTATGTTTGGATATTCTCTTGTGTACGTGTGTCCATTGAATGTACAAAATCTCGACGCCTTGTGCAGCTTAGTGTTTAGTTTGGTCTATTATTATTACTTTATTTTTTTAAGCTGTTTGGTCAACCTTCCTTGATCCGTCTCGTTTTATTGTTCCCCCATTTTTTTTGTGTGGTGTGCGAAATTGGATTGGTCATTTCGACTTCTATTACTATGGACGTGAATCGCTTGCTCAAACCGGAGCTTCAGGCTGAACTTAAGTCTCGTGGCATCAGTGATGATGGTACCGTAGAACTTCTCCGGAAACGCCTGCGTAGCGTTCTACAGTTAGAAGAGACCGGTTATACGTTTGCGCGTAATGAGACACCTTTGACCGCCTTGGAGATCTCCAACTTTCGGCGAGCTGTCCAAGAAGTCAGACATCTTACGGATCATAACTCTGGATCGTTGGCGGACCTCTTGACTCTAAAGGCAGAACTGGATCAGTTGCAACGTAGACTAGCGTCCTACAGCATCTTTGGTGAGTTAGCGGAGAAATATCGACAAGACCTTCAGGATTTATTGGATGGTACTCGAATTACGTTGGAGGCAAAATTTACCAGAAGTCTCCCTAATGGATTTCCCCGCCACCGAAACGGCTGTTGATACCAATTCACCGAATAGGCCTCGTACCTCTCCGCCTCTGACCGGACGCAATCTGCTCTCCAACGAGGTGCCCCAAACACATACGGTGCAATTTCAAGACGACGTCGCTCGAAGACCTACAGCTTCGCATCTACAGACGTCCCACAACGAGTCCGTGCGACCTACTTCCTCGTATGATCAGATGTCCCTTCCCGAATTTCGACTACGCCCAACCCCGGTTCATCTGTGGAATATAACTTTCGATGGCGAGCGCTCCCCTACGAGTGTCAACGCATTCATAGAAGATGTACGGGAATATCAACGAACTAGACACGTTTCTGAGCGGGAACTTTTCATCTCTGCGTCGGACCTGTTTCGCGGCAAGGCCCTTATTTGGTTTAGAGCCAACCGGAGGAAATTCCATTCCTGGAGCGATATAGAGATAGCGTTGCGTACAACGTTCCTCCCCCCGGATTATGACTTTCGCCTCCTCGGAGAGATCCGCGAACGAACTCAAGGACCTGAAGAACCGGTGGCCGTATATGTGGCTGTGATGGAAAATCTATTTGCCCGCTTAGTCACCCCTCTATCTGAAGAATACGTACTACAGATGATACGTCGTAATCTACATCCGTCTTACGTTTCCCAGCTAGGTTTGGTTCCGATTGCTTCCCTAGATCAACTGGTCGCCTTCGGGCAACGATTAGAACAGACGAAGTTCGTGGTAGAGAATTATCGCCCGCCACCCGTCGCGCGCTCTGTTTTGGAACCTGACCTGGCATATGAAAAACCACCCTTACGCCCGAGTACCCGACTAGTAGCCAGTTTTGGGATTCAGTTATCGTCCGACTCGAGCAGGAAATGTTGGAATTGTCGCCAGCCTAATCATTCTTTTAGACAGTGTACTGCTCCAAAACGGATGCACTGTTATGTCTGTGGACGAGAAAATGTCACTTCTCGCAATTGTCCGACCTGTTCTCGAGGAAATCGTCCTCCCCGACAACAGAACCCAAACCCGGAAAACCCAACCCGAAACTCTTAAGTGGTCGAGTGGGAGTTTCTGAACCCGTTTCGACCGCCTTTATTAAATTGCAACGCAAGCAAGTGCTCTTAGATTATGTTATCGCCCATGCAAAAGGAGATCAACGACCTTACTTACGTGTAAGCATATTAGGTGTTTCTCTTCTCGGTCTCTTAGATTCTGGCGCATCGTGTACCATTGTAGGAAAATCCGGCTGGGAAGTTCTCCAACAACTTGGATTAGCATTAAATTCCGCAGATATGATCAAATGTTCTGTAGCTAATGGAAATTCATGTACTAGTATTGGCAGTGTTCAAGTCCCTTTTTGTCTTATGGACAAACTCCGTATTATTAAAGTTTTAGTTGTTCCGGATTTAACACATACTCTCCTTCTTGGTATGGATTTTTGGTTAGCCATGGACCTCATCCCAGATTTGAAACGTGATACTTGGCAGTTCGCCATTGAAACCAATTTGGTTAGCTTGGCCTCAATTCAAAGTAGTAATGACCTTCATCCTGGACAGAAGAATGCTCTGGATCAACTTATTGAGAAGAAGTTTGCCATTATGGGAAATAAATTAGGGTCTACCACAGCCACCGAACATGAAATCATCACCGAATCACGCCCAATAAAACAGCGTTACTATCCCGTTTCACCAGCCAAACAAAGAATTATCGATGAAGAAATAAATCAGATGTTAGCTCAAGGAGTAATCGAACCATCTAAAAGTGCTTGGTCATCACCAATATTACTCGTACCTAAAAAGGACGGAAGCTATCGCTTTTGTGTGGACTATAGACGCTTAAATGCAGTGACTAAAAAGGACGCTTATCCTTTGCCGTATATTTCCGCTATTTTGGATCAACTACGTAATGCGCACTATCTTAGTTCTATCGATATTAAATCTGCCTACTGGCAAGTCCCTGTTTCGGAATCTTCTCGTGAGTACACCGCTTTCACTGTTCCTGGAGATTTATATCAATTTAGAAAGATGCCCTTCGGACTCACCAATGCCCCTGCAACTTTTCAACGTTTGATAGACAATGTCCTTGGTGCCGATTTACAACCATTCGTCTTTGTATATCTTGACGACATCATTATTATTTCTCCCGACTTTCATTCCCATCTTGAAATTTTGAATAAGGTATTTGACCGTTTGATAGCCGCTGGCTTAACCGTGAATGGAGAAAAATGTCAATTTTGTTTACCCCAATTAAAATATCTAGGCTACGTTGTTGACCGTTTAGGACTTCGTGTGGATCCCGAAAAGGTGGAAGCTATTATTAATATATCTTCTCCTACTACTGTCTCGGAAGTTAGACGTTTCATCGGAATGACATCTTGGTACCGTCGCTTTGTTAAAGATTTTTCTACTTTAATCTCCCCTCTAACTCAGTTAACCAAAAAGAATGTTCGTTGGAATTGGACTGACGAATGTGAACGCTCCTTTCAAACTTTGAAAGAACAATTAATTTCCGCTCCCATTTTGAACTGCCCTGATTTCAATCGACCCTTTGTGTTGCAAACCGACGCCTCTGCATATGGCCTCGGCGCCGTGTTAACTCAAACTTTTGACGATGGAGAAAAGGTTATTTGTTATCTGTCCCGCTCCTTATCAAGACAAGAACGCAATTATTCGCCTACCGAACGTGAATGCTTGGCCGTTATTTGGGCAATAGAGAAACTTCGACATTATTTGGAAGGCACGTATTTCACTGTGATAACCGATCATTATTCGTTATTATGGCTGCATCGACTCAAAGACCCAACTGGTCGTTTAGCTCGTTGGGCTGTCCGCCTGCAGCCTTATTCTTTTGAAATTATTCACCGCAAAGGTAAAGATCATGTTGTCCCCGATTTCTTGTCTCGCTCTGTCCCAACTGAATTAATTGATGTGGTTGAACCGAATCAGATGGTTCCTAATTTCGCTACTACTTCTGATAAATGGTATCTTCGAATGTTACGCGACGTTGAACAACATCCTGATAAGTACCCGAAATGGCGCACCGAAAATCTTACGCTTTTCAAATACATCAAGAGTCCTATACCTGAACTGAACAAGGAAGCTGATGATTGGAAACTCGTCATCCCAAAAGATGAAAGACGTGAACTTCTTCGGAAACATCATGACGACCCTACCTCTGGACATGTTGGTATCTACAAAACTTATTGGAAATTACGAATCCAATACTATTGGCCTGGTATGAAGAGAGATGTATCCCAGTATATTGCAAGATGCAGAATTTGTGCAGAGCAGAAACCTGAACAGAAAGCTCCTGCAGGTCTTATGGGTTTACGTCCTTTACCCACTCAACCTTGGCAAACTATTAGTCTTGATTTTATCGGTCCTCTCCCTCGTTCATCGTCTGGCTATACTCATATATTAGTGGTAGTTGATTCCTTCACGAAGTTTGTAGTTTTATTCCCGTTACGTTCTGCGACGGCAAAAATTCTTGTTAAACATATGGAAGATGGAATATTCTTACATTATGGCGTTCCGCAGACTATCATATGTGACAATGGTGTGCAAATGCGAAGCAATGAATTCAAGAATCTCTGTCAAAAATATCAAGTTAAAATTTCGTTTACTCCGTTATATTATCCACGAGCCGATCCCGCTGAACGCGTGAACAAAGTCATCAAAACGATGCTATCCTCCTTTGTTAAATCTAATCATCGAAATTGGGATGTTTATCTTCAATCTGTAGCTTGTGCAATTAGATCTTCAAGACACGAAGTTACTGGATATTCACCGTACTTTGCTAATTTTGGTCGTGAATATGTGAATTCTGGAAACTATTATGGACATATTCTGCCCGATGAAAATAAACAAGAGAACGTACTTTCAAAACGTTTGTCCGGTTATCAAAAGATGTACGAAAATATTCGCCGAAAATTACAACAAGCCCAGCTTCGAAACCAGCACCGTTATAATTTACGACGTAGACCTGTTCATTTTGATGTTGGTCAATATGTTTGGCGTAAGAATAAAGTTTTATCGGACGCAACTCACTATTTTACCGCTAAGCTAGCACCGAAATACGTTGGACCTTATAGAATTAGACGAAAATTGGGCGAATGGACTTACGAATTAGAAACTCAAAATGGAGAACTCTCTGGGACGTGGCACGTACAAGATCTGAAACCCACTGAAGAGCACTCCGATTCTGAATGATTGACTTTATTAAGGAAATAGCTGCCGTTCATGACAAATACCCGATTTTGACAATGTAGTCACCTTGGTGACAAACTACCGATTAGGACTATTATTATTAATATTTGTTTTTCCTTTTTCTTCCCTCTGAGTAGTGTTAATATTCGTTGAGATTCTGAAGATTTTCTCTTGTGAGTAGTGGGTTCGGTTGAGGTGAAATTATAAGCCGTTTTCTTTTGTCGGGATGTATTCACCATGTATCAACCATGTTTAGAGTTGTGTGAGTATCTCGTTTCTTGTGTACTAGTGTACAACTGGGGTATCGTAAATGCATATCGCGTGGAGTTGGTTCTTTATCTCGGATTCATTCCGGATTTTACACTGTACGGATTACCTTGTATGTTATCGATGATTCGGATTTGTGTTCCGTATGATAAGTGCATTATGATAGCAGAATTAATTCCAGTGGGAAAAGGGTAGTATCTTTTTTGTTGTTTTGTTGTGTTATATCATTTCTCTCTCGTCTCTGTTGCACACAACTCGATACGAATTTTTCGGATTTGGAATCCTATCTTCTTTCTCGATGTTGACTGTTCGTCATTCGACGACATGTTGCTTGTAGTTCGACGTTGGATAAGTATTAATGTTTTTGTTTTTTTTTTGGGCGCTAGTTGCGTATGATTTTGGCTAAGTTCCGATACTGTTTTACAGGATTGTCTATGCTCTAGTGTTGCGTTAGGAGTTATCATGTTTATTTTGTTGGTATGAGTGAATTTTATGGTGTACGATAAGTGAAGTACGATATTATCGGATTATAAGTCTTCTCTTGTCTTGCCTGTTAATGCGATTCAGTCGCAAATGTATGATATAGTATATGTGGATTTAGGTAATTGAGTTACCCGTATGTATTTTGATGTTTAATGATAACCTCCGTACTGTTTATTCAGGATTTAGCTTTACCCGAAACTGAGTATGTACTGTACCGACGATTCTGACCTAGTAAATTATTATGACTATTTTCTTGGTTGTTGTGTCATTAACGACAACATCTCAGTTTATAAGCCCAATGACGGACGGGCGTCACTACCGACAAGAATATCCCCGTGGTGTGTTACCCTACCTGTCGTAAAAGGCGACTGTCGCGTGTAACAAATTACAATTTTCTACCGATTTTGACTAAACAAAAAAAAAAATTAACCTTACCTGAATTTTTTTTTTTTTCTTTCTTCTCTGTTTTCTGCCCATACTGTGTTAGACATGAGTATTATGTGTCTCTAGAAATGTTTCAAGTGTTCCTTTCTTTATTGTTGTGCGTGACTTTAAAAGTTTTAAGTTTAGTAAATTCTGAACCCATAGTTGTGAGTACTGGAGGTAGTCAGACCTTGTATGTCTTGAACCCAGATCTACGAATTATGGAGATAGTCGAATTTTTCCTTTGTGAAGTATTTTGTTCTTGTTAAATTGAATTTTTGTTGCTGTTGATGTTTTCTTGTGGACGTCAATTGTTGTATTCGTGGGCTCGGTTTGTAGGTTATTTCCTTCTCTGTTTAGATTAAGTGTAGTCTTTTTTTATATTATAATTTTTTTTTTTTGTGGACTGATTCATGAAGATTACGGATTTGTGTCGGAGTCTCGACCATGCTGTGTCGTCATTCTTTTATTATGTTGCATTCGACTGAATGTTTGGTTATCGTCGGAAAACTCTAGAGAGTTTCCCTCCTGTCGGAGAAGAGGGGGGGTTTGTCACGGTTGAAATTGTCGTATTGTCGAATTTATCGTTATTTCTAATATTTTATGGCCGTGTTGCCATAGTGAGCAGATGGTAAAAAAGTTTGGTAAATCGAGTGTGCGGATAGGAAAAAAAAAAAGGGAGGTTTTGACAAAAAAAAAGTGAGGACAGTGCCTTCAACTTCGTGGCTGTTGAAATTGGGAAAAACAAGGCTGAAACTTATCATTATTCGAATGTAGACGATTCTGTGGTATCTAAATGTGAAGGCGATGTATTGCGAGGCTTCGGTAATAGTTTGCCAACCGGCTCGTTAAGTAAAGTCCACTTCGGGAACTCCAAGTTTGCGGAAATAATCCAGAAATTGGGGAATATTGAAAAGAGAAAGTTAAGTTTTTTTTTTTTTTTTTTGGCGTTTTCTACGTACTTAATCATACGAGTATTATTTGATTATATTATTAGGACTGCCAACACACCATAGTTCAATTTATTTTGATTGTACCGACTTTCGAATACTTGTCAACACTTGAGTTGAAATTATTATATTATACTAGTGTCACGCGGTTTTGCACATAGTCCGGTTATAATAACCTCGTTTGTACTATTATAGTAAATAAGTGTTTATTTTACTCCTCATCGTTGGTTTAAAGTGCCGAATGTTATCTGAATTATTTTGCATTATTGTAGAATTAATTACTGTGAATTTCGGTTGATAGATAACTTAAACTTTCGTTGACAGAGATATAATCTATTAATTGTAGATTCATCGCTGGCTATTTTTAAAGTGTAATTTGTATCGGTGTTTATTGACATTTTGTTAGATATGGTCTGCAACTGTTTAGTGTAATATAAATCAAAGCTTATAAGTGATTGTTAGATAAATAATTTTGATTTCTACATAATATTTTTGTATGCTTAGTGTCATGTCGTTATTCTACATGTTAACGTTCAGCTTTTGATTATTTGCCTAGCAACACGTTAGTATATTTCATAGCGCTTACATTGTTTCTTGTTAACGTTAAGTGCGAATATTACGTGATATAATAATTGGTTTGCTTGCTTTGGTGTCGACCAGAATCTGAACGGTAACTGTGATATTATTTTTATTTAATAAGGTATTCTTGTTTAATTATTAGTGATTTCTGCTAAGATTAACAATTGCGATCGCAATTAAATGTGTTCAACGATCTCGATTGCTCAGCACTACTACGGTTGTTAAAGAGCAACGTCCGTGTCGTTAAGTACGTATTCGAGGTTTTACTTTTTAGCTGGCGGCACGATATTATGCACGTATTTCAGGTGTACTGAGCGATCGGGCTAGTAATGTCTATGTGTTTTTTTTTTATAACCTTGTATTCAATTTTACGGCCGTGTTCCCCTCTGGACTCAGTTACCCGGAGTTAGTTTTTTTTTTTTTTTTTTTTCAATAAAGTTTATTAATTTATATCTTAAAATATTCTCATTTGATTTTTGACTTCCCTGATTAAATTTCTCACTAGTCGGCTGAACAGTGAGACGTTTCTGGCAGGTGGATCGTTCAGCCAGGCGCCCGCAAGATTACAACGTTAAGCATAACACCCACTTTAAGTTGCTTGGTCCCCTGTTCACAACTTTCTACTAATCAGGTAAGTCACGGTTTCTCGTAATTGTCCCCGTCCACCCACGCCCCTCGCCGCTATTGACCGCTAGCCGTTGCCCCTTTTGTACCTCGCAAAGAATCCGGGTTACACGGTTCAGTAGTTTGGCGTGAACGCGTAACAAACATACTTACATTCACATTTATAATATCATCATATATATTAATACGTTAAGGTTAAGATGTTTGCCTCCCTTTTTGGAAAAAACCACACAATTGCTCCACATAAATTTTATATTATTTTATAGATAATTGCTTGCTCTACTGACATCAACAACTAAAAACTTTATTATTGCTTTTGTTTTTGTAAATTTATTAATAATTAAAATTGTATATATAGATATACATTAAGACACAATCATAGACCATATAAGGAATGAACTAAGCATTCAATATGGCGTTCGTGGTCCCAACATAGGAGTTGGTTAAGTTTCTAATAAGGTCTATTTCAATATGTTGGCATGGTTGTTGACGCAGGTGAAAACAAGTGTCCTGCGTGTTTTATTATAGAGAAAAAAAGTAGTTTATTTTTATGAATTATTTTACAATTTTTTAAAAATGAGTGATTTCCTTACGAAGGAATTATATTGTTTAATATGTGGAGTCATTAAGGACAATACAGCGTTGGTTTCATGTCATAGGTGAGTAGATGGATTTGTTTACATTCAGATAGTGTTCTTTGCTTTAATGAAATTTAATTATGGGAATGACATAAAATACTTAGTATCTTTTTTCCTACTCTGTACAACGAAAGTACTTAATGTTCAAAACGCAAAGCTGTATACATTTTATTTCATGCATTTGATCATATTTTCATTATTTCCACTTTATACATTGCTTGATATATAACGTTTTAAAATATACAAAAGAGTTTTGCATCCTATCTACATACGTTCTTGTTTTACGCATAAGATGCCTTAGGGTACGCTGTACAGCACTTGTGAACCTTAAATCAAAACTTATCCAATATGGCCGCCTCCTATGTTGGGACCACTCTCGGTTATACTGAAAGATAGGCGATGCTTAGTCCATTCCTTATATGGTCTATGGACACAATACAGCAATGCTGCCATCTGACGGCTTTGATTTTGAAACAACGTCAATTTGCTTGACGGTCGGTAACTCTTTTGTTCAATTTCAAATCAAATACTTTTCATATATTGGCGCTTTAGCTCAACGTTTTTGATACTTGCGCCTCATTGTGACAATTTCAGTAAAATATTTTTTTCGATCTGTCATTTGAGCTCCATAATGTAATACAATAAAAAGAAGAACGTTATAAACAGTGTGCAAAAATACAAAACAATTGAATACCTGCAACAAATTTTGATTCATTAAATTGAATTGAATGATTTAATTTTCATAATTCATTTTTCCTCACAATTACTCCACAGAAATTTTCTATCATTTTATAGATAATTACTTGCTCTATGTATATCAATAATTAAAAAATCTATTACTGCTTTTGTTTATATATATATATATATATATATATATATATATTTTTTTTTTTTTTTTTGCCAAGCAGGGATTTTGGAACTTTTTGAGTGAAAAAAGCGAGATTCTTTCGTCGAAAGCGGGACATAGTAAAAAAACGTATACAATCAGAAGTTTTTAATATTTATCTTTTTATCAGAGTTCAAATTACGTTTACGTGACAATAGCAAAAATAGCCATAGAAAATGTACTTTAATAAAAATATGATATTTTAAATCAGAGCATTAAATAGTTGAGTCTTATTCGTCTTCTGAATAAAAAAAAAAAACAGAAATCAAAAAACCCGGGTCGCAGTGCCAAAACCCTGCCGACAATATAGTGTATTTGCTTGTATATGGCCGTGTGGTTTCATACTTTCATTATGTGAAAATAAGTTTGTTTTTCGGCAAAATAAAAAATTTAACCCCATAATACACCCCTTAAAATAATATTTTTTTTCTTAAATGTAATATTATTATCAATCTAACATCTACACCGAATTAAATACACCCTTCAATAAATAAGTCACTATCTACAAATTAGTGTTTTCAAAAAATTTGTAAGTCCGGTCCTGTTCAGCCGATTTTTATAAATTTTAGGGGCACTTTTTAATTGCTACTAACGGGTTAAATGTCAATTTTGAAACGATTCTGAGAATTTTTTCGGTATTTTGGGGTCCAAAAACATTTTTCAACCCCTAAAAACTACCCTTCAAATGGCCCGATTACGCCCATTTTAAATAGGCTTCTTGCGGATGTCAACACGTGGGCCAAATTTCGTTAAAATCAATAAACTTAACTCTTTCGAAACTTATTGCCCGTACATATATATATATATATATACATATACATATAAAAACATTTTTAAAAATGGTGCCAAAGTGTTTAGAAGGTTATGAAACGTGGAGAAATTTTTGTCCGACCCCTAGGTCCCGCCATCCGACCGACGCCAATTGTGTATGTTGCCATGTGGCAAATACACTAAAAAGTTGTATTCATTAGAAAAATATGGCGTTTCAAACTATAATCTGAGCAATGAGTGTTACAAATTGCAACTGACAATAAGAGAATAATTATTTACGCACGGTCGAGTTATCCCCGAAAAGCGGGACTGAGCCTGTCCCGCGCGGGACATTTAATTTTGATTTAAAAATCGGGACGTCTGGCAACGCTGTTCGTAATTTAGTACAACAAAAAGAGGAAAGTTATAAAGAGTGTGAGACATTAGAAACGAATTTTAGTGCGAATTATTCGCACGGGTACCGCTAGTTATATTATAATATTATTAGGAATTAGGGATATATTTAGGATAAATACCAGTCATTTACTTTGTACACGTCAGCGGTTTAGTCGTGAAAAGGCACAAAGAAACTAAACAGACTCTCTCTACGATTTTTAGGCGAAGTACAAGAGTGAATTTGTAACAGGTCATTATAACTCACTAGTCGCTCCCCGCGGCTCCGCCCGCGATTTTAATAGTTAGGATTCTTTCATTACTCACTCACTTCGTTCGGTCGCCCGAGTTTATAATTATTTGTTTCATTACTCAATCACTTTCTAATACTTCTAAGAATATTACTGGTTCAGTAGTTAAGTAGTTAAGGCGATTTAGGCAGACATACCCCCACCCGGCAGACATACCCCCACCAGGCAGACACATCCCGCCAGACAGCTCACTAGACCTATTCAGACTCATTCATACACTTCTTGATATACTGTGCTTCTAGAGCTACGTTCCACACCCCTCTACAACCCTTTCTAAGACGTTACAAGTTACGCTTTTTAGGTTCATCCCTCCAGATGCTCGTTTCCTCCTTGTTTCCATACTTACTTCTTTCCCTTCTAGACTTATAATCTTCTACACACCATATCCCGTCTAAGTCACCGAGGTTGATCGTTGCCCGATTCACCCGCTACGCAACCCGTGTCCTGTTACACAATTCCCATTATTATGTTATGATGAAGCTATTTTGCATCAGCTTGGTAATTATTTTTAATTCCCGGTAATCCATTATCAATTCCAGACAAACATTGTAAACATTACCTCCGCTGTCCTGCTTAAAAGTCATTGAATAAAGCCAGTAAACCAGATCGCTTCCGAGCTGTGGATTCGAACCTGGAAACGTTCGTGCGCTGACGAGGACGGCGCTTTTGACCGCTCGAGCATAATATTAAACTGCCATTAAAATGTGTTGAATATTACACAGATTTTGCAAAGACGATTTTATCCCAGGTAGGTATGCAAGGTACAATACGCTAGAAATGTCCACCACCAAAAGTTGGTTTTAAATCGCCTGTGAGCTAGGCAGCCCGCACAGCTTTTTTTCCATGCCAGAGCGAGTGTGTTTCGAACTCGGGACTCTCAGGTCGGCGTGCCGCGACTAAACCAAGTGAGCTATTGGGTTGACTTGCCTCAGAGCTATTAAAGTGTGTATATAAACACGTCGCGTCTACAGACTGATCATTTAAGGTTGATTGAATACAAGCAAAAATGTGGTTACAGGCTGTTTTAATACTGCGGTGCTTTGTTATCAACTACAATATGTGATGCGTTATAATTGGAATTTATTACAATAGGTTATAATAATAAGCATGTATTTAACATTTTTATTAACATCAAATTCTCTTATTTATTTATTTTAAAACATCATATTATAAAAAAAATCTACCTAGTAGCTTTTATAGGTTCATACAGGAATAAATATTAGCGAACAGATAGACGGACATTCCATTTGTTTTTTTATCAAGAAGATAGACAGACAGACAGATAGACAGAACCATTTTTATGCTTTTTAGGACGTAAGTTTATTCATGATATTGAGTAATTACTTTGATTACGTTATTATATATTATTATATAAATCATTATTATTAGAAATCACACTGAAATAAAAATTGTTATTTATACTTTAAAACGAGTGTTCACAACAATCTGCAGAGATACTTTTAACATTAAGGTTCCTATCGAGAGAGAGAGAGAGAGAGAGTTCTCGTGTCTCTATTTTCATATATATATTTTTCATATTTTTATACACCTATCTTGTACCTGTTTCAACTCTATTAGGTATTTGTCCTGTATCAGTTAACACACTGTTTGACCTCTGTTCTAACTCTGTTTGACCTCTGTTTGACTTCTGTTTGACCTCTGTTCTGTATCTATTTCGACCCTGTTAGGTACCCGTGTTGCGTCTGTTTCGACATTGTTTGAACCCCGTTTGAGATAGTTTTCTAATCAGTCTATATATATAGCTAGAATCAAGAGTTTCTCAATCAGTGTTAGTCTGACTGCAGACTGAAAAATGTCGAGCGAAAAACAAAACAAAATAGGAGATAGATCAAGAAACGACGATTGTGTTCTGTACTATGATGGGCACAGGGTCGACAGATTTTGTGTTAGATTCGATGATAAAGATATGAAGTTTATGCTAGGTTGTAGACCTGTACGCATAATAAACAAAGTATTGATCATTGATGGAAATCGTAAGTTTGAACTAACCGACGGTCTGGCGGAACTACTTTTTGATAGAAGACCTCTAAATTATGATACAAAGGACTTGATGCTGTATAAATCGCTTCTGCTTCTGACCAGCGCTCACAAACGCAACTATAGATCGTCAGAACAAATCTCCGGTGACGGAAGTTTCAAGTATAGACAAATCATTTCCAAGCTATTTCAACCTCTGCGCTCTAAATGCGAGAAAAGAGATGGTGAAAATTCGGTAAAAAAACAAGTTAACTGCTATAAAGAGAAACCGAAAGTGAACTGTGAAGAGTCGATTTCCTTACATTATTCTGATGACAATAACGACTCTCAAAGTGATTACGAAGACACTGAAGACTCGAATATATTAATCGAACGATTGAAGGTCTTGTATGAAGTCGGGGGTGCGAAATCGGAACATAAAGAAGAAATTCAATCGATAGTGCAAAAGCTCAGGAAAAGGGATTTGATCAAATAATTTTTTCAAAAAATACATATAACTCGAATTAAAATGTATAAACGAACAAAAAGCTTTTGTCAGAGAGAAGAATAAGTCTACTGAATCGAAACTGAATTTGCTTAAAAAGATAAGAGTGGAACGGCGTCACCCCGTTCTCTCAAAAAAAATATCTAACAATAATAAGCGTAACGATTAACTACATCGTAAATAGGAGGTGTGAAAGTCCATAGCCCTTGGTTGAAGAAATATGTAGTAACCTGTATTTTTTTTATAATATGATTTCATTACTGAATGCTATGTTTCGCTGATTTTATTATAATTTGAATACTGAATACCATGTAACACTTATGATTAATATATATACAATTTTAAAAAATACTTAAAATGTTATTATTCATTTCCAACCATCTCTCCTATTTACATAATGTTTTCTACACATATATAACACTTTTTATAAATTCAACTATCTTTAATAGATTTTATTGGTTAAAACAATTACACTATTATCTAGATATACTTTATAGATATAGGTTATAATAGATATAGGTTAAACAAAATATTAACCAACCAAGTAAGTATATTGTTAAATTTTGTATTTGGGGACTACAATCATCTTTATTTTGGTTGCATATCGCTTTCTATAAACAGTAAGTGTTTGATTATATTACAGGGGTGTAACAATATTTAAAACATGCATAAAAACATACAAAAAATGAAATTATGAAATAAAAAACTTACATTATCTTATTATTATATTATTAATAATGGGTGAATGAAGGAATTACAGGAAATTAGGATAGGATAGGCAATTTTTGAGCTAGGAGTTTTGGTAGGTAATCGGCCATGGCCTCGAATAAGGAACCATCTCGATATTTATCTGGAATTAATTGAGGGGAAACCATGGAAAACCTCAATCAAGATGGTCGGGGTACAGGAATTACCGTTTCTCGGCGAAAGATAGTAGGAAAAAGTATTAACCACATCTACCCGCCGGGATTCGAACACAAACAGCATAGTTGAAATAAAGTCTAGATCTGCCTGTGCACAAACCTACACAAACAGTACAGCTGATCAAGTGTCATCGGACTTATAGAACCTATAAAAAAACATATTTTTTAGATTGTGTAAAAAAAGAGGTTACATAATTACACGTGTTGTGATTTTGCTAGTTGGAAAAATCTCTCGCGGATAATCGAATAACGTAGGCATTATACACCCCTATCCTTGTGAGATTTGTTCAACTATGCGGCATAGACTAACGAGCAAGTATCACATTCCTATGCTGGGATAGGATTTATGCACCTTAGAGATCCAACGCGCATAGGGAGAAAAAAGGATTTAGGGTTCAAAAGATTAATATGGATAAAAAATAGTTAATTTTAATACTAATAATTACGAGACTCTTTTATGAAATCTCCAATAGTTTATAGTTAAAAAAATTGCAGTTGACATAAACATAAAATCCTGTAAAAAAGCGTTTTTTAAATATAAAAAAGTATCCGCAATAATAGTTTCGATAAAGCCCGTCCGCTATCTTGCTCTTGAAATTCATAACTTTTTTGCTTCAATCTTGCTATGAATTAAGATTTATCAACAAAATTATACAATACGGTCTTTAATGATACGTGCATATACTCGTAAAGCTTTGAATAGAGACAAATATATGCGTATCAGGTATAGAGCATTTTTAACGGATTGACTGTTTGCTTATTAATTAATATGCAAAGAATGTTATGGAACGTCTGACATTGAGCGGTACGTGATTTGACCTGTTTATATGTACGTGAACGGATCTTTAAGACGCGCTCCGTTATATAGTAAACATTACAGGTTCTTTGTCTTGTTTGCGATCACCGCTTTTTTTCCTTTTCCGCCCCCGAGCAACAATTAAACAAATACATTCATAAAAAACATACTACCGAATTGAGAAACCCTCCTTTTTTGAAGTCGGTTAACAGCAGTGTTAAATTTCAGTCTCACATTAACTTATGTGATGTAACAACACTGTAAACTCTTACATTTTGCATTTAGAATTATAACACTAATTTTAATTGTTAAGATAAATATCTTTATTTCCTTCCTGAGTTGTGCAATTAATTTTTAAAAAGAAAGGAAAAACGAATTAATTTAGATATTTTTAAAGAAAAAGCAAGAAATCACATTTATATAATATAATAATAAAAAATCTTAATAAAATCGATAATTATTGAATTGTTTCATGACACGAGAAAAAAATATAATTAAGCGCACACATTTAGATTAGTCTTCAGTTAAAATCTGAGATACTTGAAAACTTTAAAATGACTTTTTTTAATTTCCTGTTGATGAAAATTCAGTCACAAATTTAGAGTAATGACAGCCATTTAAGAAGTGCGGCAGTTCTCACAAAAAAAACAAAATTACAGATAGTTCTCTACTTTTTAGCTACAGGATGTAGTTTAAGAAGACTCACATACATCTCCTTCGACTTGAAAAAAAATCTACTTTTTCAAGCAAATCAGCATAAGCAAATTGCTTGACTGGTATATTTTTTATAAAGGGATTTAACGTTCCAAAAGCACTTGTGTTGTAAATATTGAGTAACAGGTTTAACAGCCCGATCTTTGCTTAAAGAAATGAAATTTTGGGGCAGCTAATGATTGCGATTAAATTAAGGTAAATTTAGTAAACCTCAGAGTGAGGCAGATATTGCTACTCAACTAATAAATATATCAAAAATGAACTAAATCATTTACTAAAGTTTGGTTACTAAATTGCATGTCACATGGCTATAATATTATGTACCAATCTTTATACGTTGGAACAAAGACACATTATATTATATGCAAGGCCAATCCGATGTTTAACTTTTTTACAGTCTGTCATTGAGAAAAGACACAGTGTCCTCGTACAAAATAAAAAACGTTTAATATTATTGCAGACATGTACGTTATTTACTTTGTTCAATATACAAAAGAAAGTCAGTTGCACAAAAGTTTAACTCAAATACATTTACGGAAACATTACGTGCACTTCTTTTGGGTATAAAATCCATTGCAGGGGGCATCAAATTATGAGTTCTCGCGTGACAGTTCACCTTATACAAAGCTACGGACAGTCGGTTTTATCAAAAGAATAATTCAGAAAAACCTGTTACAATCCAAAAAACAGTGCCTCAATTTTGTGAAAATTTTTGAAAAAAACAGCATATAGATACCATAAAACGTGAGTAAATATTTATGTAAAAGTGATTACGTTGTTTTAAGTGTTTCATACCAAAATAAGAAAAAAAACACATAGCTTCACCCAGTCTCTATTTCCGTCTGTCACAAATATCCACTAACTGTACTATTTATTTAGAGATGGTTTTTTCTTCTTTATTGACGAGATAATTTTCAATTAAAACGACATAAATCAATAAAATAGGTGATTTTAAGAAAGACAAAATTTTTTAGAAAAAAAATTAGTTAACTGAAAACAGATCCATAAATTAAACTGATCTATAAATTTAATATTATGAAAATTAAATTAAGTGTTAAGATCACTGTATTTTTGAAGAAGAAAGAGAATTTTTATAGAACATAACGCTAAGTTGACGGCGAGGTATAATACTTGCCTCGTAGCCTCGATCCCCGGCAGTAGGTGTCATTATTATTTTGTTTACAATTATAGGTATCAGTTTTACTTGTATAGTGTGTAGTGTAAAATACGATTTCTTTTTAATACCGGCTTTTTAAAAGAAACTTAAGCGTTTACGCCTCCTTGAGATTAAAAAAAAAATCGATTTTTGGTTAGATGAATTGTTATACTTTTGAGAACATTTTAAGCGTTTAACTATTCCAGAATACAAATTGTCACCGAAGTTAGCGTTCGAGTCGACTCTAAATAGCTATCGGACCGTTACGAGATCCTAAATTACATGATTCCTTTGGGGAGTTTCGGAAGCTAAAAATATTACTCAGGTATATTCGTAGTCATAAATACCGAACCCTTTATATATTATATTTCTGTATTACACTATAGATTAGAGTACTCAAAGTAGGAACTAGTTTATATTAGACTCACAGAAAATTCTACCAGTTAGTTTTCTTTAGCATTTTTTCTCGAAACTACTCTTTTCAAATCGGTGTACACGATATATCTCAAGATGTCTACTCAACTGCCGATTTAGTTAAAAATTACAGCACTTATTTTTTTATAATATTATCTAGAAGGTGACAGGGTTTTTTTATTGAGGTGCTATGTTATAAATTTTAATGTCAAAATTTCAGTACAAATTCGAGTTTTTTTTCCAGACAGCTGTTATTTTCTGTATAAAAAACTCTTTCTCTTACGTGACATTTTAGCTATTGTCCTTCTAAATAGGGAAAAATTATGTTTCAAAAAATGGCCCAACAGAGAAATCAAGTATACCATCAGGAAAAATTTTCAAAAGAGTGTCCTACTTATCGGCTCAGAATTCCACCATTTTTAATTGTTAATATTGCAAATTCTTCATAAAACTACTATTTCCCTATATGTGTAAAGAAAGATCATTTTATTACTTAATAGCTGCAGCGTCAAAAAAAAAAAGTTTATTTTTATACCTTTTTCGAGTGCCAAGGGGAGCGTAAATCCTTAATACGTTGAAAGAATATGATTTCATTTGAAAATGCTCTCTCCTATACACTTCTATTATCAACTTTATAGTGACAGTACTAATAAAGGTTAAGTTAAATAGGACAAATACCTTACAAAACAATTAAATTAAGGTTGTTCACTTGTAAAAAGGCTTTTCTTAGGAATTTAATAAAATTGAAGTACGAGGTGAATAAAAGTGCTTTATATTTAATTTCAAAAAATATTTTTTTCACCGACTGTAAAAAAGAGATAATAGCAATCAAAATGTGCATAATTAACATACTGGAGATATACCACGTATAAAGAAAACGAGTATCTAAATTCCAAAATATCTCGAAAACGGTTCTTAGTATATTTCTTAAAAAAAAAAACGAATACATTGTAAATTCAAAAATTATATTGTAAATTCAAAAATTATAAATGTTTTTGAAAAAACTGAAATTTTACCGATTTGTTAAAAAAAATATAGTTTTAAAATAAAAAATATTGTTATTGTACTTGCATGATGACAGTATAAAAGAATCGAAGAAGAAATGGTTTTGAGACAAAAATATGTTGAAAAGATTTTTAAAAATGATCCAGTGTTAATATAAACATTGAGATTAATAAGATTTTTAATAAAATAAAAGTATAAAATACTGCAATCGGCCATGTTAATTGAAACACCGAACGACATCACGCCTTAGTAAATCAAAGAAAACATAAACACTTGAAGTAAATAATCACCGTATCGCTTAAATTTTTGTTGCGAACATTCACTTCAGCATCATTTAATTAGTTGATGTGTTGTTTATTCGTGGTTTTGTGATATTTTATAACACTTATGTCATAAGTTATTTTTGAGGTTAGTTAGCTTGCAACTAAAGAAAGTCATACTATTTTTTACTACTAAGTAGGTACCTACCTACTTTTAAGAAAATACTTAATATAAATCATATCATTAAGTAAATTTACATATCTTTCTGCGAAATACCTCTGCACCACAGCTCTACACCCATAAATACAACATCTAATGTCAGCTGTCACAGAGGCATGACGTCACAAGCGTTTTCGCTATTACTTCAAAATAGAAAGATAAAAAATGCAATAATTTGCGTTAAAATTTTAATTTATTATTGAAATAATGCTTTTTTCGGAAATAGTAGACGTGAACCTACATTATAGAATGGGATTTTTAAAAATCTGCCATCATGCCTATTGTAACTGTATAGGATTGTATCTGTATATTAAAGCTTATATTAAATATGTCGAGTACAGTCTCTTACAAAAAAATACAAGTCTTTAGCACGGCGAATCTCTAACTGTTGCTACTTATACATTTGTCTACGACTGTCGCGTGTGAACTACCTTAACTTCAGACGAACGCAACAGTGCTGGTTCTTTTGAATGAGAGTTTATTATTTTGTTAATTATTCAAATGCGATTTATTCCTGTTGCGAGATAAAAATTTATCTTTGAAATATGTCTGTTGTTAGCATTATTACAATAGATATATTTTTATTTGTTTATACATAATATTCCGAAGTACATTACTCTTGTTTGCTATTGTTAATGTACTGAGCACAACTCATTTTCGGCATAATGTAAGATGTGGCATTTTGAAAGACTGTGTGCGATAATAATTTATGATGCAAATGTTTGATATCAGTGCATATGTTCCACATTTTCCTGCAAGGCTTTACTTATATAACTACACATTTTTCAAGCATACATTTTATTGTATAAAAGGAAATGCCAAAACTGAATTTGTTTAATTGTCTTGCAGCTGTCAACAACAACCAGATCTGTCCTTATTACTGTGTGATTATAAACTGCGACAATGGAGCAGATTAATAAAAACGAAACTGTCTGCAAAGATGAGAAAAAAGAAATCAACACTCCAGAACACGTTGACAATAATAAAACGAAAGAAAAAAAATACGAAAAAGTTAATGAAGAACATAGTTTAGTGAGAAAATTTGATATATCGGGGAAAAAGTTAAGCTTTAAGTTGAAAGATATACCCATGGAAGCTAACGGAGCCGAATGGATTAAAGAGGGAATAAATGAAGTTATAACTGATTTACTAGAAGACGTGGATCCGGAATCATACATGGGTATCACTTTCAACATAGCTGACAAGGACGCTAAAGGACCAGGTTTTCTATCGTTTCGTCAAGCACGTCATGTCACCTTTGGTGATGTTTGGAATATAATAGGTGCCATTTTTCAATCCAATGTCGGCTCTCAAAACACCGATACGTTTGAAATGACCGTAACCTCATTCAAAATACCAGGAGGTAGAGGCAAAAGGAAAACGAGTACGAAATTTAATTCCTTTGATGAAGAATGTCTTAAACGGAAAGGTATTGTTGTTATTAAAAACACAGATAGCTTATGTCTTCCGAGAGCTCTGGTGGTAGCAATAGCTCAAAAAACCAATAATCCCGAGTACGTAAAACTCAGAAAAACGGACAGTCTTCAAAAAACCAGAGCCCTTGAGCTTCTGAATGAGGCCAAAATTTCTATACCTGAAGAAGGCTCGGGAATTACAACCCTGCAACAATTTCAAGCACATTTAAAAGATTTCAAAATAGTAGTTTACAAGTACGCTACGAAAGGTCGTCAACTTTTTTATGAAGGTCTGAACGAAGAAGCAAACTGTAGAATCAATCTTTTATATCACGAGGGGCACTATAACGTTATCAACTCTCTTACAGCAGCATTTGTGTCCTCATACTTCTGTGAAGATTGTCATACACCTTACAGCGAAAAAGATAAACACTTATGCAAAAATATGTGTAAAAGGTGTGAAGGATCATGTGTGAAGAAACAAGGCGACACTTTCTTGAAATGTTACGAATGTAACAGATCTTTTAAAGGGCTGTCCTGCTTTCAAATTCACAAAGAAACACAAATATGCGATAAAAAACAAAAATGCAGTGAATGTTTCAGAATTATAAATAAAAGTCTGAAAAAAACACACATCTGTAATGAAAACTATTGCACAATGTGTAAATCAAGCTACATAAAAAAAGACGAAACCACGCATCTCTGTTACATACAAGCTGATAATAAAATACCACTAGAAACAGGATACGCGTTCATATTTTTTGACGTTGAAACACGACAGGAACGACCTTTATCTTTGTACGATCAGAATACTATGGTGCATGAACCAAATCTAATAGTTTTCAAAATAAGATGTTTTAAGTGTATTGATAGCGAACGGGGTGATGTTTGTCAACTGTGCGGTAGTGTAGAAAAATATATGTATGGTGAAAGTTGTGTAAATTTCTTCATGGAATACGTTCTGGGTATAAGAGAAATATATAAAGAAGTGGTGATTTTAGCACATAATTTGCAAGCTTTCGATGGAATATTCCCCCTAAAATACATAGTAGAAAAAACATCTATAAAACCTGAATTATTAACAAAAGGCACAAAAATTATGATGATGAAAGTAGATAATGTAAAATTCATAGATTCCTTCAACTACTTTCCAATGTCTTTATCGGCGTTGCCTAAAACTTTCGGGCTAAATATAGATTTGAAAAAAGGATACTTTCCGTACATGTTTAATAAAAAAGTTAATGAAAATTACATTGGACCTATGCCTGACATTAAGTTCTTTGAGGTAGATAGACTGAAACCAAAATCGACAACTCAGAAATATAAGGACGCAGAATTAACACAGCAGATTAGAGAAAACGATGATAACAGAGAGTGTTTTAGAAATTGGTATCGTCAAAAGTGTGATCAAAACTACGTTTTTGATTTTAAAAAGGAGCTGATAGAATACTGTCAAATGGATGTAAAAATATTAGAACAGGCCTGTCTAAATTTTAGAAGACTTTTTCTTAAAGAATGCAACGTTTGCCCTTTTATTGAAGCGACAACTATAGCCAGCGCCTGTAATTTAATGTTTCGTCGATTATTTTTAAAACCTGAAACAATTGGTCTAATACCTGCTCAAGGATATAGATTAGCTGATAAGCACTCGGCTATAGCCTTGCAATGGTTGATCTGGGAGGAAAAAACGCGAAATATTTCTATTCAGCATGCTGGAAACTCTAGAGAAGTTGTCATACCACGTTCTAGATTACGAGTCGATGGATACTGTAACGCAACAAAGCAAGTATTTCAGTTTCATGGATGTTTTTGGCACGGTTGTCCTTCTTGTTTTAATACTTCAAGAGAATTCTCCTTATTCAGACATCCGTACACAACTTTTAATAGTTTATATGAAAAAACGAAAAACAACACGGAGAGAATAGCAGCTAAAGGTTACGAAGTTGTTGAAGTATGGGAATGTGAATTTAAAAGAATGTTAGAAAATAAACCAGATATGCAATGGACAGCGATTCATCCCATTATGAAATTCACGCCTATACTTTCTCGCGATGCGTTCTACGGTGGAAGAACTAGCAATATTGTCGAGTACTATAAAGTTAAAAACAATGAAAAAATATATTATTACGACATTTGTTCCCTATACCCTTATATATGTAAATATGGTCGTTTTCCTATCGGTCACCCAGAAATTTATATAGGAAGTGAAGAGTGTATGCAACGTATACACGAAAAAGGGTTGACAAATCTGTGTGGTTTGACTAAATGTGACGTGTTACCTCCTGAATCATTGTATTTTCCAGTTCTTCCAGTGAAAATGCATAGTAAATTAATGTTTTTACTATGCAAAACCTGTGGTGAAAATATGCAACAAACCGACTGTACACACACAGTTGAAGAGCGAATGCTAACAGGCACGTGGGTTTTTGAAGAGATTGCAAAAGCCGTAGATTTGGGTTATAAAATATTTAAGGTCTACGAGATATGGAGTTATAAATCTACCAAATATAATGAAGAAACAAAATTTGGCGGTTTGTTTTCTGATTTTGTAAATAAATTTGTCAAACTCAAGCAAGAGAGCGATGATTGGCCATCTGGATGTCTCACTGAAGAGCAGAAAAGGTCATACATTGACAAATATTTGTCTTCAGAAGGCGTCCAATTAGATTACTCTAATATTAAAAAAATCCGGGACTTAGAGCTTTAGCTAAGTTAATGCTTAATAGTTTCTGGGGAAAATTTGGTCAAGTTGAAAGGTTAGCAAATACTACGATAATTAGAAACCCGGCTGATTGGTATTCGTTATCTGTAAACCCCGCGATAGAAATAAATTTTATAAAGACAATTAATGATGAAGTAATAGCTGTAAATTATCAATACGTTGACGATTCACTATGTAAACTAAGAACTGTTAACCCTGTCATAGCCAGTTATGTTACGGCTCAAGCCAGACTTGAGTTGTATAAATACCTGGAAAAATTACAAGAAAAATGTTTATATTTAGATACCGATTCTATAATATTTGTTTCACATGTTGAAAATCCTATAAAAACAGGTGAATTCTTAGGAGACATGACAGATGAACTTTGTAAAGATTTTGGACCTGACAGTTATATAGTGGAATTTTGTTCAGGTGGTCCTAAATCTTATGCTTACGTTGGTTATTCACCTGAAAAAAAAATTTATTTTTCCGTAATAAAAATAAAAGGAATAACGTTAAATTATACAAATTTAGAAAAAATAAATTTTAATGTCATGAAAAATTTTACTCTAAAAATAAATACTGACAACAATAAAGTTATCGTGTCTGATAAATCGTTTAGACGTACACACGATTTAAATATAATCACATGTGAAACGACAAAGACTTTCGAGCCAAATTCGATAAAAAGAAAATTTTATGATGATTATTCTTTGCCATTTGGCTATAAAAAAGCACAAAAACTATCATAATAAAAATAATTAAAAGAAATTATTGCGTTTGGTTTGATAATATAAGATTAAAATATAATTTTACTTCTAGAGAGAAAGAGAGAAGATATTTTTAACTGTTGTAGAATATATTTTCAAATAATACTTAAAGTAAGATATTTGCGTTATTTTGTCTAATAATAAATGATATATTTTTAGATATAGGTAAAGCAACATAGTATTAAGTTCTGTTGTCACTAAGCATTTGTATTGTAAATAATGTTATTAATCTTGTTTAATAAGTACTGATGTTTTTAATTATTATCATTTATAACAGTGTTTGTATTATTATATTTCTGTATGTGTCGCTATTAATAAAAAGCAATAAATATTTACAAATGTCTTTTTTTATTGATTAAGATTACCTTGCTTATTTTCAGTATTTTGTAATCTTAAAAATAATGTAGACGTAAATATGTATTTTTGTATCTTAGTCATACAAAATGTCAATGAAGGTTGAAACTTGGCATAACTCTTAACTTTGTCATACTAATTAATATTTTCCGATCTTAGGGTTTTGTAAATCTACTAAAAAGTAACGCAATCGTCCAACATTTTTGATTATGATTCAATTAAAATATACAAAAGTTTTCGTAATTAAATAAAAAAAGTAATAACGTTTTTAATGTTATAGAAAATATATAGCCATTGCTTTCGTCATTCATTTTTCGCCCAAACAACTGTGAAATAAATAAAGAATTGTCACTAGTCAGTATTAAACAGAGGCAAACGTTTTTAAATGATTAGTTTGCAATAATCGCTTTACAAATTGTGCACAAACGATGACAAATTCGTATGGAGCTATTAAAGGACCATTTGACCACCCCCTGATACCTCGGCTGGAACGCTTTTTATCTACTACACATGAGTGTGACGATAATAATGCCTTCTTTTTTTTAGAGAGAGATTGGAACAAATCTATTCTCTTAAGATTAGTGGACAACCTATAAATAGTGCTAGAATTTAACATTAATACGTACATTGTCATAAAAAATATCCTATTTGCATTTTTGAAACGACTCTAAAGTTAAAGTTGATATTGCTCTTTTTTTGAATAACAATAAATACTAACACGTCTATCTAACATAATATGACAAACTGTCTGCCTCAAGTGATCGCAATACGTTCATGTAACGTAGGTTATGTAGGTGAATATCATACAAAGACTTCAGGTTTCATTATTTCGATATGAAAGTCCGACTTCATTATCACCTGCAATACATACACTTCAAATATTATATTATGGTCATAATATAGCTTAATAAGTATTGTACATAAATATTAGCACACGTCTTATGTTATAACTTTTAACATTTAAAACCAGCTATGTTTGCATGTAGTCTTGTTCGATTCACCTCAGTCATTACCCCCGCTGCAAAAAAAACAACGATGCCTACACACATTCATGCATACGTGTTTATTTGTAATACATTTAAATATCGATTTATCCAAAATGTTTGGCGAGACAAACTTTTGTCGTCCAAAAATAAATACGAATCTCTGAACTTATAAATATTGTTAAAGCTCTTTTTTTAATGAAATCAAATAGTTCTCAGGTGTTGTAAGCCAAGAACAAAGTAAAAGATCAATTGTGTGTGTGTGTGTGTGTGAGTTTTACAATTACATTAAAATGAAAAGAATAGCAATGAAGTACTGATTTGTGTCAAGTGATTGCCCATGTCCAAGATGATGTTACAAGCACAAGTATTAGAATTATAATACATGTAGGTGCTTTGTTTTAATCCTAACTTTATTTATTTTATGCATACTTTATTGTTTTTTTTTTAATTATGTTTCACTACTGACATTTTCAATTATTTATATATTGGAAAATGGTTCCAATGCAACATTTGATAATTTTTAGACGGCCAACTCTCTGATTTTACTAAATAATATTTTCACATTTGGATATCATACCGCGACTTTGTATGAAAAAATTGTCGATGTCAGAGAATCCCTCATGTGAAAACTTGTAAATGTTCCCCATTTTCAATAATAACGAAGTCAAATTTTTGAAAAAATGTGTGGTATGAAGATACAAATTTTAACTTGCCATTGTGACGTCACAACGGTGACACTTTTTCCGCTAAGAATTTACTTTCATATAAACAGTATTATGCATATAAGTAAAAGTATATGGTATTATGACAACCTACACACGCATATAAAAAGAAGCATACATACTTAAGAAATGCATCACTAATTTGCACAGAAGGTCGTTGAATAATAATACGTTTACAGGCTGATAAACAAAACACGGTATAAATGTCTTTTAAAATTCTTTATTTTTCTTTATCATGCATAACATTTTTGGGAAACCTAAATAATACATGTTCATTACTTTATGGTTTTCTCACGTATGTAACACTCATTTGAAATTTATCTGTGCTTAATGCTTGTCCACAAGATTGATGTATTGCGCTTAGAATACTCCATACGTCTCCAAGTTTTAAATTTTTAGCTTTTCGAAAGGGTAAATATCCTTCTTTACCCGTTGAGTGATCCAAGCTGTTAAAGCTAATTCCCACGTAGTCTTCAGGTGTCAGTTCACTTGTAATATATTCTATGACCTCGTTGATTGCACTTTTGATCCATAAAACGGAATCGCCTGTATTCCCTTTAGGTTCTTCTTTGATCTTAAAAACCAAACGTCTACCATTTATTCCAAAACGTTTAACTTTGTTTACACTTTCTTGGATGATCTCAAATTTCGTATTATCTGCCATGTTAATTATTTAATTCTTCTTCTTCGTTGTTGACTGCTCGGAAGCTCAATGCTTACTGCCTCTTTTTTTCAGATTGACGTTCTATTTATAGCTTTTTAATATTCAAGTTACATAAACTAGGGCCTTATATAAACCTTTAAAGTCTCTCTTCCCCCCTTTTTACAACTTCTACAACCAAACAACGCTTGGATAATATGATTTCTTATGAGCTGTTTTTTTTTTGAAAATAGGGACACGAGAACTCTCTCTCTCTCTCTCTCTCTCTCTCTCTCGATAGGAACCTTAATGTTAAAAGTATCTCTGCAGATTGTTGTGAACACTCGTTTTAAAGTATAAATAACAATTTTTATTTCAGTGTGATTTCTAATAATAATGATTTATATAATAATATATAATAACGTAATCAAAGTAATTACTCAATATCATGAATAAACTTACGTCCTAAAAAGCATAAAAATGGTTCTGTCTATCTGTCTGTCTGTCTATCTTCTTGATAAAAAAACAAATGGAATGTCCGTCTATCTGTTCGCTAATATTTATTCCTGTATGAACCTATAAAAGCTACTAGGTAAATTTTTTTTATAATATGATGTTTTAAAATAAATAAATAAGAGAATTTGATGTTAATAAAAAATGTTAAATACATGCTTATTATTATAACCTATTATAATAAATTCCAATTATAACGCATCACATATTGTAGTTGATAACAAAGCACCTGCGGTATTAAAACAGCCTGTAACCACATTTTCGCTTGTATTCAATCAACCTTAAATGATCAGTCTGTAGACGCGACGTGTTTATATACACACTTTAATGGCGCTGAGGCAAGTCAACCTAATAGCTCGCTTGGTTTAGTCGCGGCACGCCGACCTGAGAGTCCCGAGTTCGAAACACACTCGCTCTGGCATGGAAAAAAAGCTGTGCGGGCTGCCTAGCTCACAGGCGATTTAAAACCAACTTTTGGTGGTGGACATCTCTAGCGTATTGTACCTTGCATACCTACCTGGGATAAAATCGTCTTTGCAAAATCTGTGTAATATTCAACACATTTTAATGGCAGTTTAATATTATGCTCGAGCGGTCAAAAGCGCCGTCCTCGTCAACGCACGAACGTTTCCAGGTTCGAATCCACAGCTCGGAAGCGATCTGGTTTACTGGCTTTATTCAATGACTTTTAAGCAGGACAGCGGGGGTAATGTTTACAATGTTTGGAATTGATAATGGATTACCGGGAATTAAAAATAATTACCAAGCTGATGCAAAATAGCTTCATCATAACATAATAATGGGACTTGTGTAACAGGACACGGGTTGCGTAGCGGGTGAATCGGGCAACGATCAACCTCGGTGACTTAGACGGGATATGGTGTGTAGAAGATTATAAGTCTAGAAGGGAAAGAAGTAAGTATGGAAACAAGGAGGAAACGAGCATCTGGAGGGATGAACCTAAAAAGCGTAACTTGTAACGTCTTAGAAAGGGTTGTAGAGGGGTGTGGAACGTAGCTCTAGAAGCACAGTATATCAAGAAGTGTATGAATGAGTCTGAATAGGTCTAGTGAGCTGTCTGGCGGGATGTGTCTGCCTGGTGGGGGTATGTCTGCCGGGTGGGGGTATGTCTGCCTAAATCGCCTTAACTACTACTCCCTAGGTCCCGCCATCCGACCGACGCCAATTGTGTATGTTGCCATGTGGCAAATACACTAAAAAGTTGTATTCATTAGAAAAATATGGCGTTTCAAACTATAATCTGAGCAATGAGTGTTACAAATTGCAACTGACAATAAGAGAATAATTATTTACGCACGGTCGAGTTATCCCCGAAAAGCGGGACTGAGCCTGTCCCGCGCGGGACATTTAATTTTGATTTAAAAATCGGGACGTCTGGCAACGCTGTTCGTAATTTAGTACAACAAAAAGAGGAAAGTTATAAAGAGTGTGAGAAATTAGAAACGAATTTTAGTGCGAAATATTCGCACGGGTACCGCTAGTTATATTATAATATTATTAGGAATTAGGGATATATTTAGGATAAATACCAGTCATTTACTTTGTACACGTCAGCGGCTTAGTCGTGAAAAGGCACAAAGAAACTAAACAGACTCTCTCTATGATTTTTAGGCGAAGTACAAGAGTGAATTTGTAACAGGTCATTATAACTCACTAGTCGCTCCCCGCGGCTCCGCCCGCGATTTTAATAGTTAGGATTCTTTCATTACTCACTCACTTCGTTCGTTCGCCCGAGTTTATAATTATTTGTTTCATTACTCAATCACTTTCTAATACTTCTAAGAATATTACTGGTTCAGTAGTTTGGCGTGAAAGCGTAACAAACATACTTACATTCACATTTATAATATTATATTTTAATATTATTAGGAATTAGGAATATATTAAGGATAAATACGAGTCATTTTTAATGTTTAAAATCTAGGAAGCTTACTTTGTACACGTTAGCGATTTAGGCGTGAAAAGGTAACAGACACACAGAAATATGATGCGTGCACAAAGAAACTAAACAGACAAATAATAAACAGGCAAAAAATGATGAAAACTGATAATTCGCTCAATCCCTAAGCGTTAACACTCAATAACACATATATTTGAAATTTTTCTTAATTTAGCTTCAGAAATAAAAATCAATTCGTGAAAAATATATAGTTTTTTATTGAGATATAACAACAAAAAAATTACACAATAAATACAATAATTAAAATAAATTACGATAAGGACCAACAGTGTTTTTGAGGGATTTGTGGGAAAAACAAGATACATTGTACCAATATCGAAAGTGTGCAGGCGATCGTAAGCGAGCACGAATGTCGTCAAGTTGATTCTCTTGTATGGAGTCGGTGGCAATAACGAGCTTTAAAACGGAAGCATATAAATGGTGAAGGTGGTATCGATCTAAAATACACCTGAGCAAATCGTTTCCGTTCTTGTGTTTTTCTAACATCTTTATTATCGTCGAGTGATTCGCATTTGTTAAAATGTGCTCGTACATGGTCACTACGCTATAGTTATCGTCAAGGTTATATTCGATTGGAGAATTTAAAAATTTGTTCATCAATTCTGATGTCATCTCCGGATACAAATTAAAAAAATAGTCCAAACTATTGCCACAACCACGGTTGAAGGCCTGTTCAATAATAGAATACGACAAATTTGTGTATTTTAGTTTTTCTTTCAACAAAACTTTACACCAATATCGCACTATCAGGTGTTCATTTAGCGTTAAACTCATAGCACAATGTTCAAGTTCCTCGATTAAGATCGGTTCACACTGTTTCCAAAAACGAAATATTGTATTTTTACAGCAAAACATACAAGCTAACAAGCAGCGATTTAGAACACTAATTGTTTCATTATTAAAAACGTATTTTCTAATGTTTTTTCAATGTTAATCTTTCCATACATATCCCAGTGGAAATTATCACCCATTTGAAGTACGCCAGCTTTCAGATAGTAATTTATTTCATCCAGATAAAAAACAATATCTCTGCATATCAATTTTATACCCGGCACAATTTCATTAATTATGGTTTTCGGTAATTCCAATTTTTTTGAATTTTTGCATGCAAGCCTAATAAACGTTTTATATTTTGATAATGTACAAATCTGGCATCTCCTTTATTGAACTCGTAACGTTTTCTTGAATTTAGATTTTAAATTTTTTGAACTCACTAATTCCGTTATTACTTTATTTTTGGCCAAAGATCGTAACGACAGCATACCTGTCATAGGAGGTAAAATATTAATATTTAATAAATAATTTTCAGATCTAGGAGGTACTTTACTTCTACGAAAAATTCATTAGGGGTGAAATCTACCTGGACGCATTCAAAATTACTGTTTCTTTAGATATTTTTTTAGGATAAACGAATTTAACATTTAAATAATATTTAAATGTTAAATTCGTATAAATAAATAAATAAATTTTTAAACGTGCCATTTTTATTAGTGTATTTGCCATATGGCAACATACACTATTGGCGTCGGTCGGATGGCGAGACCTAGGGGTCGTACCAAAATTTCTCGACGTTTCATAACCTCCTAAACACTTTGGCACCATTTTTAAAAATAAATTTGGCCCACGCGTTGAAATCCATCACCGCAAGAAGCCTATTTAAAATAGGCCTGATCGGACCATTTTAAGGGTAGTTTTAGGGGTTGAAAATTGTTTTTGGGCCCAAAACACCGAAAAAATTCTCCGAATCGTTTCAAAATTGAAATTTAACCCTGTGGTAGTAATTAAAATGTGTTCCTAGAAATTTAATAAAATCGGCCCGACAGGACCGGATTTACAAATTTTATGAAAACACTATTTTGCAGATAGGGAATTTTTTACTGAAAGGTGTATATAATTTGGTATATAGGTTCGATTGATAATAATATTAAGAAAAAAAATGTTATTTTAAGGGGTGTATTAAGAAGTAAAATTTTTTATTTTGCCAAAAAACCAACTTAAGTGCGCATAATAAAGCCATACTGCATGTCTGTATAGCAAATACACTATATTTTCGGCAGGGTTTTGGCAGTGCGATCCGGGTTTTTATACAATAAAAATGACATGTTTAAAAATTCAGCCATTTAGGAGACAGTACCATTCCAACTTAAAAAATATAGACATTTAACATAGATAATATAATATATAAAATTTCAGTTAAAGTGTGCAGTTAAGCGGCAACGACTAGTAATTAATATTATGAGATTTAGTAATCGTTTGCAGGGTTACATAATATGGTTTTACGTCTAAAAATTAACTAAAGCATGTTTGTCAGCTACTTAACTACTTTATTTTTGACAGATATTCAGAACAAAAGTACAGCCTTTTTTTATTTTTTAAATATTTCCGAAACTATGAAGCTTAGACAAAAAAATAAGTAAACAGAACACCAAAATTACACAAAAAACAACGTTGTAGTATATATCACGTCTGCGCATGCGTCGATTCTCCAAAAACAATAGGGCTCTTCATATCAAATATCCTCCCAAAATTTTGTTTCAATTCGCTTATCCGTGTGACCTGAATATTGCGCACAGGTAAAAAATTTTTTTCTTAAATATGTTTTATGATTCAGGGTAGCTCAAAACGAAAAATTATTGGAAAGTGAATTTTGACCTAAATTAGTACCATTCCCCCACTAGCTGGAAACATTTTTAAAAATGGTGCCAAAGTGTTTAGGAGGTTATGAAAAGTCGAGAAATTTTGGTACGACCCCTAGGTCCCGCCATCCGACCGACGCCAATAGTGTATGTTGCCATATGGCAAATACACTAATAAAAATGGCACGTTTAAAAATTTATTTATTTATACGAATTTAACATTTAAATATTATTTAAATGTTAAATTCGCATATCCTAAAAAAATATCTAAGGAAACAGTAATTTTGAATGCGTCTAGGTAGATTTGACCCCTAATGAATTTTTCGTAGAAGTAAAGTACCTCCTAGGTCTGAAAATTATTTATTAAATATTAATATTTTACCTCCTATGACAGCCTGTTTAATAAAAAGGATGCCTAATTCAGTTCGATCACTTAGTTTTGGCTTCAAAGTAGCAAGTATTAGTTGATTAGTGCCGAAATAGTGAAATTGTGTTTTTTTGAATAAAATGGAAGGTATGCTGTCGTTACGATCTTTGGCCAAAAATAAAGTAATAACGGAATTAGTGAGTTCAAAAAATTTAAAATCTAAATTCAAGAAGACGTTACGAGTTCAAGACAGAAGATGCCAGAGTTGTACATTATCAAAATATAAAACGTTTATTAGGCTTGCATGCAAAAATTCAAAAAAATTGGAATTACCGAAAACCATAATTAATGAAATTGTGCCGGGTATAAAATTGATATGCAGAGATATTGTTTTTTATCTAGATGAAATAAATTACTATCTGAAAGCTGGCGTACTTCAAATGGGTGATAATTTCCACTGGAATATGTATGGAAAGATTAACATTGAAAAAACATTAGAAAAATACGTTTTTAATAATGAAACAATTAGTGTTCTAAATCGCTGCTTGTTAGCTTGTATGTTTTGCTGTAAAAATACAATATTTCGTTTTTGGAAACAGTGTGGACCGATCTTAATCGAGGAACTTGAACATTGTGCTATGAGTTTAACGCTAAATGAACACCTGATAGTGCGATATTGGTGTAAAGTTTTGTTGCAAGAAAAACAAAAATACACAAATTTGTCGTATTTTATTATTGAACGGGCTTTCAGCCGTGGTTGCGGCAATGGTTTGGACTATTTTTTGAATTTGTATCCGGAGATGACATCAGAATTGATGAACAAATTTTTAAATTTTCCAATCGAATATAACCTTGACGATAACTATAGCGTAGTGACCATGTACGAGCACATTTTAACAAATGCGAATCACTCGACGATAATAAAGATGTTAGAAAAACACAAGAACGGAAACGATTTGCTCAGGTGTATTTTAGATCGATACCACCTTCACCATTTATATGCTTCCGTTTTAAAGCTCGTTATTGCCACCGACTCCATACAAGAGAATCAACTTGACGACATTCGTGCTCGCTTACGATCGCCTGCACACTTTCGATATTGGTACAATGTATCTTGTTTTTTCCACAAATCCCTCAAAAACACTGTTGGTCCTTATCGTAATTTATTTTAATTATTGTATTTATTGTGTAATTTTTTTGTTGTTATATCTCAATAAAAAACTATATATTTTTCACGAATTGATTTTTATTTCTGAAGCTAAATTAAGAAAAATTTCAAATATATGTGTTATTGAGTGTTAACGCTTAGGGATTGAGCGAATTATCAGTTTTCATCATTTTTTGCCTGTTTATTATTTGTTTGTTTAGTTTCTTTGTGCACGCATCATATTTCTGTGTGTCTGTTACCTTTTCACGCCTAAATCGCTAACGTGTACAAAGTAAGCTTCCTAGATTTTAAACATTAAAAATGACTCGTATTTATCCTAAATATATTCCTAATTCCTAATAATATTATAATATAACTAGCGGTACCCGTGCGAATAATTCGCACTAAAATTCGTTTCTAATTTCTCACACTCTTTATAACTTTCCTCTTTTTGTTGTACTAAATTACGAACAGCATTGCCAGACGTCCCGATTTTTAAATCAAAATTAAATGTCCCGCGCGGGACAGGCTCAGTTCCGCTTTTCGGGGATAACTCGACCGTGCGTAAATAATTATTCTCTTATTGTAAGTTGCAATTTGTAACACTCATTGCTCAGATTATAGTTTGAAACGCCATATTTTTCTAATGAATACAACTTTTAAGTGTATTTGCCATATGGCAACATACACTATTGGCGTCGGTCGGATAGCGGGACCTAGGGGTCGGACCAAAATTTCTCGACGTTTCATAACCTTCTAAACACTTTGGCACCATTTTTAAAAATGTTTTTTTATGTATATATATATATACATATATGTACGGGTGTAACGAGCCGGGTTGCTCCGCCTGTTGGGAACTGCTGTCATGCTGACTGAGGTCCACCGATGGGGAGTCGGTGTGTGACGGCGTAACAAGAAGGAAGTCAAAAAGGGAGTCGGTGCGGGGACTCGAGAGTGGAAGGTAATGAGTGAAGTATGTGTGAACAGCAGGCAGAAGTTAAGTTTATTGATTTTAACGAAATTTGGCCCACGTGTTGACATCCGCAAGTTTTTAGGGGTTGAAAAATGTTTTTGGACCCCAAAATACCGAAAAAATTCTCAGAATCGTTTCAAAATTGACATTTAACCCGTTAGTAGCAATTAAAAAGTGCCCCTAAAATTTATAAAAATCGGCTGAACAGGACCGGGCTTACAAATTTTTTGAAAACACTAATTTGTAGATAGTGACTTATTTATTGAAGGGTGTATTTAATTCGGTGTAGATGTTAGATTGATAATAATATTACATTTAAGAAAAAAAATATTATTTTAAGGGATGTATTATGGGGTTAAATTTTTTATTTTGCCCAAAAACAAACTTATTTTCACATAATAAAAGTATGAAACCACACGGCCCTATACAAGCAAATACACTATATTGTCGGCAGGGTTTTGGCACTGCGACCCGGGTTTTTTGATTTTGATTTCTGTTTTTTTTTTTTTTTATTCAGAAGACGAATAAGACTCAACTATTTAATGCTCTGATTTAAAATATCATATTTTTATTAAAGTACATTTTCTATGGCTATTTTTGCTATTGTCGCGTAAACGTAATTTGAACTCTGATAAAAAGACAATATTAAAAACTTCTGATTGTATACGTTTTTTTACTATGTCCCGCTTTCGACGAAAGAATCTCGCTTTTTTCACTCAAAAAGTTCCAAAATCACTGCTTGGCAAAAAAAAAAAAAAATATATATATATATATATATATATAAAAACAAAAGCAGTAATAGATTTTTTAATTATTGATGTACATAGAGCAAGTAATTATCTATAAAATGATAAAAAATTTATGTGGAGTAATTGTGAGGAAAAATGAATTATGAAAATTAAATCATTCAATTCAATTTAATGAATCAAAATTTATTGCAGGTATTCAATTGTTTTGTATTTTTGCACACTGTTTATAACGTTCTTCTTTTTATTGTATTACATTATGGAGCTCAAATGACAGATCGAAAAAAATATTTTACTGAAATTGTCACATTGAGGCGCAAGTATCAAAAACGTTGAGCTAAAGCGCCAATATTAAATTATTTAAATGTTATTTAAATGTTATTTAAGCGTAAACTTTCAGTTCCTAAAATAATGATTTATTAATAATAATATTGTTCTATTATTAAACCTTACCTAAAGCCTGCTATATCCATTATGGCATTCTATAGACTGTTGTAGAAAACCTGCTATGTCCTTTTTTCTTAACTCAAACTTTAGAGAAAATGAAAAAAACATGTTCTTTATCACTAAAACCTATAAAACACATTATTAAAGAAATGGGATTTTTGATTTTCCTGAATACCGTTCTTAAAAAAAGTAATACAGTTTTTTACGTCTCCTGTAAAGTTCTACCAAATGGAGTTAGCCGGTTAACACTCTAAGCCGACGATTTGCTCTCTGTCTAATCTTATTCAAAGATTTTCTTAACATATTGTCTTTACATATTCCTAAATTCAGTAGCCGGAATCACCAGTCGTTTTATTTACATTGATAAAAAGAAAACTTGGACTCAACTTGGTTTCAGTTGAGTCAAATACGCCGCGTATTTAAATACGGCGAAATACGGTACGACCTAGGTTTAAGTACAGCACGTATTTGAAGAGAATGTTTCCCTCAAATACATGGCGTATTCATAACAAGTGAGGCAGTTTTTGACGAGACTTCTCGTGCAATACGCGTTTAAGTCAACTAAATGTCGATTGATTCAAAAACACAGTATTTGAGCCAACTACATTTAAACATTTGAGTGGAAAGATAAAGCTAAAACTCCGGTACAAGAAATGCTGGGCAAATGTTTCCGATGTGGGAGAAAGAATCACAAAGCAAATCAATGTACTGCGAAAAATTTGAATTGCTACAATTGCGGAAAGGAAGGGCACATAAAAACTGTTTGCTTAAAGAAATCTTACGAACAAAAACAATTTACACAAGACAGTTCTGAAGACAATAATACAGTTGATGATGAGGATGAAGAAGACATTTCTCTCATTAATTCAATTGAACAAGTAGATAAGAAATCGACCGATAAATTTCTAGTGCGCGTGAAAATTGATGATGCCGATTGCCAAATGGAACTGGATACAGGAGCTGCGGTGTCTACGATATCAAGTGATACATTCGATCGTCTTCGCCTGAAAAGGAATTTACGCCCTACAGATGTAAAATTAATAACATACAGTGGAGAAATATTGCATCCTTTGGGATCATGTAACGTCACGATTAAATACAAAAATAAATCCACGAGCGGAAATTTGTACGTGCTGCAAGAAAAAGTGCATACAATACTAGGACGAAACTGGTTACGTAAAATAAACTTCGATTTAGTAGAAATTTACAAATTTGAAATTACGGACATGTCAAAGGATAAGTGCAAGCAAGAAATTTCAAAATTAATTAGTCAATTTCACGACATTTTCAGTGAAGAAGTTGGAACAATACCAAATTACAAATGTTCATTTAAATTAAAAGATGATCGAAACACTCCCATATTTATGAAGCCGAGACCGGTTCCGTACGCACTGAAAGACAAGATAGATGCAGAAATCGATCGTCTTGAACAAATGGACATAATATAAAAAGTTGTTCATTCCGACTGGGGCACTCCAATCGTTCCAGTTATCAAAAGAAATGGTCAAATTCGACTTTGCGCTGACTATAAAGCTACATTAAATAGATTCATTCAAGATGATAACTATCCAATTCCTAAAGTCGAGGACATTTTTGCGAAAATGAGTGATGGAAAATATTTTTGTACACTGGATATACATCAAGCGTACTTACACATGGAAGTCGACGAAGAAGCGGCACTTCTACAGACAATTAGTACACACAAGGGACTGTACAAAGTCAAACGACTTATGTTCGGAGTAAAGATTGCCCCAAATTCATGGCAAAGATTTATGGACCAAATACTTCACGACTTACCAGGTGTTTCATGTTTTTTGATGACATCACAGTACAAGGAAGAACTTACAATGAACTTCTATTACATCTCAAAGCGATATTCACTCGCTTACGTCATCATGGTCTACATCTAAATAAAAATAAATGCCAATTTCTATTAAGATCGATTAATTACTTGGGACACGTGATTGATCAGAATGGATTACACCCGATGCCTGAAAAGGTAGAAGCTATTTTGAAAAGTCCACAACCTTGCGATATTTCTGAGCTAAGAACATTTTTGGGATTGGTGAACTACTATCATAAGTTTCTACCAAACTTAGCCAGCAAATTAAAGCCTCTAAATAATCTACTGAGGAAAAATGAAAAATATAAATGGTCTAAAGATTGCGAAACTGTATTTCAAAATCTGAAGAAAGAAATCACAAGTCCGAAAATCCTTACACCATTTGATGTTAACTTACCATTAACACTAGCAACCGATGCATCGCCTACAGGACTCGGTGCAGTGATCTCGCATATAATGGAAGATGGATACGAAAGGCCGATCGCGTTTGCATCAAGATCTTTAACCAAATCCGAGTCTAATTATTCGCAGATTGATAAAGAAGCAACTGCAATTGTGTGGGCGCTAAAAAAATTCCTTCAGTACTGTTACGGAAGAAAATTTACTTTAATTACTGATAATAAGCCTCTCACAAGGATTTTTCATCCTAACAAGGACCTACCAGCCACATCCGCCATACGTCTATTACATTATGCCAATTTTATGTCTGGATTCAACTACAACATATGTTATAGAAACACAAAGGAACATGCTAACGCAGACTATCTGTCCAGGTTTGCACTTCTGAATACTCAAGAAAATGATTATTTGGATAGCAGTTCTATTTTTCAGTTAAATCAAATTGACACTCTACCAGTGACACGAAAAAAAATTCAGAAAGAAACCCTAAAAGACCCAGAATGCAGAGAAATATATGAAGCACTGAAATCTGGAGACAAATTTATGAAGAGGACTTTCACAAATACTCAATTCAGAACGGCTGTATATTGAAAGGAATAAGAGTCATGATACCACAATCTTTACGCAAGAGAGTTTTAGAAGAACTACATACTGCACATTCGGGTATCGTCCGAATGAAGGCAGTGGCGAGAAGCTATGTTTATTGGAAAAGAATTGACAACGACATCGAAGAAGTTACAAGAAACTGCAAAGGCTGTTCTGCTTTTAGAAATGAACCGAGAAAGGTACCAATTCACCCATGGGAATATCCAAAGTATCCATGGCAAAGACTACACATCGATTATGCGGGTCCATTCATGAACACTTATTAGTGTATTTGCCATATGGCAACATACACTATTGGCGTCGGTCGGATGGCGGGACCTAGGGGTCGGACCAAAATTTCTCGACGTTTCATAGCATCCTGAACACATTGGCACCATTTTTGAAAATGTTTATATATATATATGTATATATATATATATATATAGGTATATATGTTTACGGGCAATAACTTTCGAAGGATTTAATTTATTTTAATGAAATTTGGCACACTTGTTGGAATCCATCACCGCACAAACCCTATTTAAAATGGGCCCAATCGGGTTATTTTAAGGGTGGTTTTTAGGGGTTGAAAAAAGTTTTTGGGCCCAAAAATACCTAAAAAATTCTCAGAATCGTTTCAAAATTAAAATTTAACCCTTTAATAGCAATTAAAAAGTGCCCCTAAAATTTTAATAAATTCGCCCCGACAGGACCGGATTTACAAATTTTCTGAAAACACTAGTTTGCAGATAGTGAGTTATTTACTGAAAGGTGTTTTTAATTTTGGTGTGGACGTTCGATCGACAATAATAATGCAATTAAGAAAAAAATGTAATTTTAAGGGGTGTATTAAGGAGTTAATTTTTTTATTTTGCCCAACAATCACCTTAAATTCACATAATATAGTCACAAGTTCTGCATTAGCAAATACACTATATTGTCGGCAGGGTTTTGGCACTGCGACATATTGCGTGATATATTTTCTCGATTTGGACTTCCTATTACGATTGTTTCTGATAATGGCACACAGTTTAGATCGTTTGAATTTGAAGAATTTTTAAAATCAAACGGGATTCAGCACAAATTCTGTGCACCATACCATCCAGCATCTAATGGCCAAGTTGAACGGTATGTTCAAACTATCAAGCAAGGGTTACGTTCAATGATGTTTGAAAAAGGAGACTTAAATACTAAACTTAACCGTTTACTTATGCAATACAGGAAAGTACCGAACACAGTGACTGGAGTAAGTCCTGCTGAACTGATGTTTAAAAGGGAATTCAGAACCAGAATCGATTTAGTGAAACGTGATTTGAGCCAGGAATTAAACGAGCAAAACAGATTAGTAAATCAAACAATTCGTGAATATCAAATTGGTGACTCAGTACAAGCACGATTTTACGATAATAAATGCTGTAAGTGGAAATTTGGAATTATTACAGATAAAAAAAGATACTTGCATTATGAAGTTCTAATTGACAACAATAAATACATCCGTCATATTGATCAACTTCGTTCCAGCAATTGCAAACAAGACACTGACAAAATTATTCTTACCGAAACTCTACCTGCAGAGCCATTGAAAATGTCAATTAATACGGAGACAAATGTAGAACAAGGTGTTCCAGACAATGGTAAAAATGACATGCAGGGTTATCATCCAGAGAATAAAACAAGCTCGCCAACACGTCCAAATATCGCTACAAGTGAAGAAGTTCTAGGAGCTGAAAAACTTAAGATAACTTCTCCAGAGCTGCGAAGATCTACCAGAATCCGAAAAGCTCCAGTTCGATTAGAATTGTCATAAATTCCTGAGGGACTGATATAATATATTTATAATGAGGTTTTACTGTACTATTTTTATTTAATGACATAATTATTATTACGGCAGTTATATAAACAATTTTGTATTTAAAAAGAATTTCTGTTCATTTTTACATTGCATTAAATATTTGATTTTTGTTAAGTTAAAAACGTATTTATTCTTTCACAGAATATACGACATATTGTATCAAGGTATTTTTCAATTCTGTGAGCAAAATATATTATTGAATCGATTACACTATATTTTTATCGGAAATACGAATAACTTTTGAGTTAATCGAATGCCACAATTGTCACAGTAATAATAATAATAATAATAAGCCCGTAGGAATGCCACTATAGGGCAAAGGCCTCTCCCTTAACATTCCACATATCCTGGTTTTGAGCTATTCGGTGCCAGAGGTTTCCGGTAATTTCGTCTATTTCGTCCCTCCATCTTCTTCTTTGTCTTCCTGTTTTTCTTTTCTCTTCTAATGGGCACCATTCTGTTATCCTTTTTGTCCAACGATTATTTGACATTCTTACTAGGTGGTCTGCCCATTTCCATTTTAGGGTTTTTATTCTATTTTTTACATCTATGATTTTCGTTTTTTCCCGTATGGATTTTATATTAATTTTATCCCTTAGTTTTATATTTAATATACTTCTTTCCATACGTCTTTGACATATTTGAAGACTTTTATCTTGTTTACTGGTTAGCGACCACGTTTGAGCACCGTATGTTAATGATGGTAATAACAATTAAAAACCCGGGTCGCAGTGCCAAAACCCTGCCGACAATATAGTGTATTTGCTTGTATAGGACCGTGTGGTTTTATGCTTTTATTATGTGAAATTAAGTTTGTTTTTGAGCAAAATAAAAAATTTAACCCCTTCATACACCCCTTAAAACAACATTTTTTTTCTTAATTGTAATATTATTATCAATCTTACGTCTACACCAAATTAAATACACCCTTCAGTAAATAAGTCACTATCTGCAAATAAGTGTTTTCAAAAAATTTGTAAGTCCGGTCCTGTCGGGCCGATTTTATTAAAATTTTAGGGACACTTTTTAATTACTAACAGAGGGTTAAATTTCAATTTTGAAATGATTCGGAGGATTTTTTCGGTATTTTGGGGCCCAAAAACATTTTTCAACCCCTAAAAACTACCCTTAAAATGGTCTGATTAGGCCCATTTTAAATAGGCATCTTGCGGTGATGGATTTCAACACGTGGTTCAAATTTAGTTGAAATCAATTAACTCTTTCGAAAGTTATTTATATATATAAATATATATATATATAAACATTTTTAAAAATGGTGCCAAAGTATTTAGGAGGTTATGAAACGTCAAGAAATTTTGGTCCGACCCCTAGGTCCCGCCATTCGACCGACGCCAATAGTGTATGTTGCCATATGGCAAATACACTAAAAATATTATTGTAACACCGCGCCTTATGATTTGAAAGATCTATTTTAAATTGTTATATGTATTTGACGTTTGTATCCGCATTTGTGGCATATCAATATATGATATTCTATTACACTAATAATATTCAAAGGAATCTGAAAAAATGCCATATTTGATAGAGAGAAACTTAAAATATAATCTGGCAACGCTGGGACACGATGCGTCTCTGGCAGCAGGTAAATGGTCATGTTTAATGGAGGCATCTCATAGCACATTATTCCGTGGCACAGTATAATGAAATAATAATGTGTATTCTCGCACTTCAAACGGAAATTTGATTACAAATAAATAAACATCTATTCATTCGCTCTCCAGAGGCGATCATCATCGTGAATGTGTTATGTTGTTATGATATATTACAGATATTTTATGAATAACGCGATCTATTGGATGATCGTTCTAATAACCGCAAGTAAAACATTCTCTCTTCCGCAAAAATTATAGCAGATTACCTACTTAGAGAGCTAGTGACGATTTTACTCATAATATTTCCTCAAACCTGAGTCTCTGTGAGTTTTAAGGGCATTATCCCGAACATAAAAACCGCAGTCTGGCAGCTGAGATCGGGGACAATGCGTGGATGGACGCGGTCAAAGATGTCAAACTGGAAGTGTCACTTATTTCCCCATGTTTGAAATTTTCTGAGCAATAAGTTCAGAAGCCCTCGAGCATACAAACTCAAGTCTGGCATTTCGAATCCGGGACGACCGCCGTCTGGCAAAGGGTTGAATATGTCGAAATCTATATTTTTGCTTTAAACAATTCACATTAAAAATCTTACCATTGTTTTGGTAGACAATTTTGATATTTATCATTATAAATTTTTCGTTTCATAACACTTTCGTGGGCCTGCCTGTCATACTTTTCCCCAAGCACGGGCCGCCAGATTTGAGTTTTTGTTCTCAAGGGCACCTGAACGTATCGCTACGAAAATTTCAAACATGAGAAATATATTAAGTGACACCTCCAGTTTAACATCTTTGACCGCAATCGGGTTAAAACACTGGTCACAGAGCTAAATCCTACCGATAAATTAGTATGTTAATTGCTTATGAACAAAATAAGATACACTGATTTTTTAAAGGAAATATTTCATTTTCAGTGATTCAATTATAATTTTTTCTGTACCGGTTAAAATAGCTGCCATCTTAAAATCGTTATGGACATAATAATATATTTTACATACAAGTACTATGAATATTGGAGTTACGAAACTGAATAGGTTTAAATATTTGCATTTCTTTTGAAATAAAATTATTGAATGAAAGTGACTTTATAATAAATTATTGAACTTTACACGCTTATTGTTAAAAACGTTAAAAGAAATTAATGTGTTTCCTGCTATTTTTTATAACAAATGTTTATTATATAGACGCAATGAATAATTGCTAAATAATTTTGTTAGATTTACAGTTTTTGTTAAGATTAGTGGCATCTTATAAAAATTAAATAAATTAACACAATATAAAATGTTTAATTCATTGGTAAATGCAATAATACGTGTTTTAATGTTTTTCTAAAATGAGGCACAAAAGTGTTCTAAAGCAACTATGGACAATTATTAGAATTTTTCTACAATAATTCAGAAGAATGAGTTGGGGCTGGGATCAAACCCGGGACCTTGATTACACTAAGCGTACGCCTTAGCGATTACTCCACAGTCAGCTACAGCACACTGGCAATTTTCACGGTATACCTGTTAGCTTTTCTTTTCTACTACCTATATACAATAACGTGTTAGTCATGGTGACGGACATTTTTTCCGTATAGCTCCCATCCGTCAAACGCGCGATAAGGAACGCAGTTCCAAAAACCTACAATCACTTACGCAAACATGCGACTTGTTAATAAAATTATATTTACAATTCATGAAAATTTAAATACCTTGCTACGATACAAATGACACATTCTCAATGCTTAAATAAAAAAGAATAATAAAAATGCTAACAATTTTATAGAAATGACGAAACAATTTGTTAATTTGAAATTTTAACAATAAAGTAATTATCTATTGAGCACATATTATTCGAGTAGATTTCTTACACAGTCATCGTCATCTCTCTCTTTCTCATTCAGTTGTCAGTTTAAAGAAGTGACACATGAAACTAACAATTAAATCAATAAATGGTAAGTGTTAACTGATGGTCAACTGATAGATGCAAAAAACAAACTGATTATTTTGATGATAGGTCGCAGACATATCAGTGACTCTAAAAGAAATATCTTGTTAATGAATTAATGCAGATTCTGTCTAACAAGGATGTATGGACATCACATTTACCTGTCAAAAACTCTACAATAACGAGCTGCAAAAACGTTCCAGTTATTAAGCGCATTGACATAGCCCTTCGATCTATATAACATAAAAGAAAATTTCGGCAGGGCTTTGTCCGTCTGTCTGTACCTGCTTATATCGCGAATTACTAAAAAAACATTGTGTCTTTAGTTTGTGTATTGAGATTAAGAAAAAAAATTATTAACTCATGTACAGAAACCTTTTGTAATTTTCGCCCTAAATTTGTTAAAGCAAGCGGTTGATGTCTCATTTTCGTGCAGTCGGTTTTTTTATTTTTGATAGGCTTCTATTAGCTTCACCTGTGTGTATGTGTGCACGAATGTATGTTTTTTTATTTTACAGTTTTCACCTACTTCCTGTTATCCCACTGAATTAAAATTTTTTAAAAATATGTTTTGTGATAGCATGCAAGTCCCGTGACTCCCACCCTACTTTTAGATCTTACAAAACCCCCTGAATTAGAATCCGAAGACAAACAGCAACATTTCATTTTTTTCATTTTGCATCCTGAACAATTATACTTGAAACACAAAATTAAATTGTAAACAACATAATGTATCCTTCAAACGAATTTTATCGATTTGTTTATTGTTTCTATGCAGCTCAAGAAATCGAGGTCGGTTCTATTGGTGCGTATTTTTTATATATTATGTTAATCTGTACATTCTAAAAATTCTTCACTAACTGCCCCGCGAGACAAGACTGTAATTCGGTGTAGTTGAAGGCTCCACTATTGTTGTCGCTGCCGAGCAGATTATAAAACTTCATTTCATCTCAATCGCTCACATTTTATAGTCCAAGAGCTATTAATCATTTTTGGGTAGGTATTTGAGGCACTGTGAAAATTTGTACAATAGCTCTTTAGTAATATTCGAATACAAAAACACAGACCTGGCTGAAGGGTAGCGGGGCTTAACTGACTTAACCGATTGATCAAACATATTGATCGCCTGACAGGTAAAATGTCCACCGAAACGACCTGTCTTTTTGTCTTGTTGTATTTTTAGTTACCGCAATATTATTCTTTTTAATTTTAACGTGCCTCAAATGTATTTTTAAGTCTTAAAAAATATAATTTTGTAAACACGTGGCTAAGTTTCAAACCCGATTAAAAAATCTGGCTTTTTAATTTTACAATTCATTAAATACTAAATTTTAAGGTATTAAAATTTTAAAATGCCTCAAGGATTTTTTATTTGCTAAAAATTTAAAAATCGGTTAAGTCGGTTAAGCCCCGCTACCCTTTAGTCAGGTCTGTGTTTTTGTATTCGGATATTACTAAAGAGATATTGTACATTTTTTCACGGTGCCTCAAATATCTACCCAAAAATGCTTAATAGCTCTCCTACTATTACATAATATATAGTAGATGTAACAATGTCATTTCTATTGGTGTATATTCAAGTCTATTCGTAACTTAAAAAAGAAATACTATCTATGCTGAATGCGGTCGTAATTGTATTAACAAGTCATTTGATGAAAGTAATGCATTTAGTATTTAGTATTTATAGATACAGCGATGCAACAAGCTCGTCGGATTGGTAAAATAAAATAAAACTTGAACAAGACTCAGCCGACCCAATGGGTCAGGTACATGTACGATAAAAGTCATAAACTAGCCGCATGACTCGATGTACCCATCAACATCTCATTACAATCAATTATTATTGATAATGGTCATTTAATTTGATTTGCTAGATTTTTATTTCGAAACGCAGACCACCACAAGACGTAGGTATTTTATAGTCTATGTATTTGTAATGGTATTTTATGCGCTGAGCGGCTAACTTAACATTCATATACCCGCGCATTGGTCTGTCAGACCGACGGTTTACGTTTGCCTTATTTTTTTTAAACGAAAGACGTCAGCGCTTCGAACTCCCTGTATGATTTATGGCTAACTTTAATTTAGTGTTGCACGAGCGTTCGTATACATATAACACGTGTACCCGTACACGACACTGATCGGTCCATTAGACCGACGCGCGAATAGGTGTATATGCTCCAACTGCCAAGTTGAGCAATTGTTAAATACTTTTTTATCACATTAATTATAGATTCTCTACTGTTGCGTCCATTCTAATGATTAATTGTAAGTTTTAGCAGGAAAGTGGATCAAGGAAGTAGATCAAAATATCGATTATTACATTTGCGACGTTTCGGCCTTTATTAGGACTTCTTCAGGCATCGTGCCTGAAGAAGTCCTAATAAAGACCGAAACGTCGCAAATGTAATAATCGATATTTTGATCTACTTCCTTGATCCACTTTCCTGCTAAAACTTACAATTATTAATTATAGAATTATTTATTGCTAATATCGATTTGTGTTCATAATACATTTATGAAAATCAATAAAAGTTCGAGTAAGAAATTATGTTTGTGATGAGGAAGATTCCTCACTTGATATATTTTGTTTTTTGTGAAGAAGTGATCACAGCTTGCTGAATGAGACAGAAAAAGGCAAATGCTTTTTCTGTCTCATTCAGCAAGCTGTTGTCGATAGCAAAATATTGCATCAATTCGTATTGCCTTTGAACTTCTATCAATTCATTTGAATCATATTTTTATATAAGCTGATCCATAACTTCCGTTATAGCGGCTAAACTTTTTTTTTAGAAACCGCGTAATATTGAAACAGTGAGCGGGGTCTTACTGCATCTCGAACTTGCCGGCTTTGCAAAACAAAAATGTATTACATATAACGTACCGATATATGTTACTAACAGGTACTTACGCTACCAGAAAATGACAAATTGTTCTTATTGCTGCGGCCTTTGCAGCTGTGAGCTGAATTTGAAATACGTCGCGCTAGTGTGCTAATAATGTAAATACCAATATATTGTAAAATCATTTTTGAGTGGGTGCTCACATTAAAAATTCCGTAATTAAAAACGACTTCATAGTTAAGCGTCGTAGATACATAATTTGTAAAACAATTATCGATTTAATGTTTCGGCCAGCTATAAAACTATTAGATCTCATGTACGATCGTTTAATAGGCCATAAAATAAAGATGTCACTATTTTATTGATTCTAGCAGGTCTCTTTCTATTTGTGCACATCAAATACATGTAGATATATATTATTGGCGTCTTGTTTTAATATACTTTTGTCTCTTTTTCTTGCGCACGTAAACGTTGCGGTATAAGTGTTTTTATAACCGCTTCTTTCACATCGATAATTTTTATTTGAATGCCATATTCGTTTTTGATTATTAAATACAATATGATTTATACTGACGAATTGAATAAGTTATCAAAACTAGCTAACAAGAATCTATTTATTGGTCTCGTAAACCTGTCAATGAATAATAAAAATTGACAGGTAAACTTGTGAACTTGTAATTTTTCTCAATAATTTGGATTTGATCTTCTAAAATTTATGACACCTCAATAATATATTATTAGCACATTAAGATTTTATCGCATTAAAAAAATTCCAGCCAATACAGGACCATTCCAAATTTAGAGTGTTTCAGAGTTGAGAAGGCCAGATAACTGAGTGGGCGGATAATTAGGAGCCGGATAAGCGAGTTTTTACTGTACCATAGTTTGTGCGCTAGTGTCATATATTGAACAAAACTATCAAAATATCCTAAAATCATCCTGAAATTGTTTTCATAATTTTTTCTTTAATTTATTATAAAGCATAAGTGAGTTATATTTATTTTCTAATCATTAGCAAATACAGTGAAACTTATATGTTATGTTGGTTACCTAGCTACTATAATAGTTCACCAAAATGTGGCTAACGTAGATAGGAGGCCAACTTCTAAAAATCGCGAAACCAAATGTACTTTGTATGGTTCCATGCGAAAGTGATCAAAAGAGGCAGGTGATCAATTTACAAAAATAAATTGCCACTGATTTTTCACTCGGCATTTGGTAGTACATGATTAATAATAACAAATAAATAAAAACACCTGAAAATTCTACAAAAAACATTTTTAAATTATTTCTCGACGATCGTTTCAGACAGTAAGTCCATCGTCAGGAATATAAAACATATACTAAGTAGTAGTTAGTATATGTTTTCTGTTCCTAAGAATGGACCTATTGTCCGAAACGATCGTCAAGAAATAATTAAAAAAAAAAATGTTTGTAGAATTTTCAAATGTTTTTATTTATTTGTTAAATTACAAAAATGTTTAACTTATCTAGTTTTACTTATATTATAAAATGCTACCCTGATATTACACATCCAGCATCGGTCAGATTCGACTGGAAGAAAATATCTGCTTTCTTTCCCGTTCCCAGAAATCATTACGCACCTGAGTAACCGAAACACCTGAGTAGAAAACTAGAAAGTGAAGAAAAAAAATTCCCACAGTTTAACAAATACAGACAATCCAAATATTACAAAAGTTGACACGAATCAAAATCTATAAAATTAAGGTATATAAGTTGTAAATAAGAGACGGGTATATAGAGAACACATTATGAGAGTTCCTGCAGCTTCCGAGAGAGCAAATAGCGCACAGGTTTTAGTTGAACTGAGAAGGTAACATAATAATGCCTCTGAAAGGTATCACTCTATTGAAGCGTTTAAAAGGGTTACAATTACACTAAAATCGTTGTTTGTATATAAAGGCACCTCTTTGTGTTCAATATCTATAAATATTCCCACCAAATAATATGTGTAACACTCACAGAATATCGGAAACTCTACTTTCTACCAGCAGTCTTAAACCCTATAGAGTACAGAGTGAAGAGATAAAAACAGTGGTATAGAACAAGGGTGGGCAGCAGCGTTGCCAGACGTCCCGATTTTTAAATCAAAATTAAATGTCCCGCGCGGGACAGGCTCAGTCCCGCTTTTCGAGGATAACTCGACCGTGCGAAAATAATTATTCTCTTATTGTAAGTTACAATTTGTAACACTCACTCCTCAGACTATTGTTTGAAACGCCACATTTTTCTAACGAATAAAACTTTTTTGATTTTGATTTCTGTTTTTTTTTATTTTTTTTATTCAGAAGACGAATAAGACAACTATTTAACGATAGGGTAAATCTGACTTAAAATATCATATTTTTATAAAAATACATTTTCTATGGCTATTTTTCCTATCTATTGTCACGTAAACGTAATTTGAACTCAAATAAAAAGATAAATATTTAAAAACTTCTGATTATATACGTTTTTTTACACTGTCCCGCTTTCGACGAAATAATCTCGCTTTTTTCACTCAAAAAGTTCCAAAATCCCGATTGGCAAAAAAAAATCTGGCAACGCTGGTGGGCAGCCTTTTTCATAACATAGGCCAGAATACATTTTACGTTTTTTTTCGCGGCCGTAGTAGTTAATTGACACATTCTTGTGACGTGTAATTTTTTAGTCTGCAAATATGAAATAAATTAATTACTACATTTATTTCTCTTTTTAAGAATATTTGTTATGAGTGGGGACATTTGAAGTGAAAGATGCTTTAAGAGATGTTAGTTTTAACATTAGTATTAAATTATGAACATATATGTTGCTATGTGCGTTTTATATTCAATTTAAACTAGACGGATTTTATCGAAAAATATTTATAATTTCTTCTACAGATCTCGCGGGTCGGATAGAAACTTTTCGGCGGCCGCAGTAGATATAGAACAGCGTTTCCCAAACTTTTCTGAACGCGGCCCGGGACGAGGTTAACATTTTTCACAACTCACATTATGAAGAAAAAAAACATTTATTTACAAAACAAATTTTATTTTTTAATAGAAATCAAGTTATTTGTTTACTTATTTCATACACAAAAATTTACAATTTTTTTCGTTACTCGTAAAATTTTTCTACGACCGGCTGCCGGGTCGTGACCTATACTTTGGGATACGTTGATATAAAATATTGCTTTCAATTTATACTTCTTAATATTTCAAGTTTTAAGTTTTTTTTAATGAATACTTTTCTTATGATTTCAAGTTAATATCAAATACTAATGTCAACCACAACTCCATAGTACTTCTGTAAAAAATTCAAACTTCTATCTTGTGGGAATTCTGCATAATCTGTATTTTTCGTGAGCAGGTAAAATTTGCAAGAATGTTATATGGCAGTAGAGAGAAGAATGATGATGTCCATTCATATGTCATAGTGGACAAAGAATCGTTTACCCGAAAATAGAAAGAATTCAGTAAAAATAAGGTTGCTCATTCAATAAGATTTGTGTGACAATTAAATCTTATACGCTCAAGGGGAATTAAGTCGAATTTTGCACCGCAGTCAAAAAGATGCATGGGAAATAAAAATCGGAAGTATTTGAAACCGTTTTAAAAAGAAAGGACAATATTTTGCTACCTATTTGATACAGTTAAATAAAATAATTGAGAAATGTTTCTAGTGAGAGACAAAATAATATAAAGTTTTATCAAACCAACTTCATAAGTGGGGAATGGTACAAAAGATCAAAATTAATATTTTTTTTTTGAAATCCCGACACTCAAATGGTTGTTTTTTTATTTTATCTTAGTGAGTGCCCTTAAGAAGTACTAAACTTGAAGACTTCAAAAATCTTTCATAAATGAATATTTTAAAATATCATAATAGTCAAGGATTTTTTTTAATACAATATAGATAAAATATTATTATTAAATTAATAATATTGACTCTACCAACAGTAATAGAATATTAAACAAAATAAAATTACTTGAAATTACTGTTCAAATTAATTTTTTATTTATAAGACGTTTCGACCAACCATTTTGGTCCTTTTCAATTTTTTAAAAATAAAATAAATTACAATTGTTTATATAAAAACAGTTACTAAAATTTTTTATAAAAATTATATAATCTATGGTAATGAAATGCCATATATTAAAACAGTGAAAAGGACCAAAATGGTTGGTCGAAACGTCTTATAAATAAAAAAATAATTTGAACAGTAATTGCAAGTAATTTCATTTTGTTTAACATTATTATTAAAATTCAAAAGTATTATCAACTCTCACAATCTCGCTTCGAGATTGTAGACGCTCGAAAGCTTGGGTCATTATTGTCAATTTTTACATTTTACACAAAAAATATTTTTTTAAACAGCTTAAGAAATTAGACCAAATTTTTGCATTATATTGGTAACCGAATAAACAAAACAAAATTTCTGTTCCCACAGGCATAATATTTGCAATAAAAGACTAATTTCTCGCATGAATACGTAATATGGAAGTAATTTGATACTGGTCGATACTCACTGCCGGTATTACGCAAAGAAAAGTATCCGTCAAAAATGAAGTGAAGCAAAAAGTAACCAATTTATTCCCATTCATTCTCTTAAGACTTAAGATGAAAAAAACATCAAGTGCAGGTATTTAAAAGTTCTTCTTTTGAAAAATTAAACGAAATTCAATTATCAACATCCATCTACCTGTAAGAGGTTGTATAGTACAAGATTTCTAAGATAGACCTCTCTAACGAACAAATATTTATTATGTAACCGAATCTTTGCTTCAATTCAATAGTTTAGGTGCCGGTGTATCAAGCAAGCTGTGGGAAGGAACTTCCTGTGTGTTTGCATTACATGACCTTTTACAGGTCTTTAAGTACCTGTGACCTTACATCCTTCCTGTGAGAGATTCAGATCAAACATTTCAAATAACCATTTTTAAACGGCTTAATAAAAACCGTTACATATCTTTATGACATTTAGAAATCAGGCAATCTTTAAGAAACATCAATTTATAAATTCATGGTATATTTAGGGACGAAAATTATATTTATCTTATGTATTAATTGTTGAATGTGTGAGTATTTACTCGCGTTTCGGAAATGTCTGATTTCTATGAAAAATCTTATTCAATTTTTGATGTTAATACTTCAAATGAAACTAGAAATATGTACCATTCTTCCCATATGATTTTTAATCAAATTTTTAGAGTCTATTTGATCTAAATAAACGATTTAAAATCAGATGAAAACGAGAAGATTAGCATAAGTTTTCCATAAATTTTTGTATAGAAAAAATTAAATTTGAAAAAAATTATTGAGCTAGCCAAATTTACCAGTATTTTTAACATACGTTTGTAAAGAAAAAACTTCAAAATATTAATTTGTCTTCTTATAACTCGAAATCTCGTGACGCGCTGTAAGGAAATATGTTTTTTTTATTCAATTTTTAGGGCAAAAATATGCTTTTTGAAATTTTTAAGCAGCAAGCCAAATTTTGTAAGGCTTAATGTTTGATCACGGCTAATAAAAACAGTAATAAAATGAATTTTGTGACCACAATTCGAAATTTCCCAAGAGCATATTTTTACAATCTGAGGGATTGTCATCTTAAGTATATAAAATATATAATATTTATAATTGGTTAGATTAATATAAATTGATGGTTTAAAAAAATAGTCAAAGAATGGTGGCAATACCAATACTTTGAAAAAATAATTTAAATTTGTAAATTAACTAATTTCTAATTATATATATATTTTTTAAAACAAAATAGTCATTAACTTAGAAAAAAGCAGCGAAAATAAAATCTAAGAATGGAATTTGAAACTAGTTTGGATATTTTATATGGTTTCACAAAATCTAGCTCATTTATTCATTCGACGTAGTAACGCTACTTCTATAAGGGGGATGCAAATCTCTGTACGGGCCGGGACATGGGAAACGCGGGTGAAGGTCGCTGGGGTTGATTTTTTCTTAGTGAAGGTGATGAGAATGACCGTTCCTAAATGAAGAGGGGAAGCTGTTTCGCTACCAGCCTCAGCACCTGGACTTACATATCTTATGTGAATTCTTGTTAACAAGCATTTCGATGAGAAAATTAAAACTTAATAAAATTGCAACATATAAAGGTTAAAACCGGTGAACCAAATTCGGTGTTATAGAAAACAATTTTTTGCTTATATTTTTTACCGGAGAAATATTATACTTTCTTCTAGATCTTCTGATACACGTGTAAACTTTTTTTTTATGCTTTATTAAAATTTAACATATTTAGACCGTTTTGACGGATGCATTCAGAAACTTAAAAAATAAAAATTACGTTGTAGTCGAAGCACTATTTTTTAAATAAAGAAAAAAATATGTAACTCGCAGGGAATAATTATAAGATTTATTTCCAACATGAATTTTAAAGTTTATATAATATGTTATCATTTTCCTTTAAAAACACAATCAGCGCAATTGAATTCGATTTCTAAAAGGATCACATAAATATTTACGGTACAGGAAATATTTACAGTGCATAGACGCTGATGACCTCAGATGTTGAGCGTCTATAATCTACAATTTATCTATCTATAATTTGATGCGTGTTGTATTTGACGAATATGGAAATCGAGAAAAATGAATACGAACTCAAACAAATCAAATTTGTTAGCGCATAAACGATACAACATTTAAATATATCTAAATGGTAACTGCCCTTATAGGCTATATAGGTTTTGCATCAGTTGAAAATTTCAACTGCTTTTTATAATAAACTCGAAATTTTACGATATTTTCTCCAATTTTAAATTAGAATCTGGGAACTGGAGATATGAATCTTAACTATTTAGATTCTATAGGCAGTACTGATTTCTCTACATTACATTTTTCAACAAATACATTCTTTTGTCGACAGGGGCACTACAATCGATGTTTTTAATACACTTTTATTACCTTCACCTGTACGTTTGTTTGTTTGTAAAGGAATATTTAAACGTGAAATTCACCCACTTTAAAACGTCCGATTCAACTGAAACTTTGCACAATTATCAAGAACCGATGACAATACAATAATTAAATAAGTTTGTCCCATTATCATGACCAGTACCTTCAGGATAAACAAACTTGAAAAATACAGCAAGCAAGTACAGTGACGTACGTTACGCTGTCTACGCCATAGTCAAATGCTATATTGTTTTTGTAGTCTTATAATTAAAATTACAGTTTATAAAACTAAAACAACACGCTTTTATGAACTAAAAAATGCAAAATAATATGACAACAAAATTAGATTTACTGTAAAAAGCGTGCTTAATATGGGTAATACAGTTTTCATTTTTAATAGCTAATTGTAAACGTAGATCACCCCAGGCTTTTTACAGTGAAGCTAAGTTTGTTGTTAAATTATTTTGCATTTTTAGTTCATAAAAGCGTGTTGTTTTAGTTTTTTTAAACTCTAACTTTATTGTATTGATTTCGGTAACTAAAAAAGATCTTATGTGCATTGTGCACCCTTGCTTTAATTGTAGATAGTGTATACTTTCGGAGGGTTAGTTTACTGACGGACCAGCCAAGTGGTCCACCGACAGTGTCCCGTGTGATCTGTCTGGGACGTTTTCTCACACACCGGATGTTGTGTGAACAGTTGAATGTCGCACGGTAGTCGGTACCCATGTATCAATAGATGTGAACTTGTATACATGTGTGTGTGACCCTCTGTTTCCTTCTGTATACGTGTATGGGACAAAGTGCTCTAAATATTAATATATGTGGCTAGAGTTGGGTAACTCAGATCTGAACTGGTTCAAAGAGCCGACTCCGACAGAAGATCCGTGAGAGCCGGCTCACTTTTTTTTGAGCCGACGGATCAACGGATCCGCATAACTCAGTGAAACACTTAACACATAGAAGCACATTTTACACTTACGTATCAGTTCTTGCTTTGATGCATCTGTCAGCTCAAATGACTCATGATCACATGTTTGGCTATGCATTCTTGATTCTATACAGATCGTGATATGATTGACTGAACTAGGTAACTCAATGGCAGACTGCAGTAACATATTCAGAACTCGGCTCTTTTTGAACCGGTTCAGTGAGCCGGCTCACATACGGGATCCAGTTGCAAAGATGCAGATCACTAAAAAGACCCGTTTTTTCCATCTCTATATGTGGCCATTCAAATATATTTAATAAGTTGAGGAATTTTAAACTGCAGGAATTAGAACTTCTGCCTTTTATAAGCGTGTTCTTCAATTTCATTAAAGATGTATTAAAATTATGTGTTTTAATTCTTATCTATTAAAATAAAACCCGGGTCGCAGTGCCAAAACCCTGCCGACAATATAGTGTATTTGCTTGTATAGGGCCGTGTGGTTTTATACTTTTATTATGTGAAATTAAGTTTGTTTTTGGGCAAAATAAAAAATTTAACCCCTTAATACACCCCTTAAAATAATATTTTTTTCTTAATTGTAATATTATTATCAATCTAACGTCTACACCGAATTAAATACACTCTTCAATAAATAAGTCACTATCTGCAAACTAGTGTTTTCATAAAATTTGTAAATCCGGTCCTGTCGGGCCGATTTTATTAAAATTGTGGGGACACTTTTTAATCACTACCGGAGGGTTAAATTTCAATTTTGAAACGATTCGGAGAATTTTTTCGGTATTTTGGGGCCCAAAAACAGTTTTCAACCCCTAAAAACTACCCTTAAAATAGCCCTATTAGGCCCATTTTAAACAGGCTTCTTGCGGTGATGGGTTTCAACACGTGGTCCAAATTTCGTTGAAATCAATTAACTCTTTCGAAAGTTATCGCGCGTACACATATATATATATATATATATATATATATATATATATATATATATATATATATATATATATATACATATATATAAACATTTTTAAAAATGGTGCCAATGTATTTAGGAGGTTATGAAACGTCGAGAAATTTTGGTCCGACCCCTAGGTCCCGCCATCCGACCGACGCCAATAGTGTATGTTGCCATATGGCAAATACACTAAAAAAAAAACTATTCAGTTATGTAAATATAATGGGAAAAAATATTCATTAGCGGAAACATTGTTCTGAAGGCCAAGTGCGAGTCGCGGGTTCGCACACGAAAGGTTCCGTACCACCGTACAATATTTATTAACTTAATTTTATTTTTATTATTTGTTGCTATAGTGGCCATAAGTAATATACACTAAGTAGCTATAGTATGCACTATTTTGACGTTTATAGGAAAAAACATTTTTTTTGTGATGTAACCACAAATTTACGGTTTTCGGATTTTTCCTTTTACTTGTGCTATAAAACATTGCTTCTTGCCAAATTTCATGATTCTAGGTCAACGAGAAGTACCCTATAGGTAATAGGTTTTGATTTCCTTGCGAGTGTCAAAATATGCAGCACAAACGGCCGTATCTTTTGATTGCGTTGACTTAGAAGTTTGATTTTTTCACAGTTCCAAGAGATTGCAGATTTAAGTATTTCATATTAATTTCAACTTGATACCTCCACGCGTTTCTGAGAAAAAAGGTCTTGACAGACAGATAGACAGACAATGAAGTGATTCTATAAGAGTTTCTTATTCCTTTTGAGGTACAAAACCCTAAAAAAGTAAAATTCAAACTATCAAGTACCAAGGCTTTCACAAAATAATATTAAAATGTACTATTTGACAATAATGATGACATCACTACATTTTAAAGGTAAAATAATGATTGTGATAAAACAGTCATGTTTATACGTGGATAGGTGTTTGTATTGAACTTTATGGAATATTGTTGTATAAGAACTTAACACATTGTTCGCTGATAACATCTCTAACAAATGGCGAATAAAATACGTGCGATAAAAAGTGTAAAAAACAAGATTTCTAGCTGGTATTCCTTGTCAGAGACTGTCAAACTATAAACCCAAGTTGAGAATGAATTCTGTCAACACGCAAAGAAAAATTATTTTCATTGAGTACCTAATACGTATCAGTATTACAATTTCAATTTTTTTTTTCGAAAAAAAAATTAAAAATCAGTATATATTATTTCTCAAAGGTGTTTTTTGTCGCTGTAAAATATCTCCGTAATACTGTATCACAATTAATGTTTGATACGCCATTTTGAAGATTATTTTTCTCTCTAATGACGAAAACAATATTAATATCTTAAAATTAATGTTTTATTTAAAAAAAATACAGTTCAAAAATTTTAACAATTTCATTACTGAAAATAACATTAAGAAAAAACAAATGTGGTGATCTGGTGGCAATCTGTTTTGTTTATACTTTTGGATTCACTTGTGTTTCATTATTCGTGTATTCGAACACCAAAGCCAGACCAAGTTTATACTTTATATTATCTTTGATCGGGGAATCACCACACTATTTGCAGCTGTCAGGCAACACTGTTATCTTCACTGTTTCGTCGTTCTCTTGCGTATTATTTCTCGCATTTCTTCAAAAAGTTTTAATTTGTTATCAGGTCAAACAAAAATGTTCAGTGTTTTGTTCTTTCTTTAAAAAGTAACAAAAAAAAAACTAAAAATACCGTTTTTTCTTCTCAAAGTAATCGGTAAAAACCGGTTCTCAAATTTGTAAACGGTTCACATCCAATATCCATAATATCTAATTTCTCTATTAAGAACTTTATAATTTTGCAAAAAGACCACAGTTTGACAGTTTCTTGTTCGCAGCACTACTAATAGACAGAATGCATTAATTAATTGATAATCGATCGATTGGTCTTGTCTAGAAATTTATTATTTTACCGTACAATATAACTTTCTCTCTTTTAAACAACAGGTCTTGAAGGCAGGTGACTCAAAGATTTAAATTTATCTTTAAAAGATAACACAACTCACAACAAGTGGATTTCACTATATCACACTTGTTTTTTGTTGCATATATAAATGATTAATAAAATATATTATGTTGCAAGTTGTAACTAATAACGTTTATAAGGTGTTTAATACAATGGAAAGTATAAATTATTAATGTGGTACATACGACAATAGTAGTCTATGGAAAATTACATCTAGAAAATGCATTTTTTTCCGTAAGAATTAAGTTAGCAAAGAAGGTTAGCCTTTACCATTCCAATCCACAAGTGGGGAATGGTACTAATTTAGATCAAAATTTACTTTTCAAAATTTTACATTTTTTCTTTTTGATGTTCCCTGAATCCAAGTTGAGTTTATTTTCAGGATAGCTCTAATGCCGCCTGTAGTTTCAACATTTGCAAAATTGAATTTATGGACATGGGTAAGTTTATTGGAAATCAATTTTTTGCATAATTCCAACAAAATTAAATAGTTATCGCAACAGAGGTACCCTGAAAACGTTTTCACTAAAATTATGTTTTGTGACCTGCCACCTAATCATATTTCGTTAACAAAAAAAGAAAAAACTGTAATGCTTAGTTTCGTAACTTTCCGAATAGAAAGAAGCAACAGTGTTGCAATCGTATTTTCCAAAACTTCTTCAAGACTATTCAGGATAATAGAGATTCGATTGTATATTAAGTGGAAACATATCGTTATAAAAATTACCTAATTTGCAATTTAAAACGCCATAATCTTGAAATATGATTCATCAGAATATACTTTGTATATTTTTATTGATCCCTGCTGCATACACAAAGCAAGAAACTCTTTTTATTAAACTTGCAAGAAAAAAAATCCAGCTGTGAATATGTTAAACAATTATACCTATACAATGTTAACGAAAACAATAAAATAATTCATTGACTACAATCGATGGACATTTAAATACTAAATATTGATAGCCGTATTTTGTATGAGTGCTGTGTGGCATAATGAATGTAATGGCAGGTATTGGGTTACAGGTGTCAGGAAGAAGGCGATATAACCTCTGGCACACAAATGAAACGCCTGTCAATACAAAGAAAATATAAATGCAAAAACACATCTGCGCTGATTGAGTACAGACTGTCACAAAAATCTTACGATAACGTACGCAGCTATCAAAGCTTGGTCCGTATTACCCTAGGTTACTAGAAATTAAGACTGAGCGTTAGCATTGTTGTAGGTCGATTAGGCGTGACGTTAGAGAGGGCGGGGGAAGTAGACTTGTGACGTCACACGGAGTCTTTTTCCAAACAGTTGGGATAACAATACTTGAAAAAGCAAGCCATGAACATCGATGACGTAAGCAGTCGACTCAACCAATCACTGACGTGACCATGTTTATAGCCTCTTTCGCTTAACCTTCTAGTAACTTTGCGTATATTATCTACCATTCTACAATAGAGTATTCGCCTATCTCGGCGGTCCGTGATATTATTAGTGTATTTGCCATATGGCAACATACACTATTGGCGTCGGTCGGATGGCGGGACCTAGGGGTCGGACCAAAATTTCTCGACGTTTCATAACCTCCTAAACACATTGGCACCATTTTTAAAAATGTTTATATATATATGTATGTATATATATATATATATATATATATATATATATATATATATATATATATATATATATAATATATATATATATATTTATATACGTATATATATATATATATATATATATATATATATATAATATATATATATATATTTATATACGTATATATATATATATATATATATATATATATATATATATATATATATATATGTATACGGGCAATAACTTTCGAAAGAGTTAATTGATTTTAACGAAATTTGGCCCACGTACTGAAATCCATCACCGCAAGAAGCCTATCTAAAATGGGCGTAATCGGGCTATTTTAAGGGTAGTTTTTAGGGGTTGAAAAATGTTTTTGGGTCCCAAAATACCGAAAAAATTCTCAGAATCATTTCAAAATTGACATTTGACCCGCTAGTAGCAATTAAAAAGTGCCCCCAAAATTTTAATAAAATCGGCTCAAAACACTAATTTGCAGATAGTGACTTCTTTATTGAAGAGTGTATTTAATTCGGTGTAGACGTTAGATTGATAATAATATTACAATTAAGAAAAAAAATGTTATTTTAAGGGGTGTATTAAGGGGTTAAATTTTTTATTTTGTCCAAAAACAAACTTAATTTCACATAATAAAAGTATAAAACCACACGGCCCTATATAAAAGCAAATACACTATATTGTCGGCAGGGTTTTGGCACTGCGACCCGGGTTTTTTTTTTTACATTTATATTAGTTTTACATCTATGGTGTAATGTTAATAGAATTTACTGATAAACTCAAAAATATATTTTAAAATATTTATGTTAACTCCGTCGCTAAAAATAGTTTTTGGTCATATCGTATCCCTCCAATCGAATCAGTAGTTTTTACGTGACGCGTACATAAACAAACACAAATATACGAAAATTCAAAGATTCCATCACTTATCTTTCATCTTCCCAACTATTTTGTGGCAAATATTTTTAATGTACAAAATCGCAAAGTTTTGTATTATATATATGCATAGATGGAGAACGTCCGTATATATTACACTATCTAAAAACCAAGAATCGTTGAAAAATACTCTTGCATTGCAAACTTACTTTCAAGTAAATTGCAAGTAAAATTTTATTCGCTTCTTATTGGCTATTATTATAAACGAAGAAATTTGTGCTTGTCATGTGGTACTTCGAATGGTTTGTAATCGGTGAATTGTATAAATAATATAGCTATCAATTTTGATTATTTTGATCCAATTTGTATACTCCTTAACATAAAATTGCATGTGTGTATATCAGAATAGGCGCCTTCTGGTCATTAGTCCATCGATTTATAAAAACTGAAGATGAAAATGCTATATACGTACTATTGAATTGTACTACTGATTCGGTAAAAGATTCAATACAAATTGTCCGTATTTATATCAACGCTGCTTCATTCAAAGTAAAATGAAACTTGTTTTTGGTAGGTCACCGGATTTAGATGTTTAAAAATCTATATAGGGAACGGTTATAGTTTGATGGGTTTCTAGGCCACAATACTATAAGCGCTAATTTAATTTTTTTCGTCTTGAACTTGAACTTTATATATCAGCGTTGCCAGACGTCCCGATTTTGGCGGGACGTTCCGATTTTTAAATCAAAATTAAATGTCCCGCGCGGGACAGGCACAGTCCCGCTTTTCGGGGATAACTCGACCGTGCGTAAATAATTATTCTCTTATTGTAAGTTGCAATTTGTAACACTCACTCCTCAGACTATTGTTTGAAACGCCATATTTTTCTAATGAATAAAAAAACATATATAATTAGAAGTTTTTAAATATTTATCTTTTTATTTGAGTTCAAATTACGTTTACGTGACAATAGATAGCAAAAATAGCCATAGAACATGTATTTTAATAAAAATATGATATTTTAAATCAGATTTACCCTATCGTTAAATAGTTGAGTCTTATTCGTTTTCTGAATAAGACTCAACTATTTAACGATAGGGTAAATCTGATTTAAAATATCATATTTTTATTAAAATACATTTTCTATGGCTATTTTTGCTATCTATTGTCACGTAAACGTAATTTGAACTCAAATAAAAAGATAAATATTTAAAAACTTCTAATTATATATGTTTTTTTACTATGTCCCGCTTTCGACCAAAGAATCCCGCTTTTTTCACTCAAAAGGTTCCAAAATCCCGACTTGGCAAAAAAAAATCTGGCAACGCTGTTATATATATATTCCATCGTTATAATTATCTAAATTAAAATAATAAAATCAATATTAGCACGGTTTAGAATTCAGTTCCAAAAGCTCATAACTATAAATAATTCAATAATTGTTGTATAAACGAAAAAGGACATAGTTTGGAATCTTATTTCATAAAAATCAATAATTTTCATTTATTACTATATTATTAGTTTCTCAAAATATCCCAAACAAGATTTTTCATTAACTTTTCAATGATTTAAAAATATGATTGTATGATTTACATATATTAACCCCTACACTCAGCGTTGCCAGACGTCCCGATTTTTAAATCAAAATTAAATGTCCCGCGCGGGACAGGCTTTTCGGGGATAAGTCGACCGTGCGTAAATAATTATTCTCTTATTGTAAGTTGCAATTTGTAACACTCACTCCTCAGACTATTGTTTGAAACGCCATATTTTTCTAAAGAATAAAACTTTTTTGATTTTGATTTCTGTTTTTTTTATTTTTTTTTATTCAGAAGACGAATAAGACTCAACTATTTAACGATAGGTTAAATCTGATTTAAAATATCATATTTTTATTGAAATACATTTTCTATGGCTATTTTTGCTCTCTATTGTCACGTAAACGTAATTTGAACTCAAATAATAAGATAAATATTTAAAAACTTCTGATTATATACGTTTTTACTATGTCCCGCTTTCGACCAAAGAATCCCGCTTTTTTCACTCAAAAGGTTCCAAAATCCCGACTTGGCAAAAAAAAAATCTGGCAACGCTGTTATATATATATTCCATCGTTATAATTAATTATCTAAACTAAAATAATAAAATCAATATTAGCACGGTTTAGAATTCAGTTCCAAAAGCTCATAACTATAAATAATTCAATAATTGTTGTAGGTATAAACGAAAAAGGACATAGTTTGGAATCTTATTTCTTAAAAATCAATAATTTTCATTTATTACTACATTATTAGTTTCTCAAAATATCCCAAACAAGAGTTTTCATTAACTTTTCAATGATTTAAAAATTTGATTATATGATTTACATATATTAACCCCTACACTGTATATTTGACCTTACTGTATATTCTACAGTAAAGGCAATTTTTTGTTGCTTTATTTATGCCAAAAAGTTTACCATGTTTTCAGTTTTCTACAGATTTGCAGTTATTTGTCAAATTTAAATGACCAAACAAACAATATATCACGTATGGTGGATAATAGTCGCGATGGTAATCAGAACGATCGAGTAAGCGACGAACCGCACAACGGACGGCGTTTGACCTGAACGTCTAGGGCGCAATGGGTTGCGCTGTTTGTTAGCGCACAGAAAATGTGTATTTGTGTGTATCAGTGTGTGTTTGTTTGTGTTTTGTTTTGTATAATGAGAAGACAGGTGGCGGCACCTGTTGCCTGACCCGTTACCTGACTGCTTTAGGCATATCTTATGGTTCTACAGGTAAAGTAATGGGCAATGGCTTATAGACAGTCAATCAATACCTTGTCAATTGTATACAAATAACGATAGTTTTATAGGATGTTCGCCCACGCTCTAAGCATAATGTAATAAGTGGATACAATCATTTATCAATACGAAAAATACCACACGCAGACAAGTCTCTTGAATTGTTTATAAATTTATTGGTAAGAATATATATAGCTTTGTAAATAAGCGATGATTGTTTTGTGTGTTTCCTGTTACAACTAAAATGTCATGGCAATTTTTGTATTGTCAAATGGTCGATCAGTTTTTATAAATCTGTCGTGTTCAATAGAATTTTTGTTGTCGCTGACCAAACGTGAGATATTTGCACAAAAAACGGACAGAAGATAACTCTTAATAGAAGTGTTAAAAAAATCTTACAAAATAACAACAAATACCGAACAATAAAAATGCATAAACAGCAATTATATTTCTAGTTTATGTGGTATGTGTTTTTATTATTCCACATCCGAAAGTAGGGTATAGTACTAATTTAGGTTAAAATCCACATTTCAGATTTTTATAGTACACTAGTACAGTAAACATATTTTTGGGAAAAGTCTTTTCGTTCGTTTGTCTGTGATCACGATACAGATCAAACAGATGAAAGCATTGAAACCAAATTTTGGAAGGATGTTTGATATGCAAATATGAAAACCCTATTTTTTAAGGAAAATCGGCGTGTGTTTAAAATAGGTATACCAATCAGCGTTGCCAGATTTTTTTTTTTTTGCCAAGTCGGGATTTTGAAACTTTTTGAGTGAAAAAAGCGGGATTCTTTCGTCATAGTAAAAAAACGTATATAATCGGAAGTTTTTAAATATTTATCTTTTTATTTGAGTTCAAATTACGTTTACGTGACAATATATAGCAAAAATAGCCGTAGAAAATGTATTTTAATAAAAATATGATATTTTAAATCAGATTTACCCTATCGTTAAATAGTTGTCTTATTCGTCTTTTGAATAAAAAAAAATCAAAAAAGTTTTATTCATTAGAAAAATATGGCGTTTCAAACAATAGTCTGAGGAGTGAGTGTTACAAATTGCAACTTAATAAGAGAATAATTATTTACGCACGGTCGAGTTATCCCGAAAAGCGGGAATGAGCGGGACATTTAATTTTGATCTAAAAATCGGGACGTCCCGCCAAAATCGGGACGTCTGGCAACGCCGTTTTTTATGTTATAATAATGAACCTTTCATAACGGTTTATTATTCTATTTATTTTTTCAAGAAAGTTTTCTAAATAAGATTTCTCTCTAAACTTGATACTTTTGGAAATATTTTGAAGATGCCAAAAATCAGCTGTTATTTTTTTTTGTCAAAAATAAATTAGCATGCTTTAGTTAATTTTTACATGTGAAACCATATTATGTAACCATGCAAACAAATAGCGAATATCATAATATTTATTACTAGTCGTTACGCGCGTCTCCGCACGCGTTAACAGATATTGTATTTTATTTATTATAATATGTCAAATATCAATATTTTTAAAGTTGGCTTGGTCTTGTCGCCTATTTGGTTAGAATAGTTTTAATAAATGTAGTTTTTAGGTATGTTTACAACATACAAAATATAGATGCTGTTGGGAAATCACAAAATTAAATTTTCTTTATACCCGGTCGCAAGTACGTACTTTCGACTTCGATTTTAAGGCAGAAAGCCTAACATTTATCGAATTACTCGCACGTCATCTATAATAGCGGGCCGAAAGAAAGTAACAGCGGTGGTGTATTTACAAGGTATTTCGTGACGATCAAAAGTTTTTGTATATCAATATACATAATAATTATGTATAAAAAAATAAGAGACGCTCATCATATGGCATGGAAGCCCGGCTTTGATATCCGAAATATATGCTCCGTATTCATATCGACGTTTCAGATTTTTCTTTTGACAGCGACACGTTGCTAGCGTATACAATAAGCAATGCAGAAAAATCAGAATCGGTGCTATAAATACCGGCTCCTGTTTGAACCTAGCATCTTGCGTGTTATCCCGTGAGAATCTTCAAGGACTCTCAATATAATATATACAATATTATAGTGGTTAATACGTATTACAGACAATGATTATATTATACACCTTTGACTAAAATATGTGTTGTGACAATAGCAGAAGGCTGTGGTATTTGTTAAACATAGACCGACAGGTGGATTGAAAACACACGTATACATAATACATAGTTAATAGGTACTGCGATCTGATAGAATCACGAATATTTATACAATTTCACAGGTAGATTTCTAAAAAGGTGATACGGAGTTGTTTTAGCACCTTTGCACGCCTTTTTCACGATTACATTTAATATATAGGCAATTTAGTTTTTGAAAGTAATGTTTTTGTTTGGCTTTATAATGGTTTAGGTCTAATTAAGTGATAGAAGTTCAAGTCAAAGCATATCAAACGAGAAGTCGATATTATTTTTTCCTATACGTTTTCAGGGTTCCGTACCTCAAAAGGAAAAAGGAACCCTTATAGGCTCACTTCGTTATCTGTCTGTTTGTCAAGATCTTTTTTTCTCAGGATTAACGCGGGGAGGTATCAAATTGAAATTAATTTCAAACACTCAGGTTTGCAGTCCTTTAGAGCTGTGAAAAAATCGGACTTCTAACCCAACGCAATCAATAGATACGACCGTTTCTATGGACTGGGAATTTAGCTGTTAAGTCCTGCTGAAGGGTCCACTGCTGTTGTTGCAGATATAAAATAATTATTGTAATGATATTATCGTTACAATTTTACTTCAAAACTCTCCTTTTTTGAACAAAGTTAAAACGACTGCACTGATTTTAAGAAAAACTGTATGGGACCAATCCAATTATTTGTCAAATGACGCATGTTGCATGATTTAATAATGAAATTAGTTATGTTTTCAACACAAGTTTGATAATAAATATATTTTATATTTGGAACTAAAATTACAATTTAGCTCGATAATAAAATTGTTTCTGTTTAAAACCGGCTTTACACATTTGCAGAGCTTTTAAAAAGCTGATGACATTTAACTGTCGGTAAATTATAAATCAGCGCAACTGAATATAATGTTGTTGTAACAAGATTAGAAATATCAAAGCAAATACTGTACTGACACTCGGTTGCAATAAACTGCAGTGACATTTTTTGCAGCTCGGTTGGTATCGCTTATCAGTGTGACATTCCGACATGGTGTAATGGCGACCTGTAATGCATTATAGTGCTTAGAGTGACCCCTTCTACAAACTACAATACGTGTCGCATAATGTAATACAAGATTATAGCAGACTGGCCCCATCGTATATTATTATCTTACCTCGCCCGGCTACGCCCCATTCGGCAGCAACAACATCCTGCTCGGCAGCTAAAACAGCAGTGCAGCTCTCGGCTCCACCGTGTTGCAGTCTTGTCTGAAGTTTGCGTTCCCCTCGACAAGACCTAAAAAGCATAAAATATAACAATTAATTCCAAGTCTACACAAACTATAGTTTAATAAAATCGTTTAATTAGGATGTGTTAATTATTGAAACTCTCTTTAGAAGACGATTTAAGAAAAATGTATTTTAGTGAATGTCTATATAACCTAAGAGGCATCCCCATACCAAGTTATAGTTCAAAAACGAAAATTTACTTCTATAACGTCCCTGCAACTCCCCCTCGAGAGTCTATTTCTGCAAAATCTAGTCAACAAAAGAAACATATCTGCCAAATTTCAAGTCTGTAGGTTTAATAGCTCTGGAGATATCGTGATGGATTGATAATAGGACTTTCATTCTCTATTTCACCCCTTTCAAGTTTTCTTTTGAAGATGAAAGGTAGTTCTTCCTCAGGTTGCAATCTATCTCCTTGCCAAATTTTGTCGAAATAATATACAGGTTGTTGTCTTTTTAATCTATTTTAAATCGATATAGAGTGTAACATATATTTATTCTTCCTAACTGTCACCTTTCTCTTTGATACGATGGACTATAAAAAATGTAAAATTTAGGAAGATTTTTTTTTATATGAAGAAGTTTATTACTTGTCCAGTTAACACATTTGAAGACAAAAGAATAAAAAAAAATCAGGACCGTTTTTATGAACAATGTGAAATTGGCTGGGAAACTATTCTCAAAATCATAAATTCTAAATATTCAACATATATTTGATATATAAAATTCTTTGCAACAGGAACTAATAATGGTTTTACACGAATGCAAGTTTTTAATAACGTTTAAAAGAACAACAAACTAGTAATTTTATGAAAGTGTTTTAATTGTTATTCCGACGACCTTTTCAACTGTTGATGGATTTAGAATAGAAGGCAGTCATTAATATTTTTTTTCAGGTGGGTGGCATTCTTTTTTTGGGTCGCGCCTCTGTGACTGGGGTTAAAACAAATAATTGATTTAGCCTTGAACCTTTTCTTGGTAATTTTTATATTTTATACACGAATATCGATAAACGTATATGTGTATTTGTAATTGCAGATAAAAAAGGTGTGTCGTGCCATCATAGTGGTATGCAAACGAATAATAATTGCTTTAACTGATAGTTCACAATGATTTCGAACTGGTGATATTTTTTCAAAATTTAAACGTACCTAATCATATAATAGAAATTAGTATATTTTTTTTTTTATATTCGATTTGTAACGTTAAAATATCAGAAACGTTATCAAAATATTCATTATACACCATTTAAAAGCGATAAAAAATACGCCAGTTTTCAGTTTTCATGTTTAGAACAGCTTTTAAAGGTTCGTTGGTTTGATTGCCTTCGGGATAATAGTTCATATGAATAATTCCATACCATAGACGATACGAAAAACAAACACCTAAAGATGGGATATTTCGAGTGAAAACTATTCGATTACCAAAATATCTCGAGAGGTTATTCAAAATTATTCGAATGATTTTTATATCTACGAGCTACCACTTATAATACACTCTCCAGTAATAAATCATTCTGTACTCTTTAAAACACTGCATACAATTGTCTCTCTTAGATAGCGTTTCAGTAAGTGATTATTTAGTATTTTATCTACCATTATTCTATGAAGCACTGGGAAAACCCCAGAGCTAAATTCATATCGAATGAATTGTGTATTCGCTCGCATCCTAACTAGGGTTTTCGGTCCCGGGTTCCCGGGTCGGGAATTCCCAGGAATGAAAGGGGTTTCGTTCCCAGGAAAAATTTTATGAAATTCCCGGGTAAACGGGAACCATTTAAAATTAATAACTTTCTGTTGAAGACATTCGAAACCTCAGCAAAGTTTAAGCTCAAATAATATGGAGATTCAAATAATACATTGTAATTCTTTATTTCGTTGAATCAGTAGCGCGTACACTACTACACAGCATGTATGTGTTATCCGAAACCTTTGTTGTGCCTTAAGTAAGGTTCTGAGTCAGAACCTTACTAATTAATTTCACAAGACTTAAATTTGACATTTTTTGCACACAGTGTCGGTGATAGTTCCTTTTTATTTAGTTTAAACGCACACTGGAAAATGTACAACTGTAATTAGATTTATAATGATCTCAGTAGTGACTAGTGAGAGTTCCTTTTTAGTTAAAGTAAACGTTTAATTATGAGTACAACATCGTTACACAATGTACAATTTTTTATTAGATTATTATTTTGTAATGAAAAAGTAGATTTTTGTTTTTAATAATAAAAAATAGAACATAATACTTATAAACTAGAGTTTTATTTGTAAATAAGTGATTCCCGGGTACCCGGGAATATAAAATGATCATTCCCGATTCCCGGGAATCAAAAAGAGCCGGGAACGCGAAAACGCTAATCCTAACTACTCGAGACGCTGATATGCATTGCATAGTACTGAATACAATTACTTACGTCTTATCTGCGTTTGTATTACGAAACGCTGTATTGTAGGTGACTCTCTCAAGACTAACAATCGAAACCGAGAGCTAAAATTCGAAAATTGAAACATTCAGTCATTCACACATAGTACCAATACACCTATCATGATACATCAGCTGAAGGAAAAATTTCGAATGAATCATTCGAATAGCGACCTTTCGATTATGAAAATCATTCGATTATTCCCAAGACTAATAATATGTGTATGAATGTGGATGTTAGCAATGATACCTGTAGTTCGCAGAGTGCATCACACAAGTCTCACCTGCTAATTAGCGGCGTATGGCCAGGTGAGACTGATGTTGTCAGGTGTCGCATATACACCATCGTACGTACGGTCTTCGACATCATTAACAATTCACGAATCATCGAATTATCCAAGTAAAGCCATTATCAATTTCGAAAAGAGTTGAGAATTGCACTGAAAATTTAAAGGGTGTAAAGGAAGATGCAAAAACTTCATAAACAAAAGCTGAGAACTATTTTGGACGTGCACCAGCGTTGCCAGACGTCCCGATTTTGGCGGAACGTCCTGTTTTTTAAATCAAAATTAAATGTCCCGCGCGGGAAAGAACACGAGGAAGAACTGACGTGAAAATGAAAAGAAATGAAAAGGCACAATCAAGTTCACACGCCTAGACAAGAACTAGACTGAAATCCTCACGAAGCCAGTAAAGTCTGATTTCTTAATGAAAACATTAAATTTAAGATATTAACAAATTTTTCGTCATTAGAGAGAAAAATAATCTCCAAAATGGCGTATTATACATTATTTTTGATAGAGCATTAAGGGAGATATTTTATACCGACAAAAACACCTTTGAGAAATAATGCATACCGTTTATAATAATGTACAAAAATAATACAATATTCATATGGCGATACTTTACTAGTACGTTATGACAAACATTATAATATTAGCATATCACAGTAGCAGGGTATTTGCAAAGTTCGATTGTGTATGGGGAAATTACAAAAGTAAGGCTAATTGATGCCGGGCCCGGTACAAATTCAATACTGCGCAATACCATCTAAGAAAAATGTGTAGGTAGAGCTCTACAAACGACTATGTCGTATTTGCCAGATCACTAATTAAATTTTCCCGTTTCTTTCTAATTATCTCAACCTAAAGAAAATATTTCGTTTATTAATAAATAATTAATTAAACCCATAAAAATGTTTTTCACGTAATTCGTATCTTCCGCTTTATACGAAAATTTTCACGTATTAATTTTATAAAATAGACAGGTGTTTAAGTACGACTTTCATATTTTAGTCAAGTCTAATTAGTTGAAAATTCACAATGGAGAAAATAATAACATCAGTGCTAAGAATTTCTTAAGTGGGGCAAGATGGTCTATTCTATTATATGTAGGAAAAATAAGTTGGCAATAATTATTGAATCGGGGACAAGTAGAACTTCTGGTTGATATACACGTTTCGTATACAGTGGTACCTCGACATACGAGTGCCCTGAGTTTTTTTAGATACTAGTGCGCTCCGAATTTTCTCGCGCCTCAGACCTCAATCAGTGTTACAACGAGGACCTTGGCCTCTGCGTAGAAGAAGCTGTGGCCTGCTGTATATATCCGAAAGTACCTTCGAAGAATTTAAATCCGAAGTGTCAGTGGAGGAGAAGATTGTGTCTCTGGGAAGATCCATGGGCCTGGAGGTGGATGAGAGAGACGTGAACGAGCTCATCGAGGAGCACACTCTCAAGAACTGACGACCGAGGAGTTACAAGAATTACTGTCGCAGCAGTATACGGAGGTTCTGTAAGAGATTGGTTTCGAGGAGGAGTCAGAGGTAGAGGAGGTTATTTCTACAAGTGAGATAAGGGAGATGTTGTGAATCTGGGAGAGAGTTTCACAGTTCGTGGAAAAGAAACATCCCAGAAAAGTTGGAACTGGTCCAATATTTGTCCTTTATAAATGCATTTTTTTATTATGCAACGGATTAATAAAATTTCAATTAATTTGAATGAGGAAAGCTTTGAGATACGAGCAAAGTAACGAAACGAGGTTCTACTGTACAATTTTTTATACGAAACGTCGCTCCTTATAATATGTGTTTATCAACCAGAAGTCCACTTTTTCATGATTCAATAATTATTACTCAACAGCATACCATAAACTGTATTTAAGTTCGCAATATTGAAAAAATAATTACTGTAATGTAAAATCAAATCACAGTTTTAAATCGGTGGAAATATTTATATTAAATATAAACAAAACTAACATTAAGATCATTAACTCGTTCTGGAAATAATTCACAGCGGATATAAAAGAATAATAATAATTTCTTAATATAAATATTTCATCAAAAGTGAACCGTGAAATATAAACATTTACGAATCTGAAGTGGCCTGTGTTTTGATCTGTCAAGAGAACGGTACAGGTCGTATCGGAATTCGCTCGCAACAATGAAGTCCTCATTTAACAATCAAAACAGTTATCAAAACATTATATTATCTGTAGCAAAGTTTTATAGGGCAAGAGGCCAAATATTGTATGATATTTTTTATTTATTCATTTATTGTAGATTATGGATGCTCGAGAACTTAGGTCATTAGCGTTTTAATTATCATAATCATTTAAAACTAAACGACATCACAAAACATCCATGAGCAGACACGGAATCCAAACCCACGACAGTACGCTAACCACTGGACCACACTGTCCTCTATTTGAATTTGATCACAAAGTTATGAACTCTTCTAAAGAAAGCTAATTTATTAGTTCAGACCCCAGATCAAAATAATATTCGATTTAAAAATGCGTTAATTTATACTACCCCAATTATTGGATGAATTAAACATAAAAACATAAAATAGGAGAAATAATTTATGAAGTTTTCGTATTACCGTAAATACATTCTCTATAGGGGTAGGATAGACGCTAATAACACCTCAGACGTTCAGCATCTATAATCTATGATCTCTCTGTCTATAGGGGCAGGCACAAAAGTTCGAAAAGTTCTTAGCTAGTCGGTGTTAGCAACTTCCCATTTTTTTGCTTAAAACTACCCTCAGCTCATACATTGTGCTTGTTTTGCTCATTTTTTCGTAAGCCGTTATTCAGGCGAAAATACTTTATATAAATAAAATACTGGTAAGCAAAGTTTACACAAAAAATATTCCAATAATATTTTAGCTGAAGTGTTCTGAATTCTAGCAAATAAGATTAAAAGTAGAAATAATTTTAGTTGTAATTTGTTCCACGTCGCTTTTAGGTAAATTCGGAAGCGTCGTTTAGGTCAAGTTGATAATGTATATCAAATTAACGTAGAACAAATATAAAACTTATAAAACTCTATTTCAAGCTTTAATTTTTTTAATTTTCCTCACCGTAGTAGTCAACTGAACCCATTATCGTATTAATTTAGCTCTAATTGATTGACATTTTATCTGCATTTATAATATGAGAGAGCAAAGAATAGAATACCAAAATGTGTCATCTAGAGCCTGTCTCCCCAAGAACCTGCGAACTATGCCTGTAACATATATATTAATCTTACACAAGTTGCATGCAAATATTATATGGAAAATAACAAAAAATTCATAACAGGTAGAACTACCACATAAGCAGGCGATACTTAATTATATTGTTTATTTTAGAACTAAGAGTAGTCAAAGAAATCAAATACTCCTTTGATATGTAATAAGGTAGTAAATTTTTAATCTAATCGATAAAATCAATAACCGAATGACCGCTTAGATTTTAAATTAATATGACTTATTTCACGCCATCTTTGATTTCAAAACATCGGCAATGAAGAACTGATACAATGGTAACCGCAACGCTTCGCAAAGGTGAAACCCGATCTGGCGTTACAGTTAAAATAATAACACATAATCTACTTAATAAAACATAATAAAATTACTGTATTCTGCATGATCAATGTTAAAATTAATAGCGTTGTTAAATTTCTTGTTCACTTTAACTTATGTGACGTTAAGGTTCTTAAAAAGTGACACAAAATTAACAACACTAAATTCTTACATTGACCATATATAATGGTATTCGCAGATTGAGTCTTGAGAGAAAAGCAATCGATAGAAGCGTTATAGATAGAACAATTATAATTGAAACTTTCATTATTAAATAAGTATGATCGTCGGGACGTTGTTGTTTATTACAATACTCTAGTTCGTAGATTTTAATCTTTCGATCGGTATTTTTTTTAATTATAAATGCTCAACAACTGAGATCATTTTTTCCCTTTTTGACGCATTCTATGTACTATGTACTTATTTGAATAAAGATTTATATTATTATTAGCATCAAATGGAACTGGTAAAAGTCTAAGCCAGATTCTCAGTTTATTATAAAAAATAATAATAAATTAAAAATATGAAGTATCTGAAACTTATTTGCAGTTGGTAAATTGACCGCTACCTATGTCGATGTATGGGAACAACAGTTTTCCGACGACGAAGTTAAGTTTGTCTCTCAATCCAGTTTAGCTTTTGGTTAGCACAATGTTCGATGCTTTCATAGTTTTTAAATTCAGATGCTCATCGAAACGTCATACAGATTAACTCCCATCGACCTAGAATCTTGTAAATTAGCACGAGTAAAGAAAAAAACCAGAAAATGATAAATTTTTAATTTAATGTGGAATTATTACGTTTTATAACGGTACGGAATACTAAGGGTTCGAGTTCTACTTACACTTGTATGTCTTTCTTCTTTTTTACTTATACCTCAATTGAAAATCCAATTGTCATTTTTACCAGCTCTTGGGTTAGAACTGAGAGCTCACCATAAGCGCACGGAGAAGCGAAACTTCTTTACAGTTATGAACTGATTTCATTAATGCGTTATACGTTTTGCGTTTTCAAGGTGCTCTCATACTTCCTCTCGTCCTGAATCATTTCCTTTTTAACGTTACAGATATGTACGTGGCTAAAGAGGTTTCATTTCAAAAACAATGCCTTTGCTACACGCTCGGATATTCTCAAGTCTTGGATTTTTAAAATGTATTCATATTTTATAACTATTTCTTCGTTAATGACTATGCGCACGTAATAAACATCTCGTCTGGTAGCGATAGGTTTCAAATTAGTATTATTATTATTTTTTATGTTGTGTACTTTGTGTTTTGTTGACACTTTGTATAAGGTATGTATGCGGTCATTTGCAAATAAATTATTATTATTACTCAAGATAATGCCAGTTTATGGCGATTTAAGATTTATGCCCTTTATTGTTATGAAAATCGCATTGTCTGATTCACTAAAGATGAAACTGGATGCTTATAATTATTAGGTACTAGCGGCCCGGTCCAGCTTCGCACGGGTAGCACTAATTATCTATAGTCATAAAAAATGGAAAATAATTATCATAAAATTCTCAACGTGTATTGAATTTGCACGAATTCAATCGCTTTTAATAATGAATGTTCAAAAATCGAAGAAAAATCAAAATTGCCATAAAACAAAAAAAAATTCTGTTGATCGCTATCAAACATCACATTCGCTGGGCTAATCTGAAGATTGCCTGAAAATTTCATCAAAATCGGTCCATAGGAAACAAACACACACACACATCGATTTTTATATATGTCATAGGGTAATTAAAAAATTCGGATTTTCGCGAAAATTCTAGTACGTTTGGAAAAAACCGGATTCTAATTACCCAGTTTTTTGCAATCTTCTTAGAATTTTCTCGAAAATCCGAATTTTTTAATTATCCTGCGACATATATAAAATTTGGTCAATGATGACACTTTTAATTTTTCAATACCTATGCAAAAAAAACTTTTTTGAAATTCTACTTAGAACCGATTTTTATGATCCCTAATGCAGTTTGAAACAGTCTCTAGACATGATGAAAAAATTGAGGTACTTATAACACGTCTTCTTAAAAAGGAGTGTGTTATGTTGTTATAAAAATAAATAGGAAATGAAAACATATCAGGTAAACAAATCAAAACCTCTATACATTCAGTTCAAATGTTCCGCATGACCTCGTGACCTTGTAAATGCAAATCTTTATAAATACTCTCCATTAACTCGGTGCAAACTTAATTCCGAACATTCTATAGATCATTTCATTGTTTATTCCGTTATTGTTCTCGGATAAAAATGGCGTAAGATCATTGTATTTGCATCCACATATTATCTGAAAGTTTGAGTTTGAAAATTTGTGCTGCTATAGAAACTATAAAAACTTTTTATGGCTATTTAATTAATTTCAAGATAGTTTTTCCTAAATAATATTAAGTAAGATATTTTATGAGTTCAAAACTAGAATTAAAAATTTTGTCGACTTCGTTGGGGTGCTAATCGAAGCGTATTAATGTCAATATGATCTGATTTTTCTTATCAAAATCGATCGAACCGTTTTTTTTTTGTTTGTTCAAAAACGTTATTTATATATCCTAATCGAACAAAGAATTTTTGACTCTGTAGTCTCGTTCACAAGTTGAAAAACGTGTTAATTTTTGCTACTGCGATTTAAAATACGTGTGATTCGTAATCACCTCTAGAAAAATGTACGAAAGTTTCAAACCCGCACATAAACAGTTCCAATAGGTATTAACAATTCAAGAATCCCAAAAAAGGGGATCTTTTTTTGCAAATATCTCGAAAACTATTAATTAAAAAAAAAACGAGCTGGGTAGAGTAGTGGTGAAAGCACTAGACTCGCATTCGGGAGGTTCGGGTTTCGAATCCCGGCGGGGGCAGATGTGGCTGGGATTTTTTCCTACTGCCTCTCGCTGAGAAACGGTAATTCCTGTACCGGCCGTCTTGATTGAGGTTTTCCATGGTTTTCCTCAATTAATTCCAGATAAATATCGAGATGGTTCCTTATTTGACGCCATGGCTGATTACCTATCAAACTCCTAGTTCAAAAATTACCTGCCTTATCCTAATTTCCTATAATTCCTTCATTCGCCCATTGCTATTATATAAGTTGAAGTTTTAAAAATGTAGAAAAATAACGGGAAGTGTGGTAGATGGAAAATAGTAATGGTGCGAATGGCGTCTGTTATGACATAAAGTCGAGAACGGACGTTAAACGCATTATTATTATTATTAATTAAAAAAAAAAGATTCCTGAAGAAGAGAAAATTTCCAAGAAAAATAAATGTCGGATCCCGGAACTTCATCTCTATTATTATTACTTTTTATTTAGTGTTGAAAATAGGGCTCTGCGTAGTCGGCGCTGTGTTGATAACTCTTAACCAATTTAGATAAGGCCCCAATTTCATTTTTGCACCGAGACCCTTGGTTACGGAGCTACGCCACTGTCTATAAATTCGGAAACAATGTTTGAAATCTTTTTCAGTAGCGTAGGTACATTGCGCAGAGTTCTAATGTCAGATTCGAGTATAGGGGCAATCAGAGAGACGGTTTCTCGACACATAGCGCGCAAGAGAAGTAAATTGAGTTTGGATCTTTATCAGACTCGCTCGCGCGCGATACACGGTACCTGTATAGCTGTAGAGTATATAACTGTTTAGTTTAAAGAACATTTTTCTAACATAACTTAGTGGAGCGAAACGACATGCATGTGCCTATGTGCAGATGTTAGTTAGCTCGGCACATAACCTCAACCCACGTCGTTATCTATTGGGAATTTATGCGCGCGTTATATAATGTCGGCTGTACAGGTGTCTTCATCGCAACAAGTTGTTCGAATAACGTCACACCGGAAGTCACAAGAATCTGTCCAAGCGTCTTAAAACAAAAGATGTTGCAAATTTGTTAAAGACAGACATGTTAACCTTAAATAATGTCTTGTTACACAGACAAGAATAAAAAATGAAATTATACCATCTGATCAAATTTGATCCGGATTGGTCCATTTAAACCAGCGTTGCCAGACGTCCCGATTTTGGCGGGACGTCCCGATTTTTAAATCAAAATTAAATGTCCCGCACGGGACAGGCTCAGTCCCGCTTTTCGGGGATAACTCGACCGTGCGTAAATAATTATTTTCTTATTGTAAGTTGCAATTTGTAACACTCACTCCTCAGACTATTGTTTGAAACGCCATATTTTTCTAATGAATAAAACTTTTTTGATTTTGATTTCTGTTTTTTTTTATTTTTTTTATTCAGAAAACGAATAAAACTCAACTATTTAGCGATAGGGTGAATCTGATTTAAAATATCATATTTTTATTAAAATACATTTATTATGGCTATTTTTGCTATCTATTGTCATGTAAACGTAATTTGAACTTAAATAAAAAATTAAATATTTAAAAACTTCTGATTATATACGTTTTTTTACTATGTCCCGCTTTCGACGAAAGAATCCCGCTTTTTTCACTCAATAAGTTCCAAAATCCCGACTTGGCAAAAAAAAAAAAATCTGGCAACACTGATTTAAACCGCGCGCGTAAACTCAATCGGTGAAATCTTTTTTTGGTAAGTTGGTACAACTTTCTTTAATTCTTTCTTTTAATTCATTTAAAATTTGAGCGGAATACGTTAATTACTGTGTGATTGGTAGCTATTGGTTTACTTTGCTAAAAGTTTGTCTGGCAATTTTTACTATGGACAAAAAAATTGAACAAGTTTGCTTAAAATTTTGTGTTTCCAATGGAATTTCAACTTTCTGTCCTTGAGGTTTTATATACTATCTCAGTCTGAATTTAATAAAACTCTGTATGACGTAGATATATTATTGAAATTCTGGCCTTTTTAGTATGAAAGTTCAAATAACAAAGATTGAAAGCACGCATTTTTGAGATACGGAGATTTTTTTCACACAAGAATTGTTAAATCATGCGTATAAATATGAGAACGTTTTGTTATGGAGAAACAAAAACCGCCGATAAAGCAAATCTTTTCGGTAATACACTCACGACTTCACGCTTAACATTACCGGGTTTGTAGTTAATACATCAGTTAATTCGTTGTATCGACTTTTCTCGTTTAAATCAACAATACTTTTCAAAACAATTATTTCGTTACGTCTCTCAAAAGTCTTAAAAACGCAAAAAAATAAACAACGCTAAACTTGAAATTTTTGGTAACGTACAATAGTATTATAATGTATGAATACTATTAAACCGGATCTCCGTACGTCCGAAAAAAAACGGAACTCTTATAGGTCACTCGTGTCACAGCCAATTTGCTCCGAATCTACTGGACTGATTAAGTTGAAATTTGGTACACATATGAATTTCTGTGACCCAAATGTGGACGCATAACGTAAATAAATGAATTTTGAAGATGTGAGTCATTTTTGGGGGGCAAATTAGATAATTAAAAAAAAAGTTTTGCAAACTGTACCGTGTGACATATCAAATAAAAGGGAATGTAGTAAGGGTCTCAAATATGTACAATACAGTTTTTATAATTTTAAAATAAATATAGTTTTGAAGTTATTTAAGAAAATAAACCATTCCTTCCCCCTTTTTGTCAGAAAACTACTGAAATTAAAATTTAGAAAAAAATACAGAAAATAGTTCTTTACTTATAGATTACAGGAAAACCTACAAGAAGTCTATGGTCTGGAAATTGTAAATACGATTAAGAAATACATGGTTTTAAGTGATACTGGTTAATTATTTTTTTAACTATTCAAATAAGCAATTAAAAACTAGTCAGTGTGTTATAATCTTTATTCTTAATACCTTTTAATAAAGTTATTAACTATGATTTATGTTATTTACTTTGATGCAAAAAGCTTCTATTTCAGTACAAACACTGGCAGTCACCACGCAATTATAAAAGTCGTGAGATAAATTACAGACAAGTATTTTAATTCCATATTCTCATATAACTATCCGTACATGCAAAAAATTCTTGGTTATTGCGGAAATTTCTGTAATCATATAATTTATTAGTAACCATTAAATGCAAGAGTTGCTGTTCTAGAGTTATACTATATATCTATTTACAAGACTAGGATAATCTGAACCAGAAATAGCAAAAAATAAAATGAAACAAGCATCATTAACCGATAATTTCTAATCTATAATTACCACAAACAACCACAGCAGTAAATGTATGCTTATCAAAAGCTGAATCGTTCCAAATGATCTCAGTAAATGCTACTTAGTAAAATGAATGGATTCTTTTGGTGAATTCGGAATTTATAGTGAATTTGTTACAGCGTTGCCAGATTTTTTTTTTGCCAAATCGGGATTTTGGAACTTTTTGAGTGAAAAAAGCGGGATTCTTTCGTCGAAAGCGGGACATAGTAAAAAAAACGTACATAATCCGACATTTTTAAATATTTATCTTTTATTTTGAGTTCAAATTACGTTTACGTGACAGTAGATAGTAAAAATAGCCATAGAAAATGTATTTTAATAAAAATATATTTTAAATCAGATTTACCCTATCGTTAAATAGTTGAGTCTTATTCGTCTTCTGAATAAAAAAAAAAAAATAAAAAAAAACAGAAATCAAAATCACGAAAGTTTTATTCATTAGAAAAATATGGCGTTTCGAACAATAGCCTGAGGAGTGATTGTTACAAATGGCAACTTACAATAAGAGAACAATTATTTATAAGAATTACTTATTCATGATATTTCTGTGAAGAGTTAACTTCTTTTAAAGTTTCCTTTTTCTCTTTAATAAAGATGAAGCACTCTTCACAGGATAGCTGTAGCCCACACTTGTCTGTGCCACCCGCCCGCGCTTCCTCAGCACGCTGCACGCACGGTCGAGTTATCCCCGAAAAGCGGGACTCAGTCCCGCGCGGCAATAATAATAATAATAATAATAAATTTATTAACCCTTACATTCATATACATGCAAAAACCGCAGGAAGGCTCGTCCATTCACTACACAAAGTAATGAGTAAATAAAAGAATAACTTACATTTGACATAAACAAACATATAGGTACAGAAGACATCAAAAAATACAACTAAAAAAGTGAGCACTCCAAATATTCGGCAGCACTGTAGAAAGAGTGCTCAACTAATAACAATTTTACTGCCTTATTAAAACTGTTAATACTAGTAATATTTTGTATATTTATAGGCAATTTATTATATAATTTGACACAATTATATAGAGCACTTTTTTCATATAGCGTGGATTTATGTTTTGGTATACAGATTTTGTGTTTCCATCTGGTATTGACACTATGGACTTCTTCTCTTTTTAAAAACATTTCTGGATTTTTTTTAACAAATTTTATACATTCATAAATAAATAAACCCGGAATAGTTAAAATGTCCAGACTTTTAAACAGAGGTCTGCAGGGGGTCAACATACTTGAATGAGTCATAATTCTTATTGCTCTTTTCTGTATTACAAATATCCTCTGTATAATTGTAGATCCTCCCCAAAAAAGGATTCCATATGCACAAGTAGGAACAAAATACCCGTAATATATGATTTTTAAAATGTCTTCTGAAACAATACATCTGCATTTTTTTAACAGGTAGCAAATTTGATTGATTTTTGGGCAGATAGAGTCAACATTTAAAAATCGGGACGTCCCGCCAAAATCGGGACGTCTGGCAACACTGATTTGTTATATGGCACATACACTATTGGCGTCGATCGGATAGCGGGACCTAGAAGTCAGACTAAAATTTCTCGACGTTTCATAGCTTCCTGAACAATATAAAACACATTTTGGAAATGTCAAAAAATACTATATGTATTTCGTGCTTGAGGATATTAGCAACATAGCCTACTATTATCCTTTTCAGAGACATTCAAACTTTTTGCTTATGTCGATTGAGTAGATTAAATTTTTTTCCTATTCATTTTATATATCTATCGCTGCAACTATATACAAAACATCTGTTTCTATAGGTACCTACTTTTAATTCTTAATCTCTCTTTAATCAATGCAGTTTCATATTAACGGCATTTAATAACTTCTAGGCCTGGAAAATTGCGTTCTAAACTTAGCGTAGTGTAATTAGCGACGGAACGTTAGTATATTACATCACAAGATCAAAAATTTGAAATTCCTGCACTGCGCGACTCGGGCTTCATGTCGCACAGTGCAGGGCTTTCAATCTTCGGCCCGTGTGATGTATACTATTTTTCTTTATGCCCGGTCGAAAGTGTGTTTATTACCAAAATTTTTAATTATTCGTACATCTTTTTCACGGGAAAACTCGTTCGTCCCGCTTTCACTTTCTTTCGGCTCGCTGTTATAGAGATGGCGTGTGAGTAATTCCAGCAGAGCATAAATATAGACTTTCTGCCTTAAAATCGAATTTATTCACATTGTAAATTAGATCGAACTTCACAAAATTATGAGTGCAAAAACAATAATTTCTCATTGCTAACTCCGATTATAGCGGACAAAAAAATACCAGGTATTTCAAATAAGCAAAGTCCATGGCTATTAGTTTCAATTGCGTTTGGCCTAGCTCGAATAGATTCAGCTATGTGTCGATTTTTAATAAATTATTACAGTTGATTGTCAAATCGATTCAGTTCAGCCAGAATGCGGTGTGAATGACGCCTTCACTTCAGTCGTAATCCAGTGACCAGTCACTAATTAAAATCAAATCGAATGCAGATTAACGGCACACGAATCAATTAAACGATTCGTAGAGCGTTGAATTCCTTACATAAGAGCTGATATCAACAAGAGATGCGGAATTAAGGTGATCGTGATACATCGATTTATTCCCATACACACACCGATCTTACAGCATGTTATGGATCATGGCTACAGCATTCATGTGAGCGCGGACCATTTGCTAGGGATGTGCAAACAACAACTTACAAAGTACATACTATTGGGTCTTCTTGAGACAACATTAATACTCTGCATTCTCGACCACAACATTATTTTGTTTTTAATTTTATTAGCAACGCTTTATAATAATATAATATAATATAATTTTAAATCTCGTCGTGATCAGACGTACTTAGACTTCGTTTTGATTACAGCAAATTTTATTGTTTTTTTTATTTTATAATAATAGATCAAATAGATCTTTATAGTACATCTCATAATATGTTATATCTTTTAATATCTGGGGGCACAGAAGTGTCCCCGTCAAAACGAGCCAAAGGAAACGGGGCACTACCTCCCTTTTCTGGAAGTGTTTTGTCGTATTTTCGAATCGGCATAGCTTCGGTCTGGATAATTCTAGAAAGCTGAAATTTGCAGGATAAGATTTTCTTAGCAGACTTATCAAACTCACTAAATCTTACTTTTATGGTATCAAATTTATTGACATCTGAAATACGTCAACATAGTGACTAATTGATGATCATCAAAACTTCTAGGGTACTTCCTAAAGTTCTAGAAGACTGAAATTTGGTATGTAGGTTTGAATTTGCATACAAATAATGGAAAAATTAAGAAATTTGAAACTTTCCTCCTACAACCCCTCGTATAGGGAGTGCATATCTGTACAGGAAAGAAATATGTGCAATATGTGAAAAACTAGACCATCCTTCATTGATGATGGAAAATAGTGAAAAAAAAAATCTAATAAGGTGCCTCCCACCAAAAACATTTCATGTGAAGTTGCTTTTCAAGACTGATAAGTTCTTAATGTTCTCACTGTTAAAAAGTTATGAGATCTCTAGTAGAGCCAAGCCTCTAGCTCCGATTTCCATCGCGCATTATAGTCCATGGGATCTATCCAAAAAATCAAAGTAATAATAATAATAATAATAATAATAATAATAATAATGCGTTTAACGTCCGTTTCTCGACTTTATGTCATAACAGACGCCATTCGCACCATTACTATTTTCCATCTACCACACTTTCCGTTATTTTCTACATTTTTTTAAAACTGCAACTTATATAATAGCAATGGGCGAATGAAGGAATTATAGGAAATTAGGATAAGGTAGGTAATTTTTGAACTAGGAGTTTGATAGGTAATCGGCCATGGCCTCAAATAAGGAACCATCTCGATATTTATCTGGAATTAATTGAGGGAAACCATGGAAAACCTCAATCAAGATGGCCGGTACAGGAATTACCGTTTCTCGGCGAGAGGCAGTAGGAAAAAGTCCTAGCCACATCTGCCCCTGCCGGGAATCGAACCCGTACCTCCCGAATGCGAGTCTAGTGCTGTACCACTCCTCTACCCAGCTCGGTCAAAAAATCAAAGTATATACTTTGGATAGGCCCCGTAAACTATGATGCACAGTACAAATCAGAGTTCAGCTAGGAGCTTGGCTCTACTAGAGATCTCATAGCTTTTTTAACAGTGAAATTGTATTTTTTGGACTCTGGAGATCTAAAAACAAATAAATATTGTAGAATTTTGAAAAGTGAATTTTGACCTAAGCTGCCATTTTCCACTTGTGGAGTTGGTACGGTAAAATTGTTCAATCCTTGGTAGCAGGTAGGTGTAAAATGAGATAGTAGAAAAGATAGCAACATTAGAGATTCTTCAATAATAAAAATCTAACTATATATAGCGTAAGAAGATTGCAAATACACACACAAACATACATATAATGCACATGTTCCAGTGTAAACTGTACTAGAGCACTTACACCGAACCAAATCAATGCATGGGAGAAAACAAGTGGATGTAAAATCCTGTAAACGGTTTAAATGCATCACGATTGATTCTATGGAGCCGACCATGTTTTTCGTAGATTGCGACTGTCATTATTTTGATTATAAAGATACGCTTTTTTAAAGAACTTGCGTACGTAATGGTGAAAATGTTAATGACAATGATGGTGACAATGTTAGATTCGCGTTCGAAAAGTACTTATTGGAAAAAAGTTTTATTTCATGCTTTTTAAACTTTGTATATTATTAGTGGCCTAGTCCGGCTTCGCCCGGGTGTAAATATAATATATAAGATATAAAATATAAGAACCATTATCATAAAATTCTCAAAATGTATTGAATTTGCACGAATTTAATTGCTTTTAATTGTGAATGCTCAAAAATCGAAGAAAAATCAAAATTGCCACAAAACAAAAAAAAATATCTGTTGATCCGATTGCTACCAGACTTCACAGGATCACCCGTTGGGCTAATCTAAAGATTGTCTGTAAATTTCATAAAAATCGGTTCAGCCGTTTTGGAGTCCATAGATAACATACGTACATACATCGTATTTTATATAAGTAGACTAAGGATACAAACAACAGGATACCAAATTTCGAATCGTTTAGACTACATCCCCTCATCAACTAGAAAAAAGCTGATGATCTTCAAGCGACTGAACCGATTTCTCAAATCATAGCTAAGAACACTCCCGATCAAGTTTTCTTTCATACAAACAAAACTAAACCATAATCTATTCATCCGCTTGGGAGCTGCGATGCTACAGACAGACGCACAGATTCATAGACACACAGATCACAGATAGACATGTAGAATTTTTAACATCCCTCTGTTTGAAAATACGCAGTGATATCGATTTTTATTTTTTTTTTGGAGATCATCCTAAATGAGGTTTTCCATCGCTCTTCTGAATAATTCTAGATGGATGTTAAGAAGATCGACAATTAATTAATCTTTTCAGCTTCCTTCCTCCCAATTCTAATTTACTTCCGTTTAAGTAATTAAAATGCACGGTTAAGATTCGCAAAACCCCGAGAAAACACGATTGTAAATATTACAATCGAATATGATTTAATCTACATCTCGAACCTGTCGGATATTTTTTTGTGAAGTGGAAATTAAATTACAAGAGTCGCTATTTAATTGTAACTGTCAGTACAATGAGCCTACGTACTGTGTTTGTTGTGAAGCAATTCTAGTCTCGAGTAATGTCGAGTAGGCCGCGCTCAATGCACCTGTGCTCTGCTGTGCTGTGTTGTGCCGTGCTCTGCTCTGGTGCGGAGGTTAAATTAGATTACGAGAGGCGATCCGCGTGTATTTTATTTATAGAGTAGTTGTTCTTATAAGATGTCTACGTATAGGATGTTCAAAAACATGGAAATAAATAACTGCCAAACCAGTAATTACATCTACTAGCGAACCCGTGCGAATAATTTGCACCGTTAGTGATCAGTTACGTAAAATGGGTGGAAATAAATTTTATTCTATTACATTCAGAGACTTCAACACCACTACGTCACTTTATATTACCGATAACTGTTAAAAAAAACCCGGGTCGCAGTGCCAAAACCCTGCCGACAATATAGTGTATTTACTTATACAGGCAGTGTGGCTTTATTATGCGAACTTAAGTTGGTTTTTGGGCAAAATAAAAAATTTTACTCCTTAATACACCCCTTAAAATAACATTATTTTTCTTAATTGCAATATTATTATCAATCGAACCTCTATACACCTTTCAGTAAATAATTCACTATCTGCAAAATAACGTTTTCATAAAATTTGTAAGTCCGGTCCTGTCAGGCCGATTTTATTAAAATTTTAGGGACACATTTTAATTAGTATTAGAGGGTTAAATTTTAATTTTGAAACGATTTGAAGAATTTTTTCGGTATTTTAGGGCCCAAAAACATTTTTCAACCCCTAAAAACTACCCTTAAAGTGGCCCGATTAGGCCCATTTTAAATAGGCTTCTTGCGGTGATGGATTTCAACGCGTGTGCCAAATTTAGTTGAAATCAATTAACTCTTTCGAAAGTTATTGCCCGCACACATATATATATATATATATATATATATATATATACGTATATATATAAATATATATATATATATATACATATATATATAAACATTTTTAAAAATGGTGCCAAAGTGTTTAGGAGGTTATGAAACGGCGAGAAATTTTGGTCCGACCCCTAGGTCCCGCCATCCGACCGACGCCAATAGTGTATGTTGCCATATGGCAAATACACTAATAACTATTAAACACTTTCGATTTTAGGAAACATCGGAATATTACTTTTTAAAATATGTCGTAGAGACCAAAAGCATTTCCACGATTGATTTATTCTTTTATTTATTTCTTTATCCTGCCTATCCTTAAAGAAAACTAATTGATCCAGATAGTTGTATTCGTCTAATATTTAGATAGGTTCTCTTTCTATTTTGATTTCACTGTAAACATTGTTTGTTATTATCTTAGTTTTGGAAAAATTTATAATTAGTCCTGCTTTTTTACTTTCAATGTTTAATTCATTTAGCATTTTTGTTAAGTCTTTCACATTTTCAGCAATTACAGCTATATCATCCGCAAATCTTATAGATTAGAGAGTTTTTGCCCATTTATGTTTATCCCTTTGCTGTCCCAATCAAGCTTGCGAAACACATGTTCAAGCACTAAATTAAAAAGGTTTGGTGATAAAGGATCGCCTTGTTTCACTCCTCTCATAATTTGAAATATGGGTCCTTTTGATTCCATTTTCAAATTCGCACAGTTATTTGTACACTGATAAAAAGAAAACATGGACTCAACTTGGTTTCAGTTGAGTCAAATACGCCGCGTATTTAAATACGGCGAAGTACGGTACGACCTAGGCTTAAGTACCGCACGTATTTGAAGGGAATCTTTCTCTCAAATACAGGGCGTATTCATAACAAGTGAGACAGTTTTTGACGAGACTTTTCGTGCAACTGATTCAAACATATATATGATTGAATTATTATAATAAGTATTTGTCTGGCCTACTTATGCTTTTTTAACAATAACAATTCAATCAAATTCGAAAAAATAGGATATTCTATCTACTTTTTTGAAAATTTGAGCGAATATACTAGTAGTTGAAGCAATCTACATACTCTTTTAATCAATTTCTTCATGATGTTCGTTTAATTAAGGAGTTGCTTGTTTGAAATAAATTCAATGGTACTGCAATTTCATATGAAATCTAGGCTATAATGACCGATTTTGACTTACGATCATATTTATGTATTTCAAATATATGAAAGATTATCGTAAAATTTTTTTTTGTCTTCAAATACATGCTTGTATTGCGGCTAAATAAAATGTCGTTATTCTCATCGAGCAGTTTTTTAATATTGAATACCCAATGAAATTGTTTCAAGTGCACGCCTGTACTGTTTCAAAATCATTGAGTAGTATTTTCAAAGAATTTATTATTACCTATATATATCACGCAATATGTCGTAGTGCCAAAACCCTGCCGACAATATAGTGTATTTGCTAATGCAGACCTTGTGGCTATATTATGTGAATTTAAGGTGATTGTTGGGCAAAATAAAAAAATTAACTCCTTAATACACCCCTTAAAATGTCATTTTTTTCTTAATTGCATTATTATTGTCGATCGAACGTCCACACCAAAATTAAAAACACCTTTCAGTAAATAACTCACTCAAACTAGTGTTTTCAGAAAATTTGTAAATCCGGTCCTGTCGGGGCGAATTTATTAAAATTTTAGGGGCACTTTTTAATTGCTATTAAAGGGTTAAATTTTAATTTTGAAACGATTCTGAGAATTTTTTAGGTATTTTTGGGCCCAAAAACTTTTTTCAACCCCTAAAAACCACTCTTAAAATAACCCGATTGGGCCCATTTTAAATAGGCTTCGTGCGGGGATGGATTTCAACAAGTGTGCCAAATTTCATTAAAATAAATTAAATCCTTCGAAAGTTATGAATTTCTTTTCGTGTCACTGGTAGAGTGTCAATTTGATTTAACTGAAAAATAGAACTGCTATCCAAATAATCATTTTCTTGAGTATTCAAAAGTGCAAACCTGGACAGATAGTCTGCGTTAGCATGTTCCTTTGTGTTTCTATAACATATGTTGTAGTTGAATCCAGACATAAAATTGGCATAATGTAATAGACGTATGGCGGATGTGGCTGGTAGGTCCTTGTTAGGATGAAAAATCCTTGTGAGAGGCTTATTATCAGTAATTAAAGTAAATTTTCTTCCGTAACAGTACTGAAGGAATTTTTTTAGCGCCCACACAATTGCAGTTGCTTCTTTATCAATCTGCGAATAATTAGACTCGGATTTGGTTAAAGATCTTGATGCAAACGCGATCGGCCTTTCGTATCCATCTTCCATTATATGCGAGATCACTGCACCGAGTCCTGTAGGCGATGCATCGGTTGCTAGTGTTAATGGTAAGTTAACATCAAATGGTGTAAGGATTTTCGGACTTGTGATTTCTTTCTTCAGATTTTGAAATACAGTTTCGCAATCTTTAGACCATTTATATTTTTCATTTTTCCTCAGTAGATTATTTAGAGGCTTTAATTTGCTGGCTAAGTTTGGTAGAAACTTATGATAGTAGTTCACCAATCCCAAAAATGTTCTTAGCTCAGAAATATCGCAAGGTTGTGGACTTTTCAAAATAGCTTCTACCTTTTCAGGCATCGGGTGTAATCCATTCTGATCAATCACGTGTCCCAAGTAATTAATCGATCTTAATAGAAATTGGCATTTATTTTTATTTAGATGTAGACCATGATGACGTAAGCGAGTGAATATCGCTTTGAGATGTAATAGAAGTTCATTGTAAGTTCTTCCTTGTACTGTGATGTCATCAAAAAACATGAAACACCTGGTAAGTCGTGAAGTATTTGGTCCATAAATCTTTGCCATGAATTTGGGGCAATCTTTACTCCGAACATAAGTCGTTTGACTTTGTACAGTCCCTTGTGTGTACTAATTGTCTGTAGAAGTGCCGCTTCTTCGTCGACTTCCATGTGTAAGTACGCTTGATGTATATCCAGTGTACAAAAATATTTTCCATCACTCATTTTCGCAAAAATGTCCTCGACTTTAGGAATTGGATAGTTATCATCTTGAATGAATCTATTTAATGTAGCTTTATAGTCAGCGCAAAGTCGAATTTGACCATTTCTTTTGATAACTGGAACGATTGGAGTGCCCCAGTCGGAATGAACAACTTTTTATATTATGTCCATTTGTTCAAGACGATCGATTTCTGCATCTATCTTGTCTTTCAGTGCGTACGGAACCGGTCTCGGCTTCATAAATATGGGAGTGTTTCGATCATCTTTTAATTTAAATGAACATTTGTAATTTGGTATTGTTCCAACTTCTTCACTGAAAATGTCGTGAAATTGACTAATTAATTTTGAAATTTCTTGCTTGCACTTATCCTTTGACATGTCCGTAATTTCAAATTTGTAAATTTCTACTAAATCGAAGTTTATTTTACGTAACCAGTTTCGTCCTAGTATTGTATGCACTTTTTCTTGCAGCACGTACAAATTTCCGCTCGTGGATTTATTTTTGTATTTAATCGTGACGTTACATGATCCCAAAGGATGCAATATTTCTCCACTGTATGTTTTTAATTTTACATCTGTAGGGCGTAAATTCCTTTTCAGGCGAAGACGATCGAATGTATCACTTGATATCGTAGACACCGCAGCTCCTGTATCCAGTTCCATTTGGCAATCGGCATCATCAATTTTCACGCGCACTAGAAATTTATCGGTCGATTTCTTATCTACTTGTTCAATTGAATTAATGAGAGAAATGTCTTCTTCATCCTCATCATCAACTGTATTATTGTCTTCAGAACTGTCTTGTGTAATTTGTTTTTGTTCGTAAGATTTTTTTAAGCAAACAGTTTTTATGTGCCCTTTTTTTCCGCAATTGTAGCAATTCAAATTTTTCGCAGTACATCACTTCGTTCGTTCGCCCGAGTTTATAATTATTTGTTTCATTACTCAATCACTCACCCCGTTCGTTCACTCGAATTTATAATTTGATTGTTACGCTTTCACGCCAAAACTACTGAGCCGATTATCATGAAACTTTGTACACATATTCTTAGAGGTATTAGAAAGGACATAGGATACTTTTTTTTTAAAGTATCCTATGTCCTTTATAATACCTTTAAGAATATGTGTACAAAGTTTCATGATAACCGGTTCAGTAGTTTGGCGTGAAAGCGTAACAAACATACTTACATTCACATTTATAATATCATCATATATATTAATACGTTAAGGTTAAAATGTTTGCCTCCCTTTTTAGAAAAAACCACACAATTGCTCCACATAAATTTTATATTATTTTATAGATAATTGCTTGCTCTACTGACATCAACAACTAAAAACTTTATTATTGCTTTTGTTTTTGTAAATTTATTAATTATTAAAATAGTATATATAGATATACATTAAGACACAATCATAGACCATATAAGGAATGGACTAAGCATTCAATATGGCGTTCGTGGTCCCAACATAGGAGTTGGTTAAGTTTCTAATAAGGTCTATTTCAATATGTTGGCAAGGTTGTTGACGCAGGTGTAAACAAGTGTCCTGCGTGTTTTATTATAGAGAAAAAAAGTAGTTTATTTTAAAAATGAGTGATTTCCTTACGAAGGAATTATATTGTTTAATATGTGGAGTCATTAAGGACAATACAGCGTTGGTTTCATGTCATAGGTGAGTAGATGGATTTGTTTACATTCAGATAGTGTTCTTTGCTTTAATTATTAATACTTAGTATCTTTTTTCCTACTCTGTACAACGAAAGTACTTAATGTTCAAAACGCAAAGCTGTATACATTTTATTTCATGCATTTGATCATATTTTCATTATTTCCACTTTATACATTGCTCGATATATAACGTTTCAAAATATACAAAAGAGTTTTGCATCCTATCTACATACGTTCTTGTTTTACGCATAAGATGCCTTAGGGTACGCTGTACAGCACTTGTGAACCTTAAATCAAAACTTATCCTATGTTGGGACCACTCTCGGTTATACTGAAAGATAGGCGATGCTTAGTCCATTCCTTATATGGTCTATGGACACAATACAGCAATGCTGCCATCTGACGGCTTTGATTTTGAAACAACGTCAATTTGCTTGACGGTCGGTAACTCTTTTGTTCAATTTCAAATCAAATACTTTTCATATATTGGCGCTTTAGCTCAACGTTTTTGATACTTGCGCCTCATTGTGACAATTTCAGTAAAATATTTTTTTCGATCTGTCATTTGAGCTCCATAATGTAATACAATAAAAAGAAGAACGTTATAAACAGTGTGCAAAAATACAAAACAATTGAATACCTGCAACAAATTTTGATTCATTAAATTGAATTGAATGATTTAATTTTCATAATTCATTTTTCCTCACAATTACTCCACAGAAATTTTCTATCATTTTATAGATAATTACTTGCTCTATGTATATCAATAATTAAAAAATCTATTACTGCTTTTGTTTATATATATATATATATATATATATATATATTTTTTTTTTTTTTTGCCAAGCAGGGATTTTGGAAAAGCGAGATGCTCTCGTCGAAAGCGGGACAAAGTAAAAAAACGTATACAATCAGAAGTTTTTAATATTTATCTTTTTATTAGAGTTCAAATTACGTTTACGTGACAATAGCGAAAATAGCTATAGAAAATGTACTTTTATAAAAATATGATATTTTAAATCAGAGCATTAAATAGTTGAGTCTTATTCGTCTTCTGAATAAAAAAAAAAAAAAAAAAAAAACAGAAATCAAAATCAAAAAACCCGGGTCGCAGTGCCAAAACCCTGCCGACAATATAGTGTATTGAAGTATAGGGCCGTGTGGTTTCATACTTTTATTATGTGAAAATAAGTTTGTTTTTGGGCAAAATAAAAAAATTAACCCCATAATACACCACTTAAAATAATATTTTTTTTCTCAAATGTAATATTATTATCAATCTAACGTCTACACCGAATTAAATACACCCTTCAATAAATAAGTCACTATCTACAAATTAGTGTTTTCAAAAAATTTGTAAGTCCGGTCCTGTTCAGCCGATTTTTATAAATTTTAGGGGCACTTTTTAATTGCTACGAACGGGTTAAATGTTAATTTTGAAACGATTCTGAGAATTTTTTCGGTATTTTGGGGTCCAAAAACATTTTTCAACCCCTAAAAACTACCCTTCAAATGGCCCGATTACGCCCATTTTAAATAGGCTTCTTGCGGATGTCAACACGTGGGCCAAATTTCGTTAAAATCAATAAACTTAACTCTTTCGAAAGTTATTGCCCGTATATATATATATAAATATATATATACATATAAAAACATTTTTAAAAATGGTGCCAAAGTGTTTAGAAGGTTATGAAAAGTCGATAAATTTTGGTCCGACCCCTAGGTCCCGCCATCCGACCGACGCCAATAGTGTATGTTGCCATATGGCAAATACACTAAAAAGTTGTATTCATTAGAAAAATATGGCGTCTCAAACTATAATCTGAGCAATGAGTGTTAAAAATTGCAACTTACAATAAGAGAATAATTATTTACGCACGGTCGAGTTATCCCCGAAAAGCGGAACTGAGCCTGTCCCGCGCGGGACATTTAATTTTGATTTAAAAATCGGGACGTCTGGCAACGCTGTTCGTAATTTAGTACAACAAAAAGAGGAAAGTTATAAAGAGTATGAGAAATTAGAAACGAATTTTAGTGCGAATTATTCGCACGGGTACCGCTAGTTATATTATAATATTATTAGGAATTAGGGATATATTTAGGATAAATACCAGTAATTTACTTTGTACACGTCAGCGGTTTAGTCGTGAAAAGGCACAAAGAAACTAAACAGACTCTCTCTACGATTTTTAGGCGAAGTACAAGAGTGAATTTGTAACAGGTCATTATAACTCACTAGTCGCTCCCCGCGGCTCCGCCCGCGATTTTAATAGTTAGGATTCTTTCATTACTCACTCACTTCGTTCGTTCGCCCGAGTTTATAATTATTTGTTTCATTACTCAATCACTTTCTAATACTTCTAAGAATATTACTGGTTCAGTAGTTTGGCGTGAAAGCGTAACAAACATACATTCACATTTATAATATTACTAGTGGGTTAAGCCTGTCTCCGTCAGGCGCAATTGAAGTTCAAATATTCAAAATGGCATTTTTCTTTTACATATATTTTAGAAGATCCCCTTAAGTTATCTCCCATTGACCTAGGAAGTCTAAATGTATGGGTCAAATTCAAATCTGCAGCGCCCTGAATTGAAGTCCCACGCTGGGCGAAAAATTATTTTTTTAATGGTTTTATAATTGCCTATACATGTCAAAAAACTTACATGAATTAATTAATTAGTACCTGGGAGACCGAGCTTTGCTGGGAGAGTTCAATAAACATGGTATTAATTTGCCGTGATTTTAAAAATAGTATACACAAATCTATACATTTTTTAATTAATTTTTTTCTCATTTAAAATAACAATTGAAAAAATTGGTAACAAAGAACCAACAAATAAAAATGTTTAAACAATGAAAAAATACCGTTAAAATATTTCAGATACATTTTAATGATATTAGAGTTTCTCGATCGATAACAATAACTCGCATACAGGTCGCAATACTGTGGCGTGTGAGGGCTGTGATTTAACTGTGCGTGATTATTTACGAAGATTTGACAGTAATAAAGAGTCAAGTTTAAATTCAAATCGTCAATAAAAATATAAACCCGATTTTCATACTTAGAAACCGCGGTGAATTTATTATAAAAATATCGCGCCTTAAAATTCTTATATTACTTATATAACAATAGGTTTAGGCAGTCAGTGCGTTTAAAAGTTCAACAAAAATCGCAAGTATTTATTCAGTGAAACTAAATATGTTACTGACATTACTGTGTTTATAAAATTAATAACTGTTCTATAGCAATGAACTGTCAATGCCTCTAAAAATACACTAAAAATCGTATGGTCCCACTCAGTGAAATTTTACCATACAAAAGTGCTATTTTGTCACTATTTATGTGCAAGGGTCCTTTTGCATTAATTTTCACGTACCGTTTTTCTCTTTTGATATGTTCCGTAAAATCGAGTTTATACATTTTTAATGCTTCTAAATCTTTATAAAGAACTATTTAAACTCACTCTAATATATAAAATGTATGTAGACATTTCTTCCTTTTCGTTTAAAAAATGCTTGAATCGATCTGAAATTAATTGAGTGAGTTCTAAGCAAAACACATTTTTATTTTCACTTCTCTGCAGCCGAAATTCTAGGTTAGGATAATGTTTAATACGCCATGATATAAAAATAACATACCTTATGCCAATTATTGAAAAATTAGTTAACACTATATTTACCTTCTTAATATTTCTTCTGTTTTATTAAAATAATTTACTTTTCATTTAGTATAATTTATTAAAAGGATTCACTTTCAGTATTTTGATACAATTGCTCATTTCTAATTCCTTAAATGATTAAATTTGTAAGAAAACGGGGCCTTCCAAGAATAAAACTTATCTTGATCGATTTTTCGTCCCCCAAAACCCTTTTTCAGTGAATTTCACCTAAATCGTTAGTTATAAAAATAATAAAAAACTTAAATTATTTGACTAAAAAAATAATTTTAAAAACAATGGTTTTCTTTTGCACTAAAAAGTAGAAAATAATTTTGATCAGAATAATTTTAAATATTAATTGTAAAGTAAAATATTTCTGTTTTTATGACCGCCCAATCTGTAAAAACAAATTTTGAATATCCGTTTGTTAGGTTATAGAAGAAATATATGTAGATTCCAAATTTCATGTTTCATAGTTTCAGCAACAGCAACTTTCTCAAACCTAAGCTGTAAACTGTGAATATGTTAAAAACATATTGGACCATAATTATATCTGACAACACTGTGACTCCTGAACATATTTTAGACGGCAAAATGCGGTTTTCATATTTTGCATACAGAAGTATGACGCTTGCACTAAATTGTAATATTCACATTTTCAATGTTTCCTTTAATTCACATTTTTTACTGCTATAAGACGAAAAATAATCTGTAAACTAATAACTCACTGCGCACACAATTATTCTACACTTTTTTCAACTGATTATTAGCTTAATTAAAAAATTTGTAATTATTTGTAAACTTATTTGACATTTGATATCAGAATGTTTCTGAGTTTGTTATTGGTAACCAAGGCAACCAAACACCCATTCATGGCCTATTATGTTCTATAAAGTTTTTTCTAAAAACCCCCCTATTTTGACCCCCGGGGAAAAAATCGAAAATCCGGCTACGTAAGGATCTGTCCCGTGTTTCGTACTATAAGTGTGCCAAATTTCAACTTCCTAAGTCTGCTGGGGCCTTCTGGAGGGTCTGGAAAGACAGACGGACATCTGGACATCCGGACACACAATTGGAAATTATATATGTAGATATTTTAATATTATTAGGAATTAGGAATATATTTTGGATAAATACCAGTCATTTTTAATGTTCAAAATCTAGGAAGCTTACTTTGTACACGTTAGCGATTTAGGCGTGAAAAGGTAACAGACACACAGAAATATGATGCGTGCACAAAGAAACTAAACAGACAAATAATAAACAGGCAAAAAATGATGAAAACTGATAATTCGCTCAATCCCTAAATGGCCGTATACACGGTCAGGCATACCTTCGCGCCTACCTGAACGCACGGAAGCTCGCAAGCAAGTGCGATCGTGTGTATGCTGAACTGATGGTGCGTTCAGGCCATTTGGCGCGGTGTGAAGCAAACTGGCGATTCCTGATTTTTCGAGCAAGCTCGCAGGCAGATTTTAACGTGTGTACGCTTCTATGTGCCAAGCCTTCATTTTCAGTCAGTTTTATTGAAACTACCTCAGTTTACTGTTGATTTGTGTAAAGTAAAATAATAATTTATAATATAAAAATGAGTACAAATAAAAGAGAAAGAACAATACTAACAGAATTTATAGAAATGTACAGGGAAAATACATGTTTATGGAAAGTGAAAGGCAAGGAGTACATGGACAAAAATAAAAAGGATACTGCGTGTAAACTTCTATTGGAAAAATTAAAAGAACTCAATCCAGATGCTGAAACAGAAGATGTAAAAAAAAATCAATTCGCTAAGAAGTTGTTTTAGAAAAGAATATAAAAAAGTAATAAATTCTATGAAATCGGGAGCTGGGACAGAAGACATTTATCGACCGCAACTGTGGTATTATGATTTATTAATGTTTTTAAAAGACCAGGAAATACCTAGATCCAGTGTGGGTACGAGTAACCCAAACTTTTTGGAAGACCTTTCTGAGGTAATTATCGGATTACGTATTATGCATAAAAATTAGTGTATATTCCATCTAACGAAGGAAATTTATTTTTACAATATTTGTTTTTTTTTTCTTTTTCATTCGCTTAGTGTATACATATTATTTTTAAATCAATACATCACAATAAAAGATTGGCTAATTTCATTTTTATTAAACCGTAATGTGTTATTTTAGGATGGAAGTCAAGAAGACGAATCCGCACGCAATGTTGAAGTAAGGAGTGAAGACAGCATTAGCAACGTGGAAAGTCCAGAATTACCACCGACTCCATCGAGCTCATTTTCAAATAAACGAACAGGTCACAAAAAAATAAAATCAAATACTGACTCTATTTTGGAACTCGTGTCACGGAAACTTGATTCTGCAAAGGACGACCAACATGACGTTTTTGCAAAAAATGTTGCAGAAAAGTTAAGACATCTAGATCCAATAATGAGGATTTTGGCGGAAAAATTAATAAATGATGTCTTGTTTGAAGCCCAAATGGGGTCGTTAAATAGACGTACTTGTATATCTATTCCACCATTAATTGACAATTATTCAAACAGATTATCTTCCAACGAGTCATATGTAAGACAACCAAGTTACCACCAGTCACTACAAATCCAAGAGACTAACCCCTTAAACTCTAATGAACCCAGTTACTCATTAACGCAGAGAAATACTGACTTAAACCCAGAAGAAACAGACAGTTCAATAAGTCAATATTTTGCATCTTACCAATGAATGTCTGTTTTTGATAAGTATTATTTTTTATCGTTTGACGTTTCTATTGTTTAACTTCATATAATGATTTCTTTTCTGTTGTAGTTATTGAAATAATTTATTTTGTATTATGATTACATTTTGAGGGTGATATTTATTTTTGATTACCTACTTTAAATCTGGATTTTTTTGTTATCCTATAAATAGAAATAAAAATAAGAATATTTTTTTGGAAACAAGGTCAGCCAATTTATATTTTTTATAAAATTGTACAAAGAATTGTCAATTTATAAATATAGTAAACGTTTCCCCAAACTATGTGGCATATTCAGTACATGAAATTATTAGTATTATAAAAATAGTTATGAAAATGAAATTCATTCAAAGAAACGAATTTAATGAATTTCATTTTCATAACTATTTTTATAATATTAATAATTTCATGTACTGAAGATGCCACACAGTTTGGCGAAACGTTTACTATATTTATAAATTGACAATTCTTTGTACAATTTTATAAAAAATATAAATTGGCTGACCTTGTTTCCAAAAAAATATTCTTATTAGTATAACAGTCGTAATAAAAGCAAATCACAGAAATAAAAATAAAACTTGTTAAATTATGTTCTTTAATTTGTAAAAGGATCTACATTTAAGTTGTTTTAAATGCTGTACTTATGAAAATACATGTTAAATTACAATTTAAACACTATAACAATGATATAAAAATAAATAAATAAAATTATGAAATATTTACTAATAGCTGTTTTTATTTCTTTCGATGATTTTTTACATATTTTTAATAGATTACTTTATTTATTAATTACATTTTATTCTGAATCAATTATTAAATTATCTGTATTACTTATGAATTTGTAAATTAAAATTTGAAAATGAAAATGCCTATGAAAATTTGCAAATTTAATGAAAAAACGACTATTACTGAGTTATGCGATCATGCTGCCAGGGCACTTTACCTTCTTCATTGAAATATTTTAAAAATGACTCCCTGACTTCTTTCGCTTGTTGATTTGCCCGGCGATTATGTCCCCGTTGTAAATTTGTCAAATTTGTTGCACAGTTAACGTCATCAGTATTATTTGCATTTTCTTGTGTATTTAATGATGCCATATAGGACTCACCACACTTACGACGTAAATAGTTGTGCAATATACAAGTCGCTAATACTGCCAATTCTGTGGTTTTTAGATTCATGTTTATTTGGGTATGCAGTAGCCGAAAACGAGCTGCTAGAATACCAAAGACAATTTCAACTACATTTCTAGCCCGAGACAGGCGGTAATTAAAAATTTGTTTCGAGTAGTCAAGTTCTTTAACATTATAGGGTTTCATAAAATTTTCTCGTAATGCAAAGGCTTCATCACCAACGAACACCAATGGTAATTTTATTTTTTTAGGGCCAACTTCTTTAAAATCTGGTATGTTCAAAGAGTTATCTATTAGTTTGCGGAAAAAATCGGTATTTTCCAAGACGCCACCATCTGAAACACGACCATTTGTTCCAACATCAATTAATATAAACTCGTAATTAGCATTAACAATTGCCATTAGAACGATGCTAAAGAATCCTTTATAGTTGTAATAATATGAGCCGCTATTTGGAGGTCGAACAATACTAATGTGCTTGCCGTCGATGGCCCCCAGACAATTAGGGAAATTCCATTTCTCTTCAAAACCGTTAGCTATTTTCTCCCATTCATTTTTTGTTGATGGAAACTGTAATAAATGAAAAATAAGTGAAAAATAAATACATAATAGATTGTCGTTAGTCTTACTTTTGCAAACTCCTTCCAAAGTACAGTACATATTGCTTTACAAGTTTCTGGAATAATTTTTCCTAGAGCTTGTGGAGATATTACGGCACTGTACTTTAAATCCTGTAAACTGCGCCCAGTTGCCAGCCATCTTAAAGTGGATGATAATCTTTCGTGTGGACTTATAGATTGTCGCATCACAGTATCTTCTTTTTGGATGTATGGTGATACCAAATCTAACAGTTCCATGTACACTTCTTCGGGCATTCGCATGTAATTTCTGTAATCATCTGGTTCTAATTGAAGCTCTTTTAATAAGTTTATGTGGGTATATTTGTTCCTCTTAAGTAGCCATGCCTTTACCCACTTTCTTTTATTACATCTTTTTTCTCTGGCCCTTTTCTCACTAATCACACACGCAATTGCAATGCTAATTAAACATAAGTCTTTATTATTCAATGACATGTTTTAATGACTGCGGTTCGCTCAAAATGAAGTGGTGTCTCTCAGTCTTTACGTGAACGTGTGTACGCTTGATGAAGTATCATACTTACTCGCAGACTTGCCTCTTCAGGTAGGCGCGAAGGCATGCCTGACCGTGTATACGGCCATTAAGCGTTAACACTCAAATACACATATGTTTGAAATTTTTCTTAATTTAGCTTCAGAAATAAAAATCAATTCGTGAAAAATATATAGTTTTTTATTGAGATATAACAACAAAAAAATTACACAATAAATACAATAATTAAAATAAATTACGATAAGGACCAACAGTGTTTTTGAGGGATTTGTGGAAAAAACAAGATACATTGTACCAATATCGAAAGTGTGCAGGCGATCGTAAGCGAGCACGAATGTCGTCAAGTTGATTCTCTTGTATGGAGTCGGTGGCAATAACGAGCTTTAAAACGGAAGCATATAAATGGTGAAGGTGGTATCGATCTAAAATACACCTGAGCAAATCGTTTCCGTTCTTGTGTTTTTCTAACATCTTTATTATCGTCGAGTGATTCGCATTTGTTAAAATGTGCTCGTACATGGTCACTACGCTATAGTTATCGTCAAGGTTATATTCGATTGGAAAATTTAAAAATTTGTTCATCAATTCTGATGTCATCTCCGGATACAAATTCAAAAAATAGTCCAAACCATTGCCGCAACCACGGCTGAAAGCCCGTTCAATAATAAAATACGACAAATTTGTGTATTTTTGTTTTTCTTGCAACAAAACTTTACACCAATATCGCACTATCAGGTGTTCATTTAGCGTTAAACTCATAGCACAATGTTCAAGTTCCTCGATTAAGATCGGTCCACACTGTTTCCAAAAACGAAATATTGTATTTTTACAGCAAAACATACAAGCTAACAAGCAGCGATTTAGAACACTAATTGTTTCATTATTAAAAACGTATTTTTCTAATGTTTTTTCAATGTTAATCTTTCCATACATATCCCAGTGGAAATTATCACCCATTTGAAGTACGCCAGCTTTCAGATAGTAATTTATTTCATCCAGATAAAAAACAATATCTCTGCATATCAATTTTATACCCGGCACAATTTCATTAATTATGGTTTTCGGTAATTCCAATTTTTTTGAATTTTTGCATGCAAGCCTAATAAACGTTTTATATTTTGATAATGTACAACTCTGACATCTTCTCTCTTGAACTCGTAACGTCTTCTTGAATTTAGATTTTAAATTTTTTGAACTCACTAATTCCGTTATTACTTTATTTTTGGCCAAAGATCGTAACGACAGCATACCTTCCATTTTATTCAAAAAAACACAATTTCACTATTTCGGCACTAATCAACTAATACTTGCTACTTTGAAGCCAAAACTAAGTGATCGAACTGAATTAGGCATCCTTTTTATTAAACAGGCTGTCATAGGAGGTAAAATATTAATATTTAATAAATAATTTTCAGACCTAGGAGGTACTTTACTTCTACGAAAAATTCATTAGGGGTCAAATCTACCTAGACGCATTCAAAATTACTGTTTCCTTAGATATTTTTTTAGGATATGCGAATTTAACATTTAAATAATATTTAAATGTTAAATTCGTATAAATAAATAAATTTTTAAACGTGCCATTTTTATTAGTGTATTTGCCATATGGCAACATACACTATTGGCGTCGGTCGGATGGCGGGACCTAGGGGTCGTACCAAAATTTCTCGACGTTTCATAACCTCCTAAACACTTTGGAACCATTTTTAAAAATATTTCCAGCTAGTGGGGGAATGGTACTAATTTAGGTCAAATTTCACTTTCCAATAATTTTTCGTTTTGAGCTACCCTGAATCATAAAACATATTTAAGAAAAAAATTTTTTACCTGTGCGCACTATTCAGGTCACACGGATAAGCGAATTGAAACTAAATTTTGGGAGGATATTTGATATGAAGAGCCCTATTGTTTTTGGAGAATCGACGCATGCGCAGACGTGATATATACTACAACGTTGTTTTTTTGTGTAATTATGGTATTCTGTTTAGTTATTTTTTTGTCTAAGCTTCATAGTTTCGGAAATATTTAAAAAATAAAAAAGGCTGTACTTTTGTTCTGAATATCTGTCAAAAATAAAGTAGTCAAGTAGCTGACAAACATGCTTTAGTTAATTTTTAGACGTAAAACCATATTATGTAACCCTGCAAACGATTACTAAATCTCATAATATTAATTACCAGTCGTTGCCGCTTCACTGCACACTTTAATAGAAATTTTATTTATTATATTATCTATGTTAAATGTCTATATTTTTTAAGTTGGAATGGTTCTGTCTCCTAAATGGCTGAATTTTTAAACATGTCATTTTTATTGTATAAAAACCCGGATCGCACTGCCAAAACCCTGCCGAAAATATAGTGTATTTGCTATACAGACATGCAGTATGGCTTTATTATGCGCACTTAAGTTGGTTTTTTGGCAAAATTAAAAATTTTACTTCTTAATACACCCCTTAAAATAACATTTTTTTTTCTTAATATTATTATCAATCGAACCTATATACCAAATTATATACACCTTTCAGTAAAAAATTCCCTATCTGCAAAATAGTGTTTTCATAAAATTTGTAAATCCGGTCCTGTCGGGCCGATTTTATTAAAATTCTAGGAACACATTTTAATTACTACCACAGGGTTAAATTTTGGGCCCAAAAACAATTTTCAACCCCTAAAACTACCCTTAAAATGACCCGATCAGGCCCATTTTAAATAGGCTTCTTGCGGTGTTGGATTTCAACGCGTGGGCCAAATTTATTTTAAAAATGGTGCCAAAGTGTTTAGGAGGTTATGAAACGTCGAGAAATTTTGGTACGACCCCTAGGTCCCGCCATCCGACCGACGCCAATAGTGTATGTTGCCATATGGCAAATACACTAATAAAAATGGCACGTTTAAAAATTTATTTATTTATTTATACGAATTTAACATTTAAATATTATTTAAATGTTAAATTCGTTTATCCTAAAAAAATATCTAAAGAAACAGTAATTTTGAATGCGTCCAGGTAGATTTCACCCCTAATGAATTTTTCGTAGAAGTAAAGTACCTCCTAGATCTGAAAATTACTTATTAAATATTAATATTTTACCTCCTATGACAGCCTGTTTAATAGAAAGGATGCCTAATTCAGTTCGATCACTTAGTTTTGACTTCAAAGTAGCAAGCATTAGTTGAATAGTGCCGAAATAGTGAAATTGTGTTTTTTTGAATAAAATGGAAGGTATGCTGTCGTTACGATCTTTGGCCAAAAATAAAGTAATAACGGAATTAGTGAGTTCAAAAAATTTAAAATCTAAATTCAAGAAAACGTTACGAGTTCAAGAAAGGAGATGCCAGAGTTGTACATTATCAAAATATAAAACGTTTATTAGGCTTGCATGCAAAAATTCAAAAAAATTGGAATTACCGAAAACCATAATTAATGAAATTGTGCCGGGTATAAAATTGATATGCAGAGATATTGTTTTTTATCTGGATGAAATAAATTACTATCTGAAAGCTGGCGTACTTCAAATGGGTGATAATTTCCACTGGGATATGTATGGAAAGATTAACATTGAAAAAACACTGGAAAAATACGTTTTTAATAATGAAACAATTAGTGTTCTAAATCGCTGCTTGTTAGCTTGTATGTTTTGCTGTAAAAATACAATATTTCGTTTTTGGAAACAGTGTGGACCGATCTTAATCGAGGAACTTGATCATTGTGCTATGAGTTTAACGCTAAATGAACACCTGATAGTGCGATATTGATGTAAAGTTTTGTTGCAAGAAAAACAAAAATACACAAATTTGTCGTATTCTATTATTGAACAGGCCTTCAACCGTGGTTGTGGCAATAGTTTGGACTTTTTTTTGAATTTGTATCCGGAGATGACATCAGAATTGATGAACAAATTTTTAAATTCTCCAATCGAATATAACCTTGACGATAACTATAGCGTAGTGACCATGTACGAGCACATTTTAACAAATGCGAATCACTCGACGATAATAAAGATGTTAGAAAAACACAAGAACGGAAACGATTTGCTCAGGTGTATTTTAGATCGATACCACCTTCACCATTTATATGCTTCCGTTTTAAAGCTCGTTATTGCCACCGACTCCATACAAGAGAATCAACTTGACGACATTCGTGCTCGCTTACGATCGCCTGCACACTTTCGATATTGGTACAATGTATCTTGTTTTTTCCACAAATCCCTCAAAAACATTGCTGGTCCTTATCGTAATTTATTTTAATTATTGTATTTATTGTGTAATTTTTTTGTTGTTATATCTCAATAAAAAACTATATATTTTTCACGAATTGATTTTTATTTCTGAAGATAAATTAAGAAAATTTTCAAATATATGTGTATTTGAGTGTTAACGCTTAGGGATTGAGCCAATTATCAGTTTTCATCATTTTTTGCCTGTTTATTATTTGTCTGTTTAGTTTCTTTGTGCACGCATCATATTTCTGTGTGTCTGTTACCTTTTCACGCCTAAATCGCTAACGTGTACAAAGTAAGCTTCCTAGATTTTAAACATTAAAAATTACTGGTATTTATCCTAAATATATCCCTAATTCCTAATAATATTATGATATAATATTATAAATGTGAATGTAAGTATGTTTGTTACGCTTTCACGCCAAACTACTGAACCGGTTACCATGAAACTTTGTACACATATTCTTAGAGTTATTAGAAAGGACATAGGATACTCTTTTTTAATAAAAAGTATCCTATGTCCTTTATAGGATACTTTTTATTAAAAAAGAGTATCCTATGTCCTTTCTAATACCTCTAAGAATATGTGTACAAAGTTTCATGATAATCGGTTCAGTAATTTTCAGATATTCGAATTCTGCTTATTTTTATGAATAATTTGACATAGCATATCCTATATCTAAACCAATCAGAAGCTACAAAACTGACCGAAATAGCTTGTAACGGAACATTTTTGAACACGCAGTATATTTGTTTTTTTCAAAAAGGTAGTTGATCAGAACAGACTCGTTCGGCAATCGATAAAAATGCATTGAATAGAAAAGACGAATAAATTTATGTTTAAAATATAAATATTATAAAAATCTAACATATAGAAATTAAGTTTAGTTAAATATTAAAATTATAAACTCATGAAATTAAATAAAAATAGAAGTAAAGAAAAAGAAAAACAAGGTAAGCAAATTATTATTACGTATAATCAGAAACTTATATATTGAAAATAAAATGGAATAAAACCCAAATATCAAACCAAATCAATAATCAATTAAAATTTAAGATAGAATAATTACTGTATAACTTTTGTAGTTCATCGTAGTTAAGAGTAAATAAACATAATACTTATTATAGATCCTTTTTTTCATTTATCTATTTAAAATTAAAAAAAACCCGGGTCGCAGTGCCAAAACCCTGCCGACAATATAGTGTATTTGCTGATACAGGCAGTGTGGCTTTATTATGCGAACTTGAGTTGGTTTTTGGGTAAAAAAAAAATTTTACTCCTTAATACAGCCCTTAAAATAACATTTTTTTTCTTAATTGCAATATTATTATCAATCGAACCTCTATACCAAATTATATGCAACTTTCAGTAAATAATTCACTATCTGCAAACTAGTGTTTTCATAAAATTTGTAAGTCCGGTCCTGTTGGGCCGATTTTATTAAAATTTTAGGGACACTTTTTAAGTACTACCGGAGGGTTAAATTTCAATTTTGAAACGATTCGGAGAATTTTTTCGGTATTTTGGGCCCCAAAAACATTTTTCAACCCCTAAAAACTACCCTTAAAATGGCCCGATTGGGCCCATTTTAAATAGGCTTCGTGCGGTGATGGATTCCAACATGTGTGCCGAATTTCGTTAAAATAAATTAACTTCTTCGAAAGTTATAGCCCGCACACATATATACCTATATATATATATATATATATATATATATATATATAAATATATATATATATATATATATAAATATATATATATATATATATATATATTTATATATATATATATATATATATATATATATATATATATATATATATATATATAAATATATATATATATATATATAAACATTTTTAAAAATGGTGGCAAAGTGTTTAGGAGGTTATGAAACGTCGAGAAATTTTGGTCCGACCCCTAGGTCCCGCCATCCGACCGACGCCAATAGTGTATGTTGCCATATGGCAAATACACTAATAAGAGCCACGACAGAAATGTAAAGTTGTTAACCGGAGATGCTAATTGACCAAAATATAAATATCAAATCAAAAAATAGGCGAACCAAACCAGACGCCACAAGTTTTTTGACGTTATCCATACCGATCAAAGTGTGTCGTGTAAAACAAAGCTTTCTCAAATTTGGAAAAACAGGCTCTTTTTGCGCATACATTCAGCGTAACAAAAATATCACGTGGGCTCAAGCAGAATACTTGAACCTTTATCCAGAAAGGCGACAGCCTTATTCAATTACTTTTAGGAACTTAAATAGAAATTTAAAGGTATACGGTTCATTTTCAAAGAAAAAAGGCAACATTCAACACTGTGAAGAAGAATTAGTTTTAGCAAACTTTGAAATTAATGGAGAAAAGTCAGCCAGAGAATACTTGAACCTTTATCCAGAGAGACGACAGCCTAATTAAAAAACTGTTAGGAACTTAGATAGAAATTTCTGCGGATGGTAGATTGGGAATATTAAAAAAAACGATATATAAATCAAATTTATTCGCAATATTTATATGGATGATACCTCTATTTTTTTAAATTCTCGTAACCGTCGATTTATTTACACCGACTTCATTTTCAAGTTGTTTGGTTGACTTTTCTCCATTAATTTTTTTTTTTTTTTATTTAAAAGAATAAATGGGTATTTCGACCGATTGTCACTAACACCATAATATACAGTGTGTTACAATATACAGGTAAGTACTGGTAAGTATGTGGATATACAATATACATTACACAATACACATTATACAATTCATATTTTACAATACACATTACACAAATACATATACATTATGTTTACATCTTATTATACAAATTTATATCTTTCAGGTACTTCAAGACTTTGAGGATGGTGGATTCGTCGCTGCCAATAGCTTCTTGTAAGGTGCGTGGTATTTTATTTTCTGTTCTTTGCATTACATATTTTCTGCAGTCTACTAGGATGTGTTTTACTGTGATAGGTACGTTGCATGCTTCACATTGTTCCTGTTGGGTTCTTTCAAGGATGTATTTATGTGTTTCTTTGGTATGTCCAATTCTTAGGCGTGTGGTAATACAGTCGTCTCGTCTGTTAGTGTTATTTTTCCGAGGTTTAATGTCTTCCTTGATTTCTCTTAGCTTGTTGTTAGTAGTTGCTGCCCATTCCGTTAGAAATTTTATTTTCGTTTTTTCTTTTATTGTAACGCTTTTGTCTTGGAAGGTGTTTATAGATATTGCGGATATGTTCATGTCGGTTGAAGTTGCTATTTTAGCTGCATTGTCTGCTTTTTCGTTGCCGGCTATTCCAATATGGCTTGGTATCCAGAGGAATTTAACTGTCTTTTTTTGGATGTCGATTCTGTGAAGAGATTCATGTATTTGGATGATATAAGGATGTTGAGAAAAAATCGCCATTATGCTAGTTAGCGTACTGAGGCTATCGGAGTTGATGACAAAGTTGGTTCCTGGGTGTTCTTCGATATATTTTAATGCCTGCAAAATGGCGTACATTTCACCTGTGTAGACGCTACTTTCGGGTGGTAGTCTATACATACGGCACTCGCTGTCACAAATAAATGCTGCTCCCACTGTACTATTGTCCACTTTTGACGCGTCGGTGTATAGATGTATACAGTCAATATAATTGTCACATATGTTATTATACATAGATTTATATTCCATCGGATGTGTTGATTCTTTATGGTAAGTAGTTAGGTTTAGGTTTACATTGGGTTTGGGTATTTTCCATGGTGGGATATTTCCGTAGGTAATGGGACAGATTATTTTTATGTTATGGATATTGAGACTATTTGATATTGTGCGGAGTGTGTCGTATACAGGAGACCTACTTCTATTTGGAGAAACAAGATGTTTGTATAAGGGATGGTCTGGTTGTGCAGATATTTTGTTTAGATAGATCATTGTTAATTGGTCGCGCCTTATGCATAGGGGTGGTTCTCCAATTTCAGCCATCATGCTGATGACTGGGCTCGTACGAAATGCTCCGATTGATAGACGGATAGCTGTGTTATGCACACTGTCCAATATTTTCAATATACCTTTCTTAGCGTTTCCATAAACTATACATCCATAGTCTATTTTTGATCTGACAAGTGCTTTGTATATCATAAGCAATATTTTTTTATCCGCTCCCCACTCGGTATGCGCTACAGCTTTAATTATATTTAATCTTTTTAAACAGTCGTTTTTTAATTGGATTATATGTTGTTTCCATTTTAAGTTTTGGTCGAACAGTAGTCCTAAATACTTTATTGTGTTTACTTGTTCTATAATAGTATTATTTATTTTTAGTTTTATCCGTTTTTCTGTTCTTCTGGTCTTAGTAAATTGCATAATTTTTGTTTTAGTTGTTGAAAATTTAAAACCTGTCATATTTGTCCATTTACTTAGGCTGTCAACGCACTTCTGTAGCAATTTTGTTGTTAAAGAGTCACTGTTGCTTGAATGGTACACTACTAAATCGTCAGCATATAGACATATTTTGACGGGTTTTGTGACGAAGTTACTTATGTTATTAATGGCTATGTTGAAGAGCGTGGTACTCAATGTCGAACCTTGAGGAATCCATTTGCATAAAAGTGCTGATCTAGAATATGTAGAGCCTATTTTTGTTTGAAATGTTCTGTCTAGTAGAAAATTTTGTATGAAGTGCATGATGTTACCTTCTAGTCCATATTTTGCTAGATTATTTAGAATATTACGTCTCCAAGTAGTATCATACGCTTTTTCCAAATCAAAAAAGATCGCGGTGAGGTTTTGTTTGTTCCGAAACGCTTGTTGTATTTCCGTATTTAATAATGTAAGTGGATCATTCGTAGAGCGATTTTGCCGAAATCCGTATTGGCTGTTGTCTATAATATGATTTGATTCTAGGTACCAGTTTAGTCTTTTATTTATCATTTTCTCCATTGTTTTGCACACGCAACAGGTAAGAGAAATAGGTCTGTAGCTGTTTACGTCATTTTTTGGTTTGTTTGTTTTGTGTATGGGTATTATGATTGCTTTTTTCCAAAGCTCCGGAAATGTATTTGTATTCCAAATGTGGTTGAAAATCTTTAGCAAATATAATTTGGCGGATGTTGGGAGGTTCTGGATCATTTCGTTTGTTATATTATCTGGACCAGGGGTTTTGTTTTTGGGGAGGCTCTCTATTACGGCATTTATTTCCCATTCCGTAAAGGGTGTATTTATTTCTAAGTCATTTTTATTTTCTATTATCAGTTCGCTTTTTTCTATATTTTCTTTGTGATTTAAAAAACATTGAGTGTATTGATTATCGCTTGACTGCTTCTCAAAATGGTTAGTAAAACAGTTTGCGATGTCTTCAGGTAAGTTGATTGGTCTTCCATCATTATTAATTGCGTTTATTTTGCTGTACGTATTGATTCCTTTAATTTTGTTAATTTTATTCCAGACATCGGTTGTCGGCGTATCACTTGTCATAGAATTGACGTAGTTTTCCCACGATCTTTGTTTACTTTCTTTAACGATCCTTTGTGCTATAGCTCTGTGTTTTTTAAGCTCAATGAGATTTGTGATATTTTTGTTTTTTCTGTATTTGTTTAATGCTTTTTTGTTTTCTTTAATTGCAGTTTCGCACATCTGGTTCCACCACGGTACGTTTTTGTGGCGTCTGGGTGTTTTTTTAATACCTATAGAAGTTTTTGCTGCCTCTATGATTTCATCTGTCAGTTCTTGTACCAATATGTTTACCTCATCGTTTTGTTGTATATCCTTTCTGGGCTTGTCGAGCATTTGTGCATATAAGTCCCAGTCGGCTGTTTTGAGGCGCCACTTAGGCGGGAGATGATGCTGAAAAGTTGATATGTTCTTACTTAAGTCTGTGATTTTGATTGGGAAATGGTCGCTTCCATAAGTGTGTGATAAAACTTCCCAGGAGAATGAGCTCGCTATTCTAGAATGGCAAAAACTTAGGTCTATTGCCGTCAGAGTCCCTGTTGCTATGTTCAGATGTGTTGGTTCATCGGTGTTTAGAAGATTTATATTGTCTGATTCTAATAAATTTTCTATGACTTTTCCTTTAGCATCGGTGTTTGTGGAGCCCCATAGTCTGTTATGGCTGTTAAAATCTCCAGCTATCAGAAAAGGTGTTGGTAGTTGCGTGAGTATGTCTTCCAGAGCGTCAATTGGTACAGTTTTATTAGGAGGAATATATGTTACATATGGTGAGAGATGTAGGATACTGTATTTGAACTGCCATAGCTTCACATTCTGTCCTTAAATTTATTTCTTTGCATTGGATGTCGTTGCGTATTAGTAGGGCTACGCCACCGCTTGCATGTGTATTGTTTATTCTGTCTTTTCTATACACAGAATATCCCTTTATGTTTACACTGTGTTTTTCTTTAAAGTGAGTTTCCTGGAGAGCTAGACAAATGGGCTGTGTTTCATTGATTAATAATTTGATGAAGGGCAAACGGGTGAAAAACCCGTTGCAATTCCATTGTATCATTACTGTATCCATTATTATCTTGTGTTTTGTGAAAAGTTCGTTTTTGAACCTTCGGTATCATTTTCAGATGTGTCACACTTTGATTGGGATTCTCTTTTTAATTTAGCTATAATTTTTGTTATTCTTCTTTTGATAGTCGGGTTTCCTATTAGTGGGTAAACTATGTATAGCGTTTCGATAAGTTCACTTATTTTGTCGGTATAGTTTAGCGAAATATCCAGGACATCAGGTGATCCGCGGGTATTTATAAGAAAGTCTGTCAGTTTATCGTGGTTGAGAATAAGTGATTTGTTGCTGTCTATTTGATTTTTTATTTGCTCCATGGCGTCATATATGTCTCTATCAGATTTATCATTCGTGGCGGCGGAATTTATGGAACTGGTACTGGAGGTGCTAGAAAACAAAAAAATTCCAACTAGTGAATCGAAAAAGAACGGAAAAAAGGTGACAGCACCTGAGATTCAAACCTCTCAGAAATCGATACCTAATGCTCAAAATAAAATTGCGGACAATATCCGAGTTACTAGAAGTGCGAGCAATTCGCCCTCAGTGACAGATGTCCAACATTCATCAATAGATACTGTGGCTGTGCCTAATGTGAGAACAAACAGTGATGTTGCCACAGATAATGACAACAAAAATGAAGAAGAGTTTATTGAAGTCAGAAAAAGGAAAAGAAGACCTATAGTTATTGGCAACTCTGCTGATAATGCTCTTATTAAAGCGGCCCCTAATAAAATATGGATCTATCTTGGTAAAGTAGATCAAAATGTCACAACGGAAAACGTTAACCAATATTTGACTAACAAATTTCCACGTCATATATTTGACTGCGAAAAATTATCGTCCAAAGGCACCAAAGCTAGTTTTAAAATTGGAGCTGATGCAGATTTAAAGGAGCAATTGTATGAGTGTGACACATGGCCTGCGAACTGTGTTGTGAAAAGATTTCTCTTTTTTCGAAACAAAGCAGCCAAATTTGACAATTAATAATGTTAATCAGGTTGAAAATTCAAACAACCATAATAATAAATACTATAGTAACTTAACGATTTTACATCAAAACGTTCGATGCCTGTCCAACTGTGTCACTGAGCTAGAAGTTCTACTTCAAACGTTACCAAAATGTCACTTTCTGTGTTTAACAGAGCATTGGCAATCCTCTGAGCAACTAAATCTGCTAAACATAACAAACTATCAACTTGCAACTCACTACTGTAGACCGCGATCGGGCACACATGGTGGTGTCGCAATCTACAGTCTATCGGACATACCTACTATTGTAAGAACAGACATTAATGATATGTCTGATACTGAAGTATTTGAATGTGCGGGCTTAGAATTCAAATCAAATAAAAATAATTTTATTATTATTGTTATGTATCGGCCTGCTGGCCCCATTGCTCCTACATTCTTCGGTAAGCTTAACGAATTACTAGAGCTTGTAGCAAATGACAAGAATCATATAATTCTCACAGGAGATTTTAATATTGACATAGCGGGCACCTCCCAATATGATACAAAAATAAAAAACGATTTTATTTGTTTATTGACGGCACATAACCTCAAATGTACTATTGACAAGCCCACGAGAATTGGTAAATTTAGGGAATCTTGTCTGGATAATATAATAATTGATAGTGTTCTATCTTACAAATCATCTATCATTAACACGGCGCTTTCAGACCACTCGGCCCAGCTGATACACATAATGAAACATAATATAAAAAATAATTATAAAACTAATTATTCGGTAAAGTTTCGTGACTTTAGCCAGTGCCATATTGACAATCTATATCAAGCTCTATACACACAAAACTGGACAGATATTTTTAATCAATCGTCGGTCAACGACAAATATAACACATTTTTAAACTATTTTTTAAACAACTTCAATCACTGCATTCCGGAAAAAACGATTAAATATTCAGAACAAGACGGGTTCGCAAAAAATAAATGGATTACGCTTGAAGTAATTGCAGCTAAGGATAAACTAAACTTTCTCCAAGAACTAGCTAACCAAATTCCAGAATTTGAAGATGCTTTTAAGAACTATAGAATTAGGTACAAGCAGTTACTGCATTCTACCAAAAGAGTGTATTATGACAATTTTATAAAAAAACATAAAAACAAAAGTAAAGCGATCTGGAAAGTTATCAGTGCTAGTGTACAAAAAAACCATAAAATAATTGACCCAACGCAAATAAACGTGCCAAACTCAACTAACCCCTCGATTCATGATGTAGTTAATCATTTTAATAATCATTTTATTAGTGTTACTGATAATTTAATACCTTCCTCAAACTCTAGTGCTAATAATTATCTAGTTGATGATGCATTAAACTCACCTGTGAACTCCTTTATGTTTTGTGAAATATCTGAACAGGATTTACTAAATATTGTAGCAGACATGAACAGTAAACACTCTTCGGCTGAAGATGAAATATCTAGTTTTCTTATCAAAAAAATAATTTATGCCATCATAAAACCACTAACTCATATTTTGAACGCGTCTATAGTGCAGGGAGTGTTTCCTGAGAGGCTAAAGATGGCCGTAGTGAGCCCCATTTATAAAAAAGGGGATCCCAAAGCTGTTGATAACTATCGCCCCATCAGTATAATCTCAACCATTTCTAAAATATTTGAAATTGTTTTCTACAAACAAATTTATAAGTTCCTAATTAAAAACAAATTACTAAATGATTTCCAACATGGGTTTACCCCCAATAAGGGTACAGAGACGGCCATCTTTTGCCTCACTGAACACATCCATCATGCCCTGGACTCAGGCCATGTTGCTTTGTCGGTTTTCTTAGACCTCTCCAAGGCGTTTGATTGCCTAGACCACAACATTCTTATTCATAAACTATATTCCCTCGGTATTAGAGGTCCCCCATTAAGTTGGATACACTCATACCTGTCAGACAGAAATCAAAAAGTTAAATTATTATGTAAAGGTGTTTCTTACCACTCCGATGCTGTGAGATGTCAAAAGGGTATTCCGCAAGGTAGCATTCTTGGCCCCCTCCTCTTTACTTTATATTTAAATGATCTCTCCGTTTTTTTAAATAAACATGCAGTTGATCCACATTTGCTTTTATCTTACGCTGACGACACAACTCTGCTCGTTCAAGCAAAAACAGTGTAAGATGCTATAACTAAAATCATATCTCTACTTGACTTAGCAAAGGCTTGGTTTAATATGAATAAACTAATTCTAAATGCAAATAAAACTGAGAGTATTCTTTTTAGATCAGCTAAAAATAAAACAGTTCCTCCTGATAGTTTTAATTATCACAGCTGCAAAATAAAAATATCCACCACTGCTAAGTTTTTAGGTATGCATCTTGACGAACATCTCAATTGGTCAAAGCATAAAACTCAGCTGGCGATAAAACTCAGTCAGCAATGCTATTCTATCCGCCAAATAAAAAATATTGTTAGTTCCGAAGTGGTAAGAAGTGCTTACTTTGGGTCATTCGTGTCTTTTGCCAGGTATGGAATACTGTTCTGGGGTGCCAATGACATCTCGAATATATTTATTATACAAAAAAGAATAGTAAGAATTCTAGCTGGGGTTCCTCCGCGTTCGTCTTGTAGAGGTCTTTTTAAAAAATTGAACATTCTCACTATACCATCTCTGTACATATATGTCTGTCTTTGCTTTCAAAAGGGGCATGCTGACCTAACAAACACTACAAAAAGATCGGACATCCATGACTATAATGTCAGAAATAAAGAAAACCTTAATGTTAAGAAACATCGTCTTGCCTTATTTGAGAGGAGCGCCGGACATATGTGTACAGTACTATTTAACAAATTAACCGAAGATACTAGAAATAAAAGCTATGTGGTTTTTAAGAAATTGATGTTCAATATGTTGGTAAAAGGAGAATTTTATAATGTAAATGATTTTTAAATTAATTTCTTAATATATTGTATAATGACGTGTCAACCCTGTTTTCCCACATTTGACAAATAAAATTATTATTATTATTGTTATCTCTTCGTTGTTTTTTTGGTGTCTTTTTGCGAGTATTGCGTTTTGGTTGTGATCTTTGGTCTGGTTGTGGAGTTGGTGGCTGTCTAAAGGTGTGTTGAATGGGTGGTGTTGGATCAATAGAGCCATCGCTTGATTCTTCGTTTTCAACAATTTGGTTATTTGCACTTTCAGTGGTTCCCGTGGTAGTACTAGGTGGAGCTGTGCGTTTTACACCACGGATGTTCTGTAGTGTTTCAGTTCTATCTTCTTTTTCAGGACATATGTGGCCAGATTTCTTACAAATGAAACAGTTTCCGGAGTCGGTAGCTAGGAAAATTCTGTAGTTAGTTCCATCATGATGTACAATTAGTGTTTCGGGTACTGTTTGTTTGTCATCTGGTGTTATGTAAACCTGTCTTCTAAAACTGAATACGTGGTTCAAAGAATCTTCTTTTACTCCTGCCCTTACAAATGTGATCGGTGAAACAATTTTTAGGTTAGTTCTTTTCAATACCTCTTCTATCACTGTGTGTGGTATCGAAGGACATACACTTGATAAGATTATCCTTTGTGCGGGCGTGATTAGTTTGCGAATGTCAACCTTGTAGTTGTTTATGGTAATAGACTTATGGTTTTCTACAAGTGAGTCCACAATTTCTTTGCTTTTAAAATAAACACAAACTCTATTGTTTGAAATTCGGGAAGCAAAGGTTATGTTTTTCGGTGTGACGATAGCGCTCAGAGCTAATAAATATTCAGATATTTTTAGGCCTTCTATTGATGTTAGTATGATTGCTTGATCCTTTGTTGGAAATATTGCGTTATTCGATTCTTTTACAACGGTTGAGAATAGGCTTGGTTGGTTTTTGTTTGTACTTTGGTCAATACTTCTGTAGTCAGAAGTGCTGGCCGATGCATTTGGAGAATTCATGTTGGGTATACTTTGTTCGAAACCCCTGTATTCAGAGGTTTCGCGATTTTGGATATTCATTTGTTTATTATTTTATGGGGTTGTGAAAAATGTTTTGCATGTTTCTGTGGATGTATTCTGGCTGGTTGAGTATGATGATAATAATAATATTATTTTGTTTCAGGTTACAACGGACAGAAGGAGGAAGATGCAGCAGTAAAAAGGACTTACCAACGGTTTTGGAATTTCTACTATTATTATTAATTTATTACAATTCGTAGCACGGTATTTATTATAGGAAATAAAATAAAATAAACTATTGGAATTTATCACTTATGTAATTCGCTCACTGACTGTCACAAGCACGTCCGCACTGTACAACGGTTCAAATCGAACCCCATTAATTTTAAAGTTTGCTAAAACTAATTCTTCTTCACAGTTTGATTATTGCCTTTTTTCTTTGAAAATGAACCGTATACCTTTAAATTTCTATTTAAGTTCCTAAAAGTAATTGAATAAGGCTGTAGCCTTTCTGGATAAAGGTTCAAGTATTCTGCTTGAGCCCACGTGGTATTTTTGTTACGCTGAAAGTATGCGCAAAAATAGCCTGTTTCTCCAAATTTGAGAATGCTTGAACCATCTTAGAGAGTAAATCAAACAAAATAAATTAGCAAAACTGTAGCAATCGCTCAACAGATTGTTAACCTGTCGATATGTATTTGTTTTAACAAATTTTGTTTTACACGACACACTTTGATCGGTATGGATAACGTTAAAAAGCTATTTTGGTCAGTTTTGTAGCTTCTGATTAGTTTAGATATAGGATATGTTATGTCAAATTATTCAGAAAAATATGCAGAATTCGAATATCTGAAAATCAAAAACGCCGTCCATAAGAAAAACCAAAGTTTAAGTCAATATCTCATTATGTAGTGGAAATAAAAAAATTAAACCTATGCCACTGAAAAGACTTTAAAAAGTTATCAAAGAATGGTTAATGAAATTTTCAAATGTCTTCATAAATAAAAAAGTTATGGCCAGTTTTCATAAATGGCAATTTTCACTATTTTCTGAATAAATTCATAGGGTGTCAAAATTCAATTGTTTTTTCGACGGGACGTTAATGAGCACAGTTTTCTGCACTACTTTGCCCATTTAACCGACTTTCTATCTCCACTAATAACAAAGTTACTCGTGTTAGCCAACGTCGACTGAGACACCCTGTATATATGTGTGTGTGTGTGTGTGTACAGGCAATAACTTTCGAAAGAGTTAATTCATTTTAACGAAATTTGGCACACATGTTGGAATCCATCACCGCAAAAAGCCTATTTAAAATGGGCCCAATCGGGTCATTTTAAGGGTGGTTTTTAAGGGTTGAAAAAAGTTTTTGGGCCCAAAAATACCGAATAAATGATCAGAATCGTTTCAAAATTGAAACTTAACCCTTTAATAGCAATTAAAAAGTGCTCATAAAATTATAAAAAACCCGGGTCGCAGTGCCAAAACCCTGTCGACAATATAGTGTATTTGCTAATACAGGTATTGTGGCTTTATTAAATGAAATTAAGTTTGTTTTTGGACAAAATGAAAAAAAAATGAACCCCTTAATACACCCCTTACAATAATAATTTTATTAGTTGAAATATTGTTATCAATCCAACATCTACACCAAATTAAATACGACCTTCAGTAAGTGAATTCGTATACGCAAACTAGTGTTTTCATAAAATTTGTAAGTCCGGTCCTGTCGGGCCGATTTGCTTATATTTTTAGGCGCAGTTTTTAATTGCTACTAAAGGGTTAAATTTCAATTTTGAAACGATTCTGAGAATTTTTTCGGTATTTTTGGGCCCAAAAACTTTTTCAACCCCTAAAAACTACCCTTAAAATGACCCGATTGGGCCCATTTTAAATAGGCTTCGTGCGGTGATGGATTCCAACATGTGTGCCAAATTTCGTTAAAATGAATTAACTCCTTCGAAAGTTATTGCCCGCACACATATATATATATATATATACGTATATATATATATATATACGTATATATATATATATATATATATATATATAAATATATATATATATATACATATATATATAAACATTTTTAAAAATGGTGCCAAAGTGCTTAGGAGGTTATGAAACGTCGAGAAATTTTGGTCCGACCCCTAGGTCCCGCCATCCGACCAACGCCAATAGTGTATGTTGCCATATGGCAAATACACTAAAAATGGGCCTGACAGGACCGGATTTACAAATTTTATGAAAACACTAGTTTGCGTATACGAATTTACTTACTGAAGGCTGTATTTAATTTGGTGCAGATGTTGGATTGACAACAATATTTCAACTAATAAAATTATTATTTTAAAGGGTGTATTAAGGAGTTAAATTTTTTTATTTTGTCCAAAAAGAAACTTAAGTTCATATAATAAAGCCACAATCTGTATTAGCAAATACACTATATTGTCGGCAGGGTTTTGGTACTGCGACCCGGGTTTTATTTCATTGTTACACACAATTGACTGTGATTGTATTTTATTTATTTTTTAGGATGCAATTAAAGTGCAGAATATTTTTTCTATTTCTTTTCTTGTATTATTCTCAATCTACCATGTTTCTGCCAGATACGGTAAGAGCTCATTGTTTTTCTGCTTGGTTATAGATCACAGAGACCTGAAAATGTGATTATAGGTACTTACAATAAAAAACAATTAAATTTTTCAAAAACAATGTCTGCATAATATGTCAGATTTGTAATACATGTGCACAGCAATGACTAGATTTGGGTAAATAGTCACATTTTTGCATTTTAGAAAATCTGTGACACTCAAGAGCTTCTTTCATATATGAAATATTTTTCTAAAATCTAAATAGTGTGGAGGCAATTATTTTCAAAAATCAGTGTTTCACCATGAGTGAGTTAAAAGATATTTTGTGAAAAAAGCCGTATGTTAAAATTTTCATTTCAGTTAATATAAAATTAAACGACAGTGATTATTGAAACAAAATATACTCTTTCGTCAAGAGCAAAGAGACTTCAACATTGATAAGATATACAAATTGTGACTCCGTTATTACTAAATACTTAAAATTTTCGAAAAACATTTCCTCACACCTTTCTTTTCAAATTGTACTCTTCGATAGATTTATTTTTAAACTATTATATTATTTTCTGACAATATATTTTCAGAAATACTTCTTAAGCCGACTTGAAGAATGCGAGGAAATATCCAAATATAATTTATATGTGAAATTTACAAATATACAGTTTTTTAATAATGAAAATTGAAATATGACTACAATTAATTTCGACATTGTTGTTATGAGAGCGATTCCTTATAATTTAAAAGTAAGAGAAGTGAAAACTGGTTTTCCCTCTACCCCTACATGTCCTGAAAGTACGATTGACTTCGATAAAAGAATATCAAAACATAAGTAGGTACACACATGTTGTGAAAAAAGCTAACTAAGTAAGAAACTTCAAGGGTTCTCTACTCGGTCGTAGTTTGCTCTTCTGTGATCGGTCGGTTGAATAGAACGACCAATCATAGAAGAGCGAACTACGACCGAGAAGATGACACTAATACGTTGACCATAAAAAAATAGAGAGCATCAATCGTCGGCATTATGTTTAGCGCAATAACCACTCAAGACACGGCCATACAGGTCGTCAAATAAAGACCAACTAGGGTAACCAGGCGCTCTTATCTGGCTGACTTTAAAATGGGGATCTTAAGCAATCAACAAGAGCTGCTCCCAAAGCAACGGGAGGATTAAGGTCTCGCGATCGAGTAAGCAATATACTCATTGAGCACCTGAGTCCAAGTGAAACTAAAGTAAAGAGTTGTTCAGTCAATCGTCGACACAATAAGCATCTGTGAGTCGCCTAGAAGGACACTTTGCTTAGACACCAGTCGTCGATACACTTACCTGTGAGCCACCAAGGAAGACACTGCAGTTGTAGACGAAACGTCAGGCAGAAATACCAACGTAAGATGGCCTACAAGTCCAGAAACCAAAAATATTTGGAAATAATTAATTTTTACGATATCTGGTCCGACCCACTGACTATCTTTTCGTTTGAAGGAAATGGTTTAATCTATAAATGCGTCAGAGACCGCCAAATATTTTTGTCATTTCACAGTGGTTCCTGACGCACTTATTAATTAAATATTTCATCTAAATGAAGAAATAATAGGTGCGTCAAGACAGGTATATTAGAGTAGAATTAAATATCTTTTTCTTATTTTTAAAAATTGAAGGTTTGGTTTTTGCGTCGGGATTTTGAAATTTTTAGTTTATTTTAACATTTATAATTTTCAGTTAGGTGCTCATATTCGATATTGTACCAGTCCAACCGATCGTATCTGCGAAGAGCATGAAATCAGAGGCTATCACTACTTTTGTCCGCCATACAATAGTACAGATAAACCTTGGTATTTTGCTGTAAAATATTGGCCGAAATTCCAATGCCCTATACCAGCCGTAAGAATATAATAATCTACATATATAATTTCCAATTGTGTGTCCGGATGTCCGGATGTCCGTCTGTCTTTCCAGACCCTCCAGAAGGCCCCAGCAGACTTAGGAAGTTGAAATTTGGCACACTTATAGTACGAAACACGGGACAGATCCTTACGTAGCCGGATTTTTGATTTTCTCCCCGGGGGTCAAAATAGAGGGTTTTTTAGAAAAAAACTTCATAGAACACAATAGGTCATGGATGAATATTTGGTTGCCTTGGTTACCAATAACAAACTCAGAAACATTCCGATATCAAATGTCAAATAAGTTTGCAAATAATTTTAAGCTAATAATACATTGAAAAAAGTGTAGAATAATTGTGTGCGCAATGAGTTATTAGTTTACAGATTATTTTTCGTCTTATAGTAGTAAAAAATGTGAATTAAAGGAAACATTGAAAATGTGAATATTACAATTTAGCGCAAGCGTCATACTTCTGATGTATTCAAAATATGAAAACCGCATTTTGCCGTCTAAAATATGTTCAAGAGTCACAGTGTTATCAGAAATAATTATGGTCCAAATTGTTTTTAACATATACACAGTTCACAGCTTAGGTTTGAGAAAGTTGCTGTTGCTGAAACTATGAAACATGAAATTTGGAATCTACATATATTTCTTCTATAACCTAACAAAGGGATATTCAAAATTTGTTTTTACAGAATGGGCGGTCATAAAAACAGCAGCAGTAAAATTTTACTTTACAATTAATATTTAAAATTGTTCTGATCAAAATTATTTTCTACTTTTTAGTGCAAAAGAAAACCATTGTTTTTAAAATTATTTTTTGAAATTTATTTTATTTTTAACTTTTTAGTCTCAATTATTTTTTTAGTCAAATAATTTAAGTTTTTTTTTATTTTTATAACTAACGATTTAGATGAAATTCACTGAAAAAGGATTTTGGGGGACGAAAAATCGCTCAAGATAAGTTTTATTCTTGGAAGCCCCCATTTTCTTACAAATTTAATCATTTAAGGAATTAAAAATGAGCAATTGTGTCAAAATACTAAAAGTGAATCCTTTTAATAAGTTATACTAAATGAAACGTAAATTATTTTAATAAAAAAGAAGAATTATTAAGTAGGAAAATATAGTGTTAACTAATATTTCAATAATTGGCATAAGGTATGTTATTTTTATATCACGAGATATTAAACATTATTCTAACCTAGAATTTCGGCTCCAGAGAAGTGAAAATAAAAATGTGTTTTGCTTAGAACTCACTCAATTAATTTCAGATCGATTCAATCATTTTTTAAACGAAATGGATGAAATGTCAACATAAATTTTATATATTAGAGTGTGCTTAAATAGTTCTTTATAAAGATTTAGAAGCATTAAAAATGTAGGTATAAACTCGATTTAACGGAACATATCAAAAGAGAAAAACGTTACGTGAAAATTAATGCAAAAGGACCCTTGCACATAAATAATGACAAAATAGCACTTTTGTATGGTAAAATTTCACTGATGTGAGTGGGAGCATACGATTTTTAGTGAATTTTTAGACGCATTGACAGTTCATTGCTATAGAACAGTTATTAATTTTATAAACACAGTAATGTAAGTAACATATTTAGTTTCACTGAATAAATACATGCGATTTTTGTTGAACTTTTAAACGCATTGACTGCCTAAACCTATTGCTATATAAGTAATATAAGAATTTTAAGGCGCGATATTTTTATAATAAATTTACCGCGGTTTCTAAGTATGAAAATCGGGTTTATATTTTTATTGACGATTTGAACTTAAACTTGACTCTTTATTACTGTCAAATCTTCGTAAATAATCACGCACAGTTAAATCACAGCCTTCACATGCCACAGATTTGCGACCAGTATGCGAGTTATTGTTATCGATCGAGAAACTCTAATATCATTAAAATGTAACTGAAATATTTTAACGGTAATTTTTCATTGTTTAAAAATTTTTATTTGTTGATTCTTTGTTACCAATTTTTTCAATTGTTATTTTAAATGAGAAATAAATTATTTAAAAAATGTTTTTTGACATGTATAGGTAATTATAAAACCATTAAAAAAATAATTTTTCGCCCAGCGTGGGACTTCAACTCAGGGCGCTGCAGATTTGAATTTGACTCATACATTTAGACTTCCTAGGTCAACGGGACATAACTTAAGGGGATCTTCTAAAATATATGTAAAAGAAAAATGCCATTTTGAATATTTGAAATTCAATTGCGCCTGACGGAGACAGGCTTAACCCACTAGTTACAGTATATTTATCAACTTCTTTGAGTTCCTTCACAGGAACTTTAAAGTTGCGTCACTTCCAGCAGGACAAAAAATCAAACAGACAAGTTTACACCAGTAATTGTAGCGAATAATTATGCACGATTCCCATTAGAGCCAGCGCCAGGGGTGGAACAAAATTCTTCGCGATCGAGGGATAATTGAACCCCACTTTTTGTTAGATTAAGAAACTTTAAATTGGAGTAAAATTCATATTTAATAAATCAAAATCAAAGTTGAACTTGGTGATCTAACCAATTAAATACTATAAATTCACTCAAAAATTTGATAAAATTCCCTCAAAAAATTGTCAAAATAAAAAAAAAAAAACTATCAAAATTCACCCAAAAATCGTCGATATTAATCGCTAATATTTTTTTTACTATAAGCTATACGGATAAGTGCTCATTGTAAGTGAAAAATATTAAATTTGTGATAATAATTCAATTTTTGTGGACCCTTAACACTTTAGCCCCATTAGTCATTATGTAAATCCGTCCCTGGCCAGCGTACACACGTTACTCTTTTGTATCGAAAACACGCGATTTAGAGATTGGAAGCGCAACGTGCTGTTTAGATTACTAAATCGCGATTTTACGATTACTCATCTACTCTAAATTTCATACAACAATTTTTTTAAGACAGCTTGGTGTAAAGGTCAGTGTGCAGGTATTTTGGATCAGACTGTCGAGGGTTCAAATTCCACTTCTGCTCATGGATATTATGTGATGCTCTGATAATAATGTTACTGGTTAGATACTTTACATGATGGAGCCAAGTGCAGATAATCTCTCATATGTGGAGATATACAATTGAATATACCTTTTTCGAAAGAAGGAAAAAGTTTTATTATCAAAATTGCTAACCTCAAAAAAGTAACATTTCGTAACTGTGTCTGATACTAGCAAGCTACTATCTGTGATGCATTCAGAAAAATTGCTTTCGATGCTTAAAATTAAATAACGATATTCTGATTTATTGACATAAATAGTGATATTTTTATGTAAACATATTGATACTTTGATATATCGATATTTGTTTACAAAATTACAAATTGATATACGTAATAGCATTGATTTTTTAGGGTACATACCGTATAAGACGTGCCCATCTAGTTTTGAATGATTTGCGAACTCTGCCACTCAGTGAAGGTCATATGCTTGTCAAACTGTATGGACAAATCTCGGGAAGAACTGTGATGTGTTTATATTCTGAAAGTACTATAACAGACGCCTCTGAACAGGATGGCTGGGATTATGTTGACAAAACAGATGTAGAAAAATGATTACAGTGTTGATATTATACTTCTTTTGGTGCGTTATGAAAAAATGATGGACGCGTACACGGTAACATCAAAATTAATAGTATTGCAGTTGCTTGCAGAAAGAGGCTACCGACAAAATTGAGGCAGGGACTACGTTCGCATGCACGTAACGTCTAATAGCTGAAATTCATGCTAATCTCACTCTAGTTCTTTTATTTTTTTATTTCAATAAATTATTTCTATCACCATTTAAAGACAGGTATATATTAAAAATTATACGCGCCGAATTGAGAACCTCCTGATTTTCGAAGTCGATTTAAAAATGTGAAACATTAATTTAATGGCAGGTATTCTCTTGAAAGTTGTGAGCTTCATGAAAAATACGAATACGATATTGTTCAGAAAAGTTTTATTGCTATTTGTCAAATCAATTGTTACATATTAAAGGGTTGGAATCCATATAAATATAATTTAAACTAAACAACATTTTTAAAGAAAATAAATTTACATCGCATATTTATCAGAGCTTTATTTTTTGTACGTCCGAGACGAAAGATCATCTCACTGTTCTAAGCTTCTCTATTTTTTATTAACGGTATTATTTTAAACAATAATTTGTGACTTTGTAGTAAATAGTATTATTATAATTATTATTATTTTTATTAAAAAGCACTGTAATACTAGAAAAATATTCTACATTATATTAACAAAATACAATAAGCAATAATAATTAGAATTATTTAACACAGTTGTGAAACTTTTAAAAACTATTAATATTAAGTATATAAATAATAATAATATGATATAATATAAATAATAAATACTAAATAGCAATATGAATGAACCGCCTGCGGTTTTCAATAAAAGTGACTATAGTAACTAAAATATTTTTATTATTTACTTACAATTATAAATTATTTGTACGTCGCAGAAAATAAATTAAGTCTTGTTATTATAAAATATAAACACTTTACACATTTACTTCACTTATTTGCCATTACCAACACATTTTAAATTAAATATACATTAAAAGCAGCCACTGAAAACTGTCAACTGGAAAAAATCTGGATAAACATTTTGTATTCTTTTACTATAGCTTATTAGCTCTTGTTTTCTTAGTTATAAATTGGTATTTACTTATAACACACCTTTGATATATCAAAACAAAAATAATCGTTTTTTGGAACTAATTTTGACAAACATGCGTAGAAAAATTTTCAAATTAAATAAAATTATAACCAATAATGTTTTAAAATAAAAATTATTTTTTGGGCAAGACTGAATTAAAGTTTCATGACAATGAATTGTTTAATCTAGTATTGAGTCAAAGTGACTTTTTGAGACAATAATAATAATACATAGGTTCTAATTATTGTGCATTTTTCAGAACTTACTTCTAGTAGATACATTTTTTGATTGCTGAAACATCCCACCATGTAATTTGGAAAAATATGCGTACACAATCAGTACTAATAATTAATTAATGAATATAAAAGACAGCTCTCGTTCGCGTCTGTGTGTCCGCTCAAAAGTCGAGAACTACTGAATTGAAATTTGTGCCGTTTTTACCATATGCAATAGCTCATTCCCTGCGAAGATCTATTTTATTTGTTATGTAAGCAAATAGATCGTAGTAAATGATATATTCTTATGGTGGTGATTATGTAAAATATAAAGCTTTTGATTTTTGATTTCTTTTGTTTAGATTAAATACCTATACGTAAATTTTGATTTTAGCTTTTTCTAACATTACCGCTGGTTTGAGAAATCCCGATAAAATTGCGGACTGTCAGTAAACAACAAGTCTTACAGTAGTTTTCATTCCTTATTGCTTTATGAAATAATAAAACGAAGACTGGCGACAGTAAAAAACATAAATTGTATTTTCAATTTATTAGAAGTAATACACATATTAATTAAATAAAAAATGTGAATTAGTGGAAGGTCCAGATAATCTTGACAGTTGGTGACACTCAATTACCATGAAAACCACGGCAAATTTCAGTGCTTAATGAACTTTAAAAGTATCTACCTTTACCTTTGAAAGTAGTACCAGAAAGTTTGTGTATACATGAAACGTAATTTTCCAACGTTAAAACCACGGAAGAAATACGTAGATGGTGTATTAAATTATGGGACGAAATTTTCGAGGTGAGAAAGTTACCCCCGAGAAAGTAACGAGACAAAAATTGCAATTTTTTGTAGAGACGAAACGAGACCAGCTCTAATTTACTGTTAGACAAAAATAATCGTCAGCAACGATTATTTTTTCAGTTACAGGTAAGAGTTCAAAATGAAAAAATGCAATAAATCCTCTTTTCAAATTAATGAGTCTTTGTATATATTCGATGCATAAGCTAAAAATAAAAATATCTTGTTCTTCATTTGAAAACTAGTACAATATTATTAAATTTTTATAATAATTTATATATCTATATAATGTGTTTATTTATATTTAAAAAAATGAAAAAAATCTTTCATAAAAATATTTTCAACATACACATACAAAATATTGTGCGGTACGAAAATGTACTGAATATGAAAAGTGTTTTCCTATAAAGCTTTCTAATACAACACAATAGAAAATGGAAAATTTTTAATTCTTCAACTATTTCCAGTAATTTTTACACGTCTTGATGTAAGTTGAAACAAATTAAATGTTTTCATTTGTGAATTTTTGTAATAATGTGGGTGTTGAATTCAATTTAATGGATGTGAATAAAAGAAAATTCCATGAAAAATATATTTTTCATATATTGATATTAGCATCCATTATTTTTAATTTCAATAATAAATTTGTATGAGCTTCGATATAAATAATTTATTATTAATTAATACAACTAATAATTAAATTTCAATAAATATGATGATGCTATAAAACTATTAAATATATATAAATTTTCTTTTTGACAGTAAAATAAGAAAATTTATATATGTTTAATAGTTTTATAATATTATCATATTTATTAAAATTTAATTATGATGCCTGAGGTAAATTTGATTTAAATCAAAACGTTGCGCTGAAATAATTAATTGTATTAATTAATAATACATTATTTATATTCAAGTTCCTGCAAATTTATTATTGAAAATATATTTTTCTTTCACGGAACAAAAAGAAAAAAAAAACATTTAAAAACGATAGGTAATTACATTTTTTGCAGGTTACTTCCGTTATGTCATATTATCTAAATTTATTGATACCTACTTGATAAGCGAAAATAACGTACGCTATTAAGGCTGTCGGAACGCTTCGAATTTTGTTTGTGCTGAGACCCAGCAGTAAAGGGCGCGGTAGGCAAAAGACATATTATGGGTGTGACCTTCTTTAGCTCTGTCTCGCTCAAATCATCCGCACGTTTCAATTTTTGGCTGGTGCCAACTACGAGGCTAAAAATTTTTATTGCAAGGGTGCCGCTGTCAACTGATTACTCTAATTTTTGGAAATATTTTGAAGATTTAAAATTTTTTTCCGAAAAAGGAAGAGTCACTTTAGGTTTGTGATGGAACAGTTTTGTGAAATAAATATGAATAAGGTTGTAGTGTGACATTGAAAACGCGTGTTTTTTTGGCACAGTTAATGACAACTTTTTTCTAGTAAATCGTACATAAATTACAAAAGTAGTCCATTAAAGACCTAGATTTGTCCTTTATCTTCCTTATAGAGAAAGAATTTTTGCAGAATGTTGACGAATAAGTCTACAATCAGTTGACAGCCGAAGCTCTATTTTTGGCTTAAATTCAAAGCGTTCCGACAGCCTTAATAAATAATTATTTAACAATTCAGAACATTTTCGTGTTTTTATGATTTATTTTATCTAACACTTATTTAAAATAATTGTAACATTCATTTTATTATGAATCTTACATACGATTGTCTACTTTTGTATAATATTAGTTTTATTATCTGATTTCTGAAAATACCCTTTTGTTTTAGTTCAGAATTACATGGTACAAGAATTACACTAGATTTAGAATTAAAAATATATATAACCTTATAAAATCCGCTTTCATTTATAGTACGAACAAGTGATATGAATAAACTGTATTTATTTGTTTGAGGGTAAATTACCAATGATAATAATTAATCAATTTGAAGATTAATTATTATAAAAATAAACAAAAAATATATGTTAGAAATTGCATGCCGAGAAATAAAGTGTTAAAATATTTTTAAAATCATTATTACACGTAGTTGCAAATTAATTTAGAACTTTGACAAGAGAAAAGTATAACAATAAATAAATACTTGTCTAGATCAATATTAATTTTAACATGTTTTTAGTATTTATTTTAATGTAGTTTTTTTTAGACACTTGACAACTAAGTTATTAGCATCTAATTACATTATATTAAATTAAACGACATCACAGTACATCCATAAACAGAGGTGGGATTCCGAACTACTAAAGGCTAAAAATAGTTTTAGTAGCTTTTATATAAAAGTCATTCAACACAATTTTCATCCGAAACCTGTCCCATTGTTTGAACCTTTGCAGCTATAATATGCAGTTGCTATGACAATATAAAATTGTCATATTTGAATATGTGAAAAAAAATTCCAGCCAATTGGGCGACAGGGTCATTCCAACTTCATGAATATTGGCATTTGAAATATTATAACAAATAAAATAAAATTTCTGTTAACGTGCGCAGTGACGCGGGTAGCGGCTAGTAACGAAAAGTTAAAAAAATTTAGAAAATTTAGAATTTTCATTTATTTGTGTCCAATTACCCACTATCCATAAATATAGTTAAAAAAAAATGATATTTGCTATTTGTTTCCATGGTTACATAATATGGCTTAACGTAAAAATTAACGAAAGCAGGCTTGTCAGCTACCTAACTAATTTCTTTTTGACAGATCAACGGAACGAAAGAACATTTGATTTTTTTCCAAAATATTTTCAAAACTATGAAACCTAGGAAAAAAATTTTCTACGAAACTTTCTTGGAAAAATGAAGAGAATATTAAACCGTTACAAAAAGTATACCATCATTATACAAAAAACAACATTAGAAAATATATCTCTTCTGCGCATGCGCCGATTATCCCCAAAAACAATAGGTCTCTTTATATTTGCATACCAAACATCCTCCCACAATTTGGTTTCAATTTGTTCATCCGTTTGAACTGTATCGTTCTCACAGACTAACCGATAAATAGACAAACAAACTGACAGACTTACAGACGCACAGAGTTTTTACAAAAATATGTTTTTTTGGATATATTGTAAATATTGTCAAATTTAAAATGTGAATTTTGACCTAAATAATTATCATTCTCCACTAGTGGGTTGGAATGGTAATAGCAAAATCATGTGGTGGAAGTTCCGGTATTGATGGTGGGAGAACATGTCTTCAGCTGTTTTTAATACGCTTTTAAATGAAAATATAACGCACTAAAACTTATACAAAGTTTAAAAGCATGGGACACTTACCGTACCTGTATTATTTCATTTAATTCACATGCTTTTAAACGCTATAAAAGAAATAAAAAATTATTTCTACTTTTTGGTTGCAACAAAATTCCGCGTGTTTTTTTAAATACATATTTTTTCTGCGATATTACTTTCCAGACTGTTGTTCGTTTCTGATTTCAGGTATCCTTAAAATAAAAACATTGGACTGACCTAAGAAGGTACCAGATGATATAAATAATTTTTTATAGTGTCTTTGTCCTATGTTTTTGTCATTTATTCTACCATGTTTTTTTTTTTAAACTACATAAGGAAAATTTTACTCTAATTAATAATATTTCAGCGACAAAATGACAATATTATTGTTTATATAATCGGCAGATCTTAGTATATGATTTTAAGGTTAAATATCGGTGATATTTTTACGTTTTCAGATATTTTATTCTATTTTTTTCATATTGGCTTTTTAAAACCGGAATTTAAATAAAGATTTTTTTATGTCTGTCCATCTGTACATGAGAATAAGCTCACTGTAATAAGATCGAAATTAATATTTTTTTATATTTTTGATTCTAAATCAGTCTCTACTTTGACATCAAAGACAATATTACAGTAATAAGTTACATTATTATCTACAATCTTATTTTATAATACCTCTTGATATCTATAATGTAAAACACTTTATTATCTAAAAAGAACAAATGCTCTTTTTATTAGTATTTACTTATAGTAGTTATTTTACACAAGTTTAGTTTAAAGCTACTTAGAAAACAGTTAATAGTATTAATTTATTATTTCTTACGTTAGTATTTTTTATTACAATAGAAAATAAGTACCTAATTAACAGAGAAACCATTTATTTATAGATTATTAAAGATAACGGCATCGATAAACGCATATTACATTTTTATATACAGTGTTAAATATATTTTATGTACCTTTTTATTAAATAAATAAAAAAATTGCAGCCAATTGGGCGACCAGATCATTCCAACTTTAAGAATATTCACATTTGACATATTATAACAAATAAAATAAAATTTCTGTTAACGCGTGCAGTAACGCGGGTAACGACTAGTAACAAAAATGATATTTGCTATTTGTTTCCATAGTTACATAATATGCTTTGACATGTAAAAATTAATCAAAGTATACTTGTCAACTACTATTAGGAAAAATCAGGTCTTGAAATAAATTAAATAAAAAGGATTAGGTGAAAAGACCAATTGTTAGGTATATCGAATAAAAACGTACCTAAAAATTGGTCTTTTCACCTGATCCTTTTTATTTAACTTGTCAACTACCTAACTAGTTTCTTTTTGACATCTTTAGAACAAAAGAACAGTTGATTTTTTTTCATTTTCAAAATATTTCCGAAACTATAAGGTTTAGAAAAAAAAGTTTTACAAAACTTTCTTAGAAAAATAAATAGAACATAAATTATTATGGAAAAGTATATCATTATATGAGAAAAAACAACGTTATAGCCTATATTTACGTTGCACATACGCCGATTTTCTCCAAAAACAATACGGGTTTTCATATTTGTGTATCAAACATCCTCTCAAAATTTGGTTTCAAACCGTTAATCCGTTTGATCTGTATCGTCCTCACAACCTAACAGTCAAACAGACGGACATAGTTTTTCCAAAAATATGTTTACTGGATTCAGGAGACCTCAAAACGAAAAAATATTGTAAAATTTTGAAAAGTCAATTTTGATCTAAATTAGTAATTCCCCACTAGTGGTTTGGAATGGCAAAAGTGAAATTATGTTACTAAAAGAATATTAACAAAGTAGAAACAAATAATTTAGAAACATTTATTTATTGAAATAAGAATTCAGATCAAATTGTGTTATTTTTTCTATTGTTGAATTGCTTTTGAACTGAGGTAAACACCCGTAATGTAAAATATCAAACCAATAGAAAATATTAAATTGGTTGAAATAATTATTATAAAAAATGTTTCATTAATTCGTTTAGATACTTTGCTGGAGTTCCTTTAATTTTAATTCGAAAATAAAATAGTACACGCAAAAAAGAATACATTTCACACAATAGTTTTAGGGTATGATTGATGTGTTTTGTTTGTTGTTAGCTGGAAAATATTCGAAAAATTAATTTTTTTTTCTACAATTTAAAGGAATTTAAACATAATTTAATCAGTTATCGCCCACTGTTTCATCAAAGACGTGTTTAAAAAGAGCCTCAACTTCTTCCTGAAAAATGGCAGATATTTTTATTATTGTGTGAAATTTAATGTATTGCCCAAAAAGATTCATAAGATTTAAGTTTTTTTTTGTATTCTTGACCTTGAAGAAAAAAAGACTTAAAAGATTTAATACTAAATACTTTAGTCAAATCGAAATGTCATTTACTTGAATAAAGTTGCATTCCAGAAAATCCTCATTTAACCAGTATTTGCATTAGACACGATATTCGGTCAAAAGTCACAAAAATGGCTTAAAATTTTTCACAAATAAGTTCTTGGTTTCGACATTTATAATTTCTCCATTTTTTTATAATTTTGACTATCCAAAATACTTATTTTATCGTCACTTTGTAGCAGGAAATTTATTCGATGTGCTAAATGAAATAAATATTGTAATAACATCTACAACCAAATAATTTAAGAAGTTTTGAAGTTTCAAATCTTCCTACATATTTTTTATAATGTAATTAATAAAGTAGATTAAAATTTTATAGAATACATTATTGTTATGTTTTTTCTTATAATTATTAATCTTTAGATATATTTACGCTTGCAATAATTGTTTTAAGTACAAAGTACATAACATTTACTGTACAATGCTGTCCTTGTGCGTATTAGAATTTGATAATCACTTCCATTTTTTATGCTCTGTAAATAATCGTTTCTGATTGGTTTACACCAGCTGATTATTTTTTGAAATGTAAATGGATGATTATACATATTAAAGACGCTCGATAACTGAGGTCATTCATTTTAAGGTTTACTATAGCGAATGGAGACAACCGTGTCAATAGAGTGTAAAAAATCTACAGAGAATAATAAATAGATTCGAATATTATTTTAAACTTAAAAATAGTTGTTCATCAGAACGACAATCCCCTGTATGTGGTTTTGTGATCTTTGAGCGAAACAAAACGTTAAATTGTATTCAATTTCACGTTAAATATAAGGGATTAAAGTTCTAAGGATCTTAGTTAAAATCATCCTATCACATAATTTGTGATGAAGTACAATTTTTTCTCAAAATTTCCGCGATTATTTATAATAATGAAATCATATTTAAATAAAGTTGTTTTTATTGAAATTAATACACAGAGTATATAGTCACAGTGATGTTAATATAACATTTTATGGCGTAATTGACGAACAAAATATGTATACTATCCGCCTATTAGCAGCTACCCGGAGAAGTGGGTTAAAATTATAAATTAATTATAAATAAATGCTCAAATATGTCAGCCTCCAAATCTAAATAAAAATGCATTAACTTGTACCACTTCAATTACTGAGTAGATAATCACAAATAGGTCACGAAATTATTCAAGTTCAAAGTGAAATTAACTCATTTATTCAATAATAATTAACGAGATATATTTAAGGCATTTTATAAACCGATTATATGGGTCTATAAAATATGTCATAATTTTTATCGAAACCTGTGAAAACAAAATTTATTTTAAATATTAGCAATATATCGCCGATTTCCATTGTCTTTGAAAATTGAAATTGATTAAATCGCCTTAATATGTTTTTGGATCAACCGTCAATTTTTGTTATCGTAATATGAATTAAAGAATAGAAATTTTATATACGACATACGAGGTATTATTTGATGAAATATTATTTTATTTGCAGGTAAGTGTTATTAAAAATCACTTTTTCATTTTTTTTTCCAAAATCTAGTAGAAAGAAAGTAATGTATTTTATATCTCTGTAGTTATTATCCAAAATATAAGCAAAAACTTTTTTAAATTCTTGTCAATTATACACACTTAATACTACTCACAGAAATAGATTTTGATATAAAAATGAACAGAGAAATATTCCACTTCTTCAAAATAATACTTTCGTAATTCACTACATAATTTAAAGTGTTTTTTTTTTGTTTTTACATAAAAAAATATTTTTCTCTAACCGTTTAGTACACGCATAAAATTGAAAAAAATCTTTCATTCTTAAATTGTAAAATTTATAAGAGAGCAATTGAATGCACCACCAGTTATGAAAAATGAAAATAGAATTAGTTACAAGTTTAAACGCGACACTGAAGTCTCACTTTTTATAAAATCTACCGACTTTAATTCCATGCGTTGACCCACAAATCCTTAAACCACATCTAGAGCTTTTACAGTCTGAAACGGGTCCTCTGGCAGCTCCCTTTACAGTATTAAAAGTCTAATATTTATGGTAATCAAAAAATCTGCAGCCTGGCATCGGGCTCCATCTCCAGATCATGACCGTGTCTATCTCTATAAAAATCGCTTAATTTATCGCTAATGTTGATGCAAAGATAATGAATCCACAGAAACTGACAGGGAAGCAGGATAAGGAGTCGTCATTTCTGATCTATGTCTGTAATGATGATACGGAGATGATATCGTTGCTGGGGTTACAGGAATTTCTTCTATTCTTTCTAGATCAGGAGCAGCGCCTGCAGAATTTTGCTTAGAAAGTCTCGGCGCCGTTCGAATCTGTAAGTCGGGGTTATTAGAATCGTCGCCTCTGTCCAGACTAAACTGGCGTTTTAAAAATCTGGCCGGATTACGTTCAGTACTTGATGTTAGTTTGCCATCATTCGGAGACAAACATCTATAATGATTATAAGGAGTGCTTAGATCATCTTCGTCAATCACACCTACTTTGCGATGTCTCACTGGGTTTCTAAGTCCGCTCTGGTTGCTTAACGACGATGTAGATGCTCCTAATAATGCTGCTGCTACCTCAGAAGAAGATATTGGAGTTCCCAGAGACATGGGAGTATCACTGGATGTACTCTTAATTACATTGTTTACTGTACTTTGGAGTGAATATTCAGGAGTGATATGATCATCATACTGTTGTTGCTGTTGTTCGTTGCCCACTTTTTGTGAATTGAATGTTGATATTTTAGAAGTATCGGATGACGAAAAGCTCATTCTAGGATAATCGTTAATATTCTTTTCATCGTGAACGGATGCACTGACTTTGACAGTGGTCTTAGTCGATGTGGAAGTAGATTCTGATGTTTTGTGATCGGTTGTCGTCGGACACGGTGATAACCGATCGGCCGGTACACCGAATGAAGAACTGCAATCGTTCGAGGAGTTGTCTTCCGAGCGACAATTGTTTAAACTCGGGTTTTGAGATTTGCGCGTTGTATCTAAGCAGTTGTATTGGATCAAGTGTTCATCCAGTCTGAAAAATTGCAGTAAGAACATTTTGGTTGCGATAATGCATCAGAAAACTGATTGTCAGATTATAATCATTTGAAACAATTTTTGTGCGGAAATATATATTCCGAAAAAACTCAAATTTACAACTTTTTATCTTTGAAATTTTACATTTTATTTTCAAAACTACACTAAGGTTTACTTTTAAAACAATATATTTTTAAAATTGCAGTATGTCTAGGCAAAACTGAAAAAGAAATACAACTTGCACTTAAAAATGTTTTCAACCGTTAAATACTAAATTGCACTTACCCATGACTTTCACTGCAAGCATGTGAAAGAAAAATCAAGTCATCAGAATTATGGACTAAATTTGAATACAATATACCAAGGTCATTAGATACGCAGGTTACCTTGTTAATGAATTTCGTTAGCTAAAAAGCGGACAATATTTTTATCAACCATGCAATACTAATTGACAGTCCACTGGATGACGTCTTCTTCCTGTCTACTATCCAACATTCCAACGGAGCGTGGTCATCTCTGTATCTAATAACCTTGACAATATACCATAACTTATTTTCAAATTTAATGATTGGAATTAAGTAGTAATGCGAAAAAATTAGAAAAATAAATAATTACTGTAACTTTGTTATGTAATTGTAAAGCTTAGTTGAAATTCTAAATTATGAAAAATGACAACTGTACATAAACATTGAATTTAAAGTAATAATTGTGCTCCTTTATTTAAGACACACTAGCCTCTGTAGCGCGTTCCATAATTTACAACTGTTGACAGCAAATTTCAATTTAAAGTTTAGCTGAGACGTATCTAAATTGAATTTTCAAAGGCTTTAAAAGGTAGCCACTTGCAACTTCATTAATATGCAAAATAACCTTCACCTACTTTTCTATAAGTAAATTAATGAACAGTTTCTAGGGCTGAGAAAATATTTCAGTAGGAATGTACTGCAACTCAACTAAATATAGCTTTTTGAAATTAGCGTCCGCGACGGGAGAAAACGATACGCGACACATTGAATTGAATGAAATATCCACAAAATTCAAATAAGTGACCGGACGAAATGCAAGACAAATCTCTCATCGCAGCGCAAGCCTCGAAAGGCTACTTTAAAATTAGAAATTCGTCAGTGAAATATTACAATAAACCTGTTTGTAACTGCAATAAACGTGAATCTACATTCGAAGAATATTATCTGAGGTTAATTAAAGCAAAATTTAAAAAAACGTTTACGACCCTATGTTTAAAACAATACACAAACGTTGTTCTATTTTTTTTAATTAATCATATAACTGTGTAAGGTTCCCAGTTTCACTTTGCTTTGTAATTTTTTAATGTTTAGTCCATCTTTAGTCTTCGTTCCACCATCAATCGGCTAGTATCTATTATACCGAAAAAACTGAAGAAGGCTTGTCCTTCTTTTTTTTAGGATTAGAAAACAATTTTTTGAGAATTTTCCGGAAGTTTTTTCTACAAGATAAACGTTTCCAAAAGTGTGTAGTTTGTAATGTAATTTTAAATAGAATAAGCCTACTACCTTCGGCATACTAAACAACTTCTGCTTATTGGCTGCTTATAGTTAAATCACGCCCGCTGGTATTTTATATAAATTACTGGAATTACTCTCTTTCCATGGACATACCTTTCTTTTTCTACACTCTAAAAAGTCGGCTAGGCTTAGTTTTGACATCATCATATGACGTATAATAGCAGCGTTTGAAATTAACACATTTTTTTTCTGTTTGCAATTAACAGGAAAGATATAAAAACGAAATTTTTAGTTCACATTATTTGCTTATGATAAGGAATAACGTACACTGTTCAAAATTATCAAATTTTGGTAGATGAAACGACCTTATTTATTTATAGGTGACCGCTATAAATCAGTCGATAGAGAGCGGTGAGTGACGAATATTGCAATTTGATGTAGATACGATGATAAAACGTACACTTACCCAATAGCAGGTGGGGTGGGTAACGGTTTGTCAAATCCATCCTTTCCAAGCAGCCAGTAGGTGTGCATACAGCCCTTACCCTTGACCTCGATGGGACCACGGTGTTCGAGGTGGTATCCACCTGCTTGCTCCAGTTTATCTTTGGTTGCTTGAGATAGATGAATGCGCCAGGGTGACCCTGCACATTAGTTATATAGGCATCGCATACAAAAGTGAACTACTAAACATGTACTACCTATAATAAAAGCGACAGTAAGGTATGAAACTGTTTATTTAGTTCTGAATGTTGGTGGTTTTATTAATGTTTAATAGTTGAAATATTTGGGATGATTAATAGCTCAATCTGTCCGTATACGGCCGATCTTACTCTAGAAAAAAATGTACTTATACGTCAAGAGTTTCGATCCATCAACCATGTTAAATGTCGAATTTTCTGTAAGGTATATGTTAGTTTTCGAAGTGTGTAAAAAACTCTAAAAAAGTAGTTATTGAGATTGACAAACATTTTTTGGGTGTCAAACTTTGCCCCTTATCTCAAATTCGTGGGAATTTGTTTTTTGTTTTGGTTATTGGAATATATAGGGGTTAGCAGACTTTATAAATCTCAAAATTTTAGCTTATTTTGTTCAGAGAAATTCGATTATGACAGACAACGGAACGATGGGTAAACGAGTGATCCCTTAAGAGTTTCATTTTTGAGGTACGACACCCCAGAAAGGTTAATTAATACGGGTATATTATTATGTTTAACTCAAATTTAAAATCCACAGTACAAAACGTTACCGTTACTTTGGATACATGTAATCTTGTTAAAGTTGTTTTTGGGAGCTACATATGTTACTTTTTTTGTATCATTTATATAAGAATGGTTTTTTTCTCCGCCCTTCCATATATCACACTCCGCGTTTTAAAAACGCCTTTAGATGCCATTTTTTAATAATGGATAAAATACTAAATGGCTTTAATTAAAATGAAAAGATTTTATTAGCATCCTACAAATCTCGAAGCCAAGACCTTTTGACATTTCTTCAGACTAAATAATAATCAATTTACGTTTTTGTAATTACCATTATAACAATCGATTGTATTTTTATGACTTGAACAAGGCCTTCATGAGGACCATTTGAAATATAGATTGATGCAAATTTACAATGTAATAACTAACCGTCCCTTCTGGTTATAAAGTTGAAAGCTCAAATTGAAACTTTCAAAGTGGATGATCAATTTTAATTTGTAATTATTTGTATATCAGTTTGAAAGGTTCACTTTCGGTTCTGTGCTTTAACTTCTGAGCAGGTAAGTTTTAATTAAAACTTTAAGAATTCTTTAAAATTTCAATTAAAGATAACCTAATTAGTCTGCTGTGTTAAACTACTATATCATTGAATAAAAAATGATTCCTTAATACAATGACTATACGATGTTCAAATGAAAAATTTGGTTTAGGTATGCGAATAATTGCAGAAAATTTTAAAGAATTAAATTATTCACTAATTTTCTGTGGTAAAGTGTAGGTAAATCAAATTTAATTAAAATAAAAAATGAAATCTTCGTTCCGTGTAGTTATTCTCCCAGTCTCTCCCTGCCGTCAAGTCTAAAAATAAATGTACTGTTACATTAATGTGACATATTTATAACCAAATGACATAATATGAAATCTCCTTTAAAGCATCGCTTAAAGACTTGTTAAAAGCACTAATATTTCAACTACAGTTGTGAACCTGGACGAAAACGTGCTTATAACTACGCGGCCGATATAAACTGTTAACAGCTTTCAAAGAGCACTTTTGATGATTATTGTGTAACACGTTTCATAGGTTCTTATATAAGATCTAATCATTTTGATTGCAGCTTGTTAACTATTGTTCTTTGATGTCACAAGAGATAAAATACGAGTTGCCAAATACACGGAGTGTTCAAAATTTCATGCATTCCATGCATTAAATTAGTCAAAAAACCAGTGCGTCGGTTCGTGGATACATACACACGCTTATTAGTGTATTTGCCATATGGCAACATACACTATTGGCGTCGGTCGGATGGCGGGACCTAGGGGTCGGACCAAAATTTCTCGACGTTTCATAACCTCCTAAACACTTTGGCACCATTTTTAAAAATGTTTATATATATATGCAGGTATATATATATATATATATATATATATATATATATATATATATATATATATATATATATATATATATATGTGTACGCGCGATAACTTTCGAAAGAGTTAATTGATTTCAACGAAATTTGGGCCACGTGTTGAAATCCATCACCGCAAGAAGCCTATTTAAAATGGGCCCAATCGGGCCATTTTAAGGGTAGTTTTTAGGGGTTGAAAAAAGTTTTTGGGCCCAAAAATACCTAAAAAATTCTCAGAATCGTTTCAAAATTGAAATTTAACCCTTTAATAGCAATTAAAAAGTGCTCCTAAAATTTTAATAAAATCGGCCCGACAGGACCGGATTTACAAATTTTATGAAAACACTAGTTTGCAGATAGTGAATTATTTGCTGAAAGGTGTATATAATTTAGTTTAGAGGTTCGATTGATAATAATTGCAACTGAGAAAAAAATGTTCTTTTAAGGGGTGTATTAAGGAGTCAAATTTTTTATTTTGCCCAAAAAACCAACTTAAATTCGCATAATAAAGCCACACTGCCTATATTAGCAAATACACTATATTGTCGGCAGGGTTTTGGCACTGCGACCCGGGTTTTTTTATATTAATATTTAAACATCGAAGTTTAAGTCCATTATTTAATAATTTTAAAGTTTAATGGGAATTATGGACAAATTTGATGTGTTAAACTTTTTTATTTATTGCCAACGTTTCAACAGTCTTTGCTGTCGTCTTCAAGTTGAATAGAGTATTTATTTGTATGATTGAGGTGGTTATGGGTTATAATTTATTGTAATATGTATCCATGGATATTTTAGAGTTCGAAAAATAATTTTGACTTATGTATAAAGCGCAAAATTTGGTAATTATATTACTTTAATTGTATCTCTACACACTTTATGTTAAATTGTAATTTTGTTTTAATAGATATTGTATGTTTTCCATGTAGAGCCCCGAAGAAGACAGCAAAGACTGTTGAAACGTTGGCAATAATTTAAAAAGTTTAACACATCAAATTTGTCCATAATTCCCATTAAACTTTAAAATTATTAATATTTAAAATTTACGTATACGCAAAAAAAGTAAAATATTAAATTAAAAATGGCTTGTTAGTGTATTTGCCATATGGCAACATACACTATTGGCGTCGGTCGGATGGCGGGACCTAGGGGTCGGACCAAAATTTCTCGACGTTTCATAACCTCCTAAACACTTTGGCACCATTTTTGAAAATGTTTATATATATATGTATATATATATATATATATATATATATATATATATATATATATATATATATATATATATATAAGCGTATATACAGGGTGTCCCATAAGTCGACGTCCAAACGAAGTGAGGTGATGGGGGAGGTCATTTCCTATCAAAATAACCATAAATGTGGTTATCCAATTGTTTACGGTTCGAAAGTTATTTCAATTTTTGTATTTTTCTCTGAAATCGTGTAGTGCTTATACTAAAAAATTAATTTAAAAAAATCTATGAGTTGTTTGGTTGATTTTTTTTTTTAATAGGATCCTGAAGGGTCTGCCTTTCCAAAAAAAATAATTTTCATGAGCTCTGTTATCATCTGTCAAATAAAAAAAATGGTTTTGTAAACACTTTTCGGTGGCAAGAAAAATATATTTGATTTTAAATTCACGTTGACAGAAAAAAAGTGTCATAAAAAAAATTGACCAATTATCAGAAAAACTTGTCCATTTAATAGAGATTCTAACGCGGTATAGTACAACTCGTTATTCATGACAGTTTTTTTTTATAACAATTTTTTTACATGCAAGTCGTGTTTGTTAAAAAATACATTTTCGAAAATTTCAAAATCTAAGTTGGCTGGAACGACTTAAACAAATTATTACGTTCCTCTTTCATTCACTACTTCTAATGTATGCTCGCTATTCGTTTTATTACTAGTAAACCTCCGACTTGACTTTTCATTTTGTACTTTGTTATTTGGACCTGCGCTTGGTAATTTGAACTTCGATCCTGTTTGTGATTTGGACTCTCTTCAAGTTGGACGCATCAAAATGGTTTATTCCCATCGGGAGTATGCAGAAATGCACTATGTCTACGGGTTTTGTGACGAGAATGCTCGGGCTGCTGCAAGAGAATATCGGGCACGATATCCCAACCAAGAACACTATCCTGACCACAGGGTGTTCCAAAGTATACATCGGCGGTACAGAGAAGGTGAAATCCCTGGGAATGAGCAAAGAGCTGGAAGACCTAGACTTGACATCGACGAAGATGAAATAATTGGAATGGTGACTGAGGACCCATCTACAAGTGTTCGTCGTTTGTCAAGACGTTCGGGAGTTTCGAAGTCCACAGTGCACCGTATTTTAAAAAGGGAACAGTTACATCCATACCATGTGCAACGTGTGCAAGAACTTTTACCCGCTGATTATAACAAAAGGGTGCAATTTTGCCGAGAAATGCTACGTCGGAACAGGGAAGATCCTCAGTTTTTTTATAACATTTTGTGGGGTGACGAATCGAGCTTTCCAAGGACGGGAGTATTCAACATCCATAATTTTCACTCTTGGGATTATGTAAACTCTAGAGCTATAAGAAACGACCATTTTCAACATCAGTTTGGGGTCAACATGCGGGCGGGAATTGTTGAAGGTAAAATGATTGGGCCCCTTGAGCTACCCAGAAGGATCGGGGGCGATGAATATCTTTATTTTTTGCAAAATGATTTGGGCGGCTTACTGGAACACGTGTCGCTAGAAACACGCCGAAACATGTGGTTGCAGCACGATGGGGCTCCTTGTCACTATGCTCTAGTAGTGAGACGATACCTCAACACCGAATACACAAATCGCTGGATTGGAAGGGAAGGAACCATCCAGTGGCCACCGCGGTCACCTGACCTAAACCCCCTAGACTTCTTTTTATGGGGTTATTTCAAAGAACTGGTCTACGCGACAGAAAACCAAAACGAACATCAGCTGCGGCAAAAAATAAGAATTGCGACCAATACAATACAAAATAACGAACGGGCGTTTCGACTAATTTCGAACATTTGTTGTAACTTTAAATAAAATTTGGTTCATTTGTGTTAGACCAGCCAACTTAGATTTTGAAATTTTCGAAAATGTATTTTTTAACAAACACGACTTGCATGTAAAAAAATTGTTATAAAAAAAAACTGTCATGAATAACGAGTTGTACTATACCGCGTTAGAATCTCTATTAAATGGACAAGTTTTTCTGATAATTGGTCAATTTTTTTTATGACACTTTTTTTCTGTCAACGTGAATTTAAAATCAAATATATTTTTCTTGCCACCGAAAAGTGTTTACAAAACCATTTTTTTTATTTGACAGATGATAACAGAGCTCATGAAAATTATTTTTTTTGGAAAGGCAGACCCTTCAGGATCCTATTAAAAAAAAAATCAACCAAACAACTCATAGATTTTTTTAAATTAATTTTTTAGTATAAGCACTACACGATTTCAGAGAAAAATACAAAAATTGAAATAACTTTCGAACCGTAAACAATTGGATAACCACATTTATGGTTATTTTGATAGGAAATGACCTCCCCCATCACCTCACTTCGTTTGGACGTCGACTTATGGGACACCCTGTATATACGTATATATATATATATATATATATATATATATATATATATATATATATATATATATATATATATATATATATATATGTGTGTGCGGGCAATAACTTTCGAAAGAGTTAATTGATTTCAACTAAATTTGGCCCACGTGTTGAAATCCATCACCGCAAGAAGCCTATTTAAAATGGGCTTAATCGGACCATTTTAAGGGTAGTTTTTAGGGGTTGGAAAATACCGAAAAAATTTTCCGAATCATTTCAAAATTGAAATTTAATCCTATGGTAGTAATTAAAAAGTGTTCCTAAAATTTTAATAAAATCGGCTTAACAGGACCGGACTTACAAATTTTTTGAAAACACTAATTTACAGATAGTGACTTATTTATTGAAGGGTGTATTTAATTCGGTGTAGACGTTAGATTGATAATAATATTACAATTAAGAAAAAAAAATGTTATTTTAAGGGGTGTATTAAGGGGTTAAATTTTTTATTTTGCCCAAAAACAAACTTAATTTCACATAATAAAAGTATAAAACCACACGGTCCTATAGAAGCAAATACACTATATTGTCGGCAGGGTTTTGGCACTGCGACCCGGGTTTTTTATTATTAGGAAATGTAAAAAGTCTCAGTAAAAAAAAACATAGGGCGAACGGAGCGGCCGCTCCAGGCGCCAAGTTCCAAGGAGAGTCTCAATGGCAAAGAAAATATGTTTTTTCTATTTTTGATATTTTGATTGTGGTATAGGGGCACGCAAGGGGTAGTCCATGTAAATTTTCTAAATTCAGAGCCATTTCACGAAAAATTTCCGAACGCCCCGAAACCCGATGACCCTGCCGTATTCGGAGTCGGGAAAACCTAATTCGTTGGTGTCTACTTCACGCGGACGTGACTCCTGCAAATGGTCAATAACTACCCCCTTTGTGATGTGTACTATATCCAGGTCTATACCAAGCCCTCTCTTTCACCCCTTTTCACACCAACCCCTGTATTTTACGTGTGGCCTGGTTTTCGGAAGGTTTGTGTGAGTTTTTCGAAACTGTGATAATTTCACACCCTCTGGCTTGTGTCTCTCTGAAATTCCCCCTGGCTCATATACCCTCCTCAACTCTTCCACCCCTTCTTTTCTCGCTCAACACTGTAAAAGTCGTGCGAGGGCTCGATCACTCCATTTTGTCTGGTCTGCATATCAAAACAGAGTGAGAAGGGGGTAGTTATTGACCATTTGCGGGGGTCACGTGAAGTAGAGACCAACAAATTCGGTTTTTCCGACCCCGAATACGGCGGGATCATTGGGTTTCGGGACGTTCGGAAATTTTTCGCGGTAAAACACAACATTTACATGGACTAGGGGGCGCGATAATTGGATCACGCTCCATTCTAAAATTAGTTCTATTGTAGATGGTTCTGCAATTACATAGGTAATGAATGATAACTGTTAATTGGTACATACCTGTTGATTCCATACGAGAGGCGGTGTTGACTGTATCACCGAACAGGCAATATCTGGGCATTGTTAGTCCAACGACTCCAGCACAGCAGGGACCTACCATAATATTATTGTGTAAGAAGTAAGTTCCAACAGATTTATGTAATAACTTTGCTTATGTAAAATTATAAGTGAAAATCTTATGATCGGTCAGCTGCTAATCACTTTTTTTTACGAATTTGATTTTTGAAACATTTTAGTAATATCTAACAACTGTTCAAACTTCAGAATGATTGCACGTGTTAAATCTGAATTCTTTACAATTATTTTTACACTCATTGCCTATATGTCGAGAGGATTTGTTTCAGCTCTGTAACATAGAATGTAAATTTTTCACCTGTGTGCAAGCCAATCCTAAGTCTCAGCGGAGTTCTTGGCAGATGTCTAATCTTGAACCTGCCGCTTTGATGTAACAGGTCCAAAGCCATAGTCGCAATTTGCTCTGCGTGATCGGGAATTCGAACTGGCAGACCTCCAACAACCATGTAAGCGTCGCCAATTGTTTCCACTTTATACACACTGTAAGCATTGATTGTCGCGTCGAAACACGTGTATAAATCGTTTAGCAAGTCGACCACCTGGAACGGTGTAGAATATGCCGAAATAGTCGTAAAACCGACTATGTCTGAGAAATAGATTGTTACTTCACGGAACTCCTCTGGATCTACTGGCATTCCAAGTTTTAATTTTTCGGCAACGGAACTGCAAGAAAATATTAATAGCAATCTGTGACTTAGGTGTATTAATAAATGGAAATAATTTCATCATTAATTCATTCATAACTCTTGCTATTGTGAAGGTTCATATTACCGAAGCTAAAATTAGCTCTCGCATGATGTGACTTTAGTATTGCAATTTGCTTTATTATGAAGGATTAACTGTTGAATTGTGTGCACCGTAGAGTAACTGATAACTCATTCCGCCGCGAAAGTGGAAAGATTCGGGTTTAAGATGGCAACAGTGGTTTTTTTCTGATATAGCATTGCAATAATGGATGTTTCTTAGCAATTATAGTAAACGATAGCTATTATCTTGTTTATAATTTTCAATATTGTTGTGATCAGACGTATTTAGACTTCGTCTTGATTAAATCAAATTTTATTGTGTCTTATTCATTTATTTTTTAATTTTTAAAAATAGATCAATTTGATCATAATAATTGTATTTTTGAGAACTAGATTTCATTGGTGCTGATCATTATGCAATACGTTTTCTAATTATTAATGTAATGTTTCTTTAAAATGTTCTCAACGCGTCCACGTTTCGTGAATTTGTTAACCTACCACCCACCGGAATTCATTTTTTTTTAAATTTTGGTTTACTCCATAACAATAAACATACTGACACTTAAGATTAAGCCCAGATATATGAAAAGCATAGTAGAATTTTAAATCGATTCACACATTCTATGCATGTTCCTAATTGTCTTTTTCATCACGTTGATATGAAAAGATTACAGTTTCTAATTTTGTTTATATATTAATTTTTTATTTTTGAATTATGATTCTCTCTGTATTTTCGTAAGTGTCGATTTTATAATATATTGTATATAATATGACCTTTCATGCTTAGACAAATTTACTGGCTTAACTGTGGCATAGGTATGCACTAAAATTTTATGTGTGTCTTGTCGTTGCCATTGCTTGACTATATTGTCTTTTTCAGCGATTTCAGCCCCTCGTAGAATTTACATATATTTACGTATGCGTACATATGTGCCTGTAGTCATTTATGCAAAAGCAATTTTTAACAAGGTGTTACGAGCTTAGAATTCAATTTTTAGTGGCAAAACGTATTATGGAAAAATCAGCGTTGGCGTTTTAACAGTCTTTTGACTTATACTAGCATTACGTTCGACATACATACTACATTTTTTGCACGTACCTTCTATAAAATAACTAATTTTCCTTTCATAATAAATATTTTTACAGACATATGTGTAGCCATTTGAAATCTACTTTTTTTTTTAAACTACGCCTACTTTGTTCCTCATTTTGTGTTCAGTGATAACTGGCAGATGGCTTTTGAAAATTACTGTTGGATTTATTGGATTTATTTGTTTTAGTTCACAGCACTAGTGTTCAATTGGTCATTTTACTATCGCCATGTAGGCATGAAAAGAAGCTATTTTATAGAGGGGTGTGTAAAAAGTGATTTTTAGGGTATTCTGATCTCATCTTTGGAGTAGTAATGTGAACCGATTTCAAATTTGAAAACCGGTTTATTACCAAATACTTTGTGAAAAGACCCGTTTTTTTAGTTTTTTTTTTGATTTTTTTTGTTACTTTTTAAAGAAAGAACAAAACATTGAACATTTGTACTTAACCTGATAACAAACTCAAACTTTTTGAAGAAACGCGAGAAATAACCATACACACGCAGAGCAACAGAACTGAATGTTTGTCAACAGTGACGGCTGCAAACGGTGCGGTGATTCCCCGATCAAAAACAATACAAACTTGGTCTGACTTTGGTGTTCGAGTACACGAATAATGAAACACAAGTGAGTTCAAAAGTAATCGGTTTTAGTAAACAGAAACCGGTGTTTATAGGTTTTTACAAAAACCGTTTTTTTTTTTAGTTTTTTCTAAAACCGGCCGTTTCGCGGAATGCAGTTGCATAAAGTGCTTTTCAATATGAGTGATATACATAGGTTCGAGTATCTTATATTGAGAACAAAATATGTAGAAGATATTATCATATACATGTATGTATATGTAAAATGTACCTTGGGAGCATACGATTCAGTAGTTGTTCAGTCTTTTTCTTCTCCATATCCAGTTGCTCGGTTCTTTCACGTATTAGCTCTTCCAAATTATTGGAATATTTTTCCAGCATTTGAAACATAGTATCGACAAAGTTTACCTTTCTGAAAAGTTACAAAAATGTATAAGTTATTTTCGTATTCGTCAGTGGTCATATAAATTATTACTGATGAATATTTGAAGAATGTTGATATATCATAAAGTAACTACGTATAAGTTCTAGAATTAAAATTGCTTTCCTATGACATTTTTACGTCGATTAACATAACTAGGGGCTGGTTAAAATCTTATATATCTAGCAAGTAACATATGAATAGAAAAACAAAATTAAAAAATTAAATAATTGTACAGCTCCACTGCATTAACTTTCTCATTCAACTACATCGACTGTGGATTTTCGTTCATTACCCTTTTTGGATTTTCCCTAAACAATGGGGAAGACGCTTAAATCACCGAAAATTCGCATTATTAATCATTAACTCTTCAATTCCCATGTCCAAGTTAATAAAGATTTTTGGTTTCTTTTTAAATAAAATACCTTATATACATTTGGTTATGACAAGAAAAAATATAAATAAAAAATAAACTACCCCAATTTTCTTTTATGTGGGTGTCACCTGCAAGTGACACTGGGCGTTGTGAAATTAAGACTTTGAAGCAGACTCAGATTGTTTCTTATTGTTACGGTAAGAATAAAACGTTAGAATTCATAATGATATTTATTTATATTTAGATATATCAGTTTCTTTATAATAAAAATAGTTTATCTGAAAGAAACAAAACACTTATCTATTCTAATATCATAAAGCTGAAGAGTTTGTTTGTTTGTTTGGTTGTTTGAGCACGGTAATCTCAGGAAATACTGGTTTGAATTGAAAAATTATTTTTTTGTTGGATAGTCCATTTATCGAGAAAGGCTATAGGCTACATAATATCAAGCTACGACCAGTAGGAACGGAGCATCAATGAAAAATGTTGCAAACACGGGAAAAATTATTCCTTTTGAGAGCTTCCGTTGCGGCGTAAACGGTTATTATAATGCCCAGTGCCCGTAGGTGACACGGCATATTTCAAACGTCGTAAAAAGCGTGTTCAAAGTTATTTTTACCAATAAAAAAATTTGTGCAATAGCTTATTTATTTATTTATTACACGCAATAAGAAAATTTGTATTTCACTTTTTATCGCAAGAGATTACATAAACACAGACTGCTCGAATTTCGCGCGAAACATCTGATTATATTTGACAGATGACATTTGGCTAGTGTTGTTCGAAAAAAAATATTAATAGTTTTACTTATTGGCTTTGCAACAATGGTAGTGGAATTAAATAATAAAATCTCCGTGTGGTAGAAAAAAATATTAAACTTCTGTCACCTACAAGTGACACTGGGAATTGAAGAGTTAATTAGAGACTTAATTAGATTGATATCAGTTGTTAAATTTATGATTTGTGTAAGCAATGAGAAATAGCTTTAAAATACAAAGCAGTGTCGACTGTACTTTGTGTGAATTTATGAGTTGCATAAAAAAGAATGTATAAAAGTAATCCTTCATTATTCAGGATGTTAGCAAGTTTACAATTACTAGCATAAAATTATTTTCATGGAGAATGCGGAGTTAAGAGTGAATTTAATTTTTAAACGTGCAAATTGTATAATATAATGTAAGCGAATCTAATTATACAAACCTGCCGTGGTTGAGTTTCTTGAAGAGGTCGTAGACAGCATTAAAATCGGGCCTCATCTCAGCTTGTTCAGCCCAGCACTGCCGCATTATGTTGATTGCTTCGGGAGGCGCAGCTCCTTTGCTAACTGACGGTCGAATCAACGGCGGCGGCCTCTTCACTTTTTCTATTATTTCTGAAAGAGAACAAAAAAAGCTAAATTTGTCAATTTTCTACATTTAAATTGTACTACATGTAAATTGTTCTACAAAAAAGTTACCGGGTGTCCCTAAATTGGTTATATGATTGTTTTTTTGAAATAAAAAATGGTTTAAAAAATAGAAATTCTAATTGCAAAATTCTATTATAACACACTGATATATATAATTAGATTGTTAAACAGTAGAAATGTAAGTCAAAACTGTGCTGATATTTGAACGGTTCGGAACCCGCCAATTTCGTAGATGTCAAGAGGCTGCAATGCAGTGATAATATATAAATACCTCGCTTTTTCTATGCAAATCTGCATCTGTCATTATTATTAAGTTCAAAAAATTCACTAGGTCATTACGAAATTTCCTTTGATAGATAATGTACCTACTATTAGGCTTTCTTGTAGGTAGATTGCCAACAAATGACATCAAATGACATCACGCCTTGTTCGATAGGTTGTCAATTTTTAATTTGTAGCGCAGTGGAATTTTTATGTGATGGTTTTGGTTGGTTTTTAAAAATGACGAATAGAATTAAAAAAAATATATAAATGTATTTTATTTTTTTAATAAAATATAGCGTAGATAATGATTATTTTTTTTACTGTAAGATGTTTAATAATTTCAGTGACTGTGACTGCAATTTTATTGTAAACGTCTTATTAGTAAGAATCTTTTAACAGAAGTGTTTTAAAATAAAATTTACAAAAATAATTTGATAGCTGCATTTGTGAGTAACGACGACGGTCTTGCATAATTCGTTTTATAAGTTTTATAACTAACACAAAATTACGTTATGAAATTGTACAGGACCGGCATCGTTACATTCTCCCCCGGGTGGGAAAAAAAAAGAAAATGCAAATTTTCCTTTTTACACAAAAAAAAATACAACAAATAAATGAATAAAATTAATTTTAATGTCTATCATGATATGGTCGCAACTGATCAATATGGACTTTAAACAATTTTCGTGATGTGCGATCCCTGACGACACAGGATACAGGCGAGGTGAAGCGTACAATAATTCTTGGGTGTGACCACTTGGGGCGAAATTTTGAAGTTATTGCTGGATCTGTGTTCGGCGCGTTAAGCTTTTGCAGTACCACTTGTCCTTCTTCGAAACTATGTTGTCCTGGTCTTCTGTTATTGTAATATTTTTGACGATGGTGGTATGATTTTTCTAATGCGCATTTCACTTCATTTTTCGTTGGAATGGTATCTGGTGAAATGAAATTCTGAATGTTCCATTGTAAATCTAACGGGTTTGACGGTTGTTTTCTCAAGAATACTGAAGCTGGAGTTGTATTAGTCGACTCGTGGTGAGCATTATTATATGCGTAACAAATTGAATCTACGTAGGTGTCCCAATTGTTGTGCCGGGAGCTGTGTTGTCGCAAAACTGTTGATAAGCCTGTGTTGATGTTTCTTATCGCTCTTTCAGCAGCATTACTGGACGGTTGATACGGAGATGAATTCACGTGCTTGATTCCCCATTTTAGACATGACTGGCGAAGAATTTTTCCGGTAAAACAGCGTGCATTGTCGGAAATGAGAAATTTTGGTGGACCATATCTTGACCATATCTTCTCAAGAGTTTGCTTCGTAGTTTCTGCTGTTGCTCTAGTGACAGGAACAACCTCTAACCATTTTGAAAATCCGTCAACTATCACTAAACAGTATCGTTTTTTATTTTTCGTCAGCGTCAGAGGGCCAATATGGTCGATATACACATGTGACCAAATATCGTCCGGAATAGTTGATGCCATCGGAGCACCTGATTGTGCGTTGATCGGTTTGTGTTGTTGACATATCGTGCAGGATTTTACATATTGTTTTACAGTATTGTATATGTCCGGCCACCAGAACCTTTTGGCGATATTGCGGTACGTCTTGGTAATTCCGGTATGTGCGCTTATATCCGTGTCGTGGAAATAATAAATTAGAATGTTTCTGATATTTTCAGGAACAAAAATACGTGGCAGTTTTTTCTTTCCGACTCTTCTTCGAAGTACGCCGTCCTTAATATCGTAGTTGTCTACATCTTGTCCAGCTTTTAGCGCTTGAACGATGCCACGACAATAGGGATCTTGCTTCTGATGAGAAGAGATGGAGATAAAAGCTGCAGGTATCTCGTTTAAATAATTAATGTGATTATTAGAATTGTCTGCGTCTTGATTGATTGTTTCTGTTTCAGGTTCGGTTTCGTATAATCGTGAGAGTGCATCTGCTACATTGTTAAGTTCGCCGCGAATATGTTGAATGTCAAAGTTGTATTCTGATATTTTTAGAATCCAACGTGCGACTTTTCCGAGCTGCTTTGGATGCTTGTACAGCCAGGTAAGTGCCGCGTTATCCGTTTGTAAAATAAATTTGCTGCTAATTAAATATTCTCTGAATTTATCGAGAGCCCATATGATGGCAAGAGCTTCTTTTTCGTACGTTGATGCATATTTAGTTTCCGTGTCTGTCATTTTTCGACTTGCGTAGGCAATAGGATGTAATCCATCTTCAAAATGTTGGAAAATACATGCACCCAAAGCTCGATCACTAGCATCAGTTCTCAGAATAAATTGTTTTGAGAAGTCCGGAAAACGAAGAACTTCTGGTGAGGTAAGTAACTGCTTTACATTATTAAATGCGTCTATTTCTTTTTCACCCATCTTAAATTTAACATTTTTCTTTTTCAGATTTTGAAGCGGAGCCAATTTTTCAGCCATGTTTGGAACGTATCGTCGAAAAAATGATGCCATGCCGATGAAAACACGTAAGTCTTTAATTTTTTTAGGTACAGGTAGATTGCGAATTGCTGCAGTTTTTTCAGGATCTGCTTGAATACCATTGGCTGAAATGATATGACCAAGAAATTTTAAGCTTGACATAGCAAATTTTGATTTGTCGGGATTTGCTGTGAAGCCTGTATATTGCAGTCGTTTTAACACCTCTTCTATGTGAAGGACATGCTCATCAAAAGACTTGGAGTGAATAAGAATGTCATCAAAATATGGAAGTACGTATTTATGTCGAAGATCTCCGAAGACGTCAGTCATTATTCGATTTAAAGCTTGACAGCTTACAGCCATGCCGAATGGGACAGCCTCGAATGCGTATTGGCCGCCAGGAACACAGAATGCAGTTGTGAGCTTAGATTCATCAGTCAATTCAATCTGGTAAAATGCGCTCTTCAAATCCACTACCGAAAAAATTTTTGATCCATTCAAGCTTTGAAACATCTCGTCTATACGTGGCGTTGGAAAACTATCATAGATTATGTTTTTATTTAAGTGGCGGTAGTCGATACATAATCTATTAGTACCATCTTTCTTCTTTACCAAAAAAGCTGGCGCTGCGTAAGGAGATATACAACGCTTGATGATACCTTGATCTAGCAACTCTTTGATATGATTTTCCATTTCGTGAGCTTTAGGTGGCGTGAGCGGAAACGGATTTTTACGAACAGGTATGTTGTTTTTTAATTGAATTGCGTATTTGTAGCGTTTGACATGACCAATTTTATTTGTCAAAACGTCATTGAATTTCTGTAATGTCTGCTGTAACGTCTCTTGTTGTTTATCCGATAGAAGTAGCGGCTTTTCCAGGATATAATTTAAGTCGTATTTGTTTTCATAAGCCGTATTTTGAAATGGTATTGCCGTAAATTTATCGAAAGTGAAGCGCATTTCACTGTGATAAAAGTCCAGAATTATTTTCATCTTCTTCATGGCGATGTTCCCCACAATTATCGGTAACGCTAATTTCGGAGTTACAAGAAAAGTCAGCTTCCAGGAATATTTCTTAATATGGACGTATGAAGTAACCATTTTTCGAATAAATATGCGTTGACCATTTGCAGTAATAACGTGAGTCGATGTGGCTTCAATTTTTATATTTGGCAGCGTTTGCAGTTTTGTGAATACATCCCTGCTGATGAAATTGTTGGATGCTCCAGAATCGAATAGACATGGAAATGATTTGTTTTGTATGGAAATGTTTATAATAGGCGGTTTGGGTGATATATCGGTATTTGATATGGTATTGACGGCAGGATGAATGTAGCGGATGCAGTTTTCTAGTTTTTTTTAAACAGTTGATCTGGATTTGGCTCTGCACTCATTTGTATTGTGAGTATCAACTTTGTGGAAAGAGCAATATTTTCTTTGGGAACTTGATGATTGTTGCGATGATTCTTCCTTCTTTTCTCCGTGAAATTTCAAAACTTCCACAGTATCAGCAGCTTTGGTTAATTCTTCTATACTTGTTGGTATTGGAATAACGTGCAGATATTTGAAGGTTTTTAGATTAACGTTAGACCATATTGTATATGTTAATTCCTGTTCTGGAATGTCATAATTTAATGATTCAACATTTTTCTTTATCGAATCAATAAATTCGTGAAGCGATTCGTTGACTAACTGCTGTCTTCGTACTAGTTTCACCACTAGTTGCTCATAATACGGTTTCGGAATTAGTTGTGTTAATATCAGCTTCTTTACTTCTTTCCACTCGTGCTGATTATGGGCGACCGAGCTCCACCAAGTACGAAATCTCCCAGCTGTTTTGATTGCTAAATACGATAGAAGTTGAGACTGCGTACACATCTTGAGAATGTAGACTTCATCGGTTTCTTTGATAAAGTCTATTATCTTTTCGGCCGATGATCCATCGCAAATTTTAATGTTTGACATGAGTTCTGCTGGCTTGATTTTAAAACTTGTTGCAGTGTCCTGTTGAGTAGTTAGGTTATTTAACTGTTGTTGCAGATTTAATATGGCTTGATAGCAGTTTACTGGTGATGTTGCTTCATTATTAGTTTCGTTTTGACTTGTGAGCGTATTTAATTGTCGCTGAATATCTTTGATCGCTTGATGATTACTATACGCAAGTTCCATAGCAGGAGTAACTTTATTTTGCGAATTTGTGGCTTCATTTTTAAAATTTTTCTTAACTGCCCCAGTGTTCTGAGCGAAGTTGAAGGAAGTCGGTGATTCAGCATCAGGTGATAAAAATTGCTCTTCTTGCGGCGATGTTTCTTCATCAGTCTCTTCTGGCGAATTTTTTGTCTGAAGACGCGTTGTAGGCATTGTTGAAAATTTTGATTATAATAACACAGTTAAGTATGCTCTGCTACCAATGTAGCGCAGTGGAATTTTTATGTGATGGTTTTGGTTGGTTTTTAAAAATGACGAATAGAATTAAAAAAAAATATATAAATGTATTTTATTTTTTTAATAAAATATAGCGTAGATAATGATTATTTTTTTTACTGTAAGATGTTTAATAATTTCAGTGACTGTGACTGCAATTTTATTGTAAACGTCTTATTAGTAAGAATCTTTTAACAGAAGTGTTTTAAAATAAAATTTACAAAAATAATTTGATAGCTGCATTTGTGAGTAACGACGACGGTCTTGCATAATTCGTTTTATAAGTTTTATAACTAACACAAAATTACGTTATGAAATTGTACAGGACCGGCATCGTTACAAATTAACTAGAGCTATCTTATTTATCGATATTTTCAAAACGAAATATACCGAAAAATTAATTTTCCCCATTTGTTTAATATTTAAATTTATTTTTTTTTTTTTTTGAGAAATCATTTTTATATAATTTTCATTTATTATGTTATGTAATTTGTTTAACTTTTTCAGTTTTTTTCTCGTTAATAAAGTATTCTAGGTTTTCTTGATTTTTGTTAAAAATTTTGTTTTCTTTCCTGTGCAAAAAAAATCCTTTGTCTTACTTGTGAACTGGTCCATCGAACGAAACATCATTAATCTATTTGAAAATTAGTGAAAAATGGACAATATCTAATTGCAAGACTGGTGACATTATCTCCGAATATATACCAAAAATTATCTCCAGATGACGCATACATGGTTATTGAAACGTACGCTGAAAAAACTGTTAGTGGTTTAGTGTTTTGTGGCGATTTTTAATATTTAGGCTGCAGGCAAATGTGACATAAAACTGTTTTGCTGCCAAATCTTTCACCGGCTATTTTGATTTAAGTTATTAACGATTTTTCTTTCAGGTTGGAATAGTTTCTTAGAAAGTCACACTGTGTTGTTTACTCTACTGATCATTGCGCTTATGAAGATATCTACTAAATCCCTTGTCATAATTATATGCGTCTATTTATACTGTATTAGCAAACATTAAACGAACGAAAGATTCAGAGGTGATAAATACGTATTTAAAAAATACGAGAGGCATTTCTTTCTATAAATTCCAGTGAAAATTTTAAATTACATAATAAAAAAAAATTGTGAGAAATTGTGATGTAGTTTTTAAAAATAATTGGCTTTATGTAAACATCAGTATCGTCCTTAGTTAATTTTGTGTCCTGGATACACAATTAGTTTTGAGAGCTCTTTCTTCCCTCGTAATTTCCTTTGTGATTTGAAATTTAAAGAAGTATTAGCAGATTTATCCCAAAAGATTTGAAAGAAGCAGAGTAAAACAGCGTTTTTAAATTAAGAAACGAGAACGAAAAAAATGTGTTAATTAAATAGGTACATCTAATTTACGAAGAGTCTCAAACGAAAACTACGCTGCTCTGGAGACTGAATACAGGTTGTTTTTGATCTAGTCATTTTATTTTTAATGAATTGTAGTCCAGAAAAAAGAGCACGATTAGTGTTAAATCATTCTAATAAACATAAAAATGATTTTTCGGGAAAAAAGACTTTTTTTTATAAGTAAAACACTTAATATTTTATTTTCAGCGACGTTTCGTTCCTTGTTTGGAACTTTATCAAGCTTTAATAACTGTAAATAAATTTTTAAAAATACAATTTATAAAATTTACAATTGAAATAACAAATAATAATAATACATACCTATTAAATGTTATGATTAAGTAGATATAAAAGATAATATATACATGTGAATATAAAAAGTTTATAATAATTTCGTTTTTTTAAAAAATGTTTTTTCAGTTGATGTTCAAATTAATAAATTGACTATAAATAAACAAAGTCACGTGACTTAATTTGTGTGGTTGCTCCTCATTTGAACCATTGTTTTTTTGTTTTAAACTCTTTTTATATTTTTCTAGCATATTGTTATACGCCAAGCTTAAATTTTGTGTATCAGATCTTAGATTTACTGTATTATTTAACTTGATGAACACCATTTCACTAATGTTTCTTTTTAGATAATTATGTTCATAATCCAAAATTTCTATCTTATCAAAGGCGAATTTATGACCAGTATCAAAATGATGGTTAGCTAATGCTGTTTTGTTAGCTTTTATATTTTATATTAATTATCAAGGACAAAAAAGAAATAAAGTCAATTCTAATAAACGTTGCTTGGTAAAAGAGAAAAATGATTATCTAAATTCTTTGGATCAATTGGTTCGATTTGATGTTAAGAAAACCTAATGTTTATTGTTAGACACGTGTTTTGTTTTTTAACTTAGTTAATCACTTGTTGACGCTGCTCTATTAGTTCTAACTCGGTACAAACTTGTGTTAGTTTTGTGCTGTGATATTCTTGTAAAATGACCCCGTTTTAAAACTAAAATAGTTTAATCTTATTTCAGGGCACATCGTTTGCATTATGCATATGGCCTTTAGTACAACATACGTTACATTGTCTCTTCTTGTAGCGACATTTAGCAGTTTCATAGTTCGAGTATCTGCAGACGTTACAAATTGCTGCTGCTTGGTCGCCATCTTTATTACTGCCATTTTGTTAATTTGCTCCTCTTTTCTATCTCTGCAATTTGAACAGTTCTGGTTCCCTCTGATTGCCCAAATTGTAATGATTCCTAATTAAATTAGACTTTCAGCAATTTCTACAGCTCTAGCTAAAGTCAGCGTTCTGTAGTCTTTTAAAAACAACTTGTCCTTGATTTGACCTTGTTCTAGACCCATAATAAATTTGTCTCTTAACAACTCAGGTAGTGTGGTTCCAAAATCACACGATCTTCTTAAGGATTTAATTTTGGCTGCTTTCTCCGATATAGTTTCATTGCCATCTTTCATAGCCGAATAACATCTATATCTCTCCGCAAAAACTGGCTTGACTGGTGTTCAATGCGTATCCATAAGTTCTGTCAATTGTTCAAAACTCCTTGATTCTGGTTCGTCAGGAACGCAAAGGTTTTCTATTAATTTATATATGCTTGTGGAGACCTGTGTCAAGGATAGTTATATAAGAGTATAATGTAATATTATTTTATAATATTTTTCATGAATAAATGGTTAATTATTATTAGACCGTGATCGAGTGCGTTTCATTAAAATCGTAAGGTACCACAAATTGGCGACGAGGATTATTTCGAACCTCTCAAACAGTATCAAAGGTAAGAGGACACGGGCTGTTAATTTAGCTATTCAATAGAAACATTTTCATTTACTTTTCATAATAGTTATTGCATTGTCAAATGTACAATTAATTCCGATACTCCAAATGGATATCGAGGAAGGGCTGTGAGCACCAAATGAATGTACAATTAATTCCGATACTCCAAATGGATATCGAGGAAGGGCTGTAAGCACCAAATGAATGTACAATTAATTCCGATACTCCAAATGGATATCGAGGAAGGGCTGTGAGCACCAAATGAATGTACAATTAATTCCGATACTCCAAATGGATATCGAGGAAGGGCTGTGAGCACCAAATGAATGTACAATTAATTCCGATACTCCAAATGGATATCGAGGAAGGGCTGTGAGCACCAAATGAATGTACAATTAATTCCGATACTCCAAATGGATATCGAGGAAGGGCTGTGAGCACCAAATGAATGTACAATTAATTCCGATACTCCAAATGGATATCGAGGAAGGGCTGTGAGCACCAAATGAATGTACAATTAATTCCGATACTCCAAATGGATATCGAGGAAGGGCTGTAAGCACCAAATGAATGTACAATTAATTCCGATACTCCAAATGGATATCGAGGAAGGGCTGTGAGCACCAAATGAATGTACAATTAATTCCGATACTCCAAATGGATATCGAGGAAGGGCTGTGAGCACCAAATGAATGTACAATTAATTCCGATACTCCAAATGGATATCGAGGAAGGGCTGTGAGCACCAAATGAATGTACAATTAATTCCGATACTCCAAATGAATATCGAGGAAGGGCTGTGAGCACCAAACAAAAGAGAGGGCAGAGAGCATCCAAAAGAACAGAATATCTGTAAATAATGTTATATTTTGTGTCACACATGCATGTATTCATTAATCATCATAAATTTAAAAACAGAATTTCAGAACATTCGTATGTTTGCAATAATTTTTTCAAAATTTTACATAAATCACAAAAAGGGTTAATTCTAAACGAACTAGAAAAATTTGAAATAGTTAAAAATAATATGTGTTTAAATACAGAAAAGAATTTAAATCTTATCTTTAATAAAACAGAAAATAGTACCTTATACAAACAGATTATAAATTATTATAACTTATGTCATTGATTGTTTGACTTTCCGTAACCTTCTATAAAAATGATCAGCCATTGTGACAATTCAATTTTTAAATTTTAACAGTTTATTTAAGACGTTAATATAATATGATTAATCTGATGATGACTTAGGTCGAAAACGCTTATAAAAAAAAAAAAAAAAAAAATTATTATACAAATTTATGTTTTGGAATTGTTTTTCTATAAAATAAAAGTATATCTTATACTATGTATTCATTAATATGTTTTAAAATACAATCACGGCAGTGATTCCATGGTGCTTGAATAAAATAACATAATATAAGTACTAGGTGCTGTCCGTGATTCTGCTCCCGATTAAGATGAAGCGCGACAGCGACAACAACAGTAGAGCCATCGACTCCACCCGGCGCCCTCTATTGGCAAGTTACAACAAAATGGATAGCATAAAGAAAGAAAAAAAAAATCTTCCCGATGAAAAAAAAAAAAAAACATATTTGTGCCAACTTTTTATTAACTTTTATTAACCTCAAACATACTGACATCAATTTTATAAATATATAGATAACGTAGAGATTACATAATTGTATAGCACGATATACATTAACCTATTTTTTGTTTGTTTCGGCTTTTAACGTGAGCATTAAATGAAATCACATAGTAACTTTGAAACATCACTAGTACTGCCTTTAAATGTCTTATTTGTTTAAAAAAAAAAAAAAAGAACGAATGGTATCAGATGCTTCCTGTACGTCAATGTTAATATGGCACTGATTAGATGAGATTGAAAAAAATGCCTTGCACCTTTAAAACAATAGATATCACGGATGTCATATAAAAAAGGAACCTAGCTGGTACATAGTTACGTGAAGTAATCTATAATTTACCTGAAGCAATATGTTCATTTAATGAAGAAAAGAACGGTGTTTTTAAAACGCTTATATCGATAAGTTGTCTGAATAGTTCTCTCCTAAACAGAATTATGCATTTGAACGAGACGTGTTGTGTTTCGAGATATGAGACAAAGCTATCGGATGGTAAAAAGCGCATTCGAATCAGTTCAGCAGTTATTGCGTTTTTAGCATATACAAACACACAAAGTGATTTAAATGGGAATTCCCATAGTCCGGTTATGCCGACTTTTATCCGATATTCAGAATTTCATTGTTTATGTCTTCATGAACTTAAATCATCAATCGAAATTAATTCACCGGATTTTTCATACGGAATGTACCTTAGCGTCTGCACTAAAAGTCGGAAACGTTATTGTGAGATTGTCCATATCTAGATCCTTACGTAAAGTTAGTAAAACAACCTCTGAGAAAAGTTCCAATATCTGTAGAATCACATGTCTACAATAAATTGATTAAAGCATTGCCAATACGAAACATTAAAATTCTTTAGCATTTTGCTTCAGCACTGTCTCAAATTCAATTAGCATTCTGAGTTAAATAAACAAATAAAAAGAATGAATTTGTGTTCTAGTATTTAATTACTAATAACTGACATAACACGCACTGACTCAGTGAGACATAAAGTTAGTGTAGAAATTAACAGTTAATATGGAACGGGAAAAAAGTACTTAATATTATAATTCAGTTAACATGGTTGATAATATTGATTTTGTACACAGATCTGTGACTAATATTAGTTATCGAAATACCTCTCATGGCCTTATCTGTAAGGCCCAATTTTCAATATTAAACTGCAAGTATATAACGACATGAAAGATAAAATGAATATTTATTTTTGTTGAAATATTTAATTGTAATTTCTATTTTTCGAACTGTATTATTTTTGTACTATGTATTTCTGATCATGCAATATTATGAAATTACGCAACATCTAGATATTATAAAAGTCGACGAAAAAAAAAACTAGTTTTTGTTCAATTCTTGTTAATTCTTTTCAAGTATTTTAAGTAGTCTTTTTAATAAATATTCTAAAAAAAAAAAAAAAAAATTGATTGACAACCAGAAATCAGTGGTTCTTTATTAACAAAACAGTAGGCATCTGTAAAAGATTTCAATGTTATTTTTTCAAATTATTTATATCATTCAACAACGAACATAGCGCATCATCAATTCTAGAACTACCTCTTGTTTTCTCTACCTAATAAAAACAGACAAAAATATTTTTTTTTCCTTTTAGAGCGGAACTGTCTGTTATGGGTCCAGTGCTACTCAGAGGTAATCGAATTGTCATACCTCCGTCTTTAACAAAACCTGTTATACGTAACGATCACAGTTTGTAAGTCCTGTACAAGATCCTATTTTGTGTGGCGTTCTAGGTTGCGTGTTTGCACCCATACATAGTAAACCCTAGGTTGCAAGTATTTTGATTTGAAAAAAATAGAACAAATACCATAATATACTACCAAGTGTTCTCAATTACTATATACAAAATGAAGGTAATGAGGTAACGACACTCAACGTTCGTTACTAGTATAATATGAATTTTATAAATGTTTTAACAAAAAGACCCTTTATAGGATGCCTACAATAAATTATTTAAATTTTAAAGATAGAAAAAAAAATATTATTAAGACGTAAATATGACTTTTACATTGTACTAATAGAACTTAATATAAAACTACTTTCACTTTAAGTACCGAAAAGAAAGATAATAATAATAATAATAATAATAATATTATAATCACAACCAAATAATCGCTCGAAATGAGTCAATCAGTTCGGTCGGTAATGTCGCGTGAATACAACTCGAGTTAGTAATATAGTCTCGAATCTATTCGAATTACTCCCGACTTTCGAGTTAACCCGGTTTGGAACATCGAGTTATCCATCACTAATAAAATAACAAAAAAAAAAAAAAAAATGTTTTTTACTCTAGCACACAAATTTGAATCTTTATCCAAGTAGATATTTTGTGGTTACCTTAATTATCCAATATGACATTGAAACAAATAATTTAGTAGTTATAGAATGTTATAGAATGTCAACTAAGCTCTTGATATTAATTCACACATAACATAGTTGAGCAGCGATTGAATAAATTAGATTTCAAACATAAATATGAATAACATGACGACTATTATAAACCATCAACTTCAAAATAAATTTTAAAATATCGAAAACGAATTATGGTAGACTTCAATTTCCACCTCAATGAAACATCTTAACAAATAAACCTTAATAGCTATATCATTTTTATTTCGTCTTTAATTATACCCTGTACTAATTTATTTTGTTTTAATTTAATTTGCTTGGGTTAGTCCACTTGAATTATCGTCGAAGTGAATTTAGGTAAACAAAACCAAAAACAAAAAGGAAAAGATAGAGAAGACAGACTAAGAGGGTCTAAAGACAGTAACATAAAACAGGGAGCAGATAGTCATAACACAAAACATGAATACTTCAAATAAGCTAGAAAACAGGTAGGTACTGAAATGAAGTTAGCATTAGAAAGGACGGAAAAATATTCAAGCGAAATACTACCCATGTCAAGAAACGACCGGAGGAATCGGAGCTCTCATAATCAATCCCAGTTCCTGCCAAGCCAACAGAAGACGTCATTCCGGACCAACACTGGAAGAACAGGTTTTCGACAAAGAAGAAAACGCCTCGTCAAGAAAAAAGAAGCTTCACCACTTAAGTCGAAAAAGAAGAAGGGAATGTGGAGACCTGTGTCAAGGATAGTTATATAAGAGTATAATGTAATATTATTTTATAATATTTTTCATGAATAAATGGTTAATTATTATTAGACCGTGATCGAGTGCGTTTCATTAAAATCGTAAGGTACCACAATGCTGATTCACTGATATTTGCCAATAATAAGGCAATTTTCTGATTATTTTCGGTAATATTATTGGAAACAAAAAATTTCGTTAATTACTTCTTATAAATTTGCCTGGTTAATCTTAGGATTGTACCAATAATTGTCGTCATTTTATTGTTTACCTACTCGCCACTGCGATTAAAATATTTTATTTTTATTTCAGTGAATGCCAAGTTACACTTAATTTCATTTACTGTAAATTACAACATTGAAATAAGTAGTTACCTACATAATTCAATCAATTCATTAATAACTATGAACTCAACTACATTAGATACATGTTTGAAAAGTATAAACAGCATATACTAATACTAAATATAGAAGCAAAAGCATCATACAACTTTTACTATAATTCTCAATATTGTTTACGTCCATTATAATTAATAAGTTTTTTTATATTTTAACGGGAAATTGGACAATTTAAATATAGTTAAAATAAATTAAAAAATTGCGGCGTTTCGTTATATCTTTTTAACTTCTTCAGGCACAACTGAAATGATTAAAAATACAAATTAGTTAATGAAATAATTACAATTTTTTTTAAATAAAATAGAAATAATATTATTTCAATTCTATTTAAAAAAATATAAATACAAAAATATACAATAATATAAACACAAATTAGTTAATGAAATAATTACAATGTTATTTAAATAGAATTGAAATATTCTATTTAAAAAAAGTTGTAATTGTTTCATTAACTAATTTGTATTTTTAATCATTTCAGTTGTGCTTGAAGAAGTTAAAACGATTTAACGAAACGTTGCAATTTTTTAATTTAGTTTAACTATATCTGAATTGTCCAATTTCCCGTTAAAAAATAAAAAAAAACTTATTTTACTATAATGTCTTAACACTACTCGTTATCTTTTGACCTGTTCTATCATCCCTTAAAAATAAGTAGACCGAAAACACTCTGTATAATGCTTTTCTCAAAATTTGGAATATATTTTATCAGCCTACACTGTTAATACGGTGCCTGAATAAAAAAAACATCGAAATATTTTTCTTGTTTATTAGAGATTAAAAGAAGATAAAAATCGCAAAATGTACGTAAGGTATAAAATTTTACAATATAAAAAATCTGTTTAATATATGTTATGTATTTTGTTTTTTTATGCTTTGTTCGCAAAACTGTTCACATAATAACTAAACATAATACGTCACGCTAACCTGTTTATATACTTAGGAAAAAATATCCAATTCAAAAACTCAACGCCGAGTTGTTTAAAGTATAGTAAGCTACTCTTAATGCAATTTGTCACAGAAACGAGAAAATGTCCCCAGTGGCTTAAAAATATATTTTCTAAAGGAAAGTTTTATATTCTGTTGGTTTTAACTTCTCAGCGTTTCTTAAACTGAGATTCGCGAAACCCTAGTGGTGCGTAAGTACATCCGAGGGGGTTTCTGCGGACTCATATCTGGAAGCAAACTGTGATTCTAGTAAGCGATCCGACAAAGCTAGTTTGTCCGACAGTAATATGTTGTTTACAACTAACAGTAGAATAGCTACAGTTTGCTACAATAGTTCAGAAACATTCATTTTTACTCATTTTTAAAGTTCAATTCCAGATATATGTTGTAATAGAAAACAGTATCACGGGTAATTGGAATAATTAAAAATCAATATAAAAAACTCATTGATTGCAACGTTTCGTCTTTTCTTTAATTAAGCTCTCAATATGCTTAAATGATAGTTAAACTTTGATATAATATGAAATTTGGCATTTTTTGTAATGCTAAATTGCATATTATATCAAAGTTTAAGCATTTAAGCATATTGAGAGCTTGAAAAGGTCTTAAATAAAGAAAAGACGAAACGTTGCAATCAATGAGTGTTTAAATTGATTTTTAATTATTCCAATTACCCGTGATACTGTTTTCTATTATTCATTTTTACTATTCCCAAATGCAAGTACAACCTCGATATAACAAAGTTGAAGGGAACTAGAAAATATTCATTATACCAACTAATTCGTTATAATGAAGTTTGTTATACAGCGGTTAGGTTGGTATAAAATTCGTTTTAATAAGATAAGAAAACCCATTTTTTTTTTTAAACTTATCTTTAAACTTAAAAATTGTGGCCAATGTACTTGCGGGAATTTCGAACTTTTTAGCGATGTCTAATTTTTTCTTTGTTGTATTCTCGTCTACATACTTAATGATTTTTCGTTTCTCTGCGACGGTTAAGGAACACCTTTTTCTTTTCTCAGCCGCTGCAACTTTAAATTTACTAACAACAGTGACCAACAGCAGTGTTTACATTACTCTACATCAAACAACAATGATTGACTTACGATAAATTTAAAGTGTCTGAACCTGTCTAGACATGAATTGCTGTAGTTAATGTGGAATTGTGTGTGATTGATTCGTAGGATACGTTATGTAAGGGTTATAAGTAGACAAAAGTCGTTAAATAGAGGTAAATTTAAATTATACTTTCTATTTATATTCTGCAATGATTGAAAATTCATTATAAAGAAGTTGTTGACAAAAAGTATTCGTAATGTAGAGGTATATTTTGCATTAACTCTTACGGGGATTTCGAAAAATACGTTAAATCAAGGAAATCGTTATATTGAGGTTCGTTATAAAAAGGTTACACTGTAGTCAATATTTCTCATATTTAAAGCTTGTTTGTACCTGTTTGTTTTTTCACATCGTGCGAATGCTAATTTTTATTTTAGGTAGCGGTAGACATGAATTGTCAACAGTGAGAGTTATGGATTTTAAAGATGGAATTATTTCCATTCATTAATCCGTCAGAGAATATTTTTATTTCATCAGGTCAATTAAAAGCGGAAAACGTTAATTTTGTAGATAAATTAACGATTTTATGCACTGCACTGTAGCTAATGTAAAACTTACGAAAAATCCACATTTAAATGTTATAAACTGACATCTAAAATTAAATAAATAAATTACTCGGTTTTATATTAATGTTGGTTCGAAGCAATTTTGCTAATCTCTAAGACGTCCGTAGGTGAAAAAATTTAGGAAACGCTGCTGTAAAACAGGTATACATTCTAGTCTCTTAAGTGCGGATATCATAAAAAATTACTTGTGGAAGTCAAGCCTGTCGGGAGAAGGGAGGAACGTGTTGTTAGAGCAGGGCAAATTTCAGATACATAAAGGCGACTGTATCATAATATCTAGTACAATCAATATAAGATCATATGAAATAATCAAGTGAACTCTGTCAAGAACGCTCGCATAAAATTCAAAAACCCTACATTGAAAATTCAATACTCAAAATTCAATTCGACGCAAATGAAGTAATTCATTCAATACACCGCTGATCATTGTCACATCTTGTCAAGCATGGTTCGAACTTTCATGATATTCAACCGATTGTCGCTAAATGGCATGGATTTTAATTTAAAAAATCGGAAAGAGGTGGATAGTAACACTAACTACAAAAATTGGGAGTTAAAGGCCTACTTATTAGAATTAAACCAAACCCCTCATCGATGGCGTAATTGCGAAATTTCTACTTAAAAAAAGTAGTGAGCTGTCGTCGGACGCCTGGCATATGTGAAAAATTACAAAGTTATTCACAAGTAATATGCTGACGTACTAGCATACCCGTAAAGTAGCAAGTGTGTGGTGTTGTAGAGAGGGAAGTGCTCAGTATAGGCATTAAGACGGGAGCGCCAAGTCGGAAAGGGCCGACTAGACGTTAGGCTGGCCGAATAACACGTCGCAACGTGCAATCTAAACGACGCGCAATCTTAACGTTTTCACTCCCATTCTAGCCCGCCATTAGATGTTTCACATCGAAAAAATGATAAATTACGCAATCTTCCACACATAGCCAAAACTTTTTTCCGTCTGTAGACTATAGGATCTATAGTGTCATTTTGGGTCCTTTATTTGTCATTTGCTCGAACCTTTTAGCTTCCAAAATAGCGCTGGGAGAGCTGTAATCATGGATTTGAGATGAAGAGTGCAGTAGGTTTTCGTAGGTTGCGAAAACTCTTAAGGCTGTCGGAACGTTCTGAATTTAAGCCAAAAATAGGGTTTCGACTGATAGCTGATTGTAGACTTATTCGTCAACATTTTGCAAAAATTCATTCTCTATAAGGAAGATAAAGGACAAATCTAGGTATCTAATGGACTACTTTTGTAATTTATGTACGATTTACTAGAAAAAAGGTGGCATTAATTGTGCCAAAAAACAAACGTTTCAATATCACACTAGACCTTATTCGTACTATTTCCCAAAATTGTCCCATCACAAACAAAAAGTGACTCTTCCTTTTTCGGAAAAGTTTTTTAAATCTTCAAAATATTTCCAAAATTTAGAGTAATCAACTGACAGCGGCACCCTTGCAACAGCATTTTTTATCCTCTTAATGTGGCGTCAATTCAGACCGTTCCGGCAGCCTTAATCGTCTCCCATGATATTCTTTCCTTGCTTGGTTGCTTTTATACATTGTGTACACACAAAACATGCGTGTATGTGTTTGTGTAGACAAAACCTATATCAATAAATCGTGTGACCGCGACATGTTTGTTGAAAGTTGTCCAACAGTACTAGGTATCTAGATTTAGCGAATGTACGTATTGAATAAACGGGCTGAAAATAAATAGCTCTATTTGAATTTGGAATTGAACCCTATTGTATACATACATATGTATAAATGCATAGTCTACCGGGTACTGATACTTCTACTTTGATTTATATGTTGCTTTGTTTTTCTTAGTTTTGATGTAGGTAGAGAAGGGAAGACACAAGACAATATCGAAACGGAAGTTTTGAAACATCGACAGAGGCGTAACTGAGGACTCAGAAGCCCGCCGCAAAAATCACAGTGGGGCCCTTCTTTTTTAATTTATCAATATAATTTACTTCAAACGCTAATGAAACAGTGCGTCGTTGACGTATATTAATCATAAAATCGACGTTTAACTCAGTCGCTTAAATGTAAACGATCTAAACTCAGTAACACTAAGTGTCAACGTATATTTATTAATTGAATTTTAAAGATTTTTTAGGGTGAAGGAGGGCTCCTAATGTTCGGGGCCACTCCGCGCCCCGGGTGCAATGGCCATCTGTTACGTCACTGAACGTCGATATATTTTAAAGAAAATGATCGCTGAATGTCGAAGCATTTAATTGAACAGTTAATAGTTGACTCACGAGTAATATTTAACGCGCTGTCCATAAGGCTGATTTTGCCGCTAGATTCGCTGCTTGATTTCTCTGCTAGGTTTTAAGCTGGCTTCACACGATGCGTGTTTGGAAATTGAGTTGATGCGCACGTAGTGAAATTTCGAATATTAACAAAAGTGGATGCGTATTATCTGTGATCAGAACACTCATGTTTGTTCATGACGTGTGCTGATTTCTGATTGGTTCTTGCTTAAAGCCAGCAGAGAATCAAGCACAAAAAATAGCTCTGGTTTTAATTTTGAAATCTAGCTGGTGACCACGTTGTGAAGTCTGCAGCGAAAACCCACCAGGACCGTAGCCAGCACAAGTCTCAGCGGCGAAAACCAGTCTCGTATACTATAAAAACCGGCTGTAGAACATTAAAGTAAGTTGGCGGCGAGGTAGAATATTTGTTTCGTAACCTAAAGGTTGAAGGTTTATTCCGGCGGTCGATGCCATTTATTTACAATTATATCACTTTTCCTTCTGCAGTGTGTAGTGTAACATACACATTGTTTTATATTGAAACGCTGGGCGATTTAATTGATAATAATCGTTGATATGTCACAGACATCTGGTATAACTATAGTTATTTCACTAAATGTCTAGACAATTCATGAAACGTTAACAAGAGTAATTCATGTAATGGATATTTTTTTGATTCTTACTGAAATACCTGTAAATTGCAGAAAGTGTTTTCTCGTAATAGCACAGTAATTTTTCAATGAATCGTCTAGTAATTGCCAGAGGGTGAATGTTCCAATTTTTTTTACACTGAATGACTGCGAATAATGTAGAGTTTTATTGTTTATGTGATAAATTGATGAGAATAATGTGCTTTTTTATTTCATGTAACGAGTTATGATATTTTGTGTGAATTAAGCCAGAAGTTACGTTTGTGGCGCTTTTTCACTTGTTGAACTGTTTTTGCTCGTATTGCTGAATGTTAATCGTATTGCCGCCACATAGGCGGCTTTGAGTAGAGAATTTGTCGAGAGAACCTACACAGCATTATTTACTGTAGCTCATTTAAAGTAAGCTATAACAATTTATTCACATGTTGCTAGCATTTTCTTCGTAATCCATTTCTTAATAAATAAAAAAACTTAAAGAAAATTCTCAATATTGTTCACGTTCATTATAATTAATAAGTTTTTTATTTTTTCACGGGAAATTGGACAATTGAATTTTAATATAGATAAACTAAATTAAAAAATTTGCGACGTTTCGTTAATTTGTTTTAACTTCATTTCAGTTTTGCCCGAAGAAGTTAAAACAAATTAACGAAACGTCGCAAATTTTTTAATTTAGTTTATCTATTTTATAATTCAATTGTCCAATTTCCCGTGAAAAAATAAAAAACTTAAAGAAAATGTTAACCTCTTTCAAAAAAGTTACTAAAAAGATGAAAATAATGAAATTTTGAGGTCGGTGCCAATTTAATTAAAGTAGATATGTAATTAAGAGTTTTAGTAATGAAATTGGCTCCGACCTCAAAATTTCATTATTTCATCTTTTTGGTGACTGTTTAAAAAAATATTAACCTTATTCAAAAAAGTCACCAAAAAGATGAAATAATGAAATTTATTTTTTTATTTTTTACTTTTTAGTGGATTTGATATCGCACATTTTTATTAATAATATTTGGTAGTTGCTTTGTTTACAAATTATAATATAAAAATACCTGAACCGATTTAAGTAAATTTATGTGGAATTATACTGAATCTATGTCGGTTAAGTCGGCTAAAAAAAATGTTCAGAAAGACTTCACAAAAATACTTACATAATATAATGGGTTGTTATTGTACATGTTAATATTTTTTTAATTTAATATTACGTATATTTGTGTCTTTCAAAGTTTACCTATTTTATTGAAGTGAAATTTCTTTAGCGACGTACCTGTCTGAAATTTAACATATCTGTTCACAAGGTTAAAGGAGAAATATAAGAGAAATCTTGGTAACTTAAAGTAGATAAAACGCATTATTTAGAGTTTATAACTCTAAAGAAGTTTCACTTTTGCCGTGAGCGTAAATGTGTCAGGTTCACACGTTTTCATTTTTTATGTTGAAATATTTGACTAAATAAAATATTCTCTTCTCTGAATGACTACAAGAAAATTAATGTGAAAATTAATATTTATCGCCTTGAAAAAGACTAGATAATAGAAAATAAATGGTTTAACCCGGTTTTTCCCACTGTTCCGATATTGGAACATATGCAGTTTTAGCCCCCACCATAAACATATTTTGAATCTATCGTCGAATATCATATCCAGGCCTGTTTAGTACACCCCTACGACTTTAGAAGTGTAGTTGTTTTGCTCTGTAGTATTTATTGTAGTGTTTTGTGCGTGTAATAATTTTTGTATTTCTGGAAATCAAAATGGCCTATAAGAAGTAAGTATTTATTTTGCTTTTTTTGTTAGATAATACTGCTATGTTTGACGTTATTAGTACAATTATATCATAACAAATGATGTCACAAGTAACGAAGTTGTTTTTTTTTTACATTTTGAGAAATTTTGTAATAAAATTGTATGTTCCATTATTGGAACAATGGGCATGAATGGCTCTATAAACATGTATTATAATTTTTAGATTTTATACAACAGAGGAGCTAATACAGCTTATGGAAGATGAGAATTTTTTGGAAGGAGATCTTTTTATCACCCCTCCTGACGACGGTGAAGAAAGCGCTGAAGACAGCGGCAACGAAGACGAATGTAATGACATCAACCGACTTTGTGGGCCTCAGTTGAGAGCCCAGGCTTCAGCGAAAATTAGAAATATGGGCAAAGTTTTTAGAATAGGAGAAAATGAAACTGATGATGATGAATTTGAAGACATTTCACTGAGCGTTCCAAGCGGTAGTCGCGATAAAAATGCAGCGAAGGCTACCCAACCTGCACACAAAGATGAAATAATGGAAACTAATGATAATACTGATAGCAATGAAGAAATGAATATGACCTTATCTGAAATTAAAAAACTACTTTTTCCCAACCAACAGGCATTGGTCAAAACAGGCAGACCTAATCCAAGTTCTTCCAGAATTTACACCACCAAAAACTATGACTGAAATTTCTACAGATCCGGTTGCCTGCTTCGAAAAATTCTTTGATGACGCCGTCTACGAAATTTTAACTAACTTTACAGTTATGTATGTGAAAATGGAAAAAAAGGAACCTTTACCTGCCAGAGTAGCTGAACAAGTAAGGTTTGATCAAAGCGGTCATTGGATTGTTGCAGCGGAGAAACAAAATAGGTGTGCTTTTTGCAAAAAAAATACAACAAAAGCATGTGTAAAATGCCAACTCAACTTACACGACTCATGTTTTGTCCAATTTCATACAAAGTAGACTAATTTTTTGTACTTATTTTTCAAATAAATTGTTTTTTTTTATATTTTGTAATTTTTTTTATATTATGATAAAAAAAATTCATGATGTTTTCATGCCCACTGTTCCATTTTTGGAACACGTTGAAAATCAAAGGTTCCTTTTAAAAAAATTTTTTTTTCACTCCTATCTAATTTCAAATAACACTAAGAATTAGAAAAACCCACTTTTCACAAAAAATTAAAAAAATAAATAATTCGGGCATAAACGGATTAAAAAAATATACACTATAACTATTTCGTCTATTGTTCCCAAGAATCAATTTCACTACAACAGTGTTTTTCAACCTGCGGGTCGCGACCCCCAGAGGGGTCGCAAAGCCTTACTGAGGGGGTCGCGGGTAAAAGAAAAAGGTAATTGTTTGTAGATTTTACACTACAATAGAAAAACCCCCGCGACCAAGTTACTACTTGCAGAGCTCTCGCGACTTCCTTGCGAAGTACACTTGGTTTTTCGATCAATATAGGTCGAACAGTAAGAAAAATAACTACAAACTGATATAGTTTTATTATGGCTCTAGGTCTAGGGGGTCGCCGCAATTTTTAGTGTATTTGCCATATGGCAACATACACTATTGGCGTCGGTCGGATGACGGGACCTAGGGGTCGGACCAAAATTTCTCGACGTTTCATAACCTCCTAAACACTTTGGCACCATTTTTAAAAATGTTTATATATATATGAGTATATATGACCGGACTTACAAATTTTTTGAAAACACTAATTTGCAGATAGTGACTTATTTATTGAAGGATGTATTTAATTCGGTGTAGACGTTAGATTGATAATAATATTACAATTAAGAAAAAAAAATGTTATTTTAAGGGGTGTATTAAGGGGTTAAATTTTTTATTTTGCCCAAAAACAAACTTAATTTCACATAATAAGAGTATAAAACCACACGGCCCTATACAAGCAAATACACTATATTGTCGGCAGGGTTTTGGCACCGCGACCCGGGTTTTTTTTTAACGTGTAAGGGGGTCGCGTGCACAAGAAGGTTGAAAAACACTGCACTACAAGAAACGTTTGTTCAAAATAAAATTCTATTTCTACTAAAGCCATAACACATTCACCATCATTATTATACTTTTTGAGTAACGATGATTTTATATCATAAACAGTGCATTTTGAAAGCAAGGGGCGATGGTGAAAGTACGGGTAAAGAGACACGTACTACCACCATTGCCATCAGATTCCCTTTTCGAACTTTTCACTGGACATTTTAAAATATAGAAAATTGGATTACTTCAAAATCTAATCGTTAATAATTATTAGTCCTTATCAATTTACACTATCGATTATGGGTTATTGATTGGTAATGATGTCAATTAAACAAATTAATATTCAGCTAAATATTATAAAATTGTACTTCGATTGCAACTGTCGTATTTTTTGAAGGTAACTATCATTGCATCGAAAATTGTAGTTATGGCTCTTGCATCGAAAATTGTGGTTAAGGCTCTCCATTAAATGAATCTACACGATATTGTATCCCCACTTTCGCAGCAACGTTTTATATTATCGGATTTATAAAAAAAAGCTGTGAAATAAGTCAAATAAAACAATTACAGGACAAATGAAACGTGTTGATCACAGTACATAACGTGATTTTTATGTGTAAAGAATATTAAACTTGCGGCGAAAATTTGTGCGTCACATTTTTAAAGTCAACACAGAACACAAATCGTTGGTGTCAGGTGTAAAGAACTTAAGTCGAAAAACGTAGTTTTTAAAGCGTTAGTACCAAAGGAAAGCGAATAAAATTTAGATTTAGACCCAGTAAAAATAAAATTTAGCAATTTTCGACTTAAGGCTGTCGGAACGCTCTGAATTTAAGCTAAAAATAGGGCTTCGGCTGATAGCTGATTGTAGACTTATTCGTCAACATTTTGCAAAAATTCTTGCTCTATAAGGAAGATAAAGGACAAATCTAGGTCTCTAATGGACTACTTTTGTAATTTATGTACGATTTACTAGAAAGTTGGCATTAATTGTGCCAAAAAACACGTTTTCAATAGTACGCTACGACCTTATTCGTGCTTATTTCACAAAATTCTTCCATCACAAACCTAAAGTGACTTCCTTTTTTGGAAAAAAAATTTAAATCTTCCAAATGTTTCCAAAATTTAGAGTAATCAATTGACAGCGGCACCCTTGCAACAGCATTTTTTAGCCTCGTAGTGTGGCTTAAACACAGAGCGTTGCGACAAGTCTTTATATCTATAATCTATTAATGTGGAAACAGGACAAGTTTACGATGAAGTACTTTATTTTAATATGTTTTTTTTTGACATTTAAAACACTAACCTTCCGGGGTAAGGGCCAACATACAGAAGGGTTCACCACGTACGACTACTTCCTGCATGATGATCCCGAAGGAGTACACGTCGGCTGGTTGCGTTCCCTTCTTCCTTAATCCTATGTGACGCAGTAGTTCCGGCGCTGTCCACAATAAATCTGTAACATAAAGTGCTTTGTTATAATGAACACAAAAGTAAAATGTTTACATTTGTTCATTACGACACATGAACAGAACGCCATATTTGTGCACCGTCAAGCGTCTATAATCTACATTCTACATTGCTGCGTCTACATATTTAAATTTATGACATACTGTACCTATAAATGAATGCTAAACATATTCAAGAAGACGGAATTTTTTAACTTTAATCTTATCTCGAATATCTTAACTACCCGGAAGCGTGTATAGTTTCGATTTGGTAGGATTACCGAAAAAACGTCTTCAATAAAAAAAATACAAAACAAAACAAAGTTGGATGCGTATGCTTATGTACGCGAGTTTGGAAAACTTTTTTGGCGTGAAAAACTAATTTTCAATATACATGCAAATAATTTATTGATATAAAATCGTCAAAAAGTTTAAGAATAATCTCAATATTGTTCACGTCCATTATAATTATAATTTAGTTTATCTATATTAAAATTCAATTGTCCAATTTCCCGTGATTAAATAAAAAACTTATTTAAGAATAATGGTTTAACCTCTAAATATTTGAAAACACTTTTAAAATTTTATTTTGGTTTTTACTTTTTTTCGCTATTGGTTGTAATCAAAAGTTATAGTCGTCTAGTATACTATATAGTTTCCAGATGGCAAAAAGTGCATTGATTTGTGGATCATTTCAGTCACAGCCTTTTATTGGTCTACTTAACAATGTCGAATTTCGTTAGCTGTACGCGGCCAACTTGATACTGTCGAATTTCCGCTAGCTGTACGCGAGCTACGTAACCGTTCTATGGTCCACCATGTACATTATGTTGTATCATCGTATTATGCATTCTTGCATTCGTCATCATGACTTCCCATGGGAAAACAGTCAGAGTGTCAGGCATGGTAATGAGATAAATAGGATTGACTTCTGCCTATGAGGGAACAGATAGTAATCAATTCAGTGAATATCAATATTGTCGCCTTGTCTACAAATTTCAACTTTAAAAAAATATAATAAATAAAAGTGCAATTTTAATAGAGTGTTATTTAAAGTGTTTTGTAATAACCACTTGTTACCAGGTTATTGCGTGCTGTTCCGTTGTCTGCTAAAATTTGACTCTAAATGCGTCGGAAGAAATATAACATCAAAAACAGTAATGCTGCTGAGTTTCAGAAAAAACTGTCAAAAAATTTAGTTCGACAATCGGTATATATTATTTCTGAAAGGCGTTTTTATCGATATGAAATATCTCCTTTAATACTGTATGAAAATTAATATCTGATACACCATTTTGAAGCTTATATTTCTCTCTAATGACAAAAAATTAGTTAATATCTTAAAATTAATTACTTATGATTGATTATATGCGGGTATCAATACAATAAAATATTTATTCATTAATCACGTTTACATATTTATGCCGATGTTTCGATCAATTTTTTTATCATAATCATGACAACTGCAAAACATTACTACTAGATATTATGTTGACGCCACTGTGCGTATAGAATTTGGTTTTTATTTATTTCCAATAGATGGCAATTGTGTCATGGGAAGATTTCCATATTTTGTTCTCACGGTTGCAAGTTGGATTTAGTCAGTAGCATTTCGATATTGGTGCGAATAAGTTGCGCAATAATATTAACAGTATCATCTTGTTAGTGGTTCAAGACAGTCGAATACAGTTCGGTTGTTTTGATTTAGAAGTTGGGCATTGATATTCGATCACTGCAGTTGCAACTCAATTCGTTGGATATATTTGAAAGTTACATTTTGTTAATTTTGGGTTTTGTTGAGAAAACCAATTAGTTATTAATTTTGTTCGTCAAACAAGTTTGTGTGATATTGAAATCAAGCAAATTCAGTTTTCTAATAATTCTCCTTCTACTCCTTTTCCAAACACTCCAAACTGAAATACATCACGGAATCATCAAATACCAGATTTCGGTAAGTCATTTTAAAATTATTTATCACACAAACAAGCAAAAAAAAAAATACAGTCCACTAAAAACTTTAAACTTTAGAATACCGGCAAAAACATATTATAGCATGTTTTTACAAAAATTAATATATGGTGAAATTAGATGTAAAATTACATACATAAATATGATAATGATTAATCATTATCATACTTATGTAAGTAATTTTACAACTAAATAAATATGTAAACGTGATTAATGAATAAATATTTTATTGTACTGATACCCGCATATAATCAATCATAATTAACAAATTAAAAGTACAAAACCAAATATCAACTTAAAATTAATGTTGTCATTAAAAAATTGCAGTTTAAAAATTTTAACAATTTCATTACAGAAAATAACATTCAGAAAAAACTAATGTCGCCGTCTAGGGGCAATCTGTTTATTTCAACAGTTGTCGGTAATATGACATGTTGTGGCTCTGAAGTCTCTGAACAGCATAGAATAAAATAAAACAAATGTTGCCATCTGGTGGTAATCTGTTTATTTTAACAAATGTCGGTAATATTAAGTAACCTAGTGCCGCTAAAGTCTTTGAATAGGATAGAATAAAATTTATTTGCACTCTATTATATCACGTAACTGACCACTAACGGTGCGAAGTATTCGCACGGGTCCGCTAATGATTCTAGATTGTAATCATATAATTAGTTTTTATACCGGATGTTTTTTTCAAAACTTTGAATGGATTTTTTTGTTGATACACCGGTTGAATCAAAAAAAGTTTTAGGTAAAAGTTGTTGGGTTTTGAGAGGGAAATAATTTACACGTAATACCAACCCCCTCTCCCCACCTCTCGGCAGGGGGAGGGGGTAACTTTTGTTTTTTAAATGAAAACCCCCGATTTTTATGATAAAATTTTTTTTGTGTAAAAATAAACAACTTTTGTCTAAAACTTTTTTTAATTTTCCCTGTTATTTTTGTGTAAAGTCTTGATAATGTTGATGATAATGATGAGGGGTGGGGGAGTATTCCGAGTTGCCAATTGCATTAAAAATCTCGCCAGGTACTTCAATTAAATTATTCTTTATTTTAACATTAAGATAATAAGTTTTCAAAGTGTTCTCCATTCACTGCCATACAATGGAACAATCGATTCAAAGTTTTGAAAAAAACACCCGGTATAGTATATAACCAAAAATGCATGCAAGTTTGTGAGTTGGTCTACTGAATTTTGCTTAAGAAATAAAGAGAAAGAAGTTTAATGTTTAAAGAGCAGTTAGTTTTAATAATGTTCAAACTATAGTACAGTATGTAAAAGTAGAATAAAAACTATGCTTTTTTGGCATTCTGTACGTTTGTAATAACAGTAAATCAATGATTGAGTTACGCGAAAATTATATGCATTTATCGTAAGAAAGTTCTGGTTACGCAATAGCTGCTAATAAAATAAGTCACTAAGTTGGCAATTTGAAGAAACAGACAATTTATTTCGGTACTTTAAAGAAGTTAAAACAAAGAGATAATTTAAAGTTGCAAATCTACATTATCAGCTTTGGCAGATAAATTACCTGACTAATGACGGGTCTAAAGCTTATTTATTGTCACTCGTGTTTTCAGATCGAGCGAGTAACGGAAAATTTAATTAAAACTCAATTTTCCAGGAAAGTAGTATACATTTCTTATTTGATTAAGGTTTCCTAATCTTTAGGGTATACAGATTTGAATCAATTTGTAACATTTGAAATTTAAATAGTTATCATTACACTTGCTTAAAATTAGTTATAAAAAGTGTCACTGAGTGATATCATAATTTAATATTTAAATTAGTTGTGTTTGATTTATAAGTGTAGTGTAAATAACTCAGTGGAATTTACACTGAAAAGGTATAGTATAATGCATGTTTACATTTTTGTGTAACAAATACAATAGTGTCAAAAGTGTTATACTTTTTAAATTGGGGCACGATGCCAAGCATACCTTCTGTAAGGTTACACGTGTAATGCCTTGAATATTGCGATATTGTGATCAATTTCGGAATTCGAAACTCATCGATTCGTAAACAAGAAATTTAGGAATCGATGCGTTTTGAATGAACCTATTTATCCATCACATCTCTCAGAGTATGCTGAAAATTAAAAAGGCTTAAGTTTATAACCTTTTTATTCTCACGGTTGAACTGATTTGACGCCACCAATACCAAACCAGGTATTTCATTGTATTTCAATTTTACAAGAAAAAAATACATTTAAATGAAAAGACCAGGGTCGATAATTTTTGAGACCAAAAAAAATTATAGTAGGATGAAACCCATTGGAAAAGGTAGAGAATATAACAAAAATGAAAGGAAAAATAAATTACGGTTGATCTGAGGTCGGGAAGGGGAAGGGGGTGAGTTTTTAAGGGTAAAAAACGGTTTATCTCGATTTCCGGCAAAACTACAAGTCCTATGAAAAAAAGTTAAATAGCAAAGCTGTAGGTAATAAAAATATCTACAACTTTTGTTTTTGCACTTTTTTCACATAACCTCAAAATTTATGTGAAAAATCCAAATAACCAAGTTTTTGGTTTTTTATTTTTATCTTTTGCAAACAAAATTATTTTTTCACAAAATTTAGTGAAAACTTACCTTTTTATGTCCCAAACACACAGTAATTTTTTTGATTTAAAATATTAATTTTTTCACATTATTTTGACTTAATATCGAAAAAGCACCCTAATTTTCAATCGAAAATTCTCACGTCAAAATATCTGCTTTTTTAAAAAAGTCGGTGGGCTTTTTGTTCTTTGAAATCTCTACTTTCTGATGGTATGAAAAAAAATATACATTACTACAGTAAATGTTCTCAGAAAATGCAAATAAGTTATCTTAAAATAGCAATAAATAGGCATCTATACGCATATAATTTAGAAGATTATTTGCGTAGATGCCTATTTATTGCTATTTTGCCGGAAATCGAGATAAACCGTTTTTTACCCTTAAAAACTCACCCCTTTCCCCTTCCCGACCTCAGATCGACCGTAATTTATTTTTCCTTTCATTTTTGTTATATTTTCTACCTTTTCCAATGGGTTTCATCCTACTATAATTTTGTTTCACTTTTTACCATTTTCAACACTATCGACACTGGTCTAGAAGGTAATCTCATCAATGAAAAAACTACATTTAAATAGTAATTTAGAATTATAAATCTGTTGAATTAAGCTTACTTTGATCTGGATGTGACATAAACATAAATGTCACACTGTATCAACTTTCCTTTAATTCTCCGTTTGAAAGTTTAATCATAAATGCTGTCATTTCTAACTGCGGAACTCTTATATTGCATTCTGCTAATTGCATTGGGTACAGTGTTCATAGAATGCAATTAAACTTTCTTGCGATTGTTTGTTTTACCGGAAACGTAATGAAAAGCTTAGTAATTGAAAAATGCAATTTTATATTGTATAATACTTCGATAGTTATTGAGTAGAAAGATGGAATTTTATAATTTGAATACTAATTAAGGTACATAAAAGTTATAATTAAAAAAAAAAAACTATTGCGCGTAACCTTTACGCGCAATTGAAGTAAAATTTCTTTGGCGTAGTGGCATATTTTAGGATTGAACTAAAATACAAATACAGTAGAACCTCGATAAGTTAAAATCCAAGGGAAACATTAAAAAATTTAAGTTATCGAGTTTTTTACTTATCGAAAGTTGAAGTTAAAGAGGTTGTCAGAGTAAAATTTTTAACTTACCAAGGTTTGTGGATTTTATAGAAGCTGTATTTAGTTCAATAGAGGTTACATACGTTTCGATCTATTCATTTATTCATTTAGAATCAATTATTTATTTATTTAACAACAAACAATCAATTATTTAATCAAAGAAATCAGTAAGGCGACTAAAGTGAAAATCAATTACTTAAGTTCTTGGAAAAACCTTTTGTTTGGATACTTACTCATGATGACTCACTGATAATACTTACTTTAACTTGTGGAGGTCACTAACATATTATTTTAAGTTATCGAGGGCGATGTTCAGAATATTTGTTGAAGTTATCGAGGTTCTACTGTATATAAGTCATGTTATTTGAATTTTATGTTACACTATTTATATTGTCTTTATAATTTATTTCTTTGTCACTCTCACTTTTTGGGAAATATTCACTTACAAACTGAAAATTAACCACATTTTTAAAGCAATTGGTGTTTTATCGAACGGATATTCTTTGATCTATTTATAAATTAATTTACATTCTAATGTAACACCGATAATAGATCATAATTTGTTAAATTAAAATCAAGGTTAAATCGCGGACGTGACGAAATGAATAAATGACATCTGGCACAATTTATGTTGGTAAGCTAGACATTTTACAACTGTGCGGCCATCTATTGAATAGAAGCTTCAACAGATAACTTTCTAACCTTATCAATATGTCGATACTCTTTAGCATAAACTGAACGTTACTTCCGTGAGAAAAAGTTGCTTCCGGTGGAAAAGATTTGTTCCCCTTCATATTGCACCTAAAGAAGTTTCAGTAAAAAAAAAACATTTAATTAAAAAACAAGTTCCCGATAAAAATATCTGTCTTTGTTGCACGACTACTTTTCATATTGGAAGCTTGTTGTGTTCTCTTACGTAAACCGGTTTTAGTTTTTTAGCTTTTATGTTTATTTCAGTCATTCTATTTTTTATAAATGTACTTAAAGTAATTTATATAGGAGATTAATTATATAGAGTTGAATTCGTTACAGTAATAAACAAAACTTAATAATTAAATTGTGGTTCTTGATTCAGTGAGAAAATATTTAGCAAGATTCTGTATAAATCTGCATAAAAGCATTTTTGTTTAATGCATAAACTTGTATCACGTGTTTGACTATCCAACAAAAAGAGATAAATCTTCATAAAGCTGCAGAATAATGCGTGTTTAAAAAAACATGTTCATATGCAATTATTCAAAAAACGTTTTTGCTTAATTGCTGTGCGTTCATCCGCAGAGTTTCAAGGCATAGATAAAAACCGTTCTCAAAATGTCATTTCATTTGACATAACATTTATGTCGAATGTACGTCATTATAATTCGCATGCATTGTTTGACATGTAATTCCGTGGCGACGAAGCAAAACTGCTTATGCCGAATTTTTCGATATGAGTTTTCAGAGTAGTAAAATAGCGAAAACATCGAATTATTTAAACGTATTATGGTTTGCCATGTCGAAAAAGCGAATTTAAGGTAAGCCGTACACAGATTGCTTCCAGCAGTCAGTTCAATATTTTCTATTGAGATGCTATTAATTTTTATTTTTCTGACTGCTTGAAGCTTAGACAGTTTGAAGCAGTCCATGTGCGGCGTTCTTCCGTCCGTATGGGCAGAAACTTGGCTGCTATCTTTCAAAATCAAAATTTAAACTTAAAATTCCTCGGAAATTCCTCAATTTATTAATCTTTCCCCTCCTTCTTCTTTAACGATTTTGTTCACTTTTCATAAATCGATGTTATGATACAAAACCAGTAATTTGAGATGGAAAAATTCAAAACTACTGGTTTACTGATGAATAAAAATCTACCATTAATGTAGTTCCAAATCTTCTTGATTTTCGGGCTTGTAAACTGTAGTCGATAGGTAATTCTACCTGACATTACGTCTACAATTGCGGTATACATTATTAAAGGCGGCGTGGTAGCGGGCGAAGTTTCATCTTCTGGACATCAGCACTGCGACATACAAAACCACTGAGTCGAACGAGCAATTACGGAAGAACGAACTACGACCGAGCAGGCAAAACTAAAAAAGAAGGGATAACACCAGTCATCGACACACAACTGTGAGCTGTCGATAAGGAAACAATGTCTAACGCAGTAGTAGACGAAACGTCAGATAGAAATATCAATGAGCCACGGCCTACAAATCCAGAAACCAAGAAAATCTGGAACAGTGTCAGCCGTGAATGCATTTTTGATCGATAAAGTCAGCGCGATGAAGCCGTCATGTTTATTTGATGTATGTTTAAAACGCCTCTCGACTTTACATAAATTCTAAATTTGAACTATTTCAAAACGGCTTATTGCTCTAATGTATATTCCTCATTAGAAACGAAAAATGAAGAACTGAATCACGGATGAGATGGATAATTAACTCGTCATTTTTTTTACATAAGTGATTTTGATTTGTAGTCACAGGAATTGAACATATAATAAGCTACAGCGCTTTCAACACGACTCAGTTTTGCGTTCTTAAAATTTAAAAAAAAACAAAACTTAAAAGAAAATAATTTGATTCATGTGTTTTTTTTTTGTTCAGATGAATAATGACAACAATAACAACAGTCTCTATATAAAGTTCAATTTGTTTAATTTTTATCTCAAGCCTTGACGCGTAAGAATTTTCGAAAATATTATCTACAAAAATGAAGTACTTAAATTTAAAACGATGAAAGAAATTTTTAAAAATAATCCAAATCCGACGCTTACTAATGCCGGCCCTGTTTCAAGATGTCTGAGATCAAGCAAACTTTATGCGATTAATAAGTAGACCAGAAAATGTTTCCGTGCTTAAAAGAAAACTAGAACTTTTATTCTTGCGTTCTACTCTACTGAATATTGTTTATGGACTTTATCGCGTAGCCTCTCTTAGGTCAGCATTTCCAGTCCTCCCCTTCTTGCATTTGACTATTTTCTACCGTTACACGTACTACTTTTCAACGTCACAATTCCTTCTCGTGAGTGATGTATAGTCTATCCCAAGAACCGATATAGCAATAAAACTGCGTAATCAGCACTGACTGGCTGCTTGAAAACAGAAAGCAGTGTAGAGATGTAAAAAAACGTTTTCTTTATACCCGGTTGAAAGTACGTACTTTTGGCTTCGATTTTAAGGCAGAAAGTCCAATATTTATGCTCTGCTGGAATTAGTGGGCCGAAAGAGTTATACCCGATAAGAAAACTAGAGAAAGACAGAAAAAAGCCAATGCATTGTAAATATATCCGAAAAACGCGCTGAAATAAGGAACAAAAATTAAGCATGACTACATAACAAGCTACTTGCTCGAACGTAGTTGTATTTTTTAAGATAACTATTAAAAATTTTGATAATAAACGCACTTACGACCGGGTATAAAGAAAAATAGGATACATCACACGGGCAGAAGATTGAAATTCCTGCCCTTGTGATGTAATGAGAAATTATAATTGTGAGAAATTATAACTGTGAGAAATTATAACCGTAAGAAATTCTGTCGCGAGAAATTATTGCATGAGAAAAAAGCGGCGGTCGCCGTAATATACTATTTCAACTTGAGTGCACAATATCGACATTAGCTATAATTCGCAGCAAATTAAAGCTTATCTTAATAATAAATGAAATGGTTTGAACGTTCTGTTCACCCTTTGTGCAACAAATTAAACTTAAACTTAGGACATTCTGTTTGCCTTACTTGAGTTACAATCGAACACCCGACTGCAGGTTAGAAGACCTTATACAATTGATTTTTAAACAACCGATCAGATAGTTTGTGCAGTTAAAAATCATGTTAAGACTGCGGTAAGTTAGATTCCACGGTACGTTTGATTTGAACATCAAATAAAGAGATCCCTGCTAAGTCAGCGTATCCTCCTACAGCAGCTCCGCAACAGCTGACTCAAAGGAAGCGTATTGTATATTAACATACCTCTCGCACTTTTAGCCGACGGCGTAATATTTTGCGCTTCATAGAAGATCGGTAGACCGTAATCGGTGATTTTGAGCACCCATCGTGCGTCGATGACGCAGTTACGTGACGTCAAATAGCCGTGGACACGTATCGGAGAGGAATGGAGATAACGCATAGCCTGGAACAGAATGGTATTCGTGATTTATTTGTGTAATACACTGGTCACGCGTACAGTATATACAGGAATTTTAATTATCCTTGATATGTAGTAATTAACCTTTTAATTGTTCACAATTATTTATTGATCTAAATCAGGGATGAGTTTAGTTGTTTTTTTCATCTTTTTAACCAAAGGTTTTTAGTGTATTTGCCATATGGCAACATACACTATTGGCATCGGTCGGATGGCGGGACCTAGGGGTCGGACCAAAATTTCTCGACGTTTCATAACCTCCTAAACACTTTGGCACCATTTTTAAAAATGTTTATATATATATGTATATATATATTTATATATATACGTATATATATATATATATATATATATATATATATATATATATATATATATGTGTGTGTGCGGGCAATAACTTCGAAAGAGTTAATTGATTTTAACGAAATTTGGCCCACGTGTTGAAATCCATCACCGCAAGAAGCCTATTTAAAATGGGCCTAATCGGGCTATTTTAAGGGGTTGAAAAAAGTTTTTGAGCCCTAAAATACCGAAAAAATTCTCCGAATCGTTTCAAAATTGAAATTTAACCCTTCAGTAGCAATTAAAAAGTGGCCCTAAAATTTCAATAAAATCGGCCCGACAGAACCGGACTTACAAATTTTATGAAAATACTAGTTTGCAGATAGTGTGCAGATAGGGGTGTATTAAGGGGTTAAATTATTGATTGTAACCAAAAACAAACTTAATAAGTTCATGTAATAAAACCAGACTGCCTGTATTAGCAAATACACTATATTGTCGGCAGGGTTTGGGCACTGCGACCCGAGTTTTTTATGCTTAAAGACACTATACAGGGTGTTTATTAATTGAGTGCCGATACTTGAGTATGAATCCGTGGGTGATTTTAAGAAGAAAACATATATCTAAACCTCTTAATTTTAGAGTTACAGGGTGTTAAAGTTTTAAGAAAAATATAACTTTATCATAATTTTCTTATCACTCTTAGATATTTTTATGAAATTTTGTACACACCTTTTTCGTCATCAAAGAGCATTTTTATTTTTTTACGCAAAAACGGTGCGTCGTACGAAAGTAAGTCTATGGACCAAATTTGCTCCAAAATACATGAGGAGTTCAAAAATTATTTTGGTTTAGAAAAATCAGTGGCGTATCATTTTTTTCTTCAAAAATATTCAGTTTAAACCCCGTACGGACGTCACTGGTAAAAATTTAAAAAAATCTTTTACGTCAAAAAATGCTCCTTAATAATTAAAAGGTGTGTACAAAATTTCATAAAAATATCTAAGTGATAAAAAAAGTTATATTTTTCATAAAACTTTAACACCCTGTAGCTCAAAAATCAAGAGGTTTGGGACCTATGTTGGTATTAACTTTTCTTCTTAAAATCACCCAAGGATTCACACCCTTAAGTATCGGCACTCAATTAATAAACACCCTGTATATGTAATATGCTACCTATATAAAATAAAAATGGTGCGTGTACTTTATGTACGCGCGGCAGAAGTTATACTTCTTTGACGTGATCGCGATAATTATAATGTTCACATTTTCGCTAAAGATGTACAATGACAAAATAAAATAGAATATCTAGGGAGATGAAAAATATAGTTAAAAGTTAGCCTGTTCACTTCGAGTAGTACTTATTTACTTTGGATAATAGGCGGACAACTTCATCAGCATATTGTAACAGAGAAATGAGACGTGTCATCTATGAATACAAAGTAAAATTATACTGCATCGAAGAGTCAGATGTATCGACGATACTTTCATATTAAATTAACAATTAACTTTATGGTAGGGATGATCGATATTCATCGATGGTGAATAAACATCGATGTTGAGCTGGAAAACATCGATGTTTTGACTTCGATAACATCGACACATCGATGTTTTTTGAATAAAATATCGAAAAGTTAATATATTCTTTAGGACCATCTAGCGTGCATTGGATGTACTAGCTAGCTAGATAACTATCCATTACATTTATGGAAAATGCTAGAATTCACCTACCCAAATTTGAAGAAAATAGCTATTAAATATTTGTGTTGCACAGCGACATCCACAGCTTCAGAAAGGCTTTTTTCCAAAGCTGGCCAACTTCTCTTCCAGCAACGGAACAGACTAAAGGGAAAAAATCTGACAAAGTTAATTTTTTTACAGAGTGTGCCCAAAAAATACTGGGAATGTTAATTTTTAATTGTATTTTCAATAACAATAAACACATTTAATAAATAGAATAGACAGTTTTATTTGCTACCAAAAACATCGATTTTTAGATATATCGATGTTTTTCTTTCGATGTTTATTGGACATCGATACTTTTGAATCGATGTTAACATCGATGTCAACATCGATGTTTTTCTAATATCGATCATCCCTACTTCATGGTGTCTCATTTTCGTTGCATGCTGCGTGTGCAACTTCCGTGCCAGAGAAAATTTTACCCTTAATGCGCCAAAAGAAGTATAAAAGTTGTTATAAATATAACTTTGACATTATCGAAAAAATCAAGCATAAAAGTTAATATCAATAAATTTTTCAGTGAGTAAATAAAAAATATATGGCTAGACACAAAAAGTAAAAGACTTCTAAATTATGAGAAACCATGGAAAACTTCAACAAATTGGCCGGTACAGGAATTGCAGTTTCTCATTAAAAGGCAGGAAAAGTGGCTCTACCTTTCGAACGTGAATCTAGTACATTATTACGACGCTACTCACTCGGGCAATAGCTTGTAAATAGGTGAATGACATTTCAAAACTTCTTAAGTCCGTTTTTACGCAAACACGATTTATCGTTAATTCCTGATTTATAGCAGTTTTCGTAAATTTTAATGTTGATATGCGGTAGCCATTGACTCACACTTTTTGTCACACAATTTGCGCTTCAGAACTACACACTATATAGTAACTGAACGTTATAAGGACTGTTTCAAAGTAAATCAGGAGATCTTTTTTACGTGTTATCTTCACAAAGTTTGTACCGAGAACTTTATGTACAAAAGTTTGCATGGAGTTTATTTTCTCCTGATATTTTATTTGTTTCAAACAGCCAGTTCAGTTGTTTACATTTTAAAGATGGTAAACGATAAAATGCCTTAAAATAAATAATTATTGTCTCGACTTTCAGTAACAAAGACATTCAATTTTCAGACCAATATTAATTGTATAATAACTCTCAAAAATACCACGTGGGCTCAAGCAGAATACTTGAACCTTTATCCAGAAAGGCGACAGCCTTATTCAATAACTTTTAGGAACTTAAATAGAAATTTAAAGGTATACTGTTCATTTTCAAAGAAAAAAGGCAACATTCAACACTGTAAAGAAGAATTAGTTTTAGCAAACGTTGAAATTAATGGAGAAAAGTTCCTAAAAGTTATTGAATAAGGCTGTCGCCTTTCTGGATAAAGGTTCAAGTATTCTGCTTAAGCCCACGTGGTATTTTTGTTACGCTGAATGTATGCGCAAAAATAGTCTGTTTCTCCAAATTTGAGAATGCTTGAGCCATTTTAGAGAGTAAATCAAACAAAATGAATTAGCAAAACTGTAGCGATCGCTCGACAGATTGTTAACCTGTCGATATGTATTTGTTTCAACAAATTTTGTTTTACACGGCACACTTTGATAACGCCAAAAAGCTATTTTGGTCAGTTTTGTAGCTTCTGATTGGTTTAGATATAGGATATGCTATGTCAAATTATTCAGAAAAATAAGTAGAATTCTAATATCTGAAAATCAAAAATGCCGTCCATAAGAAAAACCAAAGTTCATGTCAATATCTCATTATGTAGTGGAAATAAAAAAATTAAATCTACGCCACTGAAAAGACCTTAAAAAGTTATCAAAGAATGGTTAATGAAATTTTCAAATATCTTCATAAATAAAAAAGTTATAGCCAGTTTTCATAAATGGCAATTTTCACTATTTTCTGAATAAATTCATAGGGTGTCAAAATTCAATTGTTTTTTCGACGGGACATTAATGAGCCCAATTTTCTGCACTACTTTGCCCATTTAACCGACTTTCTATCTCCATTAATAACAAAGTTACCCATGTTAGCCAACGTCGATTATATATATATATATATATATATATATATATATATATATATATATATATATATCGGTCGGATGGCGGAACCTAGGGGTCGGACCAAAATTTCTCGACGTCGACGTCGGTTGAGACAGCCTGTATAACTTAAACTATCACCATTTTAGCATTTTTTGGACCTGCAATTTTGTTAAATTAAATGGTCAGTTTTCTAATGCAAATTTTGGCGAATTTTATTCGTGCTTGTCACAGTCTCACAAGAAATATTCTCAGCACGTACTCAAATAATTTTAGCAGACAGTTCGATATTTTAAAACTAATAAATCACCTTTATTTATTTTATACAATATTAGCCGCTATTTGCGACTCTGCACGCGATTGAGATGAAAAACGGCAGCGAGCCTCCACCGTATTTTCAGCGGGACGCACAAAGATTTTTTTATAGACCCGTATTTCGACCATAAAATTGCTGTATTCCCACCGTGTGCTCAAATTTAACCAGTTTATTTGGGATTTTTAATTTTTATCAAGATAAGATATAGCTTATATTACTCAGGGATAGTGCAGCTTTTTATTAGTGTAAGCGTCTTTAGAATCGGTTTAGAAGTTTCAGAGACTATAGACCACAAATAAACAAACAAACAAATTTGACCACTTTCTACAATAGTATGGTCTAAACAGCGCTATTTTTCTACAATTTTTGTCTGATTACAATGACCTACATTGTATTGTTACATTCTTGTATGAAGTATTCGCAATATTTGGTAAAGATGTGTACACAAATAAAAAATTAAAAAAACAACGGTGAAAGCAAATTCGTATCTCTTTAATCATCAGTGATTCTGGTTCTTAAAAAAGAAACACGATCTAGAACAAATAAATGCTTAACAATTTCTTCGTTTCGTTATATATCAGCTCACTTTACATTTCTGATATAATTTCAGGAATATTTCTTTGATGGGAAGAATTTCAAACGTTATATGAAATCGTAAGGACGAGCCTATGATTGATAGACTATAGTTCAAACAGACTTTAGGTTCTGTGCTCACTAGATTTAATGCTATTAGATTTTTTGCCACCGTGGAAAGCATGACATAACGAATTTATACGAAAGCACAAAGCATAAATATATACGACCTTTTAAAATACATTTTTTCACTCGAGGCTGGAACATTGAAAAATAAAAGGCATTGAAATACATTAATAAAGTGGGTAGTCTATTTATCGTTGACATTTAAATAAAATGTTGATAATGTGGGCGTTTTTCAATATTCCACGTCAGTGGATCTTAGAATTGCTTGCATTATTTTTTTTTTTATCCGATTGTACGATTTTACTGCAACGAAAGCGCACAAAGAGTGGCTTGATAGTGTAGATCAAGTGAATCAAATGTGTTTTAAACTTCCTATGATGCACGAAAGTTCCTCCTAGAGAATATTTTTGTTATGGAGTTACTGAAACCTTTTTAACTTATCCAAGTTTTATAAAACATTATTCGGTCATTGTGCTTGTCATTTAAAATAAGACTGTTTTTCGACAAAGCTGCAAGTTGGGAAATATCCCAAATTTTCATTTAACTTTCATGTACTTACTTAATAAAGTTTATGAACTTTTGTTTACAATGTTTCTTCATAACAAAGTTGTGAATTTCAGTTAAAAAATGGCTTGACTGTATATTACACATACCATAGGTATGGAAGCTGTAGCATGCCATTTTAACTGTCTACTTTTTCAGTAGTTTTATAAAATAGGATGCCATTTATTATTGTACAGATATAGTACCGGGTGCGTTATTTCTCATTGAGTTCTAACTTTGCAGTGAGCAGGAAATTATAAATAAGAATGCGTCGTATTTCACCTGATTATAAATAAAAAACTTCAGTCGTAGTACTAAATTCTGCCGACACTATAGTATTCAGTATAAGAAATTTACTATAACGAAACCTATTTATTTATTTCAAAAGAACATCAATAATTTAATAAAGACAAAATTTAATATTTTCTTATTAGTGTATTTGCCATATGGCAACATACACTATTGGCGTCGGTCGGATGGCGGGACCTAGGGGTCGGACCAAAATTTCTCGACGTTTCATAACCTTCTAAACACTTTGGCACCATTTTTAAAAATGTTTATATATATGTATATATATATATATATATATATTATAGGCGTCGTTCGGCGTTGTTCGAAACTATTCGGAGATATTCGAATTTATTCGAAATTATTCGAAGTTCAATAAAACTTGGTGTAGGGTTAATATATTTCATTTGTAACACCGAAGAACCATTTAAACTGAATCCGAATTTAATCGGTTGCGCGGCTAGCTTCAGCTGGCGTTTGGCTGGGGTTTAGTTTAAAAAAATTTAGGAAAATAATCGCATAAAAAAATAATCAAACACAATTTGAAACGCGAATAGACTATAACAAGAAAATGCCTTAAAAGGCGCTTAAAAATCCACCACCTACCACGCGACACAAAGGACAGCACAAAATAACGAGTTCTCAAACAATATCCCAACGGGAATGACCGTAGAACGGCCAGAAAAATCCTGCCACCTACCACTCGGAAAATTAACAATCACAAGACACGAAAACACGTAGCTGACCAAAATCAGTTCTGATATTCAAAAAAAACATTTACGTATTCTCCGACTGAGTTACCAGGGCGCCAAGACACGAATCGTAAACAGCCACTAGTCCAGACTAGGAAGCTTAGACCCAATTGGTTCAACTACAACCCTGGAAGGGCAAGGCACAAGACACAGTACTCGAAACAATATGAATAACACGTTAAAAACTTTTGACTAGAACGCAAACATATCTTACGGAATACTTGATCCGGGAATTATCGGACACCCGGTATATTAAATCCTTGCCGTCAAGATACACTTAAGATAGGGTTGCGATAAATAGAAACAGTTCCCAGGGCGATAATTAATCCGTAAATTTTCGTACACCCTGTATATATGATCTCTGACGTCATGGGAATAAATCCTCATTGAGATATGCGTAAACGACACAAAGAAAATAAAAAACAAAAACACAGCCAAACTAAACACGTAACTTTGTGGACACCCTGTATATGACGTCGTTTCGTCACGGGAAGCGTTAATATTAATAACCATACAATGATAAAACCGGGAACGAATCGTAAGATCTAAAACACCATGTAGAAATGTGGCTTAACTGAACTTAATGCACATTCCTTGAATATTTTCTCGGTCCTGAATCCCGAACTGAAATTTTATTTGGTCCGACGGGACCGATGCACAGGAATGTTCGAAGTAAAAAAGAATTGTAACACAGTATTTTAGAAAACTGGGGAATGTATTCCTGTATTCCAGAATCCAGATCCACACAATTACGACAATCTAAAAGATCCTTGATGAATAATTCACGGTAAATATTCCCTATTCGAAAAACGCTCCTAAATCCAGGTATATAAGGGGCAACACGGAAAGCTACACTACCTAACAGCAATCACAACAATCAATAACAATCGCAATTATCCAAAAATCCAGAAATTCAGGAAAATACGGGAATTACGATAAACGGGATAAAATCTCTGGATAGATAGGATAAGGCTCGAGTCAATAACGACAACTAGAACGATACACCTCCAGGTTAGCGACAGATAATATCAATCGAAATTTGCGAGATAAATAATTGATTATTGGCGATAATAATATATCATTTTATTTTGCTGTGTTAAAATATCTCAACGTTAGTAGTCGATCAGACCGGCGCCAAGGTCGCTGTATGACTGTCTTTTCAAAAATTATAGACAAATACGCTGCTTAAACAAAACGTATTTAAACAGGAATATTCTGTATATATCCTCACCGTTCTCTCTTATTACACAAAACATTAGATCTTCTATTTCAACATCGAGCCATTTGAAACCAATGTCTCTCTTTTTCAATGCAAGTTCGCGTCATTATACACAAATTTTGATAATATAAAATTTATAGTGCGTTCACTGTTACTGTAAGAAACTATGTTTGCTTTAATTTTGTTGATACGCAATAAATGTTTCTTTTACTTTCATGAAAAGCAAAAACGATCTGGTGTTGCATTCTTATGTATAATGAAATTCAAACACTAAAGGGGGTCACACACGCTCAAATTTTTATTTTTTAATTTTTGAAGCCAAATTGTGTCCTAGAGTTACGGGAGTTGTTGCTATGGATCCGGGTACTCTAGACCTCGCTTTTACGACGGAAATTAACATTCTATACAATATATATATATACAATAACTTTCGAAGGAGTTAATTCATTTTAACGAAATTTGGCATACATGTTGGAATCCATCACCGCACGAAGCCTATTTAAAATGGGCTCAATCGGGTCATTTTAAGGGTAGTTTTTAGGGGTTGAAAAAAGTTTTTGGGCCCAAAAATACCGAAAAAATTCTCAGAACCGTTTCAAAATTGAAATTTAACCCTTTAGTATCAATTTAAAAGTGCTCTTGAAATTATAAGCAAATCGGCCCGACAGGACCGGACTTACAAATTTTATGAAAACACAAGTTTGCGTATACGAATTTACTTACTGAAGGTCGTATTTAATTTGGTGCAGATGTTGGATTGATAACAATATTTCAACTAATAAAATTATTATTGTAAGGGGTGTATTAAGGGGTTCAATATTTTTTTATTTTGTCCAAAAACAAACTTAATTTCATTTAATAAAGCCACAATACCTGTATTAGCAAATACACTATATTATCGGCAGGGTTTTGGCACTGCGACCCGGGTTTTTTTTGGTTTGAGGTTATCTAATAATATACTTGTTAAAATTAAGTAATTTTTTATTGCTTTTATTTTGACATTTAGTAATTAATTTACTTTAAATTGTTAAATATATTTTATTCTGATCCTTAAATCATAGGTAAAACAAATTTTTGTTGCAAAACTTAGGTACATTTGAATGTAAATTCACAAGTTTTCATTTGAACACAATTCAGTTGGACAAAACTCATATACAATGTTTTATTTTTAAGCGATTACAAACTTTGTATTACAATCAAATAAACTTTTAATTAGGGCAAGCTAATAAAAGTTAACACTTTAACTTGAAATATTAAAAATTTACTTTTTCTTTTTTTTGTTTTTAACGATGATGAAATGTGTGCGGTTGAATTAGTTGAATTAGTATTTCGTGTGTGTTTTGTTATTCTTGAAAATACTCGCAACTAATTAGGAACATTCGGAATTTTAAATTTACATATCTCTGTATACTAGTGCTCACAAAAAGTTTTGTGGCTCTAACATGGCCTTCGAAAGATTTTTCCATCTTGTGCTACGATTATCTGATCCTTCCGATTCACATTTTTTGACCAGTTCTCAGACTATTGATAATTGTAGATTTGTATTGAGCCATATAAACTAATTTCATCGCTAAGCGCTTGACTATTCTCAACTTTTGTATTAACATTTTCATATTTTTATTTTTTTGGAGTGATTATTGGGATTTGACATATTGGCAGAGTTTAGACCAAATTAAATGTATAATATGCGCCACGGTTCTAAAAGGTTCTGAAGTTAGATGCAAATGGAATCTTGCGAAGGTGCAGTCGATTGAAAAACTACAAACTTGCGCTATATTATTATTTTTAATTTTTCTATCTAAATTCTTTGCATGAAGTCATCCAAAAAATTATTTTGCGTGATTGTCTATGCAAACCTGTATTAGGCACCCTGATCAATTAACAATCAAAGAAAGAACTTAATAATGGCATACTGGACTGTACTTTATAGCAGGAAAGCGATAAGTGACACGATAATCACCGACGAGCGCACGTTCTGTGCCGGTAACTGGGAGGTGGTGGGAGTCTTCCTTTCCCACAAAACGACTAGGACGGCTCTAAAATATGCATTTGCGACACTGTTTGTGACTAGCTTTAGAACCTTTTTAAACCATGGCGAGTATTATAATGCCGCATCCACCATTTTTCATATACGAGATATCGTATCGTTTTATGACAAATCCTAATAGGATAGTTAGCAATAGGGATGTTGACTGTATTCAAATAAAAACATAATTTTAATAATAGAAATATTACAAAACACTATATTTTTCCTTATTTTTAAGGAATTTAATTAATATTTAATAAATAAAACCTAATAAAATCACTCTCAAGTTACGTGACAACGGACACCAATCAGAGCGCATTACGTCACGGAGTCATGTACAAGCATCAGACGCTGTCAAAGGCTTCCTTGTTTGGTTAATATTTAGAGTGTAATTTATTATTATTTGTTTATAGGAAACATCAAATTACATGTAACTATAGCAACAGCGACGAACCTATAGAATGGTGGCTCCCGTGTAAACTTTTGAGCCTCCTTTGGTATGACCGGATGACGTCACGACAGTTACATGACAAATATTGGCGTTTTGGACCGAAATTGGAAACGGAATTTAAAATACATAATTTTTAAGGCTTGAGTCGTGTTTAAATAAAAATAATAAATATTCGTGGCTATATTAGGTACTTATGAACGATTTAAAACACTTTCCCAAAAATAGTCAACATCCCTATTGAAATACTTATGATTTGATAATCTTCAGATATTCTTTTATATATATTTTATTTTTTTTAGATATTTCAAGTAATTCTTGTTTTTTAATAGAAATTAATGAATACACGGTGAAAAAATATGTAAAACTTCAAATTACGAAACATAATATTAGAAATTAACACATTTGACTCAAATGTCTTTTTTGAGAAATTTCTAACTTTGGTTTCAACGGGTAATACACCTTTTAACACTTATTCACCTGATAAGATATAATTTCCAGTGTGACGGTAAGTTTTGGATAATAACGTTTTACGTCCTAAATTTCGACGGAAATGTAGCTTAGACTGAGATTCTAGTGAAGGAGCTGTTATAGTACGACACTGTTTAAAAGGAATGACGATTCCGCAATTCTGTCACTGAGATTAATGGGTAAAGTTTAATGAGGTCTAGATTTCAGGCTGACCAAGAAAGCCGGTGTGATAACATAGGATTTTCGTAGTCATGAGCCCCGAGTTGCGAACTGATGATAGAGAATTGATTGATTGATCGCGACAGTTGGATGGTAACTCACGGAAGAGAAAGAAACTAAAAGCAAGTGAAATGGTAGGAGCTAGCAAAGGTCGAAGATTTCTCAGAAAACAAGCGAATTTGTTATAATAAATATTGATATAGGAATATTATTTTATTTTTAATTGTTTAAAACACTGTCACAAGACCAGTTTATGAGTTTATCACCATTTCTACCTTTATTTATCTCGACGCAATCAAAACTTCAAAATTTGCCATTACAGTTGAAAATTCGATGTGACACAAAGCGATTGGAGGGCGTACTTTTGTGTCCTCATTTATTAGTGTATTTTCCATATGGCAACATACACTATTGGCGTCGGTCGGATGGCGGGACCTAGGGGTCGGACCAAAATTTCTCGACGTTTCATAACCTCCTAAACACTTTGGCACCATTTTTGAAAATGTTTATATATATATCCATCACCGCAAGAAGCCTATTTAAAATGGGCGTAATCGGGTCATTTTAAGGGTAGTTTTTAGGGGTTGAAAAAGGTTTTTGGGCCCCAAAATACCGACAAAATTCTCAGAATCGTTTCAAAATTGACATTTAACCCTCCAGTAGTAATTAAAAAGTGTCCCTAAACTTTTAATAAAATCGGCCCGACAGGACCGGACTTACAAATTTTATGAAAACACTACTTTGGAGATAGTGAATTATTTACTGAAAGTTGTATATAATTTGGTATTGAAGTTCGATTGATAATAATATTGCAATTAAGAAAAAAATGTTATTTTAAGGGGTGTATTAAGGAGTCAAATTTTTTATTTTGCCCAAAAACCAACATAAGTTCGCATAATAAAGCCACACTGCCTGTATTATCAAATACACTATATTGTCGGCAGGGTTTTGGCACTGCGACCCGGGTTTTTTATCTTAATCCTGCAGGACATCACTAACCTTACAGGTCGGTAGGGAACCAGTTGAGTATCCTAGCCTGGAGTCCACTTTATATGATGTGGGGACCTTGCTTTCGATAGTCGATAAATTAAATTGATCCGAAGAGGACAGTCTGGTGTGATGGTCTGTGGACTGTCGTGGGTTCGAATTCCATCTTTGCTCGTGGAAATTTTGTGATGTCGTTTAGACTCAGCTATGATATTTAATGACTCTCAGATTCTTTACATGCTATCCCTCAAGTGATATTCTTTCATTATATATGGACATAATATACAATAGGGATGTTGACTGTATTCAAATAAAACATAATTTTAACGTTAAATGGTAGTTTCTGTGATAGAAATACTAAAAAACACAATATTTTTCCTTATTTTTAAGGAATTTAATTAATATTTAATAAAACGTAATGAAGTCACGTGACAACGAAAACCAATCAGAGTGCATGACGTCACTCAGTCATAAACATTATCAGACGCTGTCAAAAGGCTTCATTGTTTGGTTAATTTTTACTGTGTGATTTATTATTATTTTTTTATAGGAAACGTCAAATTACTTATAACTATAGTAACAACTACGAATAAATCTTTCATTACCTCATCAGTTTATCAGCGTTTATGATTGTATGACGTCACGGCAGTCACGTGACAAGTATTGACGTTTTGGAGCGAAATTACATGACTTTTAAAGCTTGAGTCGTATTTAAATAAAAAATAATAAATATTTGTGACTATATTAGGTACTAATTCACTTTTCCAAAAATAGTCAAGATCCCTTTTGAATATACATTTTTAAGTAAAAAAAGAAATGACCAGAACTGTAAAAGTTCATACATTTCATAATGGAGTTTTGATTTGAGTAATAATGACGTATAAATAAATCGATGTGAGGTATTACTTAATAATAACAAATGAAGCAGAAATAACAATTTTGCAGCTAGTTGACATATCATGCGATGTGTTTTCGTAGACAGCTGATGTGTATGACATATCCTCTTTAAAATAGAATCAATGAAGGTACGTTTTCTGTCATTCGATTTACAATACACACATCTCGTCTCTTTTTCGGAAACAAAACCAATTTAAACTTTATTTTTGTTATATACTAGCCGCTAACCGCGGCTCCGCACGCGATTGAGGTGAAACAAAGTTTTATAGTGGTAATACAGTCTCGTCTGGTGGGGTTGTGCGCCGTGCGACATGGGTGTAGTGGAGCCTTCGGCACCACCATATTGTTAAGCACTATTTTTATTTTAAAGAACTGAGTAGCCAAAGAAAATTTTCTCGCTTTTGTTTACTAATCGTTTCGAGTTTTTTGTAATTTGATTCAACGATCTGGATTCGATAACTACTCTATCGGTAATTGTTTTTTCGAGTAGGTATTTATTTATTTATGAAAGTACTAGATTGCGTCCGCGCGAGTATAACAAAAAATGTTTGTTCAGTTCGCATCGAAAAGTTAATAATTCTAGATTACTCGTAAAGAACATGCGAAGTTTAATCTCATAGTTCTTTGCGAGTCGCTGATTCGTGTTTTTTAATTGTTTTCTAAAGATTATTTACACGAAGCATGTAAAAATACTAGGGAAATTTACGTTAATAATTAATTATTTATTAGTGCTTATATGGTATTATATTGGATGTATAACCGAACTCGGTGACAGCACTAGACTCGCATTCGGGATGTACCGGGTTCGAATCTCGGCGGGGGCAAATCTGGCTGGGAACTTTTCCTACTGCCTCTCGCCGTGAAACGGTAATTCCTGTACCGGCCACCTTGATTGAGGTTTTCCATGGTTTCCCTCAATTAATTCCAGATAAATATCGAGATGGTTCCTTATTCAAGGCCATGGCCGATTACCTATCAAATTCCCAGTTCAAAAAATTACCTATCCTATCCTAATTTCCTATAATTCCTTCATTCGCCCATTGTTATTAGTTAAGTTGAAGTTTTAGAAATGTAGAAAATAACGGGAAGTGGTAAAATGGAAAATAGTAATGGTGCAAATGACGTCTGTTATGACATAAAGTCGACAAACGGACGTTAAACGCATTATTATTATTATTATATTACACCGTAAGGGCGGAAAGTTGAAATTCCTGCACTGCGCGTAACATGATGTCCGAGGCGAAACCGATGACATCATGTGTCGCGTAGTACCGGAATTTCAACTTTCTGGCCATATGGAGTATTATCTATCGAATTCCTAGTTCAAATATTACCTACCTTACCCTAATTTCCTATAATTCCTTCATTCAATCATTCATCCATTGCTAATAGATAAGTTGAAGTTTTAAAAAATGTAGAGTATTTCGGGAAGTGGTAAATAGAAAATAGTAATGGTGCGAATGGCGTCTGTTATGACATAAAGTCGAGAAACGGACGTTAAACGCATTATTATTATACTATTATTATTATTATTATTATTATTATTATTATTATAGATGAAAGTATCATAGTTTCTTACCCGAACTAAATCTGTCAATAGAGACAATCTGAACGACCAATCGAGCTTGATTTCATCCATGACCAGAACATCTTCTAGCGAACCCCTAGTACACCATTCGAACACCAACGCGGGTCTTGAAGGTTCTGTCAAACATCCAATCAATGGATTTAAATTTTCGTGACGAAGCCCATGGATCATGACTAGTGTGTCCATGGCTTTACTTTTCAATTCGAACGTTCCTTGATTTGATGGAAGTTCTTTTAGTTGTACGAAATCACCCTGAAAAATAAAAAAAAAATACTTTAGTTATTGAGCTACAATAACAATAAATGAATTATCAATATCTCAGTGAAAATCAGTCATCACGCACGTATCCCCTATAAAAAAGCTGATTTTCGCTGAATATTCAAAATTTTTGACATTTCAATTTTGAGCAAGTTCACTGCTAATTGTAGGTTGCGTCGGATTTTCATGCGGTTAGATTATGATTTACTGTGGAAATGGTAGTGCGGTTACGTTTACAATGCCTGCTTTGTGTTGCTGTTCTGTCTCCGTTCATCATATAGAATTAAATGATAACTGACAGGTTGGTTTTAAAAATTATTGTTGGATTACTAAGATACCGTGAATTTGTTTTAATCCAAAGCAATAATGCATCATATGTCATTTTACTATTGCTATATTGGCATGACACAGGGGTGATGATGCAATTTAAATGTATTGCAATTCTTAAATTGCTACATTTTATAGCTATTGCTGTTCGTCAATATAATTGGCAATGCAAACACATAAAAATTTTATATGCATATTGTCGACTATAAACTGGTTTATTTATTATCGTTAGAATAGATGCATTGTTGTCGTGGCGAAGTCAATTTACATTAAAAAAAGTCGCAATTCAATAATTGTTATAAAAACCGTTGTTACGGTACAATAATATCATTGAAATTCCCATGGATTTGTTTAATGTACTGAAGTTTTATAACATTTTATTGTAAATTAATTTTTTTTTCTCTTAATTGCCAACAAGAGTTAACGAAATATATACATTTTTAAAATGCTGCGCATATATTCCGTCATATTATTACGTAGAAGGGAGACACATTTTCTTCCTTGTGGTTCGTTTTCAATTTGACAAATCAGTTGGCATGGCACAAGTAGATCAACGTCATTTTGCTAGTAGCATAGTTTTAAGTTCATAATTTCATTCAAAAATACACAATTTTGGATTTTTTTTTCTAAAGTATTTATTTGTAATGTAGATTACAATAAAAACAAAACGCGAGAGGATCCCATTTTTTTGTTTTCGGTAATTTTCCAAAGTAGTAGATTTTTTTTCAAATTACGTAAAATAAATATTAGTGTTATAAATGAAGTTAGCGTGATTCAATCAATATTTTTCAAGTATAAATTGCGGAATTAAAAGTATCAAAATAGAAAGAAAGCAAGGTTCAATTGCTAATTTCTAAAATCCGTTAAATTTAAATAGAATCGAAAATTAATAATCGTAAACAAGAGACATTTGATGCAATGTGGGACTGGCTTTCCCGTGTTGGGTAGGTTAGTTTCAAAAGCTTGTTAGTTATTTTCAAGTACCGAAATCAAACATAGAATATTTATTTTCGATGTGAAATTGGGTTCTGGAATAAACTTCATATTTATTTTTGTGCTATAATGATAGTATCGCACAGCGTTCAATTTTAAAATCTATGCGTAATATGACAGATTTTCCGATATCAAGAACAGTAATTAAGACAGGGCTCTCTGTCCTCTTTTCCACTGGGTACTCTGGGCACGTGCCCAGAGCCCCGTGATCGATGGGACATCCTAGTTCTTACCAGATCAGTATTCGATAACCGATACTGCTGACAAATATCATATATCGATATTTTTAACTTCCCGCTAAGAAAATTGAAAATTTTCAAGAATTGGGAAGTTATGGTTTCACCCCGATATTCGAAATTTGAGTTTCTTGTCAGATATCGACGTTTTGAGATCCTAGGAAGCTATTCTGACAATTTTTAAAATGATGTCCGTATGCCTGTGTGTGTATGTGTGTGTGTGTGTGTGTGTGTGTATGTAAACCTCTCATAACTTTTGAACGGGTAGACCCATCGAAACGAGAATTGCGGCATCTGAAAGGAACTTGCTGAACTTAGATTTCTTGAAAATTGGAACTGATTCGGCCAGGTAGATTTTGAGAAATCTCAAAAATAAAGCTTTTTTGAAAGCAGTTTTTTTTAAATATTTTGAAATATTTTCGGAACTACCGAACCGATTGATTCCAAAATCTAATCAGCTCTATTCCTCATAAAACAACGCCAATCTTTGTAAACCGTATCAAAATCGGTTAATCCGTTCGAGAGATATCGTCGGAGAAAAATTCTGCAAAAAAAGTTTTTTCAAAATAATTTCTCAAATTTTTGTTTGATTGATTTTTCTGTAATAAGTTATTTTTTTGTGCTTAAAAAACTGCGTTGTTTGCCGTAAACGGCACCTCGATTACTTAATTCGTTCAAGAGATATCGTTGAAGAAAAATCTTGAAAAAAATTATTTTTCCAAATATTTTCTCAAATTTTCGTTAGATTGATTTTTTTGTAATAGAAAAAAACTGCTTCGATTACCGTAAACAGCATCTCGATCGGTTGATTCGTTCCAGAGATATCGTTGACAAAAAATTTCCCAAAAGTGTTTTTTCAATATATCTTTCCAAATCTTTGTCAGAATTTTATAACGGTTTATAGTTTCATAGTTTCGTAAATATTTTGATAATAAAAAAAATCAGATGTTCTTTTGGTCCGAAGATCTGTCAAAAAGAAATTGGTTAGGTAGCTGACAAGCATGCTTTGATTAATTTTTACGTTAAATCATACTATGGAAACAAATACCATAACCGTAAACCGTTAATAGAAATTTTATTTATTAATATTGAGAAATTTTATTTTATTATAATATTTCAAATGTCAATATTTATGAAGTTGGAATGATCCTATCTTCCTAATTGGCTGGAATTTTTTAAAATAGCTTTTAACAAACACCGTAGGGGTAAGCCACATCTCAATAGATCGGAAACAGCGGGAAGTTCCAGGGATGGCCTGCAGGGTCAACCGTTTTTCAGATTTTTTTTAATAACGTATTTGTTAATTATTGATTTGCTTAGTAATTAATAAAAGTCTCCCGTAATAGTCATAGGGCTTCCATTAACTTAACGTGCCCAGGGCGTGCAATAGGTTAAACGGCCCTGAATTAAGATACTCATATCTCGTATTGTAGATTTGCAAAATTGCTACAATTTAGATTCAATAATTCTATGCGTTTTTATGTTAAAGAAGAAACAAAAATTGTGTTCGTTACTTTCAGATAATGGTAAAAGAATAAAAAAGAAAATAATATAAAAAAATATGCACCCATACTCGATTTTCAACTGTTCTCCAGTTGGGGAGATTTCTGATACTAGGAAGAGGCCTACAGTAGTAGTATTTTTGCTTGTTAAGTATCATCAAGCACTCCTTAAAGAAGCGGGCATTTTTTTTTTGTTGCACTCTGTATATAGTTAAAGCTATTTTAAGATTATTTTTATACGAGGTCTGTTAGTTACTATAATGGAGCATTGGGGAATCAAATGCAAATGATTATGTTTGAATTTATTTGTTTTGATACCACAGGGAATTTTACTATACATTCAGATGCTAATAGTGAAAAACAAGAAAATATGAAAGACGTTTAGGTAAATGCAAAATAGGTCACAGTGTCGTAACTTCTACTCTAAAGTGTTTTTATCAGGTGAAACCTCATACTCCAGCAATCTTTTAGATCATACTTAGAGTCTCTCAAACAAAGGAAACATCCCTTTACCTTATGTAATATGCATATCATGACCTTCTAAAGCTTTTTTAACAGAGTCTTGTGAATGGATACATTATAGCGACAATTAATTGTTTAACTTGTCTTCAATTTGCTCTAGAAAAGTCAATGCGCATGCGCAAATTATTGAAGAAAACCGCCTGAAAACCCGTAACAGATATAGTTGAAAGAATCAATGAAGCGAAAGCAGATAGAATTAAAATAGCAACTGGTGTCCCGCAGACCAGCAAATTAAGACCAATCTAGTGTTTTCGTTGTACCTAAACAACTTTTCTGGACAGATAAAAGCTGGGTAGGTAATTGTGGCGTCTAATTTCAAATTCAGTCAGATCCAAAAATGTAATTTTTACAGTATGTAATTTTTTATATTATTATTATTATTATTATTACGTGAATAATATAGTTGTCAAAATTTAAAGCAATGTTTGATAAGTATAGCAAACACCATATTGATTTTAAATTCATTCGTTTTAGAATAAAAAAAAAATAAAATAGACAGAAAATCTCCTTTTAAAAAAGTGGATCTGGCGGTGTTTGAAATTAGACGACACAGTTGTTTTGTGCAGACGATACTTCTGAGCTTGTTTGGGATAAATCGTGGGACAATCTAATACTTAAGCTAGTTTTAAATGATTTTAATAAGTGATTCAACCAAAATTATCTATCAATAATTCTCTTAAAGTATACAAATATTCTTATTTTTCTTAAAGTTATAATTATAAGCATATAAATATAAACTAATGCAAACTCTAAATTAATGTGGAAGCAGGAGTAAAAAAACGTTTTTTGCACCCCCCCACCCCCTTCTTCGATATTAAAAACCACCGACTTCTATCTTTACATTAACTTTTAATTTGATAGAGGTTTGCCGAACTATTTTAAATTTTACGAAACTGCAGCTTATACATATCAGAAATGTGAAAAATAACAAGATTCTCATAACAATCAGCGGCGGATTTTTGTAAAATTGTGTCCTAACTCTAACCCTACGTCGCTAATTATTATGAACGCTCTGAATTTAAGTCAAAAAAATAAATTAAGTAAAAAAGATTTTTAAGTTAAATGGTTTTATTTAAAATTAAGACAATAATGATGCTAAAAAAGTACTAAAAGCTAAAAAATAATTCGGTAGGTCTTAGGTACCACTCATCACACCACTCTCCTCATTAATCTAGGACATTAATCAGACAAAAAAATAAAATTGTTGGGCGTAACGTAACCTGAGTAAATTGTAGATAAATAGCATTTAAGTATAATGGTATATCGGTTGACTTGATAGAAATTTCACGCGTCGAACAATTTTATTTTTTTGTCTGATTAATGTCCTAGATTGATGAGGAGAGTGGTGTGATGAGTGGTATCTAAGACCTACCGAATTATTTTTTAGCTTTTAGTACTTTATTACTTAATTTTAAATAAAACCGTTTAACTTAAAAATCTTTTTTACTTAATTTATTTTCAAGTTTTTAGTTTTTTATTTTGTTATTTCATAGAGAACTTTATTCTTCTATTCAAGCCTTTTCATTTGATACCAATATTGAGGTAGTTGTGAAAGAATATATGTAATCCGCCATTTTGTAGTGGCGGCCATTTTGGATTTACAATGGTACAAAATGCACTAAATTGTATTGTCATCAGAACTAAATATGTGCGCCAAATATTAGATCAATCTGTCAACAGAAAGGGGATGAAAAAATATATACTTAATCCGCCATTTCGTTGGCAGCCATACTGAGTTTTCTTGTTTTTTTCATAGTGAACTTTATTCTTCTATTCAAGCCCTTTCATTTGGTACCCATATTGAGGTAGCTGTGAAAGAATATGTAATCCGCCATTTTGTAACGGCGGCCATCTTGGATTTACAATGATACAAAATGTAATAAATTGTATTGTCATCAGAACTAAATGTGTGCGCTAAATATCAGATCAATCTGTCAACAGGAAGGAGGTGAAAAAATATATACTTAATCCGCCAATTTGTTGGCTGCCATATTGGATTTTCTTTTTTTTCATAGTGAACTTTATTCTCCTATTCAAGCCCTTTAATTTGATATCTATATTGAGGTAGTTGTGAAAGAATATGTAATCCGCCATTTTGTAACGGCGGCCATCTTGGATTTACAATGATATAAAATGTAGGGGATGGGGTTGGGTTGTGAACCGGGCTAGGTTGTGAACCATCAGCTTTTTTTTTTCCTTAATTGACACGTATCGCCAATCTGTCTGTATTAGTTTGTAATTTGACATAAGTTAGTTATTGTGCTAATACCGAAGTGTACATTCGTATTGCTTATGCCAGCTGCAGACGTCGTATTGAAAATCTATTTTGAAAAGTTTTTGTGATTGATTGTAAAGTGCTTTCCAAATGACTGAATTCAACACAAAAAGGTGACTGTAATGCATGTTTATTTAGTGTTTTTATTAGTGTATTTGCCATAAGGCAACATACACTATTGGCGTTGGTCGGATGGCGGGACCTAGGGGTCGGACCAAAATTTCTCGACGTTTCATAACCTCCTAAACACATTGGCACCATTTTTTAAAATGTTTATATATATATGTATATATATATATATATATTTATATACGTATATATATATATATATATATATGTGTGCGGGCAATAACTTTCGAAAGAGTTAATTGATTTTAACGAAATTTGGTCCACGTATTGAAATCCATCACCGCAAGAAGCCTATTTAAAATGGGCGTAATCGGGGCATTTTAAGGGTAGTTTTTAGGGGTTGAAAAATGTTTTTGGGCCCCAAAATACCGAAAAAATTCTCAGAATCGTTTCAAAATTGACATTTAACCCTTTAGTAGTAATTAAAAGGTGTCCCTAAAATTTAAATAAAATCGGCGCGACAGGACCGAACTTACAAATTTTATGAAAACACTAGTTTGCAGATAGTGAATTATTTACTGAAAGTTGCATATAATTTGGTATAGAGGTTCGATTGATAATAATATTGCAATTAAGAAAAAAAATGTTATTTTAAGGGCTGTATTAAGGAGTAAAAATTTTTTTTTACCCAAAAACCAACTTAAGTTCGCATAATAAAGCCACACTGCCTGTTTCAGCAAATACACTATATTGTCGGCAGGGTTTTGGCACTGCGACCCGGGTTTTTCAATTTTACGATCCAATATTTGGTTATGTCGAATTAAGATTGTAAGTGTTGTTGTTTTTGACAGGTTCCAAAACTACGTTATGGCTGGGTTGTGAACCAGCCTTGTGGCTGGGTTATGAACCATCCGTTTTTTATGGCCGAAATGCAATGGAGAGCTGCGAACTGACTTCTCCAGACAAAATCGATGATTTGGAGCAGAAGAAAGCAGCAGCTAACTCAAAACCACCAGCAAAGGCAGCACCGAGGAAGGCACAACCACCACCAGCCAAGCGTCCAAAGGCAAAAAAACCATCAAGACCATCAAAACCGTCTGATGAGGACACTGACTTTTGCACCATTTGTTTGAGGTTTTTGCCTAAAGAACTGACCCCTAACAACTCCATCAAATGCAACACATGCAGCCGGCCTGTTCACTTGAAGTGCGCCAATATTGGAACGCGTTCGTATTACACATACAAACATTGCGACACCGATTTGGGTGATGACGAAGGAAATGGTGATTAAACACTTCCATTCATAATTGAAGATTCCAACACACACACACACACAAGCGCACGCACGCACACACCGGTTGTTTAGCCTAAGTGGCGTCATTACTTGTCTTCATTACTTTTACTACTTGTTTTGCCTCTTAAAGCCTTGTGAATAAATAAATGTTTTAGTTTTTATAAAATTATGGGTATTTTACTACCTATTTCCCGATTTTTATCGGGATTTTCCAAATGGTTCACAACCCAGCCACTTCTTTGGAAGAGCCAAAAATCACGTCCTCAGATAATTGGCCGTAGACAGTTGCACTTGAATCCAAACACTAAACTATCTGAAAAAAAAGTTGCGTTTTGTGTTCACCTTTCCACCGGTATCTTGGATTCGTTGATATATTTATTCTCTGTAAAAAGTTACACTTCCAAAACAAAACCCGGTTCACAACCCAACACAATCCCCTATTAAATTGTATTGTCATCAGAACTCAATGTGTGCGCCAAATATCAGATCAATCTGTCAACAGGAAGGGGGTGAAAATTTAATTACTAGATTTGACCCAAACAGATAAATAAATAAATAAATAAACAGGACAAAATAGGGCTTCGGCTGATAGCTGATTGTAGACTTATTCGTTAACATTTTGCAAAAAATCTTTCTCTATAAGGAAGATAAGGACAAATCTAGGTCTCTAATGGACTACTTTTGTAACTTATGTACGATTAACTAGAAAAAAGTAGGCATTAATTGTTTTTTAATGGTTGTCAATGTCACACTACGACCTTATTCGTACTTATTTCACAAAATTATTCCATCACAAACCTAAAGTGACTCTTTCTTTTTCGGAAAAGTTTTTAAAATCTTCAAAATATTTCCAAAATTTAGAGTAATCAACTGACAGCGGCACCCTTGCAACAGCATTTTTTAGCCTCTTAGTGTGGCTTAAATTCAGAGCGTTCGACAGCGTTAAATATTTTTTTTTACATAATTTCTTTAATCACGAAATTATTAATTAAGTAACCGGAATTAATCGGAATATATTTATATACTTTTTTGAGGATATTCAGATATATTAAATAATCGTAGCGAATAAAATATTTTAAAGAAGACTACGTAATATTTTTGTAATACAAAAAAAAATTATATATAGAGTTTACAAACACGTAAAGTGGTAAATTGAATACAATTCTGCGCAAGTTTTCCAACTTTTCTCAACTTCCAACACCCAGAATGCACTGCTTGCCTTCAGTACATTGCAGACTAATGTAATATAATAAAAAGAAAAAAAATTATAAAGTGTATTTGTATGTTGTCAGATTGTGTCTTAATTTTTGCAAATCACGTTCATCTTTGTTACACCCCCTTTCGGTAACGATTTTTAACTCTTTTGTCATTGTTTTCCAAACTATAGAATAAACATCTAACAATATTTGAAGATAAGCATTTGTCTATTTACATTAACTTAAAAAGTCGTAGTAAGTATATTAAATTATACTTTTTTAATATAAAATATACAAATAGGTTTCAGTTTTCTATAATTGTTATGAAACACCCATTAATTAACGTTGCTATGAAATATCAGAAAATAGTATATTACAACACAAGACAGAAAGCTGAAATTCATTCACTGCGCGACACGATGCCCGAGGCAAACAGGGCTTTCAATCTTCTGCCCGTGTGGTGTATATTATTAGTGTATTTGCCATATGGCAACATACACTATTGGCATCGGTCGGATGGCGGGACCTAGGGGTCGGACCAAAATTTCTCGACGTTTCATAATCTCCTAAACACTTTGGCACCATTTTTAAAAATGTTTATGTATATGTATGTATATATATATATATATATATATATATATATATATATATATATATATATATATATATATATGTGTGTGTGTGTGTGTGTGTGTGTGTGTGTGTGTGTGTGTGTGTGCGGGCAATAACTTTCGAAGGAGTTAATTGATTTCAACTAAATTTGCTCCACGTGTTGAAATCCATCACCGCAAGAAGCATATTTAAAATGGGCCCAATCTGGGCATTTTAAGGGTAGTTTTTAGAGGTTGCAAAATGTTTTTGGGCCCCAAAATACCGAAAAAATTCTCCGAATCGTTTCAAAATTGAAATTTAACCCACTGGTAGTAATTAAAAAGTGTTCCTAAAATTTTAATAAAATCGGGCCTACAGGACCGGATTTAAAAATTTTTAGAGACTAGTTTGCAGAGAGCGAACTATTTACTGAAAGGTGTATATAACTTGGTATAGAGATTCGATTGATAATAATATTGCAATTAAGAAAAAAAATATTATTTTAAGAGGTGTATTAAGGAGTCAAATTTTTTGTTTTGCTCAAAAACAGTTAAATTCGCATAATAAACCCACACTGGCTGTATTAGTAAATACACTATATTGTCGGCAGGGTTTTGGCACTGCGATCCGGGTTTTTTTCTTTATATCCGGTCGAAAGCGTGTTTATTATCAAAATTTTTTATTATTATCATAAAAAATATAACCACGTTCATGTTTAATTTTTGTTCCTTATTTCAGCGTTTTTTCGGATATTCACAAAGCATTGGATTTTTTATGTCTTTCTCTAGTTTACTTATAGGGTATAAAGAAAAAACTCTTTCGTCCCATGTTATAGATGGTGTAGAAGTAATTCCAGCAGAGCATAAATGTTAGGCTTTTTGTCATAAATTCGAAGTCAAAAGTACGTACGACCGGATATAAAGAAAAATATTTTTATTTTTTTAAAAGCAAGAAAAGCAGTGTACAATATATTGTAGTTAAACTGAAAAAAAAATTACGCTTTTATGGTGGATGTGGAGATTTTTATGGTGTAGGTGCAAGGTATATTTTTCTTTTTAAAATTTACATTGTTACATATTTTATGTATCCATCTAGTTTGATTTACTGAACCAACAAATGCACTTGACGCAGCAAAAATAATCAGTCGCAGCTTTACATGCCTGTATTCAGGTATGTAAAGTGATCCTTTACGCATTTGTGCGGTAAAGTAAAAGAAAACTGATCGCACCACACCAATTCCGGTTAGTTGTTTTTTCACAACCTATTATTCAAAATCGAACTGTCAAAAATATTGAAAATGAATTGACACGAATTTTTTTATATATATTTTTAAAGAGCTTGTGCGTAAGAGCTTGTGCGTGTTACTGTTAAAACTCGCCGGCACTCGTTTTAAACATATTTCGTAGTAATACAACCATTACGCACTAGATTTACAATTTACTATTTCAAAAACTGTCACTGTACAATTGCTGTTTTTTGTAGCTGTAACGTTTTGATATTTAAAGTATTGAAATTTAATCTAGGAAAAACGTTTACAGATACAAAAAATTGTATTTATTTTATACTGTTTAATCTCGAATTTAGAATATAACTAGTCGGAATGAAATTTTACTGTGTGCTTTTGTGGAAACTCGAAGCATCTTTTTCTGTGTGATTTAACTGCGCTTAATACACCCCTTAAAATAACATTTTTTTTCTTAACTGCAATATTATTATCAGTCTAACGTCTACACCGAAATAAATACACCCTTCAATAAATAAGTCACTATCTTCAAATTAGTGTTTTCAAAAAATGTGTAAGTCCGGTCCTGTTAGCCGATTTTATTAAAATTTTAGGGGCACTTTTTAATTGCTACTAACGGGTTAAATGTCAATTTTGAAACGATTCTGAGAATTTTTTCGGTATTTTGGGGCCCAAAAACATTTTTCAACCCTTAAAAACTACCCTTAAAATGGCCCGATTACGCCCATTTTAAATAGGCTTCTTGCGGTGATGGATTTCAACACGTGGGTCAAATTTCGTTAAAATCAATTAACTCTTTCGAAAGTTATTGCCCGCACACAGATATATATATACATATATATATAAACATTTTTAAAAATGGTGCCAAAGTGTTTAGGAGGTTATGAAACGTCGAGAAATTTTGGTCCGACCCCTAGGTCCCGCCATACGACCGATGCCAATAGTGTATGTTGCCATATGGCAAATACACTAATTATTTTCGAGCCTATGTAAATTTTTTGAAATAAATGTATTTTAATTTAATTTAATGAACAAGCAGTAGACACGATTTACTTGGTAACATTCCTTATAGCATTTGGCTGACGAAGATGCAACGATTGTACCTATCGCGTGTGCGAGAGAGCAAGTGTTTCGCGTAGTGATGGGCAGAATGGAATTCTTTTAAGAATCGAAAACCCGGTATTCGTATACTTTTAAGAATCGAATGAGTATTCGAGAACCGAGAACTGAGAATATTATGAATAATATAATATCTATATTATTCCATAATATTCTCGGTTCTCGCTTCTCATATTGTGATATTCTTATTTCTTTGCACCGCGACAATGTCATAATACCATAGTCTGTACGGACTCTACCGATTAGTAGCGATTGCACTCGATTCAGACTTTATTTGCAATTCTTCTTACGAGAACTCGGTATTCGAATACTTTCAAAAAAGTATTCGAAAACACCGAGAACTTACGAGAATCGGATACTTCTCGATTATAGCATTCGAATACTCCCATCACTGGTTTCGCGGCGTGTCACTTTATAATTTTGGAAATGCACTGATCACAACAGACTGCAGGGGACTGGCATTTGAGTTCTCAGAGCGAACGTAGCTTATGACGATTGAAAGAGATCGGACGCCAGATAATTTGGGTGCTGGCATATGGAACAATAATTTATTGTTGCATCGATAAGGATTTTGGAATTGACCTTATAGGGAGGTTCTGTCTTCTTTCTGGATTTCTTTAGGATTGTCTGAGGTTCTGTCCTCGGTTGAAGTTGTTTTTTTACTATTCGAGGTTCTGTCCGTCGAATACATATCTATTCGAGCTATTTGCTAGTCATTGCTTTTAATGTGTTGTTCATTGTGTGTTAATTGGTTGTACCGTGTATCACAGATTTAATTGAGCACCAATCGATTTGGGGTTTTTCGTTATTTTTTGGGCTGGTTGTTTGACCCGCGTGGTCTTAGTTTGTTACTTTTTTGACCCTTGGATGTTTTTTGTTATTACATTGATACCTTGTTAAATATACTGGGTCTGTGGATCTGGTTCACTTTTCGGTTCCCCGAGCTAGGCCCACGGGGATATTAGGCCACACGGCTTAAGTAGTTTTGGCAGCCTTATTTTATTTGATCTTTGTCGAAGTGACACGTGTGATTTATTTTATTTGACACGGAAAGTTTCTAGTAAATGTCATGGATCTAAAAGGCTCGGAAGTTAGATGTAAATGGAGGCTTGCGCAGGTACAGTCGGTTGAAAAACTAGACACTTGCGCTATATTATTATTTTTAATTTTCTAATTTTTCTTTAAACTAAAGGTCTAATTCCTTGCATAAAGTGATCCAAAAAATTATTTTTCGTGCTTGTCTGTGCAAAACTGTATTTGACATCGTAATCAATTAACAATCAAAGAAACAACTTAACAATAGCGTACTGGACTGTACTTTATAGCAGGAAAGCGACAGTGACACGACAACCAGCGATTACCAATCACGACGAGCGCTCGTTCTGTGCCGGTAACTGGGAGGTGGTGGGAGTCTTCCTTTCCCACTAAACAATCAGGACGGCTCTAAAATAAGTATGCATTTGCGACGCTGTTTGTGACTAGCTTCAGAATCTTTTAGAACCGTGGCGAGTATTATACTGATGTGGCGGTATTTAAATTATTTTTCCATGTTTGTCGTGTGTGTTGGAGACGGTTCTTTGATTTTTTTGGTGGAAGGAGATGGGTTTTTAGCCCGATTTTGGGCGTAACTTTTGTTACATTTATATTTGTTAATTTTAGTGACTGGAGTTCGGATTTTTTTAGTCCAAATTAGGACACTTTCTGTTAGTTTTTTTCTCATATTATTTTACTAGACCGTGGAAATTGGGAGATACCTTGAAGTAATTTAGTTGGACCCACGACCTTAGCGCCGCTGAGGTAGCTAGCCGGTAGCTTGGCGGTTTCACACAACATAGGTCGCCGTTATAATACATATTATATTCGTCAAGAACAATTATCACATTATTTATCTTACAATTATTACATTGTAATACCTGTAAAATTAATAATGTGACAATTGTTATTGACAAATGTATTATGGGTACTATTTTATAATTGCACATGTTCGTGCTTTGAATATATTATAGATTGTGCTCTTTTATTACGTTACGTAACAAAGCTCACTAAACAACAAAGTAACTTTATTGCCTGTTTATGCAATTTATATCTATAGTTACTTGCAATATTGTCACCAAAGCAGACATTAAACTTGTTTTTTACAGTTTCGTTTACTGTTGAATGCTAGCAAATCTAGCATTTATTTATGTACGAAAAATTACATTGTATTAAAAGAAAGTTCAATTTTCTTGTTTTCCGAGTGTTGGAAGACAACGAAATATGTGATACTAAAGTGCTTGCAAATATAAGAATATATTCGATGAAAAAAATAGCTAATGTACAGAACGCAACTCGAAATATGGATATTGTACGTTACACTCGTAGCGGAAGTCAATTGTTGCTTTGCGCGTCAGAGCTGCGTTTAGTTCTAGCAAAAAGTTATACATACATTAATTTTTTTTTTAAATGAGAGATTCATAATAAGTTCTAAAATTTTAAGTGAAAATTACAAACAATGATTGTTAATATTCATAGGTATTTGGATTGACAAGACTTGTTTAAAAATAATTCTTTAATATTTTTGTACAAATGACCAGTTTTGTGTGGTATATAAAGTCCCTTGTGAATGTAATTTATCATACATAGGACAAACAAAACAACATCTTAAGAATAGGATTTCACAACATAAACGGGATTGTAAGAACATTAATATTGTACAACAACAAAACTTGGCATGCAGGGATCCACCGGTAGCAAGTACTGCGTTGTCATTACATCGGTTTGAGACAGGACATTCCTTTGATTTTTCGAAAGTAGAAATATTGGATAAAGAAAAACATTGGAAGAAGAGGAACATCAGTGAGATGTGTTTTATAAAAACACATAATACAGTCAATATGAGATCTGATACGAATAATTTGAGTGCAATTTATAATTTAATTTTAAATTTTTAAAATTTAATTTCGAAATTTTATTTTTGAGTTTTGTTAATTTGATTTTTAAAAAATTTGTAAATTTAATTTTCCAAAATTAGTTTCATGAACGTCAGATGGCGTTGTACATATATTCATAACAACGTATAAGCATCAGTTGTCATTTTTTGTTTATCACACAGTCGTGAATAAATTCTCTTAGATTAGACTTTAATTTATGTTAAATTTTGAATTTAAATAATTCGTTATTGAGGTAAATATTTATTTTTTTTTTTTTTTTTTTTTTTTTTTTTTTAACTATTGAGTCATTTAATTACTAAATAAATATTTTGCTATTTTTACAATTTTACAATAATGAATTTACTTATAATTTAAATTTCTGTAATAATATTTTTGCTTTGTTGATGATAATAATATTATATTTTACTTATATTGTTTATTATGTTAAAAATTATCTACTAGTTATATTTTCACAACTCTTGACTTGTAAAAATGATATTTATTTATTTATTTTTTGTGTTCTAATTTTAGTACCTGAAGAAGTCTCGAGACAGACGAAACGTTGTACAAAAATATTAAAGAATTATTTTTAAACAAGTCTTGTCAATCCAAATACCTATGAATATTAACAATCATTTATTAATATGGATATGAATACAGTAAATCATTACAAACAATAGTTGGTGGATCGGTAAGTACGTCCGAGCTGTACATGTTACAAACTTTATCGACTCGCATTGGTTTTATTTTTTATTCACTTTAGGTAAAAGTACTGAGCCCTCGGTGTATAAGCCTAATTGATATTTTTTTTTGCTGTTCGCATAAATCAGCTTTCTATGGAATCCGGTATATCTGTTTTCAAAGAAGTTAATTGCTTAGTTATCGTGTTTGTGTTACAAGTTTAACAAACTAATAATTGCATAGGATATGAACTGTAGATTGGTTGTTCGCTTTATTTATTCTGACTGTGAGAAAGAAATCTGTCAATAATCGTAGTCTTTACTTTGTTCAATTCATAGGCGTACGCAGTATGTTTTTTTTAATTCGTTTTTAAGAAAGAAAGATAGCGAATTCTGAATTATTGGACACTAAAGAAACTAGAAACTCCAGATGCGATACTGGTACGTACATAAAATAATCTAACCTAAAGAAAAACTATAAAAAATATGTTTACAGTATCTACTGTTTTCACTTTACTGACAGCAGAGGACGTAATTTTTTTTCGTAACAAGATTATGGACCGAAACGCCTGCAAGTTTTTGAGCTTTATATGTAAATTTACGAGTGTCTGTTTTCACTTAAGGGGTTATATACAAAGTTGGGGCGAAAAAGTGAGCTAAGTTCGTGATTTTTTAAAATTGTTTTATGCAAATTTTATCGGAAAAAGCAAAACACAGTGTTCTATTAGTACTATCGAAGAAATAAAAACACTTTGAGTTTCGAAAAAATTTTGAAAATTGTCGGAGTTATGGCCTATGCCCCGCAGCGCTTTTTTTTGCAGTGGCTTGCGGTGAACATTCTCCAAGGGGAACCGCTCAACCGAAATCAAAAAAGTAAAAAAATTATTTAAGAAAAATGTATTGTGGAGTACTTGAACGATTCGGTTTCCCAAAAAAATTTTTTTTTTCAATAAAAAAACCACGTTGACAGGAAAAATCAATTTTTTTAGTGGTCAAAATTTCAAAAAAAAATTCATTGCAAAAAAATAAAAATTTTCGGATGAAAAATGAATCGTTCAGGTACACGAGATCTTAAATACGAATATTTAAAAAAAAAAGTTTGAAAATCGGGTGAAAAGTTTTTGAGATATCACGTTCACCGCAACAGTACTTTTGAAAAAAACGCATTCCGAGATAATCGCGTTTAAAGTTTTGTGTCAACTTCATTCGTGCGAAACATTTGTTCAGTCAAATTTACAAAACTTGAAAACCAGTGATCCGATCTGGATGAAATTTTGCACAGATATTTTCGAAAGTATATACTTTCAGAATATGCAAAAAAAAATTCGATTTTTCAAGCCCCAACTTTGTATATAACCCCTTAAGTGAACATTTTTAAAACTACATTTAAAGCTGAAAGTCGTATTAGAAACCGAGTGTTAGTGTTCCGTTTTGTTATCATGTTGGTGTGGAACCCTAAATATATATACAGTTGATATCAATTTATATAAATCAATAGACGAGACACCGCACTTATTTAATAAAATACTGTCAAAAAAAGGATTCGCTATGTTTTTTACTGGACGAAGGAATATTGAATGCTTACATTATATCTGACTCTTGGATCGATGAGAAGAGTTCTCGCTACCGCAAGACTGCCTGTGCTGCTGGCTCCTTTCACAGCTCCTTGAGCGTGACTCTTTAATGATCCCACTGAGCCTTTTAACAGGTCCGGCTTGTCTACTTCCGGTCCTCCGAACTCCTGCAGCTGCTGCAGCCAACAACATAACATCGCTTCAATACCTTCGTCCACCTGTAACAAAATTAAAACCTTTATTAATTAAAGATCTTTATGATACAAGGATAATCGGGTGTGAAACTATTTCGTTGTGTATATGACATTATCACATTTCGTTATTAAAAGTTCCAGTTCGCAGGTTCTAAGGCTCTTTGTAACAGTGAAATTTAATTTATTACTAAATAAATGAATTGACAATTTGAATTAGTCTTAAATCAAAATAACCCTGGCTGTTTGTGGCGTTTGAACATATTTTTTATATGATATAAACGTGTGTTCTTTTTGTCTGTCTGACCTAGTCTTTTACCATTCCAACTCTACTAGTAGGGATTGCAATCCAGCGGCATTTTCAATCCAGCTGGATTTATGGTGTATCAAAACAAATCCAACTGGATCCAGCATTAATCGATTTTTCAAATAAATGAGACAATTTTTGTTCCAAACTCTAGAAACATTAATAACTATTTATCTACATGTACATCAAATATTCTTTTGTAATTATAAGTAATTTTTGGAGTTAGTAAAGTACTCTAACAGTAAATAATAGTTACGAATATTCGGGGTATTATTATTAATTATCACAATACAATCATAAATCATCTAAATTGATATGCTAGATATCTGAAATAGTTATTCATTTGCCTATATAACTATGTAATCCCAGTTTCTCAGTCTCAATAATTTTCGAAATAAAATCGCGTAGCCGCATTTAAAATCTTTACTTAACTCTTATTAGAATAAATCTTTAATATAAATTATATTATATAATTTAAGATTTGACTTGTCTTTTAAAGAATGAAGCCAATCAATTATGTACTTAACAGTTTTTTTTTAGTTTTCTGAAAGTAAGATCTCAAAAAAGAAATGATATTGATGATGTTATCTCTTGGCCTACTTTTTAAGAAAACTTCAAATATACAGTAATACCCCGACTTACGCTACCCCGGTTTACGCGAATTCGGAGATACGCGGTTTTTCTTGATCAAGACATTGAACAAACTGATTCGTATGACCCAGTTGAATCGGAAAATCAAATGACGATTTCAAACTTAACAGAAGGCCCTCAGTACTATTGAAAAGGGGTTACAAATTTTAGAAAAAATAGATACCAATGAAGAGCGCGTGTCTACTACAAAACGGGAAATAAAAATGTTACTGGCATGCTACGAGGAAATTTTACGTGAGAAGAAGAAAATCTTAACTCGTCAGACGACATTGTTAGTATATATGAAGCCTTCGACATAAAAATAACTTTGATTTACGTTGTTTTATTCCTACTAATGTAAATTGTTTTAATTATCTAACATTTTATTAAACATGTTTCTTCTAAATTATTGTTTTCTTTAGACTCCGGTCCCGATTACACAAACTTTATACGTATTTATTTGCAAGGTTGAGCCCCGACTTACACGAATTCGACTTACACGGCTATCTCTTGGTCCCACCTATCGCGTAAGTCCGGGGTATTACTGTACCCGGTTTTTAGCTGATTGCGGATCCGCACCGCTGGATCCAGCAAGGTCAGAAATGTGCTGATTCCAGCTGGATTACTGAATTGCTGGATCCAGCATTGCAATCCCTATCCACTAGTGAGGAATTGTACTAATTAAGCTCAAAATTCACTTTAACAGTAAAAAAAACCCGGGTCGCAGTGCCAAAACCCTGCCGACAATATAGTGTATTTGTTTGTATAGGGCAGTGTGGTTTTATACTTTTATTATGTGAAATTAAGTTTGTTTTTGGGCAAAATAAAAAATTTAACCCCTTAATACACCCCTTAAAATAACATTTTTTTTCTCAATTGTAATATTATTATCAATCTAACGTCTACACCGAATTAAAGACACCCTTCAATAAATAACTCACTATCTGCAAATTAGTGTTTTCAAAAAAATTGTAAGTCCGGTCCTGTCGGGCCGATTTTATTAAAATTTTAGGAACACTTTTTAATTACTACTAAAGGGTTAAATGTCAATTTTGAAACGATTCTGAGAATTTTTTCGGTATTTTGGGGCCCAAAAACTTTTTTCAATCCCTAAAAACTACCCTTAAAATGCCCCGATTACGCCCATTTTAAATAGGCTTCTTGCGGTGATGGATTTCAACACGTGGGCCAAATTTCGTTAAAATCAATTAACTCTTTCGAAAGTTATTGCCCGCACACACACACACACACACACACATATATATATATATATATATATATATATATATATATATATATATATATATATATATATATATATACAGTAGAACTCCAATTATCCGAATTAATGGGGACCGGGACCCATTCGGATAATCAAATATTCGGATAATCGGATTTTTTTTAAAAAAATTGCCATTGGAGAGAATAAAAGCTACGTTTTGATATTGCACTATTTTTTTATTGAATTAAATGAAAGAAACATGAAATTTTCACATGTTTTAAATATAAATAAAATGTACTTATGTACATACAAGTTTAGAAATAAAAATCATTGTTTTTTAAACATCTCCGTTAATGTAAGCTGTTTTGCGGTCTTCAACCGTTTTCGGGCAGCCAGGTCACGCATTCGCTTGACGGTGAGCAGTTGCAAGTGGTCACACTCGGGCTGACGCTCCATCCACTTCAAAGCAGTCTCGAGGCCGGCAAATGCTTCACTAGCTGATGGTCCAGCGTCTACTTCAACATCAGCAGAAAGTTCTTCTTCCACTTCCACTTCAACATCTTCTCTCACACTTACAACAATTTCATCGTCATTGAGAATTTGAAAACCAGGGTCAGACGTGTCACAAGCCATCCACTCTCCTACATCTTCAGCACTTACTTCTGTACAACCAGGATTTCCCATAGAACGTTGCTGCAAAAACCATTTAAACACGGCATCTTCCAAATTTTTGTTGGTTGCTGGCTTCATTGTTTTCCTGGAGGAACTTCCATCTTCATTTTCAAGCACCGAAACAAAGTTTAAAAGTGTTGACTTACTGTTTTTAATGTCAGAAATTGTTGCTTGTCCAACACCATAAATCTCAGACAACTTCTTACCCGTTACACCTTTATCGAGTTGCTCTATAATTTTCAGTTTGTCCGCTAACGATAGCACAACACGTTTTCTTTTCGAAGCCATGGTATAAAAACAATACAGTATTGTACACGCACAAACAAAAGTGAGCAAGGTCAATAGCACACTGGCTAATCAAAACAAACAATGACAGGTGCGGCCGTGACTGCAATGCGCCGGAACTTGTCTTAACTTGCCGTTGTGCCTACACTGACTTCGCGGGGGGAAGTCAGTGTAGGCACAACGGCAAGTTAAGACAAGTCAAGTCAAGACTTGACGCGCAAACACTGGCTTCGCGGGGGGAAGAATAATAGCGCACTTAGACTTTTTTTGGACAATTTTTTGTGATTCGGATAATCGGCGATTCGGATAGTCGGAGTTCGGATAATTGGAGCTCTACTGTACGTATATATATATATATATATATATACGTATATAAATATATATATATATATATATACATATATATATATAAACATTTTCAAAAATGGTGCCAAAGTGTTTAGGAGGTTATGAAACGTCGAGAAATTTTGGTCCGACCCCTAGGTCCCGCCATCCGACCAACGCCAATAGTGTATGTTGCCATATGGCAAATACACTAAAAATGGCACTTCTCTAACATCCCTACCGGACGTAAATTAATCCTGTTATTAAATAATAAAAAACTCGAAAAAAATAATATCTAAAATATGCAGTTTTCACTGAAATGAACATGATCACTTTTAAATTAGATTTTCCTCTACATCCATCAATTATGAATGCTATAACCATTGTTAAATATTCACCCTTAGGTACTGCTTCCATAATATGATGTTATCATTTCTTTTTTTTTTTTTTGTTAAATTAAGAATTACAACGACAATATTGCATCTAGACCATTCGTGTCTGGAGGGAAAACAAGAAGGCATATTTCCAAATGAGTAACGAAAAAGATATTCCTTTTATGAGAACTTAAGTGAAATATTTATTTCAATGTATTTTTGAAATATAAGAAATATAAGGAATGTACTTATTAGTGTATTTGCCATATGGCAACATACAATATTGGCGTTGGTCGGATGGCGGGACCTAGGGGTCGGACCAAAATTTCTCGACGTTTCATAACCTCCTAAACACTTTGGCACCATTTTTGAAAATGTTTATATATATATATATATATGTATATATATATATATATTTATATACGTATATATATATATATATGTGTGTGTGTGTGTGTGTGTGTGTGTGTGCGGGCTATAACTTTCGAAAGAGTTAATTGATTTTAACGAAATTTGGTCCACGTGTTGAAATCCATCACCGCAAGAAGCCTATTTAAAATGGGCGTAATCGGGGCATTTTAAGGGTAGTTTTTAGGGGTTGAAAAAAGTTTTTGGGCCCCAAAATACCGAAAAAATTCTCAGAATCGTTTCAAAATTGACATTTAACCCTTTAGTAGTAATTAAAAAGTGTCCCTAAAATTTTAATAAAATCGGCCCGACAGGACCGGACTTACAAATTTTTTGAAAACACTAATTTGCAGATAGTGAGTTATTTATTGAAGATGTAGACGTTCGATTGATAATAATATTGCAATTAAGAGAAAAAAAATACACTATATTGTCGGCAGGGTTTTGGCACTGCGACCCGGGTTTTTTTTTCTTTCTCTCTACCTGTTCATTTCCTTCACTCCTGACGCTATTGAACGAAATTATTCTTATCGTCGCAAAAGAAGTTTCACTTCAAAAAAACGTTAATAATTAAAACAACAAAGTTTAGCGGCAATTTCGTTACACAAGTTTGACTTCTTGTTACCCGCTAATTACTGTCAGTGCAAACATTTAATTGGTGGAGAATAAATATGTTTTGTGCAACAGCATACAATTCTTTATTCCTCTGTGCACAGTCATTTATCATTCCAGAGAGTGTTATTGTTAGGCGGTGCCGTCTTTAGCTTTAAGTGCTACTTGGCTGAAGCCAGATCGGACTCCAAATTTATCCTGTCATTTTTAGTGTATTTGCCATAGGCAACATACACTATTGGCGTTGGTCGGATGGCGGGACCTAGGGGTCGGACCAAAATTTCGTAAAAATCAATTTACTCTTTCGAAAGTTATAGCGCACACACACACACACACACACACACACACACATATATATATATATATATATATATATATATATATATATATATATATATATATATATGGGTGTGTGTGTGTGCGCTATAACTTTCGAAAGAGTAAATTGATTTTTACGAAATTTTGCCCACATGTTGGAATCCACCACCGCAAGAACCCTATTTAAAATGGGCCCAATCGGACCATTTTAAGGGTAGTTTTTAGGGATTGAAAAAAGTTTTTGGGCCCAAAAATGCCTAAAAAATTCTCAGAATCGTTTCAAATTGAAATTTAACCCTTTAATAGCAATTAAAAAGTGCTAGTAAGAATGCGCTCCTGATACTGCATTTTAATATAATGGCGATCTTAAATAATTTTACAAACTAATTGTTTATCTTCTAATTTATAGGGAAACGCGGGGCTGGACGTTCTGATTTTGAAAGAAACAAAATATACTGTTCAAGCAAAGTCTAGTTTTTAGTGTATTTGCCATATGGCAACATACACTATTGGCATCGGTCGGATGGCGGGACCTAGAGGTCGGACCAAAATTTCTCCACGTTTCATAACCTCCTAAACACTTTGGCACCATTTTTAAAAATGTTTATATATATATATGTATATGTGTGCGGGCAATAACTTTCGAAAGAGTTAGTTGATTTTAACGAAATTTGGCACACGTGTTGAAATCCATCACCGCAAGAAGCCTATTTAAAATGAGCGTAATCGGGCCATTTTAAGGGTAGTTTTTAGGGGTTGAAAAATGTATTTGGGCCCTAAAATACCGAAAAAATTCTCAGAATCGTTTCAAAATTGACATTTAACCCTTTAATAGTATTTAAAATGTGTCGCTAAAATTTTAATAAAATCGGCCCGACAGAACCGGATTTACAAATTTTATGAAAACGCTAGTTTTCAGATAGTGAATTATTTGCTGAAAGGTGTATATAATTTAGTTTAGAGGTTCGATTGATAATAATATTGCAACTGAGAAAAAAATGTTCTTTTAAGGGGTGTATTAAGGAGTCAAATTTTTTATTTTGCCCAAAAAACCAACTTAAGTTCGCATAATAAAGCCACACTGCCTATATTAGTAAATACACTATATTGTCGGCAGGGTTTTGGCACTGCGACTCGGATTTTTTTTTCTTTCTAAACTGTTATATAGTTGAGCTCATGTATTTTCAACATCATCTGCTTTCAACTGATTTTATTCGTATTTCAAGTTTTTAGTCCCTACATCTTACGCAAAGTGTTTCCTCCTATGCTACTCAGCTAATGGAAAATACGTTTCGTAACGTTTAATCTTAAATTATTGACTGTCGGAACGCTCTGAATTTAAGCCAAAAATAGGGCTTCGGCTGATAGACTGTAGACTTATTCGTCAACATTTTGCAAAAATTCTTTCTCTATAAGGAAGATAAAGAACAAATCTAGGTATCTAATGGACTACTTTTGTAATTTATGTACGATTTACTAGAAAAAAGGTGGCATTAATTGTGCCAAAAAACAAACGTTTCAATATCACACTAGACCTTATTCGTACTATTTCCCAAAATTGTCCCATCACAAACAAAAAGTGACTCTTCCTTTTTCGGAAAAGTTTTTTAAATCTACAAAATATTCCCAAAATTTAGAGTAATCAACTGATAGCGGCACCCTAGCAACAGCTTTTTTTAGCCTCGTAGTGTGGCTTAAATTTAGAGCGTTCCGACAGCCTTAACGGCTTTTTCTGATCAATCTATGACTGCCACGGAGTGAGAATGAAGAAGAAGTTAAAAATACAGGAGTTGATTAGTCCCGACAGTTTGAAAATATATCAGTTCTCTTGTAGTTATTTTTCTTATTAGTGTATTTGTCATTTTTAAAACTGTCTTTATTGGAGTTCCAAACAACATTACAGTTTATTTTATTATAATTACATACTTAAGTTATAAGATTTTTTACTTTCAAGAACTAATATGTATTTTATATAATTGATATTATTTATTGCTTTTGATATCTTATTCTGATTGAAAAAAATGTTAATTGTAACAACTGCCGCTTCCTGTACGGTACGTCCAAATGTTTAAATTTTAAGTCAACAGGGACTAGATCATTATGGATGGTTCTACGACAGATTCGGAACACCGATCATTGTAGATTCATTATCGTACCACTATTCGTATCTGTGGCGGTGTTTTAGACCTGTTGTGTTATCATCCATAATAATATACTATGGAGTGATATCATATTTTCGTTATTTATATTTAATGTTGCTTACGGCTTGTGGTACTTTCAATTTTTTTGAAGGTCTCTGATGTTTAGAATTAGAGTAATCAGGTCTCGTTAGTCGGGGATTTTAAAATATACCATGTATACACTTTTAGTTATTTATCATGATACTTGATAAGTTTCGGTCATCTTCGATTACGTAATAAAGTTTAGATTGCATTTTGATCGTTAAATTCCCTTGATATTTGGTTAAATATATCAGTTGTGTCTATTATTTGCAACCAATTTGAAAATTTAATTTAGTGTCGTTGATAAATAGCATGATTAAAGTTCTATTAAATTAAATGACATCATAAAATATCTATGAGCGGATGTGAAGTTAAACCCACAACAGCTCGATTGAAAGGCCAGTACACCAACCGTTACACTAAATGGAAAAGTGTAGCTTTTAAACGTTAAATAATAACATGGAAAGAGATCCTTACTCTTCGACTATCTGTCACTTGGGGGAAGACAAAATCAGTTGCTGTCAGAAGAATCTTGTACGGTCCTTTTTCAAGTCTCTTTTTCACATAATGGTTTCTGAAATACAAAAAACAAAAACGTTTTTGGTGTCAATATTATGCATCTTTGAAATTTTATTATGCTGATCGACTTACAGTAAGTAGACAAGAATGAACTTGATGGGGAATTTATATATTTTGTGCTTATTTGAAAACGCAACGAGGTGATTTGAGTGTCATTTTGTTAGAAATTTACGGCTTTACTAATATAGTACAAAAAATACATGCAAACAGCGTTACAGTTGATGTGCGAATACCAGAGGCGTAATTAGGTAACCAAACCCTGGTGCAAGAAAAAAAACTGGGGCCCTAACTAAACTGTTTAGGTTTTATCAAGCGGAAGTATAAATATATATAGGCATAATTACTTTAAAGGTGCCAAGTTTACAGAAAAAATTTTAAAACTGAAAATAATATAAAGAGATCAGGTGAAAAGACCAATTTTTTTAAGTACGTTTTTATTTAATGTAGACGTTTCGTCGGTATTATTCCGACTTCTTCATGTACCTTGCAAATTTAGTTAAAATATGTCAGACTAATATTTTTTTAAATAAAATAATGAATTACAATAAAATTCAAAAAATTATTAGCGTCAAATGATGAAATTTATAATATTTTTAGTAATTTAAAGTTTATTATTAAAAATATTATAAATTTCATCATTTGACGCTAATAATTTTTTGAATTTTATTGTAATTTATTATTTTATTTAAAAAAATATTAGTATGACATATTTTAACTAAATTTTCAAGGTACATGAAGAAGTCGGAATAATACCGACGAAACGTCTACATTGAATAAAAACGTACTTAAAAAAATTGGTCTTTTCACCTGATCTGTTTATTTAATTTATTTCAAGACCTTTTTTTCCTAATATGAATAATATAAACTTTTCTATAAAAGGTTTTTGTTGCAATAAAGTCTTAATTTATTTAACGGATTGTTTTTATAGACCGTTTCCTTTTTGCCTGAACCCACTAAATATTACGGAGAATCTGTTAAGTTGGCAACACTGCGCAAACAACAGAAAGAATACAGGGGAATTATCTACAAGTTTTGAACAGAAGTTCGAAATTCGTTGGGAATTCCCCTGTATTCGTTCAAATGAGTTTCCATGATTAAAGTCGTGTTGCAACCTTCCGAAGGTGGTAAAATTTTTCGCTAGTTCAATTTGAGGTTTGCTGGTCAGGGTCCGAGGGTCCCCTGACCTTAGGGTCCTGGTTGATACGCCACTGGCTAATGCATGAATTAAATAATACAGTATCATGAAAGATTTTACCTCGTGAACGCCACCAGGGCAATGACTACGATGGCGAAAAGTGAAGAACAAACGACGATGATTAAAACGTGTGCTGTTTTCATCGGCATTAATGGCAAACAGTTGTCGTCTTCGCACACGTCGGCAACATCCTTTTGTATATGTTTCCATTTCCAGTCGTCAAAGTTTCTCTCTAATTTTTCGGCTTTGTAATTTATACGCTTCTCAAAGACAGCTTTCTTCGTTGTAAAATTATGGAATATTCTCAAAATAGGTCGCCATTTTGATATTGTATTCTTTGTTATATTATCATAATATTCATACCAGTCTAGTAATGCAAACTGGAAATATTTATTTGGTGTTCTGATACCTTTTTGACGATTTATAATTATTTTCAAACCGTCTTTTAAATGTTCTAAAACTGAATTTTTCAAAATTGTCGAATAATCGGAAAATAATTCTTTAACGTCATGTTCTTCCGATGTTGCTGTATATATTAAAATATTTTTTTGCAAAGTAGGTGTTAACTTTTCTATAAACTTTTGTGTAAAATTAATGATTTTATGTTGTTTAAATAAATATGATAGATCAGCGTTAAATATTTTTTCTAATGTAGATAAAGTTACATTCTGTGAATGATTTTGATGATAATTTGCGTTACTTCTACTATTATTATTATTATTACTATATTGTACATTGTTGGAAGACGAGGGACTAACATTAGAAGTATTGACATTAGACAAGATCGAGTTATTCATAGAGTTACTGGAAGACAGGATATTATTTGAATATGAATGAGAGGTTTGGAGATAAGGTATAATCGATATGACATCCACTATTACTATAAATGTGCCGAAACGTTGAGAGACTCGCATGTTGTCAATTGTTGATAAAATTGATTGGCCGACTGGATGCAGCGATGCACATATTATTATAACTGAAAAAGAAAAACGAACTTCAAAAACAATACGGTTCATGAATTAATAAAAATAGTGTTGGGAATAATCGAATGATTTTGATAAATGATCGATTGATTCAAAATGACGCATCATCATAATAGAATAGAATAGAATAGCATTTTTATTCTGTAAGTTGGAACAACATAGAACAGGTCAGATTTAAAATTTAAAGGTTACACAAAACATAATAAAAGAATAGTGCACATATTATAATTTAGAACATAATGTAAATAAGCATTCACTCATACTATAGAAATTTTGAGAGTTTAAAAATGCCACAAGCAATTTTTTTTTACATATTTTTAATGGAAGACCTTTTCTCTCACAGGGTAACTTATTAAATATTTTTATAATGAAGTTCAGTGGGCTCTTAAGGACACTGGATATATGCGTTAATGTTAATATAAGATTTTCTTTTCTTCTATAGTACCCTAGGCATGTATTATTATTATCAACGAAAAGATGTGGAAATTTTACTACAACTAAAGCACAATCCAGTATACAGGGTGTCCCATAAGTCGACGTCCAAACGAAGTGAGGTGATGGGGGAGGTCATTTCCTATCAAAATAACCATAAATGTGATTATCCAATTGTTTACGGTTCGAAAGTTATTTCAATTTTTGTATTTTTCTCTGAAATCGTGTAGTGCTTATACTAAAAAATTAATTTAAAAAAATCTATGAGTTGTTTGGTTGATTTTTTTTAATAGGATCCTGAAGGGCCTGCCTTTCCAAAAAAAATAATTTTCATGAGCTCTGTTATCATCTGTCAAATAAAAAAAATGGTTTTGTAAACACTTTTCGGTGGCAAGAAAAATATATTTGATTTTAAATTCACGTTGACAGAAAAAAAGTGTTATAAAAAAAATTGACCAATTATCAGAAAAACTTGTTCATTTAATAGAGATTCTAACGCGGTATAGTACAACTCGTTATTCATGACAGTTTTTTTTATAACAATTTTTTTACATGCAAGTCGTGTTTGTTAAAAAATACATTTTCGAAAATTTCAAAATCTAAGTTGGCTGGAACGACTTAAACAAATTAATACGTTCCTCTTTCATTCACTATTTCTAATGTATGCTCGCTATTCGTTTTATTACTAGTAAACCTCCGACTTGACTTTTCATTTTGTACTTTGTTATTTGGACCTGCGCTTGGTAATTTGAACTTCGATTCTGTTTGTGATTTGGACTCTTTTCAAGTTGGACGCATCAAAATGGTTTATTCCCATCGGGAGTATGCAGAAATGCACTATGTCTATGGGTTTTGTGACGAGAATGCTCGGGCTGCTGCAAGAGAATATCGGGCACGATATCCCAACCAAGAACACTATCCTGACCACAGGGTGTTCCAAAGTAATAATAATAATAATAATAATGGATTTATTTTCGTGTAGCCAAATAGGCAAGAAATTGTCAGGATAAATATTACAAGTAAATTACATATTATAATGTTGTTACACATTTAAAAATTCATCAATTGAATAGTAACTTTGCTGAATGAGAAATTTTTTTAATGCATTTTTGAATAGACTTATGTCTAGATCTTTTATCTCCGCAGGTAAATTATTATAAATGTTAACCCCAGAGCAAACAGGGCCTTTGCTATAAAGAGACAGGCATTGTGGTGGAATTACACAATCTGTCTTTTGCCTTGTGTTATAGTTATGTACAGTTTGATTCGTTGGAAAATTATTTAAGTTTAATTTTACATATAATGAGATGAAATATATATAGATGCTAGGCAGTGTTAAAATGTTGTTGTTTTTAAAAAATTCTTTGCATGACGTTCGTTTTGACAAGTTAAAGATTATTCTGATAGCATATTTCTGTTTAATAAATAATCGGTATAAATTAGTGCAATTACCCCATGCTATTATTCCATATTTTAAGTGGGGGAAAATCAATGAGTAGTATACGGTCAATTTAATTTGTAGATTGTCATAATCTCGAGATATTTTACGAAGGACGAAGATAGATTTTGAAATTTTTTTACACATGTTTGTTACATGATCAGAGAAAGTTGCACTATTGTTAATAATTAAGCCCAGAAAAGAAAATTGCGTTACATTAACAATTGTAGATTTATTTAAACTAACACTTAGGTCTTGGTTACATTTATTTTGGACGGTTTTGAATAACATAGTTTTTGTTTTTTGCAAGTTTAAATTTAAATTATTTTTCGAGCACCAATTATCAAACAGCTTAATTGTGTCATTATTTTTTTGTTGTAAATTGTTTATGTTGTCACTGATGTTAATTAGGCTACAGTCATCAGCGTACAGAATGATTTTGTCCACATTAGGCAAGTTATACTCTAGGTTATTTATATAGATAATAAAAAATAGTGGGCCAGGCACTGAGCCTTGCGGTACACCTTGATGTAGAAATAACGGATCGGACATCACTTTAACATCGTTATTATTGATGTAAACATACTGACTACGCTCGGAGAGATACGATTTTACCCACTGGAATGGAGTACCACGAATGCCAATATTTTCCAATTTCTGTAGCAGTATGGCATGATTTACAGTGTCGAAGGCCTTACTGAGGTCACAATATATTGCTGACACATACTTTTTGTCGTTGAGACTTTTTACTATGGTTTCAGTAAAATCAAAAATAGCTGTCTCTGTAGATTTCCCTTTCGTAAATCCATGCTGGGCAGGAGAAAGAATATTGAAATTTTCTATGTATGATGTTAATCTAGTGCTGAAGGCGTATTCGAAACATTTGGAGAAAACTGAAAGTAGGGATATGGGCCTGTAATTAGCCACATTTTCGGGATTGCCTTTTTTAAATATAGGAACTGTTTTGGCAACCTTGAGTTTGGAAGGAAAGACCCCGGATGAAAAAGATAAATTTATTAGATAAGTTAGCGGGACAGTAATATTAACGCAATTTCTGATTAAGCGACCTGGTATTTCATCAGTTCCACATGACAAATTATTTTTTACACTATTAATAATTGATCTAACTTCATCAGCAGTAACAGGGTGTAAGAAGAAGTTGTGATCAAGGACCTTGTTTAAGTCCTTGCCATGTGTTAAAGATGACGGAGGAGCATTTGACTGAACAAAATATGAATTAAAATAATTTGCAACTGAAAGCTGGTTTGATAATATCCTATTATTGTCAGCGGCAATAGTTATTTTGTCATCAGTTTTTTTATTGCCAGTAGACACGTTCTTTATCGTTGACCATATAGCTTTTGTTTTATCTTGCGAGGAATTTATGAAATTTGATATTGTGTTAGACTTGTGCAATTTGATGAGCTTTTTATGTTGTTTTTTACATTTTTTATAATAATTTTCCAACAGTGGAAATTCCTTACTTAAAACAAACAAGTCATTTAATTGGCTTCTATAATAACGTATTTCATTATTAATCCAAGAATTCTGAGTACCATTACGTTTAATAGTCGATGTAATGGGAAACGCACTTTCAAAATAATAATTAAATGTTGCAAGGAAATTATTGAAACTTTCATCAAGGTCATTACTAGTCAAAACATTGTCCCAAGATTCAGTGGAAATTAAATGGTTAAAGTAAGAAATATTACGGTCAGAATATATTCTTTTTTTGATATTAGAGTTTTTATGACTGACTTTGCTGACAGAAAAAGTAATACTTTGTGCAAAATGGTCTGAGATACAACATTTTAACACAGCAGATGTATATTCTTTAATATTAGTGAATATATTATCGATTATGCATCGGCGGTACATAGAAGGTGAAATCCCTGGGAATGAACAAAGGGCTGGAAGACCTAGACTTGACATCGACGAAGATGAAATAATTGGAATGGTGACAGAGGACCCATCTACAAGTGTTCGTCGTTTGTCAAGACGTTCGGAAGTTTCGAGGTCCACAGTGCACCGTATTTTAAAAAGGGATCAGTTACATCCATACCATGTGCAACGTGTGCAAGCACTTTTACCCACTGATTATAAGAAAAGGGTGCAATTTTGCCGAGAAATTCTACGTCGGAACAGGGAAGATCCTCAGTTATTTAATAACATTTTGTGGGGTGACGAATCGAGCTTTCGAAGGACGGGAGTATTCAACATCCATAATTTTCACTCTTGGGATTATGTAAACTCTAGAGCTATAAGAAACGACCATTTTCAACATCAGTTTGGGGTCAACATGTGGGCGGGAATTATTGAAGGTAAAATGATTGGGCCCCTTGAGCTACCCAGAAGGATCGGGAGCGATGAATATCTTTATTTTTTGCAAAATGATTTGGGCGGCTTACTGGAACACGTGTCGCTAGAAACACGCCGAAACATGTGGTTGCAGCACGATGGGGCTCCTTGTCACTATGCTTTAGTAGTGAGACGATACCTCAACACCGAATACACAAATCGCTAGATTGGAAGGGAAGGAACCATCCAGTGGCCACCGCGGTCACCTGACCTAAACCCCCTAGACTTCTTTTTATGGGGTTACTTCAAAGAACTGGTCTACGCGACAGAAAACCAAAACGAACATCAGCTGCGGCAAAAAATAAGAATTTCGACCAATACAATACAAAATAACGAACGGGCGTTTCGACTAATTTCGAACATTTGTTGCAACTTTAAATAAAATTTGGTTCATTTGTGTTAGACTAGCCAACTTAGATTTTGAAATTTTCGAAAATGTATTTTTTAACAAACACGACTTGCATGTAAAAAAATTGTTATAAAAAAAACTGTCATGAATAACGAGTTGTACTATACCGCGTTAGAATCTCTATTAAATGGACAAGTTTTTCTGATAATTGGTCAATTTTTTTTATAACATTTTTTTTCTGTCAACGTGAATTTAAAATCAAATATATTTTTCTTGCCACCGAAAAGTGTTTACAAAACCATTTTTTTTATTTGACAGATGATAACAGAGCTCATGAAAATTATTTTTTTTGGAAAGGCAGACCCTTCAGGATCCTATTAAAAAAAAATCAACCAAACAACTCATAGATTTTTTTAAATTAATTTTTTAGTATAAGCACTACACGATTTCAGAGAAAAATACAAAAATTGAAATAACTTTCGAACCGTAAACAATTGGATAATCACATTTATGGTTATTTTGATAGGAAATGACCTCCCCCATCACCTCACTTCGTTTGGACGTCGACTTATGGGACACCCTGTATATAAGTCATAGACGGTTAGTATTTCTAAATCATAAAACAAAGGACGACAATGTACTCGAGGACCCTTATCACAAATTGCACGAATGCATCTGTTCTGGGCTTTAAACAGGGTATCCATTGACACAGAATTGCCCCAAATGACAATGTCATATCTTAATTTAGACTGCACATACGAATGGTATGTATTTGTCTAGATGTTACGGGAACAATTTTGCTTAGTGAACGTAGGAGATATGCATATTTATTTATTATATTATAATGAAAACATCTTAATTCCGTCAGTGGACTAAGCATAGTATACGTGTATTTAACATAGTTTTCGGAACGAAGTTCCTTATCGCGGGCTAACGAAGTTCCTTATCGCGGGTTGGCGAAGGGACCTAGCCGAGAAAAAATGTAACGCGTCACGAAAAAGCGTCACGAAAAACCGTAAGACGTTTTTAGATTAAAACGCGTTACGAAAAACGCCTTATACGAAAAGGACTTCGTTGCAAACGCGTGTCCCGCGACACGTTCCGAGTTTTTTTGCATAATTTTTACTTCGAAACGACATTTTTCTATGCATTTTAATCAAAATTTGACTTGAAAAACGAACTTTTTTTGTGCATTTGTTTTTGTGTGAATACAATCTAATGTTGTACATGACAGGGAGTTTGAATACGACATTGGACTGCTCTTGCATGTATGAAAACTGTTATATCATCACAATCTAAGGTCATTGTCAAATCAAATTATATATTTGACAATCCTTTCTGCAATCCAGCATGACAGTTCACTTCTTCAAGACTGATTTTTCGGAGTAACAATCCTTAAAACAACTAAAAAATATGTACATAATACTTATTCAGTTTATTGTAACTGTGCATTGGTATTTTTTACAATTTAGATGACATTCGGGAAAAGTTGAATTGTTTAATATATTGGAGCTAAAACGACGTCAAGAAACAATTATAAAGAAAAAACAGACTTCGCGGATACCTGTACGTACCGAGTGGAAATTGATGAAAAATGGAACTTCAGAAATGCCATTGCGTCAGACTACCGCGTCTCCTATGCCGCTAAATAAGGTCCCTAGAAGTATTTCCATGGAGAAAAGTAGACGTCTGGACGAGAGAAAACTGCACGAGGGGGCTAACCAGAATTCCGACATAAAGATTAAGACAGCAATGGATACAAAGCGTTTACGAGATGGAGATCAGAGCCATGACAAATAAACTACAGAGAATACAGAGCCACCTCCAAAAACGATAAAGACGGACACTGTGGAGTTGGAGCAGAAGAAAACTAAGAAGAAAAAGGATTCTAGTTTATCAAAATTACGCCGAAAAGTGGTTAACGTATATCGTAGAGGAGGTTTGCTTTGAAGACTACAGATATTCTCCGCAATAGCCGGAGAATCGATTCTACTTTTACGACGAAAACAAGATATTTGTTGTGTAACGGCTGGGATCGTGCTGGGCCCTTAAACTATTTTTTTTAATTTAATGTATAACAGTTTCTGTTAGAAATGTATATTAATAATTCAAACAATTATTACAGTATGTTTAATATAGTATTTTAAAACGTATTTTAAATTAATGCTTTCCGTTTATTTTAATTATAATTATTCTAGCAACTTATGCAATCGTCTAGTGTTATATTTATTAATATTTTATAGTGATCAATCGACATCAGTTTAATAATTTTTTAATTAAACTATTTATTTCGCGCACAGAAAATATTAATAAGAAAAAGCTTTAATGATCTTTTGGTTGATTTCAGTCAGAAATCTGCGTTCATACTGCCCAAAACTCTATCGGAATTTAATATTTTCTAGACGGTTACATAAGTGCTAGAATAATTGTGACATAAAGTAAATAAAATGAAAATAAAGGATCATTTACAATGGTGGCAAGTTTCACTTCGCCACATCCTCCCCTCCTGGATCTGGAACCACGGGTCCAAGTGAAAGTCTTCTAACGAACGGTCTCAATTGATCGATGTGACCGCGGTGTCGCTCGGCCGGATCATCAACGTCTTCTACGACAACACTTAAAAGTTTGTGCATACAAAATGAATGGCAAAAATAATTGAAACAAGTTGTCAAGATAAATCGAGAGTGTAGTAAGAATAAAATTTATAGAATGAACTCATCTACACCAAAAATAAAATCATTGTTTTATAAATAATCTAGTATTTTGTTACGTCGATCGATGAGTTTGTTCTATTAACCCGGTGTAAATTAACCTCTTTTCAATTACATCGTCAATGAACCAGGGTGAATTTTACCCGGTTATCGATTTCGTTTGAAATAGTTTTTTTTTCTTATCTAGATAAGACATAATAGGATATTGTCATCATATACGTGATAATAAGAAACATTTTTAATACTGTAACTATTTATTTATGAAGAAACTTTAAATTTGACTGATGTACTCCTCTTCGTCAACATCCGACCCTGATGGACAGCTTTCGTTCGAAGAACATTCTTCTAAATGGCGTATTATCATTTCATCTTCCATCACGAACAAAATAAGAATAATGAAGTCTTATTTATTACGTACAATCCAAAAAAGTATGAAAAAACATAAAGATGCCGTCAAAATGTTTATCACGCAAACTATGAACCTGGGTAAAATATGCCCAAGTGCACTTTGAACTCTCCTATCACCAGCGACGTCATTCGCAGCACTGATTCGCATTCAACAATCGACGCAATATTTCCAAGATGGCAGCTACAGAGGCGCAGGAAGTAGGATACCGCCAATTGTGACAAGTGTGTGCGTTTTTATACACTAGTGGGTGCTAAAAACTCTAGTTCATTCACGCCGGGTTAATTTTATTCTTACTACACTCTCGATTTGTCTTGACAACTTGATATCAGTTATTTTGGTCAATCAGTCTGCACTCGCGATCTTCAAGTCCATATTGTAAATGTTTTTTTTTGTTTCGTTTTTTGAGAATATTACTTTTTTTGTTTCATTGGCAAAATATTTGTATTTTTTTTTAAATAATAATAATAATAATAATATTTATTCAAGTGTATATTATACAGTATGCGAGCATACCCTACCGAGATACAAATAGATATCTGTGTGTAGGCTTGAACTAATAATAAAAATATATCAAATCTAACAATATTAATGTATAATAATTAAAAATATTCAGAATATGTAATGTTCATAGACAAACTTTGAGTTTTTTTTTTATTACACTTTTTGTAGAAAATGTTTTTTCAACGCTAATTTTATGTTGGTTTTCCTGATAGTTAACATTTTCAGGTTATTTGGTAATTTGTTGTATTCATTAACTGCTGTATACAAATGAGATTTTTGTCCTACCGTTTTTTTACATTTTTTATTATTTATTGTTTTATTTCTTGACGTTGAGGTACTATTCATACATTTATGGTCTAGGTCAATGTATTCATATAGTAAAGCTTGCATTTTGTATTTGTTTTTTATTCCGATTATTTTATGTTCAATAGTAATTTGTTCTAGGTCATTTGAGCTTACATTGAGTACAATTTTTAAAATACGCTTTTGTAGATTGACGATGATTTCTAAGTTGTTGTTATAGGCTTCACCCCAGGCAAGAAGTCCGTAGGTTGCTGTTGATTCGAAAAGTGCATAGTATAACTGTATTAGTTGGGTTTTCTTCATAGATTTTTTTAATTTGTTAAAGACAAACAATAAGTAACGCATTTTGGTTGTTGTTTTTTTTATGTGTATTCCCCAAGTGAGATGTTGATCTAGGATAATTCCTAGGTATTTAGCACTTTTCACACGTTTCAAATCAACGCAGTTACATGGATTCCCATCGGTACATTGTTTCGTATGGATACACAATTCTTTGTCTTTTATTACTGGTACGCTGTCGACATAGTTCCCAAATGTAATGTAACTTGTTTTATCTATGTTCAATGATAACTGGTATTTACACAGTAAATCGTATACTTCATTCACTTGTTTTTGTGTTGTTTTAATCACACTTTTCCAAGAGTCTCCTATACACAAGAGCGCTGTGTCATCTGCAAATGATGTTAAATTGTCTATAGTCATTAATATCTCATTTATGTACATGGTGAATAGAATTGGACCCAATATTGTCCCTTGAGGTACTCCACATGTAATAGTCCGATTGTTACTATACTTTCCATTTATGCGAACTTTTTGCACTCGGTTATTTAAATAATCATTAATAAGCTGTCCCGGAATTCTACGCACACCATTCTTTTCCAAAATGTCTATTAAAATTTTATGGTTGACCGTGTCAAAAGCTTTTGCAAGGTCGAATAGCACTAGTATGCATGGTCGGCTCTCATCCAAGCTTTCATATATTATTTCTGTTACTTTTACTAATGCGTCTGTTGTTGATTTATTGTGTCGAAAACCATACTGATTATTTGATATTAGTTTATTTTTTTCAAAGAATTCCACCAGTCTTGTTTTGATCACTTTTTCAAAAACTTTAGCTACATTTGAGATGAGGGAAATTGGACGATAATTGCTATCGACGTGTTTGTCTCCTTGTTTGTAGATTAGTACTATCTCTGTTTTTTTTAAAATGTCTGGGAATTTGCCATGCTCAAATGCTAGATTAACAATGTCAGCAAGTGGTGATATTATATATTCACTTATTTCGATCAGTAGCGGTGTACTTATACCATCGTTACCTCCCACAGTTGTTTTTTTTAATGATTTGATGACATTATTTATTTCTGCGGCGTTGGTTGGTGCAAAAAAGCAGGATTTTTGCGATCCCTCTAATTTGTATCTAAATTCAGATGTTGGTATTTCTTTTGCTAATTTTTCTCCAACTGTGCTGAAACAATTATTAAATGCCTCAGCTATTTCTTTTGGGTCTTCTAATCCCTTGTTGTCGTCTCCGTTGAGATAGGTAACATTTGGTTTTTTAGTATGCTTGTCCTTCTTCGGTTGACTTCTGACATATTGCCACATTTTTTTAGTGTCTATAATTGGAGTGTATAACATTTGCATCATGACTCTGTTTAGCTTCTTTTAGTTTTTTTGTAAGTATTTTACAGAAATTTAGATATGTTTCTTTATATTCTAAGTTTTCAGGGTTGTTTCTCATTTTTTGTGATAATTTTTTTTTTTACATTCCTTTATCAGTGCTTTTGTGATCCATGATTTTCTAGCAATGTTGTCTGTTTTTCTTTGTTGAATTGTTGCTGTCACTTTTTTTTGCACATTTTGTATTTTTGAGATGAGAGTACTCATTAAGATGTCCACATTTGTCTCATTGGCCTGTATATTCCAGTCCTCTTCTTTACACGCCAAGCTTAATTTCTTCATGTTGATGTACGTTTTTTTAGGTCTGTTATTATCTTTTATTGCTTTGTGTCCAATTTGTATTACAATCATCGTGGGTAGATGGTCCATAATTTTTTCATCTATAACATAGCCTTGATCATCTGTAGCATCAGATTTGCCAAAAATGTGGTCAATACATGTCCCCGAATCAAAATGGGGGCGAGTGATTGTATTAATATATGACTTGTATCCATATTCACAATAATTGTTCTTATATTCTTCAATTAAAGTGTCGGTTGCTAGTATATTTATATTCATGTCTCCGACTATAAAATGTTTTTTGTAATTCGTGCATGTGTGTAGGTATTTTTTCAGTTCGCTGATAAAGAAAGTTTTATCTAATTCTTGGGATCTATAAATGGAAGTGAGATAAATTTTCGTATTGTTTTTGTTTTCGGTCAGTATTACACTTTCAATGAATTTCAGTGGTCCAAAGTTCATTATTTTCGAATTTACCCGTAAATTTAGTCTCCAATAAATTATTACGCCATCACAGGCATTTATATTTCCTTCATTGTAGAAACTTGCATATCCTGTAATTGAGTACCTAGTTCATTTGCAATCTTCTTGTTTAAAAATTGCTAGTTTTTGTAAAATATAAAAAAATTATTTATTTACATATTTCAATATATGATAATGTCAGGATTTTTTTTTTACTTCTGAAGCATTGTATGAAACAATAACATGGGTCTCTTTTTTAGTACCTTCTCCTTGTCATTTTATATTATTTTATACTGTGTATTTGCCATATGGCACATACATTATTGGCGTCGGTCGGATAGCGGGACTTACGGGTCGAACCAAAATTTTTCGACGTTTCATGGCCTCCTGAACAGTTTGACACTATTTTTAAAAATGTTAATATAAATATATTGCAATTAAGAAAAAAAAAAATGTTTTAAGGGGGGTATTAAGGGGTTACATTTTTTATTTTGGTCAAAAACACACTTGAGTTCACATAATAAAACCAGACTGCCTGTATTAACAAACACACTATATTATTGGCAAGATTTTGGCACTGCGACCCGAGTTTTTTTCTGTAGTAAAACGTAGGATTTTTTTTGTTAAAAAAAGAAGATGTAAAATTTGCTAAATTAATTCAATCGAGGCTGTTATATTCTTATATTTATATGTGTAGCGTTCGACGGGATGTAACTGTATTTATTTACTCACCAACATTACAGGAGGATTTCTCTTGTATACAATATATTGTAATATTAAAAGCGGTGTTCTTATTTCTTTGAGATTAATACTTTCTTTAAAAAAGCTCTATATTAAAATTTATTATACTGTAATAAAGCTTCAGCATTAGTTCAATGCTATGTTCAAAATGTTCAGTTAACTGGAAATATAAAACAAGAAAATAACATTCTAAAATTTTATCTTATGTTTAAATTATGTGATAAATATTTTAAAATAAAAGTAACGCTTTAGATGCTCTGTAATTATGAAATAGAAAATTGTTTAAAGAACAGTTTTAGAACTATACTTTGCGTTTCTAAAATATAGATTATGTACAACCTTTAAAGGTCTCAGACTCAAAAGTTTTATATTTTATTCACTATTAGCAATAAAAATTCATAAATTTGGTAGAGAATCTTTCTGTACACACTGATAAATAATTGTTTTCTAAATTATTTCAGTCCTTTTGGGAAACACTTCTTTGTCATAACAATAATACTCATTTACTCATTTTAATAATTATGCCTCAACGCAATAGTGTTAGTGACCTATGTAGTTGGAGCGTATCTCTGTTTGTTTTTCGCTTTAAATAATAACAAAAAAAAAATGTTCTTGCGCACTCCCCAATAAAATAATTTATTTTCCTTCCCTGTATAGTGGTTGCAAAATTTCACAAATAAATTTAACACTAGTCCGTAACGTAAAACAAAAATACGCGATTTAACGAAATCAATAGTATCCAATAATCATATAAGCCTATAGCATAAGCAATATATGTATATAAAACAGTTGAAGTGAATAGTAATTGTCGTGAACAATCTTTATTGACGTGGAGTTTGTTTTTGAATACAACTGAAAATATGATGAGAAAATCCAATATTTTTATTGGAGGTACGTGTAAAAACTTTATATGTCTCGAACGCAATGATATCACGACTCATGTCAGTTTAACATAATGTCCAATAAATACTCTCATCTACTGGTATTTTTTATCTTAATTTGTGTGATCTCTAAGTGCTGAAAAAAGTTTTTAAATAAAAAAAACTTTTTCCAACCTTCGTTAAAATTTTTCTTCATTTCAATCTTCTGAAACATTGTTCTTTTTAAAAATCTCGGACAATAATTAAGATACACAGTCGATGTAATTTCCTGGTTGGAGTTTCTTTTACGCATTTCACGAAGTTTGCATTTAATTCCATTATGAATATTTTACGTTACTTTAAAATATTATTATATAATATATATTATATAATATATATTATATAATATATATTATATAATATATATTATATAATATATTATATGATATATATTATAAAATATTATACCTACATAGATAATCGGTGATCAATATTAATATTATGAATACAGCTTGTAAGAGAAATTTATGCTCATACTTGATTTGTAAGGTAAACAGATTGAATAAAATACTGAAAAAAATGTCGATGGTTAATCCTATATTTATAGTCCAAGAGCCCGTGACACTAAAACCCTATGGATCGCCGAAAAGGCCAGTTCACGACTATTTGGGAAATTTAAGCTCTGCTTAAAAGAAGAACACAATGGTTGGCAGACTGGCGTGGGCCCGGTCATGAAAAAGGGATAACTTCCGGTTCCTGAAAAAAACAGTCATCCTATGTATCTTCGAGCAGAATGATATACGCGGCTGGCCGGGGCATCGGACCAGCGGAATCCGCCAACCATCCGAATTTTAGCACGTTAAAACATAAACTTTAAAATAACTTTATTTTAAAGTTGATTCGCGAGGTTGGTATTTCTACCTCAAAACCGAATAGTTTGAAATAAAATTTAAATGAAAGGTTTTTAGTTTTGAAATCATTTCGTCTTCGGTTGGTGGGAGGTTGGCGGGATTTTCATTGAAAAAAAAAAACAATTTTCGCATCAAAAGCGGTCTTTTCACATTGTACATCCAAGCGGCAACCGTGGAAAATAGGTGGTCATCTGGTATAAGTACAAAAAAATACTTTTTATTTTTAGTCTCGAGAAAAATTAATCCTTCCTATGTTGCTATAACAATATAATATATCTGCAGTGAGATGAAACTTTCTGAATGAACGGTACGTCCTGAATCTCCTTAAATGCAACTGATAAGAAGAAAACATAAGCTGTCCGTTGCTATGGTAACGCAAAAAAATGATTTCATACCTTCACTGGTTACACTCTCCTAACCTTATTTTTGAAACTTAGAAGTATACGAGTACATATTAAGTACTCCTTTTAAAAGCGTGCATAGTATGACCGGATTTAATAGTTACGTACCAGTTTCATAATCAAAATAAATATACGGAACGCTATGTTAAATAAAACCGTTTAAAAACAAACATCATCAGGTGGCTAGTAAAAAATGTAGTTTTTCATTGCTTCTTACTATTGTGTTGAAAAATGTTTTTTAAAGATTGTGAATTTAGTTGCACCGAACGAGTCATTAAATTTTAGCTAAAAAATCAGGACGTTTTTAATACGTCCCAATATTTTGGGTAAAATTCCCAACAATGATCAAAAACGTTGAGCAAATAGAAAATTTGAGGACTTCTGCTAGAAAATCTCAGAAACCGTTTGTGTTGATTAGGGTAGAAATTCTTGTACGTCTATTATATTATAGGTACAATAACAATAAATGCCGATCTAGTTGCATACCTCTACAGGGAATATTGTTCAAGGGTAGCAGCTTGACGATACGTTGGTGGTTTGTAGCATCCTGAGGGATGGTGATGAAGAGCTTGGCAACGAGTCCATGTTCGCGCCGGAAGGTGATGTCTAGTGAATGCGCTAGGCTGGGCCACCAACCTTCATCTGTAAACCAAATTATTATGTAGCTACATATAATAAAAAACCCGGGTCGCAGTGCCAAAACCCTGCCGACAATATAGTGTATTTGCTGTATAGGGCCGTGTGGTTTTATACTTTTATTATGTGAAATTAACTTTGTTTTTGGGCAAAATAAAAAATTTAACCCCTTAATACACCCCTTAAAATAACATTTTTTTTCTTAATTGTAATATAATTATCAATCTAATGTCTACACCGAATTAAATACACCCTTCAATAAATAAGTCACTATCTGCAAACTAGTGTTTTCATAAAATTTGTAAATCCGGTCCTGTCGGGCCGATTTTATTAGTGTATTTGCCATATGGCAACATACACTATTGGCGTCGGCCGGATGGCGGGACCTAGGGGTCGGACCAAAATTTCTCGACGTTTCATAACCTCCTAAACACTTTGGCACCATTTTTAAAAATGTTTATATATATATGTATATATATATATATATATATATATATATATATATATAGGTATATATGTGTACGGGCAATAACTTTCGAAGGAGTTAATTTATTTTAACGAAATTTGGCACACATGTTGGAATCCATCACCGCACGAAGCCTATTTAAAATGGGCCCAATCGGGTCATTTTAAGGGTGGTTTTTAGGGGATGAAAAAAGTTTTTGGGCCCAAAAATACCTAAAAAATTCTCAGAATCGTTTCAAAATTGAAATTTGACCCTTTAATAGCAATTAAAAAGTGTTTCTAAAATTTCAATAAAATCGGCCCGACAGGACCGGATTTAAAAATTTTCTGAAAACACTAGTTTGCAGATAGTAAGTTATTTCCTGAAAGGCGTTTTTAATTTTGGTGTAGACGTTTGATCGACAATAATGATGTAGTTAAAAAAAATGTAATTTAAAGGGGTGTATTAAGGAGTTAATTTTTTTATTTTGCCCAATAATCACTTTAAGTTCACATAATAAAGCCACAAGGCCTGATGTATTAGCAAATACACTATATTGTCGGCAGGGTTTTGGCACTGCGACCTGGGTTTTTGAAATTATGGGGACACTTTTTAATCACTACCGGAGGATTAAATTTCAATTTTGAAACGATTCGGAGAATTTTTTCGGTATTTTCGGGCCCAAAAACTGTTTTCAACCCCTAAAAACTACCCTTAAAATAGCTCGATTAGGCCCATTTTAAACAGGCTTCTTGCGGTGATGGGTTTCACACGTGGCCCAAATTTCATTGAAATCAATTACCTAACTCTTTCGAAAGAGATTGTAAATTATAAACACTCGATAACTGAGAAAATTAGCAAAATATTCGTTTAATAATCAGCCGTAGACTATTGCATTTTGATTTCGATTACAAAAACACAAAATATTTTATATTTATATTTTATACTACCGGTTTACCCGCAACTTCGTCCGCGTGGTATACTAGATATATTGTGCCCGGTTAAATTCTTTTATATAAAATCCACCCCCACCCCGTTCGAGTTGTGTGTTCAAAAGACCGTCGAACATGTATTTCTTTTTTTACTTACGTAATTTTTTTTTGCGCGGAACCCTAGTTCTTTTTCTAAAATAAAAGTTGCCTAAGTACTCCTTACAACATTAGCTATCTGTCAGTGAAAGTTCCGTCAAAATCGGTCTAGTCGTTTCGGAGATTAGCCGGAACAAACAGACAGACAGATAAATATTTAAAAAATTGTTTTTTTTATATAAGTACCGTACATATGCATTTTGACATTACAAACAGAACTTTCAATTTTATTTAAATGTATATATTTATTACATCTTTACAACAATTAAGGTAGTTGTCGTGGTACAATATTGTCAAAAAGTTATAGATTATACGCGCCACAGAAGTATACTAGCTTGTAGCTAAGTGATCCATAATTTGTACGCAAAACTGTACCCGTGGAAACGTAACCCATACAGTATTCATACGCATATATACTTTTCTATAAATTGTTGAAGTTTAAACCGTTATTTATAAATAATTAGACGGTCAAAAATTGCTTCTTATTTTTTTAAACTCATAACAAATGCATTGAAAGACTGTCATTATTAATATTAGCATATACCTACATGTTTATTGAAGAGAATAAATTAGGTTATATTAAATTATAGACGTTCGACAACTAAGTATCATGTGATAACTGTAAAATTTTATCCCAAATGTATGTTAAACTAGTTAAAAGAAATTTCTATTCTATTTCCCCGCTAACAACATTCTTTCATGGTTATCTGATGATTAATTCTGAACTTTATATGATTTTTAAATTTAATTTCAGATCAATTTTGATATAATTTGCATTGGTTTTTCACTCGGCACTTGATAGTACATGATTAATAATTACAGATAAATAAAAACACTTAAAAATTCTATAAAATTTATTATTAGATTATTTCTCGACAATCGTTTCGAACAATAAGTCCAACCTCAAGGATAAATGTTTTATATTCTTGAGAATGGACTTATTGTCCGAAACGATCGTCGAGAAATTATTAAATAATAAATTTTGTAGAATTTTCAAGTGTTTTATATTTATCTGTTATGATCTATTTTGAGTATAATTAAAAACTCAATTATTTATTGAATGTCAAAGTTGGCATTCTGCGTACCATTCCATTTGTAATATTACAGATTGCAATGTTTCAATTAGATTTCAACTTGAGCTCAGAGCTTATTCAATTATTGAAGCATTCGCAATTACAAAGTGTATAATATTATCTCGATACAACCATAAACAGAACTAGGAATCCTGATCAAAAAACATTGGTCGCAATGCCAACTCCTGCCTACAAAATACCTCGCATTCCGACAATTTAAATTTGTTTTCGGACACAATTTAAAAATCATTCTTTAAAACATAAAAGATTATTTTTTCTCATTTCAATATTTGATATGTGTTTTAAGGCTAATTTATACTTGGCCAAGCAGCAAGTGCAGGTGTTAAGTGATTAGTAAAACCAGCGAGTAAACAGTCACGATGTTAAGTGATAAGTGTAAGTGCGAAGTAAAGTGGATAGAAACACAATCTATTTTTTCTGTTAAGTAGCTTCCCCACACCCCCACGAACACCACGCACTCGCAGCGTCGGCCGAATCACTGTGTTGTATTTGTTTTGCTTACACTTAACAGCATAAAAAATGTTAACTAATCACTAATTGTCGCCTGCACTTGTTACTTAACAAAGTGAAAATTACCCTTTATTCAACACCTGCACCCAATATATAAATATATATTGTAACGTTTTACAATTTATAGACCGCGTTATATTTTATATTTTATCTAGTTTATAATTATTTAACATAGAATATTATATTATCCGGCAAATAAAATTGTTTAAAAATTAAAATGAGAGTGACGGCGAGGTCCGAATCTCGCCATAAGAGGCCATGGGAGTGCGTTTGATCGATTTAAAATACAAAATTAAAAAAAAACCATTCTATACTTGCATTGCGAGTCAGTGTTAGATTGTGGCCGAGTGAAACAGCACATTGGTATAGAGAGTGCGTTAGAGAGAGAGCGGAATATGCGGCCGCCGACGAAGGACGCTTGATTCAGTGGATTCAAGTTAAAATTTGCGCGCTCGATCATTCGACGTACGACGTTTGCCGTGAAAGATTGTCTGATTTTGGCGTTTATTTGATAATTGCAAATATTATTGGGTGTTAGAATTTGAAGCTGTTTTTTGTTTGGAATTTGAAGTTAGGTTCTTGGCCGTATTTTTGGAGCTGTAAGGTTCTAGATTTCGATTATCAATAGGGCGTTCCGCCCTGAACCCTGTTTAAAAACAATTTTTATTCCAATATTCCTGGTTTTAGAGTTATTGAATTATTAGTGTATTTGCCATATGGCAACATACACTATTGGCGTCGGTCGGATGGTGGAACCTAGGGGTCGGACCAAAATTTCTCGGCGTTTCATAACCTTCTAAACACTTTGGCACCATTTTTAAAAATGTTTATATATATGTATATATATATTTATATATATATATATACGTATATATATATATGTGTGCGGGCAATAACTTTCGAAAGAGTTAATTTATTTCAACTAAATTTGGCCCACGCGTTGAAATCCATCACCGCAAGAAGCCTATTTAAAATGGGCCTAATCGGGTCATTTTAAGGGTAGTTTTTAGGGGTTGAAAATTGTTTTTGGGCCCCAAAACACCGAAAAATTCTCCGAATCGTTTCAAAATTGAAATTTAACCCTCTAGTAGTAATTAAAATGTGTCCTTAAAATTTTAATAAAATCGGCCCGACAGGACCGGAGTTACAAATTTTGTGAAAACACTATTTTGCAGATAGGGAATTTTTTACTGAAAGGTGTATATAATTTGGTATATAGGTTCGATTGATAATAATATTGCAATTAAAAAAAAAAATGTAATTTTAAGGGGTGTATTAAGGAGTAAAATTTTTTATTTTGCCCAAAAACCAACTTAAGCTCGCATAATAAAGTCACACTGCCTGTATAGCAAATACACTATATTGTCGGCAGGGTTTTGGCACTGCGACCCGGTTTTTTTTCCTTATATTTTATTGTTGCACGATTGTTGTCAGTAGCAGTTAACTGTGAAAGATACAAGCCTGTTGGCATCCCTTGAGTAGGAGTGGATTTGTTGGAATAGGATTGGATTATTCTGGATCTGTTGTTGGATTGGACTAGGTTTCGAGAATTTTATTTTTAATGGTTGTGTAGAATCCTGGTCTAGGATATTTTGGATTTGGACGTTGGATTCTAACGAAAGAACTGCAGCGTATCATATTATTTACGATTTAACGCCAATAAATACGTCGAATCAAATCAATTTATAATTTGATTGTTTTAAAATCCTGCGATCTAAACAAACCATTTTATGAATTTGAAGTTTATTTACAGGTTCCGCGAATATAAGTGCGGTTACCGTGTGTTGCTTAGACTGCCGGTTATTGTAGTTTTAAGTTGAATTGGCAAACCGTGTTGAAGGATTGATAAATTTTGTGTTGTTGAATTTTGGTTGAAGCGCGACATTCTGTCTCGCGTTTTGGTTGCTGAAATGTGGTGTCAATGATTTTGTTGTAGTGTAACAATTTAAGTGTCGCGTATTTTGGGTTATTTCGATTTGTGTCGAAGTAAACTATTCTAGTTCACTATTTGAATTTATTTGCAAATTATTTTGGTGTTGTCGGCCTACAGTTTGACTTGTAGGATTTTTGGTCTCGAATTTATTTGAGAACTACTGTTATGAATTTCGATTACAGATTTGTGTCGTAATCATTTGCGAATTTCAGTTCGGATATTTATTTGATTGTTTGGTTGGCTTTGATTGTGGTCTGTCAGATTACAATCGTTATTTTGGCGATTTGATTTGGTTTGCCTTGGCTGTAAACAAGTTGGTTGCTTGTTTTGGTTTCACCATTCGTTAGCGAGTGGTTATAATAATTTGTTGTGGTTATTAGTTGTTAATTTTCACGGTGTGGACTCTCGTACCGAGGACCTTCCACATTCCGTGCTTTATTTATTTGTGGCGTGGTTTGGGCTGCGTGCTGTTTAGGCTTAAGTTGGCTGTAAATATTTTAGTTTTTCCTGCTGTCTATACCGTGGCCGTCTCTAACGTCCTGGGGTGGACTCCTTGGACAACTCTGTGTGGCCCCTATGTCCTGGCGCCCTTCCTTACCTCAGTCGGTTGTGGTCCACACTTGCTTTATCACATCAGAGCGTCTATTCTAGTAAGCAGGAATTGTGTTATTTATTTAACTTATTTAATTGTTGCGTTGTGTGTTGTCCTTCGTGCTAATTAGGTAAAAACAAATTGCCAAACAATTTTATTGGTTAAAGTGGTCGGTGGTCGGATTTTAACGCCCCATAGTGGGCCTTTTCCCAAAACAAGAACAATCGGGTCACTCTAATACTTTATCTATTTTTATTCTCCATGCCCCTCGCGCCGTCTGAGCATAGCTAGCTGTGGCCCCCTCAAATAATTGTGAGAATGGTACCCGAAGAGGTAACAATATATATATATATATATATCAATGTGCGGAACAGTCATGCATTTTGATCAAAGCCCTAAATAATTTCGTGTTTAAGGCTTTAACTGGGGAGTTTATGTACTATCTTAGGAGTGACTAACATAACTGGTCAAAGAAATTAACTTTGGACTGATTATAGTAATTAAGTCCCTGGCCAGTTTGTTGTGTAATCAAGAAGTGATGTAAGCATGAGTAAAAAATTGATTCGTATAACTATGAATTTAGCGCATTGTCCGTTATTTCAGTTAATTCTCTCATAGTTTTATTAATCTTAATAAGTAGGACACAAATTTCACAAATTACAATTTTTGCTGTATACAGCTTTCGTGATCAGAATAATGCACTTAAAGATTATTGAAATATTATTTTGACCCTAGAACCTAAATTTTAATTCGATTGCTTTCTTTATCAATATCTTCTTTCATGAAGAACAATATTGTCTTAAAACAGGACTTTTATAATTAAAAAAAGTAATAAAAAAAAATAGAAATTGGTACATATATGTAATATCTGTAAAACTAGTGATTTGTGTTTTAAGCCCTTGAGAATTAAGTCTATGTATACAGTTAAGTATTTCAAGAGGATTTGCATCAAAATTTACATTTTACTTATTCGAGTTTTTATTCATTAAATCCGATTACGAGATTCTATATAACGTGTAAAAGTATGAAACAATACGTATAAAAAAGTCCCAGATCTGTGGTCAAAATTCATTTTTATTTTACAAACATATCATGATATTTTTTGTTGATTTCCATTATTTTTATTACATAAAAATCTTGCGTGACCCATTTTTTTCTAGTTGCTTTGGTGTTATTTTCTACGTTATCTTGTCCACGAGGAAAACCAGTTATTAACCTCTGAACTAATATATTTTTATGAAGTGCTCTGTCTCTATTATTATATTATAAGTATAGCGACACAAAAAATGTACGTCAAATACGAGATTGTATTTTTAATTAAATTCACAAAAAAAAAGTGTTAAAAACGCGGGTAATGACTAGTAATAAATATTATGATATTCGCTATTCGTTTGCATGGTTACATATAGTACCTACGGTTTCACATGTAAAAATTTACCATAGCATGCATCTCAGCTACGTAACTAATTTCTTTTTGACAGATCGTTAGAACAAAAGAACAATACTGTTTTATTTTCAAAATATTTGCGAAACTATAAAGCTTAGAAAAAAAAATGTTTAAAATATTTTCTTGGAAAAATATACAGACATAAAACTGATATGAAAAATATACCATTGTAACAGAAAAAAACAAAATTCTACCGTATATCATATCTGCGCATGCGCCGATCTTCCTCAAAAATAATATAGGATTCTTCAATCTTCCTATTTACATGTAAAACACCGTACTATTTGGTTTCGTTTCGCTCAGCCGTTTGACCTGTATCGTGACCGACGAAAAAGAGAATGGCGTACCGACCAGTTGTAGACCGTATTTTCGATTCTCTGGGAGTGCGATTTTAGTAAGATGTTTGACATACAAATATGAAGGGCCTTATTTTTTTGGGGAGGAAAATTGATGTATGCGCGGAAGAGATATACGCTGTAACATTTTTTTTTTATTATTTTAATAAAAAACAAAATATGCGAATCAGCAGCTATGGCCATTATCGCAGTTACATATTATAGTCTACATAATATGGTAAGTATATAAATATTAATTAATTAAATAAATATTTGGTATAAATCAGGTAGGTACAGTTACATGTAGGTATGTATTATATTTCTTTATATTTGTTTATTGATTTCAGGTAAGTAAATAGAGCTGTAATGTTTTGTTCTTCGTTTTTTAGGAAGATTAGCAGACATCCGATGAACATCAAACAATGGGCAGGAAACTGCATAAGGTAAGCATGTGTAAGTTTGGTATGTCCTATTCTTAATTTCGCTAAAACAATTTCTTCTCTTCTGGTTAGAGTGGCTGGTGCTTTCCATCTTTCTATAGTAGGCTTTATTTTATTTAATTTGTTCTCCTCACATTGGCTCCAAATAGTCTTCCATTTGTCTTTGACTGTACTGTTGGAGTATGTTTTCAAATCCATTGTACGTGATTACGTTTTCAGGTACCAATATCCTTGATTCAGCAGCTTCCTTTGCGTTTTTGTCTGCAAGCTCATTTCCAGCTATTTCTGTGTGTGATGACATCCATACAAAGGCGATGTTATTAGTGTATTTGCCATATGGCAACATACACTATTGGCGTCGGGCGGATGGCGGGACCTAGGGGTCGGACCAAAACTTCTCGACGTTTCATAACCTCCTAAACACTTTGGCACCATTTTTATATATATTTATTTTTTATATATATATATATGTGTGTGTGTGTGTGTGTGTGCGGGCAATAACTTTCGAAAGAGTTAATTGATTTTAACGAAATTTGGCGCACGTGTTGAAATCCATCACCGTAAGAAACCTATTTAAAATGGGCGTAATCGGGCCATTTTAAGGGTAGTTTTTAGGGGTTGAAAAACGTTTTTGGGCCCCAAAATACCCAAAAAATTCTCAGAATCCTTTCAAAATTGACATTTAACCCTACAGTAGTAATTAAAAAGTGTCCCTAAAATTTTAATAAAATTGGCCCGACAGGACCGGACTTACAAATTTTATGAAAACACTACTTTGCAGATAGTGAATTATTTACTGAAAGTTGTATATAATTTGGTATAGAAGTTCGATTGATAATAATATTGCAATTAAGAAAATAAATGTTATTTTAAGGGGTGTATTAAGGAGTCAAATTTTTTATTTTGCCCAAAAACCAACTTACGTTCGCATAATAAAGCCACCCTGCCTGTATAAGCAAATACACTATATTGTCGGCAGGGTTTTGGCACTGCGACCCGGGTTTTTATTGTTATCGAGTCGCAGTAGATGACAGCGTTTTTTGTATCTCATCAGATAATGTTATATGATGTTTTAGGTAGAATTTGATTGCGCACAATTCGACCGTAAAAATGCTGCTTGCTGGGTGAAGTTTGAATTTATATGTGGCGCTCTCTGTTACAAGATAACATCCAACTTGCTCTTCTTTTTTTGACCCATCTGTGTAGATTTTTTTGTAATTAATGTACCTCTCATGAATTTCTGCCAATTGTTTTCTAAAAGTTATGGGATTTGTTTCTTATTAGTGTATTTGCCATATGGCAACATACACTATTGGCGTTGGTCGGATGGCGGGACCTAGGGGTCAGACCAAATTTTCTCGACGTTTCATAACCTCCTAAACACTTTGGCACCATTTTTAAAAATGTTTATATATATATGTATATATATATTTATATATATATATATATATAAGCGTATATATATATATATATATACGCTTATATATATATATATATATATGTGTGTGTGCGGGCAATAACTTTCGAAAGAGTTAATTGATTTTAACGAAATTTGGCCCACGTGTTGAAATCCATCACCGCAAGAAGCCTATTTAAAATGGGCGTCATCGGGCCATTTTAAGGGTAGTTTTTAGGGGTTGAAAAACGTTTTTGGGCCCCAAAATACCGAAAAAATTCTCAGAATCGTTTCAAAGTTGACATTTAACCCCCCAGTAGTAATTAAAAAGTGTCCCTAAAATTTTAATAAAATCGACCCGACAGGACCGGACTTACAAATTTTATGAAAACTCTAGTTTGCAGATAGTGAATTATTTACTGAAAGTTGTATATAATTTGGTATAGAGGTTCGATTGATAATATTATTGCAATTAAGAAAAAAAATGTTTTTTTAAGGGGTGTATTAAGGAGTCAAATTTTTTATTTTGCCCAAAAACCAACTTACGTTCGCATAATAAAGCCACCCTGCCTGTATAAGCAAATACACTATATTGTCGGCAGGGTTTTGGCACTGCGACCCGGGTTTTTATTGTTATCGAGTCGCAGTAGATGACAGCGTTTTTTGTATCTCATCAGATAATGTTATATGATGTTTTAGGTAGAATTTGATTGCGCACAATTCGACCGTAAAAATGCTGCTTGCTAGGTGAAGTTTGAATTTATATGTGGCGCTCTCTGTTACAAAATAACATCCAACTTGCTCTTCTTTTTTTGACCCATCTGTGTAGATTTTTTTGTAATTAATGTACCTCTCATGAATTTCTGCCAATTGTTTTCTAAAAGTTATGGGATTTGTTTCTTATTCTTTCATTGTATTTAGCGCTAGATTTATATTTAGATTTAATGTTTTCCAAGTTGTATTTTTATATATTTTTAAGTTTGTAACCTTAATTTTAGTTCATCTTTAAAGTTCAATTCCAAAATATGTTGTAATAGAAATCAGTTTCACGGGTAATTGGAATAAAAATAAAACGTTGCAATCAATGAGTGTTTAAATTGATTTATTTTTATTCCAATTACCCGTGAAACTTATTTCTTAATTTTAGTATTTTTTATTATTGATCGGGTAAGGTTTAGCTATCTTTTCATTTATTTATTATTTTAATTGGAATCTTGGTTGCATGACTATATCATGGTTCATGTGATTAGATTTAGTGGCGATTGAGTAGTAGTTGTTTAGCGCCATATTGTCTCTTCTAAGTTCCGGGGAAGTCATCCCAGACAAGATATACAAACTGTAGAGTGGTGATGATCTCCAAGCTCCAAATAAAGTTCTAAGTCAATTATTGTAGACTGCATCTATCATTTTTAACGCATAATTTGTGGCAGATGCGTAAACTAAGCTGCCATAGTCCAGTTTAGATCTTATTAATGAATGAAATATGTGCAATAGAGTTTCTTGTTCTGCTCCCCAGTTCTGATGGCTTAGTACTTTTAGTAAATCCACTCGACTCTTGCATTTATTTTTAAGTTCTTGTAGTTAATAGTTGCCCCGTTTAGTGTTATTTGTGGTCGCTATAACGTTGCTTTTTTCTGTTATAAGGGTATATTTTTCATAACGCTTTATTATTCTAATTATATTTTTCCAAGAAAGTTTGGTTAATATTTTTTCTAAGCTTTATAGTTTCGAAAATATTGTGACATTAAAAAAAACAATTGTTTTCTTTTTTTCTAAAAACGATTAACAAATATTTAATAGTAGCCGTTACCCCCATGATCATACGTATTAACAGACATTTTTTTATTATAATATGTCCATTGTCAATATTTGTAAAGCTGGAATGGTCCTGTCGTCCAATTGTTTGGAATTTTTGTATTAGTATTAACCAGCGTTTAATTTAAATGTCGTGTTTAATGACATCTGCTTATGTGAATGCGGATATAAAAAAAGTGTAGATCTTAAAGATGATTTGGATGTTTCGTGATTTGGATGTCTGAATCATCCCTACTATAATAACTATCTTAATTTGTGCCACATTGTAGATAGATGACTGTTAGTATGAGAGCTCGGAAGAGGCGACCGACGTCACGACTGTTGAAATGCTTTTCGTGTAAAGACCTTTACACGCATACAAAAGTGGAATATGTGGACGTGACTGCCTGATTAGTTCTGCAATACATCAGTTGAAAAGTACAGTAAAGAAGATTTGGATTTTTAACATTTTTGATCTTATATAAAAACTCCCAAAAAGTAAAGTGACGATTTTTGATTTGTAATTCGTGTTTTACAAATAATTATGCAGATCTCCTACGGTGCACGTGAGTGCGAGAGCGCTAGCAATACATGGAGAATTTCCTCTCTATGTATAAGATATTACGATGGTACGTATTTCGAGCCTAAATGTACGTCAGATATACGTACTGAATAATATTATAGCTAGGTATGATGTGAATGGAGTATTAGACAACGGTACACCAGTCTCTTTAATTATTAACTCCGCGGCTTTGATGATAATACCTGAATGGGTTCGATTAGGTGTTCTACATTCACCTGTTTGTTCAAAGGGTGCCAGTAATCTAATTAATTCCATATCATTGATTCTGAGACGTAGTTTCACGAGACAAACATGGCTGCTTACCGTCAATAATATATTATTATAACAATGTAGTGTACATAGTACAGCCCCCCCTCCCACTGTGGAGTTGGAAAGGTAAAAAAATTATAATGAGCCTCACTCTCATAAGCTCACAAAAGAAGTTTAACTTCTTTAGTTTTTAATATTATAATTACGGCGAAATTATTACACGTTTTAAGAGGATACAAATGGTCACATTCATATCATAGTTTTATTTACATACTATAATCTACAGAAAAATATTTTTAATATGAATTGTCTGTAGTATATCAACATCATATCCTCACATTTTGTGACGTTTCAGCATATACTTGTATTTAAAAAATGTTTAATCCGAAAATTGTTCTGATATCTAAAAATAGAAAATATGATATTTGATATTTTCTTTTCTGAATTTACATGAAATATATGTTTTGAGTTCCTACCGTTTGTACGTCATATTACAGAAATTATTTTACTATTATTTTATTTTAATACTTACTTGAATTGTTCGTAAACGTCAGATTCAAGCCGTTCATCCTTGTATTACTATTTTGCGAATCAAAATGTAACACACTATAACCCTCTGTCCTTATCAGTTTCATGTAATTTAGGAGACAAACTACCTTCCCTTTTATTTGGCAGTTCTACTTCCCCTTGATTTCTAACTTTTCTCAAACAACAACGTCGCTAAAGAAGTTAAACTTCAAAAAGATTACTGAAAAATTGCACTCCAGAAAGCGAAGAAAGAAAATAGATTTTTATTAGTTTGACACTTATTATCTGGCACTTGATATTATATTCACACACTAGATACATAACCTACTGATTCGAGCCATATTTAAAAATGATGCCAAGTTGCTTAGAATGACATGAAACGTCGAGAAATTGGTCTGATCCCTAGGTCGCGCTATCCGACCGACGTCAATAGAGTATGTGCCATATAGCAAGTACACTAATAAGAGTCAAATAGCCGATTACATTTTTAAGGTAGTACCCTCACCACACCCTTTTCTTAGGAGTTGTTTGAAATTTAGCCAGAACAATGTTTATGTAATTCTTCATCGATTGGCGCGGAATGAAATTTTTGAACAACACAGTTTCAGAGATATTAAATTCCAAAGTTCGAGTTTTTGAGGTTCTTATACATTACGGTATACGGGGTATCGAAAAATTTACCGACAAATATTTTTGTATTTCAGGATCTTAGGATCTTTTTGAAAAACTAAAGTAACGTTAACTAACAACTAATCAATTTTTTAAAAATAGTCTCATTGACAGTTACTACACAGTTTCAGAGATATTTAATAAATAATAATGGAAAATTTACCAGATTTCAGCATAGGAAAGGTTATACGATAAATGATCTGGCAACAACGCATACTTATCTAACCCGTCAAACAACTGTAAACAATGATTGTAAAATTACATTGAAAGTTAAAGTAAAATTCCCGCAATTTTCTGCTGGCTACTACTGAGTATAAAAATTATATTCAAAAATCTGCTTGTATGTAATTTTACACAAATATTACATAAACATATGTAAAATTGTAGGGTATGGGTTAGGAAATTTTACACATATTTTTTGAAAAATTACATTTTTTTGTTTAAAATATTACATATTTGTATGTAATGTGGACTACACAACTACATATATATGTAAATTTACAGGAAAACGTGTAGCATTCCATATGGTGTGTACGATTACCAGAATAATCGCTGACACTGTATGGATCAGCGATTATACATGTAATCGACCTCAATTTTTACAGTGTACTATAAAATATTTTAACGCTCCTAAGCTAAGTTACGAAACACCGATTATGATAACATACGTGTTGTTAGAGATCGTACACCCAGAGAAAGAGATTTCTTAAACAAAGTCAAGACTGAATTAAATGAGCGCATTGAAGCAGGTGAAACTAACATTACAATAAAATTTATAAGTGGAATTCCTAAAATTGTACAGAAAAAAAACTAATAAAGCTGTTCTCCCAAAACAAAAGCATTTAATAATATTTATTTTAGCGTTGCACATGTAAATATAAATCACTTAGATCGAATTTTCTACAATTTCAGAAAATTATATAAATTGATAACAGTGATTACAGAAACTTGGCTTACGGACAGTATGCAAATCTATCTGATAATAATATAATTTTTATTGATTTTTTTAAATATTAATAATTAAGGTATTTTGTCTAATTTTAAGAAATTGTTTTTATGAATTATTTTATTTAAGGGTTAATTATGGCGACCAATTATGATATTCCAGAGTTAAATGATAACATTTTCTCAGTTTTACATATAAATATTCGCTCGCTCAGTAACTGTTTTAATAAATTTAAGGATTTCGTGAATGAAAATAATTTTGACATCATTGCATTAACGGAAACTTGGCTTACATCTAATCAGGATTCTGCTCAATTTTCAATAGAAGGGTACAATTTATTTCGGTCTGACAGACTTGTAAAACGTGATGGAGGCGTTGCTTTTTATGCAAAAACAAATATTTCAGTTAACGTAGTGGATATTAATGAAATATGTAGTGACTATTCAGAAGTTGAACAACTTTGGATACAATTTTCTTGTAACAAAAAGAAAATAGGTTTAGGTGTTATTTACAAACCACCGCTTGTCTCATATACACAGCTGGTTTCTGTTGAACGTATACTGTCGCATATATCTCCATCTTTAAATTGTGTACTTTGCTTAGGAGATTTTAACATAAATTATTTAAATAACCGTACTCCAGAATTTGCTTTCCTTAACAACATTGCCACCTCATTTAACTTAAGGCAAGTAATCAATACTGCTACACGTGTAACTACTTCATCACAAACTTTAATTGATTTACTCTTTATATCTGATCCTTCTCTTTTAGTTAAATCAGGTGTAGTTAATGATGGCTTATTTTCTGGCCATAACAAAATTTTCTGTGCTTTAGATATTCCAAAACCTTATAAACATCATAAATTTGTTACATATCGGGATTACAGAAATATCGACATTAATGCGTTTCAACGAGATACAGAACTTGTTAACTGGAATGAAATTGTTGACCATAATGATCTTAATGACAAAGTAAAGTGTCTGAACGATAACATACTAACTCTTTTCAATATACATGCCAAATTAAAAAGGGTAAAAATTACTAAACCCCACACACCATGGATAACGCCTGTTATAAAATTAATGATAAAGTTAAAAAATAAAGCTCTCTCGGATTACAAAAAAACTAAAAGTGATTCTAAATGGCTGTACTTTAAACAGTTGCGTAATTATACTACTTCTGCTATTAGGCGGGAAAAACAGGCGTATCTAAAATTTTGCAACGATAAATGCAAAGACAATAAATTGTTTTGGAATAATATTAAACATTTCGGTGTTAATAGTACTAAATCTTCTGAACTTCCAGAGCACTTCAAGGATCCCAATGAATTTAACAAGTTCTTATCTCATCAGCCCAGCTTTGTATCTGATGCAGTTTTAAATGAATATTCAGAACACAACATCCACTCCTCTAATTCGTTTACGTTTAATTTAGCTACAATTTCTGAAATAGAATCAATTATAATTAATTTAAAATCTGAGGCTACTGGTGCTGATAATATTTCCTCTAGAATGCTTAAACTGGCTTTGTCCTTTATTAGTCCATACGTAACACATATTGTAAACTCTTCTATACTTTCGCAAGAAATCCCGACCATGTGGAAAATTGCACTTATCAAACCAATTCCCAAAATAAGCTCGCCTATCACATTTAATGATTTAAGACCTATAAGCATTTTGCCAGCATTATCTAAGGTTTTGGAAACAGTTTGTTGCAGACAGATTACAGCCTATCTTGAGCGTAATAAGATTCTACCATCAACGCAATCTGGATTTCGTAAAGGATTTTCAACCACCTCAAGTCTACTAAATCTATGTGATGATCTAGTTCGCGCTACCGATAATTCTGAAATCTCACTGCTTGCCCAAATATATTTTTCTAAAGCTTTTGATGTTATAAATCATGATCTTCTCATTATTAAACTTAAGTCCATTGGGTTTTCACCTAGTGCTGTTAATTGGTGTAGACATTATTTAAGCTATAGAGCCAGACAAGTTAAATTTAGTGAAACTAAAATATCAAGTTACTTAAATATTACTTGTGGTGTACCTCAAGGGTCAATTTTAGGACCGATTTTCTTCCTCATTTTTGTAGTCGACCTACCATCAATTTTATCTCACTGCTCTATGCACTCTTATGCTGATGACACACAATTGGTACTTAGCTTTGATCCATGTGAATCAGTTAAATTTGGTAATTTCTTTAATAATGATCTTGAATCTCTCTCAATCTGGGTCACTAAAAATGGACTTAAGGTTAATCCCGATAAATCGTTGTTTATGATAGTAGGACGTAAGATACAACGCGAAAAGTTTATTACAAAAAATATAAGCATTTGCTTTCAAAACAAACAGCTTCAACCGTCAGATAGTTTTAAAAGCCTAGGGGTCTATCTGGATTCAGATTTGCGTTTCACGGAGCATGTCAACAAAAAATTGCAAGCTGCTTACATTCGGTTAAAATCCATTTATCAGTACAGATCTTCCTTTAATATCACCATAAAATTACGTCTTATCAATTCAATAGTATTGCCAGTCATAAGCTATTGTGATACAGTTTATGTACCTCACTTGCGAGTAGTGGACAAAGAAAGATTAAGAATGCTCCAAAATTCCTGTGTCCGATATGTATACGGTATACGTAAATTCGAGCATATTTCCGCCTACAGAATTAAATGCAATATGGTTGATGTGTATGATGTTATGACTGTGCATTTTCTTATATTATTGTACAAGATTATCATATCTAAAGTTCCCAGTTACCTCTTCAAAAAATTAATATTCAAAGATAATCTGGCAGCTGACTTTACTTTAAGAAACAAAAATAATATGTGCATCCCTAAAATTCATTCTAATAAATTTAAAAATACTTTTTCTTATCTTGCTCCCTCTTTTTATAATTCATTACCGACCACCTTCAGAAACTTAAATTTATCCTCTTTTACAAAAAAAGTCAAAAAGAAATATTTAAAAATTTAATATAGGAGTGATTATATAATTTAATAATAAAACGATGTACAAACACGATATTTTCTGAATCTCGTCGCTAAAATTATCTCTCCTTATTTTTAATTGTATGTTTTTAATTACGTATGTGTTTACTAGTTATATAGGTCTATTTGTATTTAATCAAAAGGTTAAGTTGTAAAGCAGTTTTGTTAACTGAACTTCGCCTGTTTGGTAAGTGTCTACTTATTAAATAAAGAACTTATTATTATTATTACAGTGTTGCCAGATTTCTCGCTCGGGATTGGCTAAAATTAGTACAGAATCTGCAAAAATTATTGGGCTTGTTAATAACAACTCTCAACTGCATGTACTGCATAAACCAGCATAAACTTTTTACTATGACTGTCGCGAGGGTACTACCTTAAATTGGCTCAGCCTGTATTATCCCACAAAGATAGCGTGTTCATAATTCATTATTAGGACAATATTGCCAACGTACATACTATTATTCAACATTCTATTTTATTTATAATAAACTGCATGAATACACAATGGGTATTCCATTCTTATATAAAAATTTCAATTTTCGTTTCAACAAAAAAGGATTGTACATAACTCCAGAAAATATAAACTTGAAGAAGTTAAATTGGTTTTCTGGTCGACGTATTCTATTTTGCTATAATTCACATCCGCTCTTTGAAAACTAGTCGACATCTCTGGAATTTCTCTGCAGTCCGGTTTCATACAGATTCTAATATTTTCAGTGCTTTTGAATAAGGCAATCTTAAATGGTCGGAGTGAACAGATATGCACAATTGCACATATTTCATAAGTTATTCTAAATTCTTTTTTCTTTAAAAGTTTCATAAGGCAAAGGAATACATTAATATTTTCTCCTTGTGTAATGCGTAATTCTTTTATATTGTAAGAAAACTTGTTTACTTCTGGAATTGCAATCCAGATTCTATAGATACTCATAAGGATGCCCAATGAGCGAAAATAGCGATCGGCACCCGGACGAAGTTAGACCGATCAATTTGGACTAGCTGGAATTGGCGCTGTCGTTTCGAATTAAATTCAGATTCAATTTTTTTCTGGAAGCAGTTCAGGAAACTGTACTAGTCGGAGATCATGAGTTGATCGAAGATAGTTCGATGGAGAATAGGAGATCGTGAGTTAATCGGTGAAGTTTGCTCAATATTGTGAAATAGAATTATTAAGAGACGTTGTGTTAATAAAAAGAAACTGGTTTGAAAATATTATTGTTTTTCTGATGAATAAAATGTAACACCCTCTATGAACAAACCTCAACTTGTCTCCTACAAAAAAACTCGGCCAAAGGTCCATTCAAAGACCGCTACCATCACATAAACAAGTGGTTGATAGTCAGGTATTTTGTAGGTAGTGGTTGTCCAGCTCGCCGTCCGATTTATTTTTTGTGATTATCTTGTGTTTCGTCCCCTTTGGCTTGTGGTAGGTAGTTGTTTTTTTTGCCTCTATCAATTTTTTATTGTTTTTGGGCTGGGGGACTTTCGGAGTGACTGTGTGTCTACGCTATTGGATTAGTTCATTAATTTATTTGAAGTTTTAATTAATTTTTTCAAGAAATTTTATCCACGACTCAGAGCCGCTGTGCAAGATAGCCGGTGGTGACAATTAGAGTGGGTTTGATTTTGGTACAATTTCTAAATCGAAATCTTTCGTCATAGTACATAGCACACTAATACGTCATACAACTAGACAAACGAACCGAAATTAGCAAATGCATATTACGAATAATTCATCTATAGTGAACTCATGCACTGAAAATTGCATTATTGAAATAATGCATTTCTGACGTTTAAATTAATGCGCTGAATTTAATTGACGCTGTGCATACTGTGTACTAATTAGAATATCATATACAAATGCTTTGAAATTACCTTTAATTATTTGACGCAAACCCATAGCAGTCGACTTAGTGAATTGAAATCAATTCATGCGACAAGAAATTAGTTCCAGTCATTTCAAATCAGATTAAAATAAAAGTTATTTAGGTGGAGGATTCTGTAGTAACGATAGACTGACATTTGAAGCTTGTAATTTCACGTATATCTTATTTTCGGATGCACTTTGAAAATTACCTAACTGGCGATATCAGATGGAAATACCCCAAAGTTTATTGTTTTATACAAAGAGAAACGAGGATAAATGTGTTTAGTAACCTCGTTTCCTTTTCTATAAAGCAATAGACTTTTTGTTTGTGTTAGTACTAGGGTTTGCAATCCCGCATTACCGCATTACAGCGGTTTCCCGCATGTCAAGAGACCTGCGGAATTCCCGCATGTGTGCTGTAAATCCCGCGCGGGAAATTTTTTGAACTTTTTTGCCTTTTTCAGGTACATACAGAAAATTCAATCTAATATTTTTGTCCACAATCCTGCGATTTTTCTTAATATTATAATAAGTAACTTTTATTTTCATGATTTGTGATTTTTTGTTTGGTTTTTTTAACACGAAGTTATATTTTAATTCTGATTTGTTAGATGTTTATTTATACGTACAACTTTAAAATTTAAATACACGATAAGTTCGTTAGTCGTTACGTATTTATAGTTGACTAAATAAATATTACCAATTAATAATTGTCGGTTGATCGATCTCTTTGACTTCTAGTGTCAGCAATTTTTTTTTTTATTTCTTTAAAAGTTTATAAATTTACTAATCAGCAAGAAGTACGTTAGGTAAATAGAGACAATAATATCTATGGATAAGTAACAAAAGTCATATCATATGTTATTGATATGCTAATTTCTGTTAATTCTTAGATAATAGTTAATAAACATTGTTTTTCATGTGCATAGGTATATAATGCTTACCTGTTTGATTTCTACATACCAAGAATTATTTATATTTTTTTTGATTAAATATAAACATTCCACAATAATGCATTATTTTCATATATAAATATATTTTTAAATCTCTCGCGGGAATTACAGCGGGATCCCGCTGTAAAGGCAAATTTACCGCAAATTTACAGCTGGAAAAAAAAGACTGCGGGATTGCAAACCCTAGTTAGTACCGCTTAAATTAATTGATGTTATCTTAGATAAATTGAAATTATTTTGATAAACATTTTTTGTTGTTAGATCATATAATTTCTAATTTTCAGGGGCGCAAAGTGAATGTTGTATCTCCTGATCATAATAATATTTGGAAACCATATGACATAAACCGTTACAAAGCTAGCCATTTTGAACCGAAAAAAGAAAAAAAAGCTTTTCTTTGATTCGATGGAATCCAAGCAAGAAACCCAGAGATCAATAAATACTTATCATGCATAAATATATCATTATTCCTGTTTATCCGTGCTCAAGTTGTGAACAAATTTGAAAAAAAAAAATATCAAATGACTGTATGTATACCGTTCCGTTTTTTGACGAACATCAAGAAGAAAAAAAATTTTATTACATCCACACGGACATCAACCAAAAAATGGTCATAACCATTCCTAGAAGACATAAAAAAGTAAAGATCTATTAAAATCTCGAAAATAACATCCTGCCATAGTAGATGTGGCAAGTAAAATAATAAACTGTTCTCTACTTTGAAAATTCGAATCATTATTACATTTTCTTCGTTAAATTTTATCAGAATTTATCGTCATCATATAGTTCATTTTTTAATAAAATTCGATCGTTAATGAACACAATTTAATGAGCAATATATAGCTTCGCATAATATATCATAAAATGCAGAGAGAAAAAGAAAACGTTCTCATTAAAAATATTAATTAGCGAATGCAAGCTTTTAAACAAATTTGAACATAATGATATGACCTGTAATGAACGAATTTATTTCAAAATGTTTGCTACAGTTATGTCGGGACAGCGATAACCCCTTAATCCTTCAAAAACCTGTAACATAAAGCTTTTACTGAAATTAGTCTGCCCCGTTGTTAGTTTCAACCTCTATTACGTTTCATACATCTACCTGAAGGAAAATGTCTCGGATCCATTTCACAATGACAATATAAATGTCATTGGCATTTAAAAGAACAGTAAAATTCTCTACATATAGATTATCAGCTGTAGATAAAAGTCAAGATGAATTGATTCCAATCATCAGCAATCCTGTCTATTTTAAGATATGACCGTTTAAATATATTTTTTTAGAAAACTTAAAAATGCCACAACTTCTAAACGAAGAGAGATACAGAGTCGGGAGTGGTCGGAATTGATTCAGCGCAATTTTTCTATAAAAATAATAATTGTAAATCATATGTGAACCACATCTAACAGATTTTTGGGTTTTTATAAAAATGAAAAAGTAAGAATGGGACCAATTTAACTTTTCCCATTTTTATAAAAAGCCTACAAATCTACATAATGTTTACATATCCTAAAAAAATGCGAAATAAAAAAAAAAATAAATTCGCTTCGTTTCGTTGATTCGATGCCGACCATCCGCAACCCTGTATGTCTTTTAGTTTCGTGTAAACTATTAAATTTTTTATTCATTTTAGACAGCCATAACTTCTAAACTGAACTTTGATCTAATCGGTTCAGCATATATTGGAGATAAAATTTTTTACTGGAAAATGCATTTTATATTATTAAGGAATTTTTAGATAAATTTTAGAATTATGTCCAATATTGGAATTGACGTGTCATAAAGATGTATCTCAACTAACAAAAATATATAGGTATACTGTAGTATACTATTAATATATTTTTTCAAATATTGCTAATCTTGCTTTTTACAATTCAATAACCATTGTAACAAGAGCAGAGATAACATTTAAGGCTGTCAGAAATGGGAACGATTTTTAGGTCTGTTGTGTGTATACCACCTGTGTAGGTAATTCAGAAGCTCGTTGTAGACTTGAGAATGAATAATAGTAATCGAATGATTTTAATAGTCGCAAGGCTGCTACTTAAATCATTCATTTAAAATTATTCCTTCGCATAATTCCTTCGCATAATGTATGCGTGAATGAGTAAACTGTTCGACTCTCGAATTAATTTGTTTTCGGTTTCGATTGTCAGTCTTGACAGTGTCACCTGCATATAGAGTACTTCATAGAAGAGACTCAGATAAAAGACATTCAATACTGAGCAATGCAGTGTGGTTACTATGTGATACTATGCGAGTGATGACAATTCATTCAATCTGTCTATGGATTCGATCGTGCATTCGATATAATATTATTATTAATGAATGAATTTAGGTCTCGTTTTTTATGATAACACTGCATGCAGTGCTTCATACAACAGAGAAAAATGAAAGACGTAAGTAATCATACTCAGTACTGTGTAATAGGATGTCTCGTTCATATATGAGAAAACATTTTTTTCGAGCTACACTATCGCAAGAGATATCAAAATTTGCGTAATTTTACAAAGATTCCGAAGAAGACAAAAAGACTAGAATTGCGTGTCATCTTGAGGGCTCTACCGCGCTTTGAAGTTTTGTAAATTTTACGTTTTTACAGACTTAAACCGTATGGCTAAAATAATACAAAGTTAAGTTTAAAAGGTATTTTATTATTGAAATTAATGAAACAAAGCACAAGAAAACAAAATAGAGCTTCTAATTAATGACAAAAACTTAAAATTTAAACGTATTTTCGTGTCCAAAATTTGGGATCTCTGCTCTAGATTGTAACCTGTTTCTAATAAAGCCATCTCTAGAATAGAGTTGGGTAACTCAGATCTGAACCGGTTCAAAGAGCCAACTCCGACAGAAGATCCGTGAGAGCCGTCTCACTTTTTTTGAGCCGACGGATCAACGGATCCGCATAGCTCAGTGAACACACAGAAGCACATTTTACACTTACGTATGCTTTGATGCATCTGTCAGCTCAAATGACTCATGCATCACATGTTTGGCTATGTATTCTGGATTCTATACAGGTCGTGATATGATTGACTGAACTAGGTAACTCAGTGGCAGACTGCAGTAACATATTCAGAACTCGGTTCTTTTTGAACCGGTTCAGTGAGCCGGCTCACATACGGGATCCAGATGCAAAGATGCAGATCACTAAAAGATCCGTTTTTAGCGTCAGTTACATTTTGTGAGGCCTGTGTTACCAGTTGAACACATCTTTCCACAGATTGTGTGTGACAAGGAAAGTCAACAATTTCGATGCTCTTGTCTTTTGCCATGATTTGAAAGTCCTTATTAGAAATATGTCGAAGAACCAGTGGTGCTGTAACCTCACATTCGTGCCACACAATAATTTCGGTGTAATCTCTAGCAGAGAAGTTAATTTTTTGTGGTTTAAATATTCTGCGTTTAGTGCTATTTTGAACTTCTCTAGCTTTTATTATTCTTCGCAATGCCAGCTCCCAAATGTGGTCTCTATTATCAAAAACATACTGACAAATAGGTTTTCTCACCAGTTGGCATACTGATGAAAATTTGAGAGAGGCACTTGCATGCAACGTTTCAAAGAGAAAAGAAAAAGCGTAGTATAACAATTTATTAATGAAGATTGCATTATAAATCGAAACTCGTTGGCATAAAAATCAATCGAATGATTTTGAATAATCTCGCGAGGTATTAAATAATCGAAATGTTCGAATATTTTCATTCGAAATATCCCACCTCTAGCTAGTTACAATGGAACGACACTTCGCTTCCCCGGAGCTCATGACACCAGTTTCATGAAGTGTTTGATTCAAGTAGAAATTTTATACAATAGGATGTTATATAGGTAAGATGTGTCGGTAAATGAGTGTTTGCTTGTCCTACCTGGGTACGCCAGGTACTGCGCATACAGGAAAGGGAACTTAATTATGGGTACTTATGCACGATTTAAAACAGTTTCCCAAAAATAATCTGAAATCCTAGAAAAAGTGTCTGGCTTTTTGCAAATATTTTTAAATATATCTAATGAAACTGCTATGAAAATTTCAGCGTGAATCAATCACTTATTTTTCATTTTTCAAAATTTGACTTTGGGGTATTTTAGATTAATGTTAACCCCTCCAAAAGCGTCTGCCTCATTTATTTATTTCTTTAAAATCAACTTAACTTTCAATCAAACACTTTTTTTGGCATATATTTTTTTAAACCTTTCCTGTATGCGCTGTACCTGGCGTACCCAAGTAGGACAAGCTAACACTCATTTATCTATACATCTTACCTATATATATTATTGTATAAAATTTCTATCTGAATCAAACACTTGATGTAACGGGTGTCATCAGCTCTTGGACTATTATATGGAACTGTGGTTGTTGGCCTCAGATGTTTGTCGTACCTACGTCGACTTTTGTAGGTTTGTTTTAATATCACTGCGAAGAGATGGCAGGTACACTATAAACCTTTAGCTTTTCATTACCTTCATAAAACTACTTGTTTTGAGTTACAATTTTGTTACTATGTTTAAAACTGTAGTTAAATTTGATTTAATACATTCCGCAAAAAAGTTATCGCATCGTTTGAATTTTTTTATTAAGATGAATGCTATCCGAGCCAGGTCTTCCAACTATTATTATTGGCTCAAAGTCTGGAGAAAAATAACAAAAGTTACTTCTCGTGGTTCGAAATTCTAGTTAAGTTGTAAATCTTCTCTGGGTACATGACTAATATACGTCTTCTGAAAGGACAGGTACGTAACTTCGCGATTTGTGTCGTTATATTAGTAATCAAATTTATATCAAGTGTATTTATTCGAGGTGAGCATTTAATTATTTTTAAATGAAATTTACAAGTGTTAATTTGCATTATTTAATTTTAGAGATCTATGTTTGTAAATCAATTAACGAGGGATAGAATATCAACCCTGCCGTGATTATGTTTAGAATAACGTTGAAATGTTTATGTCAGTTTACTCTCCTGTTTGCAAATATATAGACATTTTTGTCAATTTACACAATCAAAATGTGTAATACCTGTGCTTTTACCCTTTTTTAGGGCTCCGTACCTCAAAAGGAAAAAAAGGAATCCTTATAGGATCATTTCGTTATCCGTCTGTCTGTCTGTTAAGACCCTTCTTCTCAGAAACGCGTGGAGGTATCAAGTTGGATTTAATATCAAATACTCAGGTCTACAATCCCCAGGAATTGTGAAAAAATCAAACCTCTTAGTCAACGCAGTCAAAAGATATGACCGTTTATGCCGCATATTTTGACACTGGTAAGGAAATCAAAACCTTAAGGTAGTTCCCGTTGACCTAGAATCATGAAATTTGGCAAGAATCAATGTCTTATAGTACAAGTAAAGGGGAAAATCCGAAAATCATAAATTTGTAGTTACATCACAATTTTTTTTTATAAACGTCAAAATAGTGCATACTAGCAACAGCGGACGGAATCTCTTTAAAGCTATTAGTTCAGGCATTGCCGTCTCTTAGTGTGTATTACTATGGCCGCTATGACAATAAATAATAAAAATAAAGTTAATAAATAATGCACGGTGGTACGGAACCTTTCGTTTGCGAGTCTGACTCGCACTTGGTCAGTTTTTTTAATATTTTGATAGAACATTGAACTACTCTAAAATTATCAATGTACTATTATCATTAAAGAGGAATTTACTGTACCTACTTATTTTTGATTCACTTAAGTTTTAGTGTTAAAAAGTATACACAGGTACAGATAAGCAATAATTTTGGTTTATTTATTTATTTTTTCACTAAATTTCGCTGTTTAACATTAATATTTTGTAATATATATTAATACTAGCGGCCCAGGCCGGCTTCGCCCGGGTGTAAATGTAGTATATAGGATATAAAAGATGAGAATCATTATCATTAAATTTTCAACGTGTATTGAATTTGCGCGAATTCAATCGCTTTTATTTGTGAATGTTCAAAAATCGAAGAAAAATCTTATTTCCCAAAAAGAAATTAAAAAAATTTTGTTGATCCGATCGCTACCAAACTTCAGAAGATCACCCGCTGGGCTAATCTAAAGATTGTCTGAAAATTTCATCAAAAATGGTCTACCCGTATACATCGTCTTTTATCTATATAGATTATTAAAATGTAAAAAGTGGTTATTGTGACATAACGATAATAGTTGGACATATAGTATCGCAAAGTTTTTTGTAGTTATTGATATTTTCTTTAATATTGTAGAACATACTTTTGTTCTATCATCAATAGTTTCCGTAGCGCATGCGACGAAAGATGTTTTATGTCATTTTTTTACACCTTGGGTTACGTTACTAAAGTTTTAGTAAGGATCCCTAATATTTTCTAGCAATAAATATAGCCTATGTTACTCAGGGTGAATGTAGCTTTCTAATGGTGAAAGAATTTTTTAAAGCGGCACAGTCGTTTTTGAGTTTATTCATTACAAACATACAAAAATACAAATATTTCCTCTTTATAATATTAGTATGATTATATTTATGAGGAGTACCGATTTTAAAATGGTTTTAACTAAGTGTATAATAAAACTGTGTGTTATTTTATATAGTGTCTCAGATCGATCGTTTACGAACCAGTACAGTAAAATAGAGAAACCAATTCTGAGCAGAAAAGTTCTTAGACTTTTTTTGATCTGATGATCTGATGACGTGGGAGATTAGGCGTGGTTTATTAATAATCTTTTTTATTACGCTCAACATTCAATTAATACATCCAATAAGAAAATATTGTACTATCAGTAGGCGATGGACTGAGACACCCTGTAAATTAAAAGTCTTCACCAAACTGAAGAGGGCTTTGTCGATAGCTCTGTCAATATTGTTTACCTTTTACCTGTGTTTGATGACGTGAATATTAATAAGAAGGATAGATCCTAAATTGATTTTCAAAAATACAGTAAAAACCGTTTACATCGTTTAGAACAACATACCGGTTATATTGATCAAAATCATAGGTTCTGGCTGAATGCTATTTGACCGCCTTATAAAAAACACTGCTTTTTACGATATTGCTTATTACGGCATACCGCATTAACCGACTACATTTAATGTAAAATCTTCATATCTTCGGAGAATTATATCTGTTAGAACGACCAGCTGTATTGTAAATAAAATTCGTACGCACATAAGTGTTCCAAATAGACTAAAACTACAGATTTTATGAATACAGAAAAATGATAATGTGAATATTATTCCTATTAATATCTATGAATTTATATGTACCTACACATTCAACAATACTATATATTTAATAAAAAAATATTTTGTACTTCGAAAATATCACCGGTTGTTACGATTATTGATTTTTACGACCAAATATGAGTAGTCTCTTCGATGTCGTTATAACAGATTTTGACTGTATACATATTTTTTAATTTGAATGACATTAATTTTCTGCCATCACTCTTTTGAAGATGGCAGATGTAAAGGCATTTCTTTTATGAAAGTGAATTATCAATACAGAATCTCAAATTATTTTTAACTAAACAAAAAATCAATAGAATGGTATTATACGTAAAAAAGACATAACATTTTAGATATCTGGCGTTTCAATAATATAGGGTAAGATAGGGTAAAGACTTCATCGTAAATAAAGTTACCAACCCTTTTATTGCCTTCGTCCTTTCCGACTTAACTAAGTTACTACAGTTCACTGTACATTTTACGTTCATGCATGCCCTTTATGGCCATCATCCGCAAAGAAACGTTCCGTCTATTTGCAATATTAGCCTTGGTGGTCTGATAAGCTATTGCTAATACTCAAGCCTACTTTATTACTAACCTCTACATTCCCAGTGCTTTCAGATAAATACAGGATGGTTAGTTTCACTACACAGCAATATATTATTGTTTTAAAGAGGCTTGTCATTAAAAAAAAATCAGAAAACCTACACAGGCCATCCCTGGAATTTCCCGCTTAAAACACTCGACATTATACATATTCGCAAGTAATTGAGTTCTTCGAGCTCGAAAGTATATCTTCTTAATATTTTCGAGCTCATCGAGCTTAAAAATTTTGGAAAAACAATATCTCAAAATTATTTCAACAATGACATTTTTTAAATGAATCGTTCGATTTCGATCTAGTATGTGTCATCCGATGTAGTTTTTTAAGCACAAAAAGCGCTATAGTTGGTTAAAAACTCAGTTCAATGAAAAAACACTCTTTTTTTTTGAACATTTGAATTGTGATATATCTCGAACAAACCAACCGATCAAGATGCGGTATACGGTAATCGACGCAGTTCGTGAAGCACAAAAAGTGACTCCGTACCAAAAACTAATCCCACAAGGAATTCGGAAGTTATTTCAAGAAAACATTTTTTTGCAAATTTTTCGACATAGGTATCTCTCGAACGAATCAATCGATCAAGATTCGGTTTGCGGCTTTCGACGTTGTTTTTTTGTGGACAAGAGATAATTAGATTTTGGAATTGGTCGGTAAAGTAATCTAAAAGTCATTTCAAAAAAACGATTTTTTGACAATTTTATTTTTGAGATTTTTCAAAATTCAATGAACTGAACCGATTCAAATTTTCAGGAAATCTAAGTTTAGTGGAACCCTTTGGAATGCCGCGTTCCGATTGATAAAGTCGTTCAAAAGTTATGAGATTTACACACACATAGACATCAGGACACCATCGTAAAAATAATCAGAATAACATCTTAGGATCTTAAAACGTCGAGATTTGATGAAAACTCGATTTTCGAAAAACAAGGTGCAAACGATAACTTCCCAATTTTTGAAAATTACGGGAAGCTAAAGAATACAAGAGCTCTCAAAAAGAAAGGTTAGAATTTAGCAGTAATTAAAATAATTTAAAAAGCCAATGAGTTAGTAATAAACCCTATTTTGTTTTGAGAATTTAAGACACTTGTTTTTAAAATTCTTTTAAAAAAATCAGTCAAGGCGCAATATAATATATTTGCACAATAAGTGTTCCGTGCCATTAAACCCCAAAAATAAATAAATAGATAAAACTACGTCTGATCTGGATAAAAACTGTTTATTCACAAAACAATTCTAAAACACTAAAACAGAATGATGTAATAATGTACGAGTATATAGTGACAAATGTAATAGAACGGTTATATACATTTAAATTTTTGACATCCAACTTTAATTTGATTTCACTTCACAAAATTAAAATACGACGTGCGTATTTTGAAATGCGAATGTATACAATACACGCACAAATGCATATGAATACACGCACCAGAATAAAACCCGCACGCTTACATCTGTAGTGTACCGCAAACATTCCCTTTCTACTATTGCGTGAACTTCAGGTAAACTGATCTAACTCTGTGATGCAATCAATTAAACAAATTTTCTTCATACTATGCCGAAAGTACGTTGTACTTTCTGATTCAATTTTAATTCCGAAAGTAAAACATTTATGCATTGTTGTAGTCACAAGCTGAAATTACACGCATATCGTCGTAACAGTTTTGTCATGCGCACTGATGGCGTTTGCCCTCACATGTTCGCCTATAGATGGCTATGTATACGCCAGTAGGTAGCCATCTGCTGTTATATGGACATTATTAGATGCATGTGTCATTACGTATATAACCTCAAGATTGCGCACTTGAAAGTAAGTAGTTTTTTTTATATATTGATGAAAGAGCGTACTTTCGGCAAGGAATGAAGAAAAATAGTATACACCACACGAGCAGAAAGTTGAAAGTCCTGCACTGCGCGACATATGATGCCCTCGACTTCGCCTCGAGCATCATGAGGCGCAGGGCAGGAAATAAAACTTTCGGCTCTTGTAATAATATACTATATTTCGAGTGAAAATTATCGAGCTATTCGATTATTAAAATATCTCAAGATGTTTCGAGAGGCTATTAAAAATCTTTCGAATGACTTATAATACAATCTCCACTAGTAAATTACACTACGCTCTTTTTTACCCTTTTGCTTTTCTCAGATTACATTCCACAGTATTGAACATATTTTTTTAGTCATTTATCTGCTTCTAATCTATGAACGACTGGATGTAGAGGTGATTATCTCAACTTTGTGTAATCGAATGTCCCAGAGCTAAATTCTTTCGTTATAATAATCATATCGAATGCACAGGATAAAATAAATTGTGTTTTCACTTGTATAATATTTAACCACTCGAGATACTAATGCATTGCACAGTACTAAATACGATTACTTACCTCTTTTATCTGCTTCGGCGCCTTTAGAAAGTCTCCATCTTTAATCTGACAACCGAAACTGCTGTCTTTTGACACGACATGTCAAGCCTAATATTTGTCACGTATACCAGTCATGGGTTTTGAATTTTAAATAGAACTGTGCGTTAAATTTGCAGTTAAAACAAGCAAAAATGGAAATTAAAAAACAAAAACGGTTGCATCTAACAAAATTAAGCAGTTGAAATGTACACTTACACGATTTAAAGACAATCATAAGATGTTCATATCTGCTGCAAGAAAACGGTACAATCTCATTATGCGGCTTGAAAAAGAGTAAAGTGAAAACAAGACAGACGAAGAAAATATTACGCCTATCGATTCAGAGAAACGATAAAATATATTTATAGATTTTTATAAACCTTACATCTCGAAACAGTGTGATTTTTAAGTTGATTCTTTTTTTTAACAGCGTGTAGAAACTCAAAAATAAGAAGGAAACAGCCAAGTTTAATTAAATTTTGAGGTCGGTCCTGACATTAGGTTATGTCACTATGAAAATATTTTATGTCATTATCAAGTATATCAGAAATTGTTTCCGTTTTGTTTGATAATAACATAACATATTTTCATAGTGAGATAACATAATGCCAATTTCGAAGAATGTATCGCCAATTTTGCGCTCTTGTAACATAATGTATTCCACTGTCAAAAAATCTGATTTAACAATGACCTTAAGGTAGTTGTCGTGGTACAATATTGTCAAAAAGTTATAGATTATACGCGCCACAAAAGTATACTGTAGTTTGTAGCTAAGTGATTCATAATTTATACGCAAGACTGTACCCGTGGAAACGTAACCCATACAGTATTCATATGCATGTATACTTTTCTATAAATTGTTGAACTTTAAACCGTTATTTATAAATAATTAGACGGTCAAAAATGTTTTCTTATTTTTTTTAAACTCATAACAAATGCATTGAAAGACTGTCAGTTTTTGGAAAGTTTCTGACAGTTAGTTCTTTTTTTATAAATAAGAAACTGGTTTAGAACTACAGAGATCGTATACAATCACTGTTAATTATCCAATTTTTAATTGAATTTATCTTGGATTATATAATAATAATAATAATATATAATAATAATAATAATTTCTTTATTTCCATAATACTACATGTGCAGTGTAGAAAACGTCAATTTGCACGATACAAGATAGGTACATATTATGATACTTGTAAAATATAAAAGTTTATGTTCTCTTGGTTAGATTACACAAGAAAAATTCGTCAATATTGTAAAAGTTATAGTATAGCAACACAGCTTTGAGCTCATTTTTGAACCTCTGTAAGTTCAGATTTTTAATTGAAAAAGGCAGATGATTAAATATTTTTATAATAATGTTCCTGGAGCCTTTGTTGACAGTGAGAAAAGTTGTTATATACTGGTTTTTAATTCGGGTACTGTACTCATGATGGCGTAAATTGTTCACAAAAAGCTGCGGATATTTTTTGCAGAAGATAGAGCATTCATAAATGAAAATTTCATATATGGTAAGTATTTTCAATCCTTTGAACAACGGCCTGCACGATTCTCTGGGTCCAACATTCTTACACAGCGTTTCTGAATAATGAAGAGTTCATGGACATGCGGAGAATTACCCCAAAAGACAATCCCATAGCGAAAATTTGACACCACGTAGGCATGATAAACATTCAGTAGCACAGATCGTGGGGCGAAGTTGCTTAAGGCTCTCAGAAGATAACTATATTTACTAATGCTACTGCTGAGTTGCTCATATCTACAATCGATCGACTGCAAATTTTCAGGGTAATTGTATTATCATTTCCTTAATAAGTATACAAAAATTAAGAATTTTCTGACGGTGTGCCTGAACCACGACAACTACCTTAAATTGCGATCATAAGATAACAGTTTTTATGCATGCAGGGGCAGTTTAATGTCGTATTAAAATTCCCTAACATTGTACTCATACAAAAACAAATGATTGATGCTTAAAAAAAGGGACCAAAATGCAAAGAAAAATATTTTAAAGTAAAAATTGGACACAAAATGTACGTATTAAAAGGAATGTTTAACTTTCGCAGCTAATATCCATAAACTTTTCAACTATCTGCCAACTTCAGTTATTTTTTCAGCTCCAGCATCTTCAGCTTTACCCATCGCAACATTGCAATCCCGCCATAGACAACGCCATCATCACACAATCTTGAAAAAGTTCTTTTCTTCAGCGACAACATCATAATCATTCATTAGTGCTCAGTGTTTTGTTTTTCTTTATCTTCATAAATAACGCATATAGCCTCGTTGCTGCACGTTTAAGTATTGAAAAAAATAGAAATGTCAATTCGAGTGATGAATTATTTTTCGATCAGAATCGATTGAAAATTCTCCAATGCTTTTCTTATAGAAAAATGTGAGTGGTTATATTTTAAGATGACTGTCAAGTTGACAATATTTTCTGCAACCCGGCATTAAAGAGGATAATGATTTAACGAGGCTCGATTTTAGACTTTCTACTATACAATGAAACTGCTGTAGATTGTTTTGATTATACGAAATTAAGTGGGTTTCCTTAGTATAGAGCTTCAACTTCAGGCGAACTGTTTTCGGTTGGCATGACGTACAGTCGAGTTTGAAGAAAGTTTCTGTGTACCTTGAGCTGACGTGCGACAAACCATGAATGGAGCAGCAATGGCACTCATGAATGAAGGGACTACCAAGATGCAAATTATATAAAAACTGCTAAAATAATAGAGCAACTTTTAAAGGTTACAGTTTCTCTAAGAGCTTTTTATTCTCTTTTCATTTGTGTAATTAAATACCAGTCTAAGTATACGTACCGTTCATATTGTATTGTATCGTGTGCAAAATTTACTTGCAATAATCTCAAAAATTGTATAATGTTACACTAGCATTTAATTACAAAATGAAAAGAGAAAAAGCTTTATAAGAACAGCTAAAGATACCTACATTTGGTGGCAAGATAATACTTTACCGTCAATTGTTGAAAATGTTTGATGGAGTTATCTTTAAAAATAATCGAGATACAGATCTGGGGAGTAGCCTACGATATCCTGTATAGAGTGTCGTAGTGCTAGCTGCAACTTGATTGTTTAGAAACTCTAATTAACTAATGAAAGTGAATAAGTATTGTGGAAGGAACTATGGACAAGAATAAATAAATGACCAGAAGTATAACTCTTCATTAAATGCTTTACTTATTCTTGTGACCTCGGTGCTCGGGCAACCTGAGATTATATCCTAAAACGGCCAGGCTGTACCGTTTCGAGTGTTGGAAGATTTACAGTGAATGGTTTCTTGCGCGTCGGGTTTAATATGGCATTTTATTTAATTACTTTTACGAGGCCCTTGTTCTATTTTATTTTAGAATTACGGTATGATAGTAAAACATATGTTTTTTAAAATGAAATGTCATCTTTTATTTAGAACCAAGGTCACGAATTCGTCGGTAGTCACATAAAAGGCATTATTTTCCAGTTATGCTTGTGGTTATTTATTTACTCTTGTGCTTTAAACATGTATTATTATAAATCCACAAGTTATATCAAATTCTTGTCTAAATATTCAAAAGTTTGATTAATTTAAAATTAAGTGAAAAGTAAGTAATGGGGTTACAAGACGTCCGAATTTTATTTTTTTTTTACTTAGACATATTCGAATAGGTATAATAACGTGAACGTGTTTTCGTAAATCCTCTTAAGATGGATTACAATGGTAGATTATAACATTTCTGTATCGAATTTAATTAATTAGGTCGTTTCCCTTAATCACTTTCCTTTGTAAATTGATTTTGTGTAGTTAAATGAACTTCTTGTGTTAAACTTTGAGGTTAGAATGGGGCGATGATATAATGTTATGTGGGTAAAGCTATTATAAGCAGATATCTCATGTTAGGCATCAACACTTTATTACTACAAAGTGCTTACTGAATTGTGGAAATTCAAATTATCTGCTTTCATACTACAATGAGAAAGAGTGACAGAGAGAAAACGCTAGTAAGAATGCGCTCCTGATACTGCATTTTAATATAATGGCGATCTTAAATAATTTTACAAACTAATTGTTTATCTTCTAATTTATAGGGAAACGCGGGGCTGGACGTTCTGATTTTGAAAGAAACAAAATATACTGTTCAAGCAAAGTCTAGTTTTTAGTGTATTTGCCATATGGCAACATACACTATTGGCATCGGTCGGATGGCGGGACCTAGAGGTCGGACCAAAATTTCTCCACGTTTCATAACCTCCTAAACACTTTGGCACCATTTTTAAAAATGTTTATATATATATATATGTATATGTGTGCGGGCAATAACTTTCGAAAGAGTTAGTTGATTTTAACGAAATTTGGCACACGTGTTGAAATCCATCACCGCAAGAAGCCTATTTAAAATGAGCGTAATCGGGCCATTTTAAGGGTAGTTTTTAGGGGTTGAAAAATGTATTTGGGCCCTAAAATACCGAAAAAATTCTCAGAATCGTTTCAAAATTGACATTTAACCCTTTAATAGTATTTAAAATGTGTCGCTAAAATTTTAATAAAATCGGGCCGACACGACCGGACTTACAAATTTTATGAAAACACTAGTTTGCAGATAGTGAATTATTTACTGAAAGTTGTATATAATTTGGTATAGAGGTTCGATTGATAATAGTATTGCCATTAAGAAAAAAAAATGTTATTTTAAGGGGTGTATTAAGGAGTCAAATTTTTTATTTTGCCCAAAAACCAACTTAAGTGTGCATAATAAAGCCACACTGCCTGTATAAGCAAATACACTATATTGTCGGCAGGGTTTTGGCACTGCGACCCGGGTTTTTAGTGTATTTGCCATATGACAACATACACTATTGGCGTCGGTCGGATGGCGGGACCTAGGGGTCGGACCAAAATTTCTCGACGTTTCATAGCCTCCTAAACACTTTGGCACCATTTTTAAAAATGTTTATATATATATGTATATACATATATATTTATATATATTATATCAAGCTAGCTTCTTCAGTGGTTGCGGGGTCGTGAGTTTCCAACGAGGGGTAGAAACAACGCTGAATGCAGAGAACTCGGTGACTTACCTGATAAATGTAAATTGAAAAAAGTGGACTAAGCAACTTAAGAGTAGATGTTCTGCTTAGAATTACGTACTTATTTGGGCGCCAGACTGTCAGTCCACCCTCTTGACACGTCTCACAGTACAGTCAACCTATGAGAAATAGACCAGGGGAGCCACCAAAGTAAAAATGAAAAATTGCAATTGAAAATTAATTTAATTTATAAACCGGACTAACGCCGGGCAGCAGAGTTCCTGACGGGAACACGCTGGAAAATTTAGTATAAAAAAATTACATAGTACACAGAAAGTAATAAATGTAAAAATTACTAAGTAAAAGTATGAATCTGATTTTAAGCTACAACAATTTAGCAATAAGGTTTAGACAATTTATAATAGTAGTTTATAATATAATGAGTTAAATTCAGCAGTAAATTTAAAAAAACTGAATCTCAATTCATACTAGATTTGTGATCACAACCTAACTTAATACTAAGCCATGCAATAAACAACTTAATACTAAAGATTTCAAAATACATACAAACATAGCATATAAAACAAGAGAGCGGAATCGAAAGCCAGATTGTCAATGAAGAAACGACACTTGAAACTATGATAAAATTTACAAGATAAATAATCTAAAACGCATAGTAGAGATTACACTAAAACACAAAATTAAAACACCGTATCCAAAGAATCTGGATTTCAATTCATGATACAGTCTACAAAATAGTTACATCAGCATTAGCAAAGCTAAACCTTACGCAGAATATCCAGTTACATAACTAGTACAAAAAATAAATTCACATGTTAAAATACGGAATGCAAAGTTTTGAGAAACGTTCTATAAATTATTTAAATAACAAAAGTCACAATGTATTTATGATACGCACTTTTAATAGTTTCAAGGACAAAATATAATACTGTATCATACGACAAGAACGTACGCATCAATGCGAATTTCGACAGATTGACTTATGTTCAAATTTACAAGTTAAATTTATTATCACTGAATAGTGTTTCTATACTTCAAATTAAAAATGATCCGAGATTTTATTTAAACAGCAAATCTAATAATTTTATTTAACTAGCAAATAGAATAGGATTCATAACTGCACTGAACTTGCATAACATTAGAACTGAAAAGTTTCCAGATACCTTAGATTTTTCTGTTGAGACAGCTCACCACTCTGCAATGGAAATTTTCACAGCCTATTGCGACTGGAAAATATATTTTCCAGTAGTTTGGTTGGACGATGAGATGTTAGATGCAGAACAGTATCACCTTGTCAAGGTCGACACAATGGCTGACTTCCGGCTCGTTGAAATTGAACAGAAATAATTGAAACTTTTCCAAACTTATACAGCGCCAAAAACACACAATCGAAAGCACTTAAATAACGATAGTCTCGACACGAAACACTCGATAGCGAAACTGCGGCAATCTTACGAAATCACATGACACAAACATTCGGCAATCAAATTAGTCACAAAACAACGCAAGCGAACGAAATTACAGTCTAACGCAAAACCATTTAATCTGTCCTGCAGAATTTGCACACGCCAAAAAAAACGTTAATAATATTTAATCTGAAACTTTTCGGCAGCGCACACAACAAAATTCATTTAGAAAATACTTCCACGATAAACGAAACTGTGTGCCGAAAAACTATAGTAGATTTTCCAAGCTCGAAAATGTGATCACTTAACCACGTGTAAAACATGCGACACAAAAACGTAAAAATACTGAACTCTAGCAATTCCAGGAACGTAATAATCCGATATACTGCTCATTGACAGAGTCCTCATCCGCACTTACGCGTATTTTCCAAATTAATTCACCAAAGTGAAAATTTTTACATCACCGCCTAATCACGCGACCTTGTGCTACTTTGCACCGCGAAAACGACAGAAAAACGATATGTAGCGAAATACGACATTTGTGGCTATACCACACGATACTAGCACTCACTCGAGCACTCGAGAAATATTTCGAGACTTAACGATACTTCACAAAAAAACACAATTTAAAATCAATTGAGACGCGCACACAGCTAGCGAACCGCTCAGCTCGAAGGCTGGCGGACGACCTTCGCGCTCTCTTCCGGCCCTGAGCGGACCCCCTGAGCAGACTGCCCTAAGCAGACTGCCCCTTGACTCGTCAAATCTATCATTTTTATAATTTCAATAAAGCTGGATTCACACAAATTTTCAAAAATTACGCAAAGTCCGACAAAAAATTTTTTTTTTCTTTTGTGAATTAGCGCAACTGCTTCCTGATGTTAGGGACGGTTCCTAGGGACCTTCAGGGACTGGATTTAAGGTCCTATAATATATATATATATATATATATATATATATATATATATATTTATATATATATATATATATATATATACGTATATATATATATCTTTAAAAAAAAATTCGGAGAAGTAAAAATTGGTTCTGTGCTAAATTCAAAGACTTGCGGTGACTCGCTCTCAAGATTACGACTTAAACAAAAAAAAAATACAGAATTTCGAGGCAGGCAAGAAATTCAAATCAAGCCTGGAAATTCTGTGCCTAAGATGTAGAAAAAAAAATTAGTTCCGAGGCAGACAAGGAATTGAAATCCAACCTCGAAATTCTGTGCTCATAAACCTTAAAGAGCAAGAGCAAAAAAAAAAATGCACAGATGGCGTTTTTAGTGGTAGCTTGTCAAATAAATATGGAGCTGGGCACACGCCATCTGTGCATTTTTTTTTGCTCTTGCTCTTGAAGGTTTATGAGCACAGAATTTCGAGGTTGGATTTCAATTCCTTGTCTGCCTCGGAACTAATTTTTTTTCTACATCTTAGGCACAGAATTTCCAGGCTTGATTTGAATTTCTTGCCTGCCTCGAAATTCTGTATTTTTTTTTGTTTAAGTCGTAATCTTGAGAGCGAGTCACCGCAAGTCTTTGAATTTAGCACAGAACCAATTTTTGCTTCTCCGAAGTTTTTTTTTAAAGATTTCACGTCTTTTTCCAAAGTCTAAGGCTTTTTTTCATTTTTGCTCCAAAATAAAAATATGTGCGTTCTTAGAATTAAGAGGCCATTTTCTTTTCTTACCGGTTTGATCTTTTATATAAATTATACGATATAAAAAAATAATTAAACACAACAATTCTGAAAATATATATTCTGTATATATGAAAAACCCCCAAACGCAATACAAAACCACCAAAATGCAATATAAAACCCCCAAAATGCAATATAAAACATCCAAAATGCAATATAAAACCCCCAAAATGCTATATAAAACTCCCAAAATGCAATATAAAACCCCCAAAATGCAATTAAAACCCCCAAAATGAAATATAAAAACCCCAAAATGCAATTAAAACCCCAAAAATGCAATATAAAACCCCCAAAATGCAATATAAAACCCCCAAAATGCATTATAAAATCCCCAAAATGCAATATGAAACCCCCAAAATGCAATATAAAACCCCCAAAATGCAATATAAAACCACCAAAATGCATTATAAAACCCCCAAAATGCAATATGAAACCCCCAAAATGCAATATAAAACCCCCAAAATGCAATATAAAACCTCCAAAATGCAATATAAAACTCTCAAAATGCAATATAAAACCCCCAAAACGCAATATAAAATCTTCAAAACGCAATACAAAACCTCCAAAACGCAATATAATCTCCCAAAATGAGTACCACTTGTATTGATATTATGGGTTTTCGTATGCCGTACCAAACTTAGTGGAGTGCCGTTAGGTTTATACCTCGGAATCCAGGGCCAGTCAATGAATCTTCATAAAACTTTTGGACTGCATTGTTAAAAGCTCAAATAAAAAGTTAAAAAAAAAAAAAATTGCGATCTCGATTGTGGAGTGGATGCCACCCCTTCTCGGGGGTGAAAAATGTTTCGTTGAAAATAAGCACGGAAATGGATAGGTTGACTAATTCTAAGCAACTTTTGTTCTATAAAGTTTTTTCTGAAAGTCCATACTTTTCGACTTATTCGCGAGTGTAAGTGTCAATTTTTCAACCAATAAACCCACGTTTTCAGATGGTTTTTCCCGAATATCTGAAAAAGTAAGTATTTTATCGAAAAAATCATTCTTAGTAAAAATGTAGCTTATAAAAAAACAAAAATAATGGTGAGTCTACAGTGTCTGTAGACCCAATACAAACGGAGAACTACCTTGTTGAAGGTTGGTTCTTATTCGTCAAAAGCCAAAATTGAAAGTTTCAACGTGAAGTTACCAAAATACAATGCATTTTTCGGGGAAAACTCATGAATGATTTTTTGAAGTGCTGGAAAGAACCTTTATTTTTATTTTTTATAAAAGTCCCTAGCATCAAAACTAACTGAGCTCTGACGAAAATAATGTTGCTCCCTATTTTTTTCGGCGTCAAAAAATGTGAAAGTCACCCCCTTATTACCACCCAAATTAAAAATAATCTTTACCACTTCACAATTCACTTTATTTATGTATTTGTAACATGCTCTAGAAGTTTGACAGGTTTAAAGTGCTTAGTTTTGAAAAAAATTGAGTTTGAAGTGAAAACAGCATTTTTGTATTTTTGCAAAAAATTGCCTTTTCTTCAAAATAACTCAAAAACTATTAATGATACGCAAAATTTTGTAGTGTGCCAAATTGTGGGTTTTGCTTTTCTGAAAAATTTCGTTTTTTTTTCTGTAGGATGAAACTTGAATAGGATATGGCCGTTTAAAGTTTGCATATATGTATTCGTAAATAGTAACTTTTCGAGTTCTTTCAGCTGTAGCCCTTATAAAACTAAGCACTTTAAACCTGTCAAACTTCTAGAGCATGTTACAAGTACACAAATAAAGTGAATTGTGAAGTGGCAACGATTATTTTTAATTTGGGTGGTAATAAGGGGGTGACTTTCACATTTTTTGACGCCGAAAAAAATAGGGAGCAACATTATTTTCGTCAGAGCCCAGTTAGTTTTGATGCTAGGTACTTTTATAAAAAATAAAAATAAAGGTTCTTTCAAGCACTTCAACAAATGTTCCATGAGTTTCCCCCGAAAAATGCATTGTATTTTGGTAACTTCACGTTGAAACTTTCAATTTTGGCTTTTGACGAATAAGAACCAACCTTCAACAAGGTAGTTCTCCAATTGTATTAGGTCTACAGACACTGGAAACTCACCATTATTTTTGTTTTTTTATAAGCTACATTTTTACTAAGAATGATTTTTTCGATAAAATAATTACTTTTTCAGATATTCGGGAAAAACCATATGAAAACGTGGATTTATTGGTTGAAAAATTGACACTTACACTCGCGAATAAGTCGAAAAGTATGGACTTTCAGAAAAAACTTTATAGGACAAAAGTTGCTTAGAATTATTCAACCTATCCATTTCCGTGCTTATTTTCAACGAAACATTTTTCACCCCCGAGAAGGGGTGGCATCCACCCCACAATCGAGATCGCAAATTTTTTTTTTAACTTTTTTATTTGAGCTTTTAACAATGCAGTCCAAAAGTTTTATGAAGATTCATTGACTGGCCCTGGATTCCGAGGTTTTACAATTTTTACGTCTGACGGCACTCCACTAACTACATTTATGACGAAACTTTTCTTGACAAATGTCACATCAAAAAGTTGATATTTGCGAGACTTTTGTCACCACTAATTACTAAAACAAGAAAATAATTTATTTTTATTATATAAAAGAAAATTGGAAACTAATGTAAATAAATATCATGTAAAAAACGAAACAGTTGAAAAAAAAACAAAATTCACACACGTCGGTCCTGGGATCCGAACTCTGCTCACTCAAGCTATGAAGCAATGTACGCGCCCTAGACCACTCGGCTATCTATCTTACTTCCTAAAGCACCTTATACTATGTATACTACTGTAAATATATGTCGTACGAAAATTTGGTAAGAGCGTATATAAAACTTGGAAACTAAGGTTATTTACGCGGCGTTATATGGGAAAGACTCAAAATCAATGTATAGTAATCTCTTAGAGATCTAGGGATGGGCTGTTTTTGCGTTTAATGTACGAAATTTATTTTTCATTTATTTTTCATGTGCGGAATTTAGCACAGAAAAAATCTCTAACGAGATTCTTCAATATATATATACGTATATATATATGTGTGCGGGCAATAACTTTCGAAAGAGTGAATTGATTTCAACTAAATTTGGCCCACGTGTTGAAATCCATCATCGCAAGAAGCCTATTTAAAATGGGCCTAATCGGGCTATTTTAAGGGTAGTTTTTAGGGGTTGAAAAATGTTTTTGGGTCCCAAAATACCGAAAAAATTCTCCGAATCGTTTCAAAATTGAAATTTAACCTTCTGGTAGTAACTAAAAAGTGTCCCTAAAATTTTGATAAAATCGGCCCGACAGGACCGGATTTAAATTTTATGAAAAAACTAGTTTGGAGATTATGAATTATTTACTGAAAGGTGTATATAATTTAGTATAGAGGCTCGATTGGTAATAATATTGTAATTAAGAAAAAAAATGTTATTTAAAGGGTGTATTAAGGAGTCTAATTTTTTATTTTGCCCAGAAACCAACTAAAGTTCGCATAATAAAGCCACACTGCCTGTATAAGCAAATACACTATATTGTCGGCAGGGTTTGGGCACTGCGACCCGGGTTTTTTTGATTTTAAAATAGTAGTTTATGCGTAGTGATGAGCATAACAAGACCAAGACTGGGTCAGTCTTGGTCTTGGTCTTGTTCTTTCTTGTTCGGCCTTGGTTTTGGTCTTGCAGACTCGGTCTTGGTTTTGCATACCCGGTCTTGGCCTTGCTAGTGTAAAAAGAGTCTTGGTCTTGGTCTTGCTTTTTTGCAAGACCAAGACCAATTTTGATCATCACTAATTATGCGTATCTAGATTGTAATGCATTATTTTATCTGACATTGCCAAAACGAGCGATTAGCGTTGTTTCAACAGTTCCATGAGTCATTAAAGCGTTGCAATCGAAATACATACTATATTTTTTCAACGCAGCTCTAATAAAATAGCTAATTTTCACATCATAATAAGTATATTTGTAATATTTTCGAGTGTTCAGTTCGACCATATTGAATTCACATGCGAACTGGTTACGATGGCTATGCCTACTTTGCTGTTTCTTATGGATTGAAATGGTAACTGATAGAGATATTACTAAACTGCAATAATTTTGTATTACTTTACGCATTCGTGCGAAAAAGAGTCATTTTATAACGGCTTTACAGACACCAAAAGCAGCTATTTTATAGAGGTCGTGCAAAAAACATTTATTGTAATTTCAACTTGTAATATCATTAGAATCGAATAGAATAGAATAGAACTTTATTCAATAACATGTCACAATGACAAAGAATGCGTCAGTTAAAAATACAAGATTGTGATATAAAACAAATAAAATTGTCAAAAAAATGTGTACGGGCACTTGTCTATGAGATAATTTACAACACTGTTGGTAAATTCCGTTTTTTTTTTGCATAGTAGAATTTTTTAGTCGTAAGTTGGAGCGAGACCACTTGTCCCCTGCGTCGTGAGATTGGTTGTTCCGTCGATGTGCCAAGCTATTTTTGTCGCTTGCCAACTAACTAATCTAGTATTAAGTTATTAATACGAGATTTTTGTCCTAACTCTAAACCACAAATAGATAACTTATGTTAGCAAATTATTGCAAAGAAACATTCAATTTGACAATGCAATATTGGGAAAAAAATATGTAAACCAATGTTGTTTCTATTTTGGTGCCGGCCAGCCAGCGCGACACTGGTGTCTTGTAATTTGCAACTTTCCACATATATTTATAGTTTCCATATTTTCGTCTCCGAAAAAAAACCTCAAGACATTTTTCTAACCGAAACTTATTATTGGGAGGTTATTAGTGTATTTGCCATATGGCAACATACACTATTGGCGTTGGTCGGATGGCGGGACCTAGGGGTCGGACCAAAATTTCTCGACGTTTCATAACCTCCTAAACACTTTGGCACCATTTGTGAAAATGTTTATATATATATATATATATATATATATATATATATATATATATATATATATATATATATATTAAAGGAGTCAAATCCTAGTCGTAACAACGGGGCCACGCTCAAAAATTCCATTCCTCAACTCTCCCGAACTCCAGAAAAAATTCTAAGGCAAAATAAACTATTTTGTGTTTTGGACCATTCTGTATAAATCTGCATGTGAAAAATCAACCCGACACTGCAAGAAAACAAAAAGATTTTCTTAATCTGATTTCACAAAGAGAAAATATATGACCTTTTTTCTGAGAACACCCGGTATTGAAATTTTGTAGAATTTTGAAAAACGAGTCTTGACATTGAATACACAATCGTCGATCAGTCAGTCGGGTGGTAGCCGGCGAGCTGATAATCTCGCGATTGCAGAATTGATTGCAATCAGCGGATTTTGCAAAGATGGTGATATTGTGAGAGAAATAATTGTTGGATGTGTTCAACGTTTAACGTATGTAAAATTGTTGTTTTCGTTTGGAGCGATTCGTGTAAGATGAGTTAGATATTCGTATTATAGTCGGCGTACACGTGCAAACGACGTGAGTGAATTATTTGTTTCCCACGGCTTATCTATCAAAAATAACGTGTCAACAGCTATCTTAACCTCTGTGGTGAAGTTTGGTGCCGTATCTTGGCGTGTTTTTATGGTGATTACCATCGTCCGTTGGATTTGTGTTGGAATCCTTTTCTTTTTTTCTCGTCGGCCATCTTGTCCGGTAGAGGTCAAGTAGCTACTTCCGTCATCGAGCCTTGCAATCTTGTAGCAACCTTATCTGCAAAAGTCACCTATGGAACCCCGAAGCCCAACAGTATCAACATCCAGGTATTCGAGCATCTGCTACTAGGTAAAGTGCACTTTCTTATTTTTTTTGGTGGAAATTGTGATACGCGCCATAATTATTTTAAAATGCTTCACGTACGCATGCGTCAGTAGATGAGGTGCTGTTGCTGGAACCGGATATTTGAAACTACTAAACTTCCGACTCGGTTATTTTCGCGCACGCGTGTTTGTTGCTGGTCTTAAATGTTTACAGTAAACGAACTAACTAACCTAACTTCAATTTGACAGATGTGTTTGTTGACATCTTAATTGTTTACGAGATAAACTCAACGTTATTCTAAAGTAACTTCAATTTAATTTTGAGATTTAAAGTTCATAGACAATTCTTTAAAGTCAGTTTCGCTTCCACCTGTTTTTTTTAAATAATATTTTGGTATAATTAATTGTATGTGCATCTCGATCAGCTATCAAAGGTTTCGCTTTTATTGTGATTAAAGTTTAAGTACTTAATGGTTAATAATTTATTGTCACTAGTTGGAAGTGCATCTCGGTCGTTTTGCTATTGGTTAAATTCTCGTTGCGGTTGCGATAGCTTATCGAGAATCAACTGATTTAGGCATTTATTTAGATTTTAGAATATATAGTATTGTGCATACAGGACGTTCTGTATGTGTTGTGTCGCTTTGAATTTGATGTGAATTAAAATTGAACAATTGATAATTTTGGTTGATAGCAAAGTAACGTGATATATTATACGATTGTAAAACTAATCGATTACTTTTGGGCACTATTATTGTGCAGTAACTTTTGATATGAAGAATAACACGAATTTTTAGTAAACAGTAGTGTGTGTTACTTTGCTATAACTAGCGTGGTAATCTTTAATTAGTTATGTGAAAATTGGTTCTCTGATTCACGTGAATTTTAAGTCGGAAATTTTAATATTGTATTCCTGTATTGTATTTATTGATTATTTAATATTGTGTCTGCTCGATAGAGCATGTGTCTGAATGTATCGAACATATCGAAGCGAAAGCTTATTTTTAAGATTGTCTAACAATGTGCCTTTAATGTCTTGTAAATTTACGGCGGCTTCATTATTTTTCAGTAACCGTCTGTTACTGGGTTGGTGATGTAAGTATAACTAATACAGTTGTTATACAAGGTGTTTGTCAAACTGATTAATGTTAAATTCAAGTTTTATATTTTGCTAATTAATATTAATGTCAGTCCCCTTCTGGGAATGTACCACCGGAACTTGCTCTGGCTTATTAAACTTAGTTTGAATATTAGTATCGTTTTTTTTTATTGGACTATTCCTGCTACTAACCCCATAGGCGGCCGTAACTGTGGGATATTTCTGCAACGGTGAGTCAAATGGCCAGGCGCCCTTAAAATTTCTACTCCAGTATAACCATCACTTTAAGCTGCTGGACTCATCCGTCATCCATAACATAAGTATCAGGTAAGGTTTCCAAGTCTAAGTATCGTGTCCCTTCGTGCGTCCGTGATTCGACCCATGACCCAGCGTCCGCTGGTAACGGCTAGTATGGGTGTTATAATATATATATATATATATATATTTATATACGTATATATATATATATACCCTGTATATATATATATATATATATATATATATATATATATATATATATATATATATATATATATATATATATATATATACAGGGTGTTTCACCGAACGTTGGCTAACATGGGTAACTTTGTTATTAGTGGAGATAGAAAGTTGGTTAAATGGGCAAAGTAGTGCAGAAAATTGGGCTTATTAACATCCCGTCGAAAAAACAATTGAATTTTGACACCCTATGAATTTATTCAGAAAATAGTGAAAATTGCCATTTATGAAAACAGGCCATAACTTATATATACATATATATATATATATATATATATATATATATATATATATATATATATATATATATATATATATATATATATATATATATATATATATATACATATCGACAGGTTAACAGTCTGTCGATTTGCTAATTCATTTTGTTTGATTTACTCTCTAAGATGGCTCAAGCATTCTCAAATTTGGAGAAACACGCTATTTTTGCGCATACATTCAGCGTAACAAAAATACCACGTGGGCTCAAGCACAATACTTGAACCTTTATCCAGAAAGGCGACAGCCTTATTCAATAACTTTTAGGAACTTAAATAGAAATTTAAAGGTATACGGTTCATTTTTAAAGAAAAAAGGCAACATTCAACACTGTGAAGAAGAATTAGGTTTAGCAAACATTGAAATTAATGGAGAAAAGTTCCTAAAAGTTATTGAATAAGGCTGTCGCCTTTATGGATAAAGGTTCAAGTATTCTGCTTGAGCCCACGTGGTATTTTTGTTACGCTGAATGTATACGCAAAAATAGCCTGTTTCTCCAAATTTGAGAATGCTTGAGCCATCTTAGAGAGTAAATCAAACAAAATGAATTAGCAAAACTGTAGCGATCGCTCGACAGATTGTTAACCTGTCGATATGTATTTGTTTCAACAAATTTCGTTTTACACGGCACACTTTGATAACGCCAAAAAGCTATTTTTGTCAGTTTTGTAGCTTCTGATTGGTTTAGATATAGGATATGCTATGTCAAATTATTCAGAAAAATAAGTAGAATTCGAATATCTGAAAATCAAAAATGCCGTCCATAAGAAAAACCAAAGTTCATGTCAATATCTCATTATGTAGTGGAAATAAAGAAATTAAACCTACGCCGCTGAAAAGACCTTAAAAAGATATCAAAAAATGGTTAATGAAATTTTCAAATATCTTCATAAATAAAAAAGTTATGGCCAGTTTTCATAAATGACAATTTTCACTATTTTCTGAATAAATTCATAGGGTGTCCAAATTCAATTGTTTTTTCGACGGAATGTTAATGAGCCCAATTTTCTGCACTACTTTGCCCATTTAACCGACTTTCTATCTCCACTAATAACAAAGTTACCCATGTTTGCCAACGTTCGGTGAGACACCCTGTATATGTGTATATATATATATATATATATATATATATATATATATATATGTGTGCGGGCAATCACTTTCGAAAGAGTTAATTGATTTTAACGAAATTTGGCCCACGTGTTGAAATCCATTACCGCCAGAAGCCTATTTAAAATGGGCGTAATCGGGTCATTTTAAGGGTAGTTTTTAGGGGTTGAAAAATGTTTTTGGGCCCCAAAATACCGAAAAAATTCTCAGAAACGTTTCAAAATTGACATTTAACCCTTTAGTAGTAATTAAAAAGTGTCCTTAAAATTTTAATAAAATCGGCCCGACAGGATCGGACTTACAAATTTTTTGAAAACACTAATTTGCAGATAGTGATTTATTTATTGAAGGGTATCTTTAATTCGGTGTAGACGTTAGATTGATAATAATATTACAATTAAGAAAAAAAATGTTATTTTAAGGGGTGTATTAAGGAGTTAAATTTTTTATTTTGCCCAAAAACAAACTTAATTTCACATAATAAAAGTATAAAACCAATACAAACAAATACACTATATTGTCGGCAGGGTTTTGGCATTGCGACCCAGGTTTTTTTATAATATGGGGTCGAAAAGCTAAATCAAAATTAGTAATGCATTTTTATGTTTCAAGATTACTACACTGTTTTTAAATTATTTTTGAAAAGATGTACGTGATCATTTCTTTTGAAGATAAAAAACGATATAGACTACTTAATTGATATAAAAATTCATTGTTACAATGCTAAATCAGAAAAAAATATTTTTATCCACCAACACCGTCGGGACTCAAACCCGAATCTTTCCACTTTCGCGGCGGAATGAGTTATCAGTTACTCTACGGTGCGATATCTAAACAATCAATTCTTTATAATAAAGCAAATTGTCACATTAAATTCACTATATGCGAGAGCTGATTATTTTAACTAGGTACCGCTAGACATGAATCATCTCAATAGCGAGAGTTATAAATTTCCATTTTTTCATTATTAATCCAACCTAAATACATCATATGTAATTCAAAGGCAGATAAAGGGGCTGGGCCATACCTATGTATATCATATGGAAATTTTTATATATGAAAGACTTCCGTAAAGTTTTAATATAATATAATATATTTAATATAAGAATTTAATATAAGAATTATGACAATGCATGTTTATATCAATTAAATAGCCGTTCTGCAGCTTGTAGAAATTAAAACATATCTGATATAGACTACGTTAGGATGCCTGTCGACGTGTATTAACGTAAATATGATCTGATTTTTTTTTCTAAATCGGTTCAGCCGTTCTTTATTTAATCAAATAGACTACATAAAAGTAGATTTTATAGAAAATCCCGCGAAAAAAAATTTGTCGACTTTTTAGGACGTCAATCGAAAGGTGTTTACGTCATTTTGATCCGAAAGAAATTTTATCAATATCGGTCCAGTCGTTTTTTTTTGCAAAAATTTGATTTAATACGAAATCTTGCGAATAAAAAACCATATTGAGTTCGTTATGAAGCCAATCAAAGCGTATTAACGTCAATACGACCCAGAATTTCTTTATCGAAATCGGTCTAGTCGTTTTTTTTTTGTTTAAATACAAATACTGCAAAAAACGTGGTTTTTCTACGAAATATCGCGATTAAAAAATGATATCGACTTTGTTAGGACGCTAATCGAAGCTTATTAACATCAGAATGATCCGATTTTTTTTTACCAAAATGTATGTTTTAGAAATTTATGAAAAATATTTCTCGGGTCTAATTTGTTAAATATGAAATATACAAATTTTATATTCAATATTAGGAGGTTTGTCGTGTGGAATTCAAGGGTCGCATTTTTAGACTCCCAATAAACGACCTACCTCGCGGCTAGTTTTAATTTTATTTCAATGACCTGATCTATCGAGTGTCTATAATTTACAGTATAGCTATCTTATAATAGAGAAACTCAATAAATATGGAACATAGGTGATTCTGAGACGCTACTGCATCCAATAATTTCAAAGTTATAGATTATGCAATGACGCGCATACAGGATTTTCTAGCACGGAATAGTGATAAAGATTATAATCCAAGCCATTAAAGCATTCATGAATTTGGTGGCGATGTTAGTAATCTTTCTCTAATTATGTACAAACAAGAATAAATCAAATCTTTGTGTATTTGTCGGAAATGGGAACGTTTCACTATTCGTATTTTGACGCTATATAAAATGCTCAAAAAGTTTTGCAATTTGTTTGAGTTAGTTCAGTTTCAAGGAATTAACAAAAAACTATGTTAAGCGCAGTCCTATATTAAGATAATATGTGGATTTTTGACATTGAAAAAGTTTTTAAATGAGATGATATTAATATATAAATTAGTTTAACAACTTAGCGGGAGTGTGCAACGAAATTTGGTACACATTAATCCATCACCGCACGAAGACTATTTGGGCCTGACGGGTAATATTTAGGGGTTGCAAAATTTTAAGGGCCTAAAAATACCGAAAAATTGTCAGAATTATTTCAAAATCGAAATTTAACTCTTTAGTAGAGATTAAAATGTGCTGCTATTTAAATAAAATCGGCTCGATAGGACCGGATTTTCATATTTTATGAAAACACCAGTTTGCGGATACAGATTTACGTATTAATTTGATGCAGATGCTAGATTGATAATAATATTACAGTTAAGAAAAAAATTATAATTTTAAGGGGTTACATTTTTTATTTTGTTTAAAAATAAAAAGCCACGCTGCCTGTATTAGCGTACACTATATTGTCGGCGTGGTTTGGCCCTATGACGCGAGTTTAATTTGATAATATTGACAAACCTGATGTGACAATGGCAAACGATTTCCATCTAAGTTCTCGTAGCGCCACGACGAACGACGTCGCGACAGCTGGCAGCGTCGGTATTAGTCGATCGGCGTCGAAGTCGTCATCGTGAACGGCGGCGTCGATATCGCCGTCCGACCTTGTGGGCTCTCCATCGAGAGCGCCGCCAGATACATCCGCAGTCCCTGGAGACCCCTGCCAAGACAAGTCAAAAACAACTTGTTACATTGCATATTATGGGCTGATTCGAAATTCATATCTTACTATATGATTGACAATAGTCATGAAATTAAAAAAAAAATTATAATGAGCCTCATTCTCATAAGTTCACATAAGAAATTTAACTTCTTTATTTTTTAATATTATTCCCAAGTTTATTTTATTATATGAAATTTCTAATTAATAATATTTACATATACTTAACAAATTCTATTTATTTTCTGTAGGATATGTAAATCCAAAAAAATTACGAACTGAGCAACTTTAAATTTTGATATCTCATTATTGTAATGAGAGTTAATGTCGGAAATATCACAATTTTGTGTATCAAAAATAATATAATTGCTTTTACTTAGATTGATGATAAATTATTACGGAGATGTTATTACTCATTTTAAGAGGGCACTTTGATGTTTGTGTCATGTGAAAATTCTCACATGCACAGATCGCCACATTCATACCATAGTTTCATTTAAATACTATAATCTACAAAAAACATTCTTAATATGATAATATATGATGATATATGATAATGCTGTCGTATATTGTTTTTTTTTTTTTTTCACTATTGTAATTTTTAATTTTGACTTATTCCACACAGTTTTGTCTACGGAACAAATAAATTATTATTATTATTATTATTATTATGAATTGTCTGTAGTATATCAACATCATAACCTCATATTATGTTCGAAAATTGTTTTGATATCTGGAAATAGAGAATATAATATTTAATAAGTTTTTTTTATTTTTTAACGGGAAATTAGACAATTCAATTTTAATATAGTTAAACTAAATTAAAAAATTGCAACGTTTCGTTAAATCTTCGGGCAGAACTGAAATGATTTCATTTCGGTTCTGCCCGAAGAAGTTAAAAAGATTTAACGAAACGTTGCAATGTTTTAATTTAGTTTAACTATATTAAAATTGAATTGTCCAATTTCCCGTTAAAAAATTAAAAAAAACTTATTAATTATAATTCATCTTTAAAGTTCAATTCCAAAATATGTAATAATAGAAATTAGTTTCACGGGTATTTGGAATAAAAATCAATTTAAACACTTATTGATTGCAACGTTTCGTCTTTATTAAATTAAGACTTTTTCAAGCTCTCAACATGTTTAAATTATAATAAAACTATGATATAAATGGCAATTTTGCATTACAAAGATAACATCTTTGTAATGCAAAATTGCCATTTATATCATAGTTTTATTATAATTTAAACATGTTGAGAGCTTGAAAAAGTCTTAATTTAATAAAGACGAAACGTTGCAATCAATAAGTGTTTAAATTGATTTTTATTCCAAATACCCGTGAAACTAATTTCTATTATTAATTATAATGGACGTGAACAAAATTGAGAATAATACTTAATATTTTCCTTTCTGAATTTACATGAAATATATATTTTGAGTTCCCACCATATACACTACTAGCAGAAATTAAAGGATATTAAAAAAAAGCCAAATTTTTCGGTGATTTTTAACAGGCTGTAACTTGGAGGAAAATAATCGTACAGGAAATTTGAAAAAAGGAAATTGTAGCTTAAAGTGTCTTCTTTTCGAATCTGGCCTTTAAATTTTTTTAGCGTAAGCAATTTTTTAGTTATCGTACAAAAACAAATGAAGAAAAAATTTTCCAAATTTTTTATCGTGTTAAAAACTGTCTATGGACTTTGAAAAATTTTTATTGGTCATGGCACTATAAAGTTCTTTTAGAAAATTTAATTAGCTTTAATTTGACCTTCTTAAAAACTCTGTACAATGATTTGGCGCTGAGTTATCGTCGATCAAAGCAAAAATGTCTTTTTTGAATTTGATAGTAAATTACTCGAGACATAATGATCCTACAGAAAACTAAAGTTGGGGTTTGTAAACTGCAAAATATTCCCTACAAGAAGTGATTAGTGGCTTTCCAAGAAAAAAATTATTTCGAAGTGAAATTGTTGAATGAAAAAAAGGTAAAAAATTGCATATTTAAGGATATTTGGATAACTTGGTATAACTTTGCATATAATGGATAAACGAAGGATATCATCTATACGTTTTCAACCTCAAAATATTCCAAAGGTGCCCTGAAAATTTCAAAGCGCTGCGATTTTTTTTTCTTAGTGCTCGGAAGGTTTAAATTTTTCGTTTTTGCCAAAAATCAACATAATTTGCAACGACGAATCCAGTGATACCCCATTAATTGTCAAAATCGGTCTAGCGGTTTTTGTTTCACAAGAAAATATACATTATGTCAAAATACGTACACTCTTTTTTTGACTTCGCTGCAGTCGGGTAAAAAAATGACTCTCATTACCACAAAACCTTAGAGTCTCTTTAGAAAAGTATTTATTATTCCAACGTGTTATAATTTGAAAGAAAATATTATACAATTGTTTACGAATTTTAGAAAAAAGAAAATTATAGTGAGTTCGATAACATAGGCAACCAGACTGTGGTTTTTTCGTCTATAAATTATCTTGTTGGTTTGTCGTAGGGATGGCGATCTGAGGTCGATTAATCGAAGAATCGATTGTTTGGGCCAAAAAAAATGATTTTTTAATTGATATATAGTACTGAATTGATCCAGTGAATCGACATTTCACCCTTGAAAATCGAGATTCGATTGTTTCTGTTTGATAAGTACCATAAAAGTATTTACAATTAGTTGAATATACCCAAACACATGCAAAGAACTGACCGTTTTTCACTTAATTACTCAAAAACTCGCGAGATGGCTGTGTGCTGTTTCCTTCGCCTCTCCTTAATAGATAGAAATAAAAAAAAAATACGTTTTTAACTCGTGTTTTGTTGTATTTGTTGACATAGCATCATTTGTTTTGGTCTTGATTGACTGACTCTTGTGATGTACTGCGAAAAGCAAAATAAAAAATAAATATTGATTTTTTTTATTGTAAAAACAACTTTAATTGCTAAAGTGATACAACATCGATTATTGTGGTGTCCTTATTGTTTTCCATAATATGGAAGTATATATACGGTACTTAAATACAAACTCTAAAAACAAATCGAAAAAATCGATTTCTGAGAAGTCGATCTTGTAGATCTCGATTTTTTTATGAATCGATTTATCAGATTCCGATTCGAATCGCTTTAAAAATTGATCTTTTTCGGAAAGAGTCGCCATTAGGGTTTGCAATTCCGCAGTCTTTTTTTTCCAGCTGTAAATTTGCGGTAAATTTGCCTTTACAGCGGGATCCTGCTGTAATTCCCGCGAGAGATTTAAAAATATATTTATATATGAAAATAATGCTATTATTGTGGAATATTTATATTTAATCAAAAAAAATATAAATAATTCTTGGTATGTAGAAATCAAACAGGTAAGCATTATATACCTATGCACATTAAAAACTATGTTTATTAACTATTATCTAAGAATTAACAGAAATTACCATATCAATAACATATGATATGACTTTTGTTGCTTATCCATAGATATTATTGTCTCTATTTACCTAACGTACTTCTTGCTGATTAGTAAATTTATAAACTTTTAAAGAAATAAAAAAAAAAAATTGCTGACACTAGAAGTCAAAGAGATCGATCAACCGACAATTATAAATTGGTAATATTTATTTAGTCAACTATAAATACGTAACGACTAACGAACTTATCGTGTATTTAAATTTTAAAGTTGTACGTATAAATAAACATCTAACAAATCAGAATTAAAATATAACTTCGTGTTAAAAAAACCAAACAAAAAATCACAAATCATGAAAATAAAAGTTACTTATTATAATATTAAGAAAAATCGCAGGATTGTGAACAAAAATATTAGATTGAATTTTCTGTATGTACCTGAAAAAGGCAAAAAAGTTCAAAAAATTTCCCGCGCGGGATTTACAGCACACATGCGGGAATTCCGCAGGTCTCTTGACATGCGGGAAACCGCTGTAATGCGGTAATGCGGAATGCGGGATTGCAAACCCTAGTCGCCATCCCTAGTTTGTCGTAAACGCTTCGTTTCTACTGATCAAAGATAAATTTTACAACTGCTGGAGCTGCATATTATATAATTATATGCATGTTCACTGTTCAGTGCGGTCTTTTCAACACGTTCTGAAGATTTTCTCAGCAGCGCTTTCCGTATAATGTAATATCTATGTTAATGTCGTGCTCTAACAAAATGGTGCACCTCTTCTAACTACAGAACAAACTTCTGCTCATATTATAAGCCTACGTTGACAAGAATATTAGATCTATAGAAACTCGTCAAGAAAATAAATAATTCTATTTATATGAAACAAACTGCGGTACTTTAATTCATAAAATTACTAACTTTTGGTGTTGCGATGCCAAATAATATTACTTTTGAGTTTTGGGAGTAATCGGTTCTTTTGTTTTGAGTATAAAGGTACGTTTTCAAGTGACAATAAATAGTAACTTTGATTGTAATGACACGAAATGTCACGATTTTCGTCGTTGTGAAAACTAAAAATCATGTTGTCATGACACAGAAATTGATGTCACGACTTTAGCGCAAAATCAAATTATTTTGATTTTTCGTGACATTTGTAACGCACTGATGCTTACATGGTGAAAACTAATTTGTCGTAGTATCATAATAGTTTTGATATATTAATTATTCTAGTCTTACAACATGGAATGCTCACCAGTTCATTATCGTACCTAAGCTTTTTTCCTCCTTTTTTACTAATTATATTGCTTTCAAACTTTATAATTTCGCTAACAACGCAGACAACCGCTAAAACTACTTCAAGTGCCGCTATGATTATTGTCAAGAACATTACGTGAAAACATTTACAAAATTATGTCATAGTGTCATTACAACAAAACGTACCTTACGAGCGATACGGATTGGCGAGTGTGCTTGCGCAAAAACGGTCCGGGGCTAGAGCTTATAGAGATAACACTAATGTGAAGATGGCTCAATGTCATAAATACCGTTGTTGAATGCTGACTTTAATTATATTGAAAAATTACGTACCTATATGAAAAGTTGACTAAAAGAAAAGATTATGATGTGTCCCATATATTTTTTGAGGAATATATAATAATAATATATTATATATATATAATAGAATAATATATTTTCCTAAAGACAGGAAATCCGCCTTTACTATTTATTAAATTATGTACTTCCTAATATTTAAAAATTATTCTTTGTGTTAATTGATTATGTTCATTTTAATCAATAATAAAATTATTTCATAGTTATTTGGTCACTAAATAAAAATACCAAATTACCACAAATTACTTAAGCGGCGTTTCGTATACTTCTTGAAACTCTAAAATGATAAAATATAAGTCATTAAATTAATTATATATTATCTAAAACCATAACATACCCAGTTTAATAATTTACCTTAATTATGTAATGCTATATTACAACATTAAGGCTAGTTTTTGAACCGGGTATTTTATGCCGGCGCCAGATACAGCATCAATATTTGAACATTTGTTTTAACACTTGTGAGGCACGGGAAGAAGAAGAAGAAGAAATCTTTATTTACAATAATAATTATTTACAGCTATTTACAATTTAATATAGGGGTTTCAGCAATATTGCTATAGCCCACCTGAAAGAATAAATGATTAATAATTATTTGTTTTTATCAATTTTGAATTAATTAGATTGGCAAAAAAAAATTTAAAAAAAATAACCAACTATGTAATAATTTTAGTGAGTGCCATTTACGTTATTTAGGATCTTGTAATTATATAATATATATATTATACTTAATTTAACATTACAGTTTATTTTAGTTATTTTACAGCTATTTAGGCAACTATGCCGAGCATACGCAGTCCTACTGTAACAGGAGATGTTTGGTTCTTTTATGTTTATATTTTTTATATTTGTCTTGAAGAGATTGCAAGTTATAGTTACCTATACTGTTAATTAGTTTATTGCGATTTAGTTTACATCTGTCAAAAAAAGTTATGGATAATGATTTTATAAAGTCTTTTATGGTGAGAATTTTGAACGACTCGTGTAACAGTACGACTGGCGTATACCTAGGATAGTTGCCCACTAGCCGTAAACATTTATTTTGTACCACTTGTAGTTTTTTGAGATTTGAGTTACAGGCTGAGCACCAAACGGGGGCGGCATATGTAAGGATAGGTCGGATCAATGTTTTATAAATTGTCAATTTATTTTTTATATTTAATTGTGAATTGACTTTTAGAATGGAGTAAACTTTTTGGATGGCGCCATAGGCCGTATTACTGATATTATTTATATGCTTGCTAAAAGTTAGCTTTTTGTCGAGTGTGACACCAAGATATTTTACGTGATCCGCCCATTCAATTATTTGGTTGTTAATCTGACACTTTCTATCAATGACTGGCCTTCTTTTGGTAAATATGATACATTCGGTCTTCGACGTATTTATTTTAATTTTCCATCTGGAATAGAAATTATTGATTTTTTGGAAGGATTTTTCCAATCTGTTGACAATTGTGTCAATACGCCATGATTGTGTATACACTGCTGTGTCATCAGCATAGAGTGATATGTTCACATTGTTGTCAAGAGAAGGCAAGTCGTTGATAAATAGATTGAAAAGGATCGGTCCAATTACCGATCCTTGTGGAACACCCGCAGTTATATGCTTCTCGTCAGAGATAGCATCTTTCACATGCACTTTGAAAGTTCTATTTTCGAGATATGAGCTTATAAGGTGTATTAGGTAATTGGGGAAGTTATAATTCACAAGTTTGTAGAGAAGACCTTTGATCCAGACAGTGTCGAAGGCCTTTTCGATATCGAGAAGTATCATACCGACATGTCTGTTTGTATTAAATGCATCTGTAATAAAATCAGTCAGCCTGGCCAGCTGTGCTACCGTTGAGTGCCCGGCCTTAAAGCCAAATTGCTCATTTCTATTTACATTTAGATTAAAAGAGGCACGAATAATACGTTTGGCAATTATTTTTTCCACTACTTTGCTTAAAGTGCTTAGTAGACTTATGGGTCTATAATTTTTAGGGTCGTTATTTTGTTTACCCGATTTGTGTATTGGGATGATTTTAGCACTTTTCCAACATTGTGGAAAATATGCAAGCATAAGTATATGGTTTATTATAATTGTCAAATGTATTATTGCTTTTTTGGATAGATTTTTTATAAACATGTTACTAACTTTGTCACTACCGGGAGCTTTTTTATTTTTAAGCGTTTTAATTATGTTTTTAATTTCTCTAGGGGAAGTAAGATCAGCATTGAAAGAATTAGGTTTGTCTTTAAGGTATTTTCTAACAGTTCTATTTACTCTATTTCTATGGGTCATGTTACTTAGATCTATATTCTGGTTATGAATATTTGCAAAATTTTGAGCAAGAATGTTAGCTTTTTCTTTGTTACTGAAGAAAGTTTGTTGATTTGAAATTAAGGGGGGGATTTGCTTGTGTTCTTTAGTTAAGGTTTTAGTTAGGCTCCAAATAGTGCCATTTTGTGGTTTCAATTGAGATACATATTCGCTCCAACATTTATTTCGCCATTCGTATAAGTTATTTTGAATGATTCGTGACAGCCTGTTTGTAACATGTTTATAAAAGTCAATTCGTTTTCTTTGGTATATGTGACGTGAGAAATTTTTAATTATTATTAAATGTTTTATTTTATCGGGTATGTTATACGTTCTGTATTTTATATGCGATTTTGGAATAGAAGCAGATGCAGCTGATTTAATAGCATTTATAAAATTATTGACTTTGGAATCTAAGTCTGCGGTGTTCATGATTCTGGGGTTTATTACAATTTGCTGATCGAGATGGCATCTGAATTTGCCCCAGTCTGCCTTTTTGAAGTTAAAAACTGATTCTTTTGGTAACATCAAGGCTTTTTTGGTTATCTTAAAATAAATAATATTATGATCAGAGCTGAGCATTGAGACAGATTTTGGTGTTGTTATGTTTTCCACATTTTTTAATAATAGTAGGTCAATGACACTTGGTCTTCGATTGGATTGTGTAGGGTAGAAGGTGGGACTATCAGGGGCAACAATGTTTATATTTCTATTGAGTGAGTATGTCAACAGAGTGTTACCGTTCGCATTATTCTCATAGCAATTCCAGCTATGGTGTTTGGAGTTCAAGTCTCCCATCAGTATTATTCTGTTGTTAAGACTAAAAATTTTATTGAGATCAGAAGATAGTATTTTTTTGTTTGGGGGGATATATGCTGAGATTATAACAATTTTTTGCATGTTCTGCATTTCAATAATAGCGGCAACTGCTTCTACATTCTTTAACGAAGGAATATTTATTTGGTAATTGCATATATTTTTTTTGATTAATAATAATACACCTCCGCCTCTATTAGAGCGGTCATTTCTGTATATATCATAGCCCGGGATTTTAAATTTTTTCTTGTCATCTAATTTAGTTTCTGATATAGCTGCAATATCAATGCTATTTGTTGACAATAAATGTTGTAATTCAGACTTTTTGTTTGAGACGGAGTTAGCATTCCAGAATATTATTTTGATACGGTTTACAGCCATTTTAATCATTATCAGTATTGAAAAGATCTATTATTGCTTCAGCAAGTACAATAACTTTAGTTATACCGTCTTTAGTATTGTGTAATTTAGAGGATAGGTTTTTAATAACACTTTTAATTTTTGAAATATTAAAAAGTTTAAATAAGTCTTTTAATTCTTGAAGTATACTAGTACCTTCATTAGATGTTTGTTCGTGCTTTTCCTGGGATGCTATCTTCGCCCAAGTTGGTTGGTCGTTGGGTTGTTTAGGGGTTCTGGTATTGTTGGTAGTCAGGGAAGGGAAGTTCTTGCTGTTGTGATGATACGAAGTAGTTGTGTTCTTGTGATGATTAGTTTGCCTCCTTTCTCTCAGTTCTATCTGTTTGCGATATATTTCGCAGCCAGTAAAATTTGCAGGATGTGGACCTCCGCAATTGGAGCATTTAGGTGAAGTGTTCGGATCTTTTTGACAATCCTTGGTATTATGTGATAAGTCGCATTTGACACATTTTGGTAGTCGGTGGCAGTTATGTGAGGTGTGTCCGAATTGTTGACAGTTAAAACATTGAGTTACACCAGTTCTGCTTTTAAATTTTTCCCATTTGATGAGACAATTGCATACAGTTTTTATTTTAAATACCTCGTGAATGTCTGTCTCATTGTTGAACGTGATGATGAATACCGGGAAGTACTTGATAATTTTATTATTTTCTTTTTGAACAACTTGAATAATTTTAATAGGTTTTAAATTATTACGCTGCAATAGAGATGATTCGATTTCTTTGGGGGTTACATTAGGGGGTAGGTTTTTAAGTACAAGGCGATGTTGTCTATCTTCAGCGAGTGTATAGGTATGAAATTGAATATTAGCGTTTTCTACTTCTTGCTTTAATATTTTAAAGTCATCACTCGTTTTCGTAAATAATAATAAACGATTAACTTTGTACTTAATGACGAGTTCATTTGTGAGTTTTGATTTTAGGAATGCAATTTGTGATGAGTGATCTTTAAGATATGTATATATAACGATAGGAGGTATTTTAGATTTTTTGCCACTTCGCGAAGCACTATGAGAAACATTACAACTATTCACTTCACTTTGAGTTGATACACTAGCACTATCGTTATCTTCATCCATGTCTGATAATACGTCATAATAAGACGATGTGGGTACGGTATACTTCGGACGCTCATCAGCAATTTTGCGTTTTTTCGTGAAATTAGTATTCTGCCCAAATGTGGACGTATCTATGCCTTCTAAACTCATTCTTTACCAAATAAAAGTCTGAGAAGGAAGGAATTTACCGAAAAGGCTTACACTCCGAGAGTGCAAGCAGAAACGTTTTATTTAATCGTTGTCAGTACAGAGATGTGCACGCTATGACAGTCAATTAAATACTGAGGCACGGGAATTTGGGTATTTGTTCAAAGTTTGATCACATATTTGCACTTTGCCATCAAAGCGTTCAAAGTTCAAATGTGTGCGTAGCCTGCTACACTTGCGCAAAGTTCAGTTACTCGTAAATCACTGAGAAGAACGGTCGCTTTGTTCAGTCGCAAGATGGACTGGAGCAACGAAAGTGTCCTTTAATTTATTGAGTTACTTGAAGAAGAACCGTGTATATGAAACCGAAAAAGTAAAAATCATAAAAATAGAAATTTGGTCCAGTTTGTTTGTTATCTATTTGAAGACTTTGCAGACACGTTTGCTAAAAGTGGCTACAAAGCATGTCTGGCTGGTGCAGCAAACATGTGTTCAAATGTGTGAGCAAAGTCTGTTCAAATATTTGTCTGTGTCTGGCGCCCACATTATTGTAGTAGTATTTTTATTTATTGTTCAAATACCTAAATGAAACAATTTTATTATTTAGAAATTATGTAAATTTCGTTTTTTTTATATAAATTAAATTGTAATGCCTCAGCCACACACTCGACGAGTGGCATGGGAAGTAGCGAGGAAAGGAGGCAGAGGCGTTGTGTGACCGCGTTACTCGTCATGCCGCACGTCATGCTCCTCGCCAAGCCCAGTGCTCCCTCGATTGTCGGTTTTTGTGCGCGAGTCAAAGGACTGGCAATAAAAGCACGAGTAAGCCGGCCACATACTCCCGCGCCACTCAGTACGCATCAAGCGGTCTAAGAAAGGCATTGTGCGCGAGTTATATGTACGTGGTTTCGAGTAGTTTTAAATAATTAAACACTTTTTAATTGATTTCAAAAATCTTTATTTTTATTAGTTGAACATAGATAATAATCTTGATCTTAGCTCACTGATTACCATCTGTTCCCTCACAGGCAGAAGTCAGTCCTATTTATCACATTAACATGCTTGCCACTGTGACCACTTTCCCATGGGAAGTCATGAGGTTGCAAAAAGATAGTCACGTATGTAAGAATGCTTAATATGAGGATCCCACATAATATATATGGTGGATCATAGGATGGTTACGTAACTTCCCCCTCCTTAGGTCAGAAAGTTATCATGGAATGATAATCTTTTAAACAATAGAGAAAAAAAAAATTATTATCATTTCATTTTTTTTTTTTTTTTTACTTAGTTATGTCTGTGGTAACGAACAATTCTTACTTTCTTGTGCAAAATTTGTTTCTAAGAGTTGTTCGTTTTACATGTATAATTACAACACAAGTTCCAATAATTATTAGGTACTACATAAAGTGGGAATGATGAATATTTAAAATAATGCCACCGAAAGTGGAAACTTCATATACATATATATATATATATATATATTTTTTTTATTTGAATGGACTTAGATTTAAGTAGTAAGGACATAGTTGTCAGGAATTTGTATATTCGGGATTAAAACAGGAATTTTGTTTATTTCTTTTTTTTTCATTTTCATTGTTTAAATGATACATTTGGTTGATTTTTATATATCAGCCTTGTGGTAACGTTAAAAGATTTTATCCTTTTATTAATAAATTGTCTTCACAATTTGAAAAGAATTTATAAACATTTGATGTTAAAATTTTGTAATCAGTCTGATCTATTGATTCCTTTGGTATATCTATTTCCTCGAAAGGTAATATTTTATACATAGAAAACTATGAAGAAAGTGCAATCACTTTTTATGTATGATAAAACAGATATTATGTCATAATATGAATGTTGTTTTCAATTTTATCTTCTAGGTTAATTTAGTTTCTTTTTGTAAGTGCAGTGATAGTTTTTCCATTTTTATGAGTTAATTCTTTATAAATGTAAAAAATGTGTATTTGAACTTATCATTTATTAATTATTTTTATGAATTTTATGATACAATTTCTCATAAAGTAATGAGAATTTGTTTTTCATTTCATCTACATAGTTCTGTAAAAAGTGTTTATTGATATTAATACATTCAAAAATTTCATTGTTTTGGGGGAAGTGTAATTCATATGGTGTATGACCTGTACTAGAGTGTATTGATGAATTGTATGCTATAATCGCAAAATCGATTTTATCGTTGTAGAGCTCTGGGTGTGAGGCTGGAAACTTGTCTTGTAAAATACGACAATGTTCTATTAATGTCGAATGAAACCTTTCAATTGTGGAGTTTGATTCATGGTGTTTTGGTGTAGTTAAATGATGAGCAATATTAAAAAAGTCAAGAAATTCTTTAAAAAGTGTATTGGTGAACTCAGCTGCGTTATCTGATTTTATAACTTGAGGTATTCCATGGTGTGTGAAAAAATGAAGTAATTTTTCATTTATTACGATAGTAGAATTAGATGGAACTGGTAAAGCGTGTCCGTATTTTGTAAATTCGTCTATGAATGTAAGGTATTTTTTTCCTAAAATATGAAAAATATCTATGGCAATGACCTCCATAGGCCTTTTTGGTGTAGGTGTTAATTCTAAATACGGTTTTGGCGGTGTTCTGTCGTATTTATTTGTTTGACAATGATCGCAATTATTAATTACACGTGTTACAGTGTCTTTCATTTTCGGCCAAAAATATTTTTTTTTGTAAATGCAAAATTGTTTCATTGATCCCTCTATGATTTGTTTTCCCGAGGTGATAAGTGTTGACGAGATTTTCTTGTGTTTCTAAGTCTTGTATGTCTTTTAAAATTTGATTACATATACGGATATTGTAAGCCTTGTAGCTAAAATGCTTTTGTAAAGTGTTTACAATTACCGGTATGTTATCATGAGATGTGTAAATTGCTGTAAGTTGCGTGGGTTTTATGTGCTGATTAAACAGTTTGACTAGGTCATGTTCATAATGTTGTTTTGCAATGAAGAATTTTAATCGACGTTTTTTCTTTTGATGCAGGTATTCTTCTTTATGGCTAGTTTTTAGGATATTCTTTGTTATAATTTCTACTTGATTGCAATAATAATTTAGTGGTTGTTCCGAATAGGGAATTTCTAAAATTGGGGATTCTGTATCAGAATGCACGGTTTCGTCCGAATCTAGACTTTTATTATGTTCAGGTAAATTAAGGTTTTGAGTAGAAGTACTCGGTTGTGGTTCTAAAAAATTTTCGGATATTTTTTCGTGGGGTGATTTAAGAATATCTAGGAGTTCTTGGTCGGACATGGTAGGTGAATCGTTGATATTCGGAAGGATAGAAACGTTGTCTTCCTCGATTTCATTTTCATCATCAGTGGTTGCGACATTTAAAGATGGAATGCGTGATAATGCATCGACATTACTGTTACGTTTACCCTTTTTGTAAATTATTTCATAATCGCTATAATCCATTAATTTTAGTCGCCATCTTGTAAGTCGAGAATTAGTATTTGGTTCTTTTAAGTTTTTTAAGTATGTAATTGGCTGATGGTCGGTAACAATTTTAAACGGTTTTCCGTAAATATATGGTCTAAATTTAGAAAGAGCCCAAATAATAGCCAGTAATTCTTTTTCTATTGTGGCATAGTTCTTTTCATGGTCATTCAGCGTTCTGCTAATATAAGCAATAGGTTTATCTTGACCAATTATGCCCTGTGAAAGTACTGCGCCAATAGCTGTATTACTAGCATCGGTAGTTACTATAAATGGTTTTTCGAAATTCGGAAAAGTTAAAATTGGTTCATTAATTAATAATTTTTTACATGTTTCAAATGATTCTATAAATTTTTCTGAATGGACGACTTTCGCATTTTTCTTTAAACAAGACGTTAAGGGGTGAGTCAATTTTGCCAGATTGGGTATAAAACGGCGGTAATAGCCTAACAGACCAAGAAATGATTTAATTTCCTTTTGCGTTTTGGGGATCGGATAATTTAAAATTGCGGAAATTTTTTCAGGATTGGGCTTAATGCCTTCAGGTGTAATAACATGTCCAAGGAAATTTACTGTCTTTCTTAAAAGTTCAGTTTTGTCTAGTTGAATTTTTAAGTTTGCTTGCCTTAACCTTGTGAATAATTTACTAAGATGTACAATGTGTTCTTCTAGACTTGCCGAAAACACAATAATATCATCCATGTAAACTAGACAAAAGTGGTTTTGAATGCCTCTCAGTATGTTATCCATCACTCTTTGAAAAGTTGATGGAGCATTTTTGAGTCCAAATGGCATTCTTAAAAACTCGTAGTGACCATTGTCTGTTACAAATGCTGTTTTTTGTATGTCATTCGGGTCCATTTCAATTTGATGGAACCCTGATGCAAGATCTATTGTCGTAAAGTATTGTGCACGTCCTAGTTTGTCTAGAATGTCTTCGATGTTGGGAAGTGGATATTTGTCTGGTATTGTTTTGTCATTGAGTTTACGGTAGTCAATTACGAGCCTCATTTTTGTTAGACCAGAAGCGTCTTGTTTTTTTGGAACAAGAAGGACGGGACTTGACCATGGTGAGTAGCTAGGTCGGATAATGTTTTGATTGAGGAGTTTGGATATTTCATTTTGAACATCTATTTTATTGGCGTGTGGAATACGATAAGGTTTTTGATATATTGGAGATTCGTCGCTTGTTCTTATTTGATGTTTGACATTATTAGTGAAAGTGAGAGGACTATTACCGGTATAAAACACATCCTTGAATTTGGTGCATAATTGTGTTATCATTTGTTTTTCATGAGATTGCAGGTGTTGTGTTCGGATGAGTTGTGCTATATTAATGTCATAAGAAGCGTGCCTCTTATTTGACATGTGTATGCTGTAATTGTGTTGCAGTGGGATTGATTTCAAACGTGATGTTAATTGTACAAGATACGGAGTATTCCCATGATTAGTGAATTCAACTGTCGCCAAACCATTCTCAACAGATGTTAACATAGGCGTTGTTTTCATAGTGCCATTGTATTGACTATCTATAAATATGTCTCCATTTTCATGTTCTACAGGAATTTTTACAACTTTTGAACTATTGGCTTGAACAATCGTTTCGAAAATAATTTGTTGCCTTTGTTTTTGAAAATGAATTATTGTTTCTGAATTGGTTGTTTTTAGAATATTTTTATCGTAATCAATTTGAGCATTAAGGTCACGCAGGGGTTGTGTACCAATTATTGCATCAAACTTGTTGAATTTTGGTATTATTAAAAAATTTATATTAGTGTTTGGTGAATTGAATTCAGGAAAACAGGGTACCGTTATTTGACCTTTGGCTGTTATTTTTCCTCCTGCTGTATCAATTGTGTTATTTGAGGGGGTTATATAATTTCGGAAAAAAGATTGTGCAGCCTTTTCTGTTATATATGAGGTAGATGCACCTGAATCTATTAGAATTTTTAAAGGGGGTTCATTTATTAATATATAAGGAAGCGAATGGGGATCGTGAGAGTTTTTTGAGTTGGTCTGTATAAAATTTAATCTAGTTGTAGGAAGTTCAACAAATTGGCACTGTTGTTCACTTCCGTTGTTTTGTCTAAAAAAATCAATTTGAGTATAGTCAGCGTTTGTAAATGAATCGTTATTGTCTATTGTTTCAAAGTTTGGTTCAAAATTTTCGTGAATGTTTTCAGATTCAATCTCACTGTTAAGAATAGAATAGAGTTCATCGTGTATCATTGCTTTCAATGTTCGCATAGTTGGTGTTTTAGGATATTGATATGAAATTTGAGTCGACATAGGTGTGGGGTTTGCTCTATATATAGGGGGCGGATGTTTTGGGGCAAATACGTTTCGTTTGTATTTAGAATTGATACGCCTTGAGGCCTAATTTGATTTTGAAATTTTTCATAATTTTGTTTTGGTTGCCTAAAATGTTGAGGGTTCTGATTTTGTGTAGGTTGAAACGTGTTTAGAAGCTTAGTGTAATTAATTCTTGAAAATTTTGGTGGATATTCGCCTATTGCTCTACTTTCCTCAATTATGAGAGTTTTTGCTTCAGCCATTGTTGTTGGTCGTCTGAATCTTAGCATAGTGCCCATAGGCTCTAAGGTATACATTATTAGGTTATGTAAAGCTGTTTCAAGAGCAGATTTGTTTTTAAAAGCTTGTTCCTCATTGACGGCAATTTTTGAACTATAAATACTAACTAATGCGACAAGATTTTCGTAATATTTTATGTATTTTTCTGTGTGTTTGGGACGTAATTGTTGAATTTCCGCTTTAAGTTGTAGTTCGGTTCGAGGGTCAGAAAATGTTTCTTGTAAAATTTTTTTAATGGAGATCCAGTCGTTTGCTAAATGTGCACGAATAGAATGTTTGGCATCTCCGTGTATTTTTGATAATATGCCATATAATAACTGTACGTTATTGTAAATTTCATCGGGTGTATTTTGCCCGGTGGCAGGTCTAGGAATTGCATGTTTTGCGACAATATAATCGATTAAATTTATGAATTCGTTGAGATCATCAGCGTTGGATCCATCTATTGATGGAACGAATTGGAAAGTGTCTTTACTAATTTGTGTGATTGACATTTTGATTTAGTTGATGGATAGGTTTTCAATTGTAAGGATTGAAGCTATATTATTTTCTGTGTCCAAGGTGGAAGTTAGGCCAGGATCGTCTTTTGCTGTTTAGCATTATTTCTGATTCTAATTCGTAGTTTTCTGAACTAATTAGTGATTTTATTGTCTGACAGACATGAAAACCAAAGACAAATCTTATAATCTAACTTACATTAAAATAATTGTAGTCTTCATGCTTCAATAAAATGTTTGTGAATGTTGATTTTGAAGGTGAGCTAGGTTTGTTGGCTGCTTGGCTTTCCTCTTTTTTGATTCTAGCGGTTTGTTGGCTGCTTGGCTTTCTTCTTTTTTGATTCTAGCTGCATGAGAGGGCTTACCGGCCTCTTTGGAACAGCAGTTTTCTTTGTTTTTTAAAGATGATACAATATGTAGTATATTTATTTTAAATTAAATACGATATTTGCTGTATTTTATTTTACGATAGATATATTTATTATCTATTATAATATTCAATTTTTTGTTTAATGAGTGTAGGTTGCAACTTGAAGATCACTTTTTAAAAAATTTTCACTTGTTTTAAAAAGTTGTCTTGATAGCTTTTTATTATTAACAATTTTCGCTTGATTAATAATTTTGCTTCTTCAAGCCGGAAGACTGCGCCAGTTATATGTACGTGGTTTCGAGTAGTTTTAAATAATTAAACACTTTTTAATTGATTTCAAAAATCTTTATTTTTATTAGTTGAACATAGATAATAATCTTGATCTTAGCTCACTGATTACCATCTGTTCCCTCACAGGCAGAAGTCAGTCCTATTTATCACATTAACATGCTTGCCACTGTGACCACTTTCCCATGGGAAGTCATGAGGTTGCAAAAAGATAGTCACGTATGTAAGAATGCTTAATATGAGGATCCCACATAATATATATGGTGGATCATAGGATGGTTACGTAACTCGCGCGCTGCCACAGTATCGACCTCCATTGCCGAAAGGCGAAAGCCGAGTGCGGAGCGTCGCGAGTACAGCAGTGTCTGGCCGCTTAGGGCAACATCGCGACAGCGCGATGAGCAGAGCGAGGAGCAGTGCGAGGAGCATAGTCTGGCAGTAGGGTAAAAATAATCAATTTTATTTTAACTCGCCTATATAATATATTTATTAAATACAAGTCATGAGAATTTATAAAATTATTTCCGGACGCATCAAGAATAATTTGATAAATTATTACTAAACATAAATCATTAATGTTATCAATAATTGTTGATCGCTTTCTATTTCCCACTGATTACTAATAAATTGTGAATGTGCAAATATTTACTGGGACTAGCGGTCGATACGCCGAGAAAATGTTATATCATGGTCGGCGATGGAATAACCGCGGGCGGACATCGGCTTTATTAACGAGCTTGTATAGTATATCATACAACACTGATGGCCGGATAAAGAGCCGTCAGCCTGTCAATTATTATCAGACCTTAACCTGACTGAAAACTATGCTGCTAAGAAATGAATTAATCTGTAATGTTGTAAGACTTTTGCAGATAAAATTATAAAATCAGAAAATTTGTTTGTCTGAAATTCTCACTAACATCAAGACGAATTGTAAAGCTGAAATGTGAAAAATTTTTAAACAAAATTTCAAAAATCAACGAGGAAAAAGTTCGTAAATTCTTAATTCAAAGGATATGTTAGAAAACCAATGCGAAGTTTGTTAGTATACCATATAATTTTACAAATGAGAGATCTATCTACTTGTAAGTCTTAAATGTTCGTTTTACCTTGATGTGTTTTGTGGTCGGACAAGTCCAGGTGACAAGCCATTTGCCCCACATGGCCGCAAGCCTAGTCGCGGTGTCACAGTGGGCGGGGGCTGGTGAACCCACTAGACCGGCCGTCCGGTCTCCGGCTAAGGCATTCACCACTGCCGACAGTTGACCGGCCACGTTGTGGTCCGCGCCGGATGACGCGCATATTACTGTAAAAGAGGAAATAAATGAAACTCCAGAAGATCTTGAACACGTGTTATACTACTTACTATCGATACAATGCCATGCTGTGCGGAAAGTTTTCAAAGGTTCATCATATTATTGTTACTAATTGTTACGCAATTAGTGAGATTATTGATAAAACATCGGAGCAAATTAGCTCACTAATCTTGAAGACACATAGATCGGTATTACAAATCATATGTATATGAGATTTCTTAAGTATCTTAACTAAGGACGTACTAGGATCCACTTTTTTAAAATAACTGTTATTGTAAAAAATATTAATAGAATATGAAAATTACAGTCCACAAATCGAATTTATGATAATTAAACTTTTCAGGATGCATTGGTTTGATATCTGAACAGTATTAATTATTATCAATTTAGAATAATGCTGGCTCAACAAAATTTGTGGAACGCCAACTGAAAGGCCTCTAATATTAATATTTCAGTTCAAATACCTTTTTAGTATTATTTTCTTCATCAAGTATTTTAAAATATTTAAATAATTCCGCTTCATATTTTGCTCAGAGTGTCACGAAATTATATACCCGGAGCCAACGGTATGCGATCTAACAACTTTGACTATATTTTATAAAAAAGTCTAATGTTTGTACAAATATTTCGGTTAGCCATATATATAAGTACCTATATATATTTTTTATTAAGAATCATACAAAAAATGGATATAGAGGTGCATCAACCTTACGGTCATTAGCACTGTTAATAATTACACATAAAAAGTACACAGTTATGTTACAAAGTTAAGTTTAATTATTTCGATATCTGAGATATGTCATTTTATTAAATAAATATATGATATATGAATTGATTTTACTATAGATGAGGGGAGGGCAGAGCAAGTAAGTAGATGGAGTTATTTAGTTATTTTGGATATTAAATTGGTATCATATAGGAAACGTAATAATTTCTGGGTAGCAATATTTATTTTGCGATAAGGAAATCTAACTTCAAAATATTTTTATGATACAGGACAGTACACTTTCATTGTTCTAGATACTAACATAATTTGTTTCTGTGTTTGAATAATACATTCAGCTGACAGGAAATATAAATCATATATATGTCATGCTGATTAAAAAAATATGCTGATTTACTGAAAGCACGGTAAATTTATACAGTGCTAGTCTTAAGTAGGTGACAGCCATTTTGATAAACTAACCTTTTAGCTCGGCTTTGTTACATTAGAATTGATTCACTCGCTTTATTGTCGGTTTTGACCAAAGTCTATTATAAGACGATCGTAAGTCGTTACAGCTAAAAACTACTGTAATCTTAATTTTTTCTTTGAAATTTTATTATTTTGGCGCACCAATCGTAGTAGGTAACAGAAGTTGTGTGCACACAACTGACGATAATTCGACAGTATGAAGTCAGTCACGAGAGACTCAGACTGAATTAATGACAGATTGAAAGTGTTTTCAATTAATATTTGAGGTTAATTTTTTGTACGTTTTATTCTTAAACTTTTTGAAGATTTTTTTCAATAAATTGTTTGTATTTATGGTAAGAATTAGTTTTTATTCACGCCAAAGAAGTATAACTTTAAATGTGCCCACTTTTTTGATAGACGCACAGTAGCTAAGCTAAACACATCGAGTTTGATTTTACTTTTTTGCAAAGTTAGTGTCACCTCTTTTATAATGCAAGTAGATTAGACAGGAAGTGAGGCATAAGATAACAATTTAGTATTTGCTTTCTTTAATGATCTACGTTTCGGCCGTTTGTTGCCGAAACGTAGATCATTAAAGAGAGCAAATACTAAATTGTTATCTTATGCCTCACTTCCTGTCTAATCTATTTACTTTTTGGCGTGATGGCGATAATTGATCTTCAAATTTCCGTTAATGATGTACATTGATAAAATAAAATACTGTTGAATCCATAATTAAAAAAAACAAGTATTGCAGAGGTTATTTAACTGTTAAAAGTTGTTTATAACACTATATAGCCTTTAAGAAGTTCCGTTCGATGTCGCTAGTATAGGGGAGACCGGGGTTGGTTGACCATAGGGGCAGGTTGACTAACTAACATAACGTCGGAAAATATAAAGTCTATATTCGTGCAAATTCGGCCACATTCGCGGACGACGACTGCGCACATTTCACCGTTCGGTTTGGTAATTCGCACTTGTCGTTCGAAGATTATAAGAGGTTGTTGTGTTTGCGTTCCGGTAAGTAAATATTTTTATCTTTACTTAGTTTGTTCTCCTACTTCTCAAACTTGCATGAATTTAAATCATCTTGGATATCTTCACGCTTTAGTCTTTGCTTTGTGAGGTTACGAGTAGTTTTTCCCGTTGAGTAAGTTCAACTAAAAATTACATCGGTTTAAAATCAAAATGGACGTATGGGGCTGGTTGACTAACACTGAACAGGGGTTGGTTGACACACTCTGATCTGTGTGTCAACCAACCCCAATGAATTTTTATATCGGTTTTAATTATATTTTTATCTTCAGAGCAATGAGAACGTACAAACGGAAAACCGAAAGGGGCCAAAAGGGGCCGAAAGGGGAACAAAAATTGTTAGTTGCACGAAAGAATGCGGCACAGAAAGTAAAAGGAAGTGGAATGGAAATATGCAAGGACAGCAGAAAAAAAGACAGCTACAAAAATAAAAGAGGAAGAAAGAAAATGCGAAAAACACAGTCAGATGATGATGTCTCTTCAGACGAAGCTGAAGATGTTCCGTTTCTTGTCTGCATGGAATCTTACTCTAAAAGCCTTTCCGGAGGCGACTGGATTCAGTGCATTAAATGCACGATGTGGGCCCACAGCAGATGCTCTACCGGAGATCTATTGTTTTACAATTGTATTAATTGTAATTCTGACGACGAGACTGATGACTAACCAACTATTATAAAACATATTTTTGAGAATTTTTTTTCGTTTTAAGAGAATATACGTTTGTTTATTTTGTTTTAAGAGAATATACGTTTATTTTTCAGCAATATATTTGTATCTGCACATATTTATTTTATTTTTTAACGATTTTTCAGAAAAGTCAACCAACCCCATACCATGTGTCAACCTACCCCGGGTACGGGGCTGGTTGACTCAGTTTCAGTGTGTTCGAAAAATGTCAAATAACAAGTAAATGACTACATTTTAGAAAATTTGAAAGTAAACTTCATTAGCTAACAGTATGATAAGTAACACAGCCCTAAGTTTGCGTCGATAAATCTAATACCTACTTAATGAAAAATACAAATCTGAAAAATTGGCCAACCATCCCCGGTCTCCCCTAGCCTATTTTCTTGTTTTATGAAATAACCATTTTGACATTATCAGAAAAAAATAGACGTTCCATCTATGAATACAAAGTAAAATTATATTGCATCAAAGAGTTAACTTTATCGACGATTTCAGTATTGCCGATACACGTATGGTGTCTCATGTTCGCTGCCGTAACAGAGAAAAATTTACCCTCAATTCGCCAAAAGAAGTGAACTTCAAAAATAGTTAGCCGAGACATAAGACGTCCGACGTGACGCCAATATACAGGGTGATTCATAAAAGATGCGCAGGACTTTAAGGGAAGATAGTTTATCCAAAAATATGAAAAAAAGTTTGTATAAACATGGGTCCGCAAACGCACCGTTTTCGAGACACAGGGGGCCAAAGTTTAGAAAAAAAATAGTTTTTTGTCAATATCTGTAAAACCGTTAGAGGTACAATGCTCAGCTCTTTCACACACCTTAATCTCATTAATACCCTTATTTTAAGGTGTAGACAAAGTTTTTTTAAAAAAGTCAGTGGCGTAGATTTAGAGTATTTTTAGTATTTTAACTCCCATAACTTCCACGCTACTGAACAAAATGCGGTTTTGTGTGATTTTTTAGAGCAAAAAAGGTACTCTTGGTCCATTGCTCTCAAGTGATCCGTTTTCGAGAAAAATGGCATTTTATGATCAAAAACATAAAATTTTTTATCTTCCCCTAAAGTCCTGCGCATCTTTTATGAATCACTCTGTAGTTCATGGCGTCATATGAAGTTACATTAATAATTTTGAGTTTTAGGGTATATTGTTATGTAGCATGACTACTGCACGAGAAACCTCGACTAATTACTATGGATAGATAACAGTTCAAACCACTATAATATCAATATTGACATAAGCTATAATATGTATTACTATTAAATCAAATATTTAACTTCTAATAGTCTGCAGTTATAGCTATTAGAAATAGGTCATATTAAGTTAGCGGTAGCTAAAGTTTGCCATAATTAAATTTTAATTATTATTCAGATGATAAATTGCTTAAGTTTCGCGTAACGTATCTAAATTTAGTATATAGGTAGAATTAATTATATTATCTATAGTGAAATTTTGAGTTTTAAAATTTTATTGGAAAGTTCTCCATTAAAGAAGTGAAGAAAGAATTTCAACAGTTGACGCGGAAAATTTTTTTATTTTTGATAAAAAAAGATATGGTATTTACAGCAATCAGTTGGTTTGAGAGTTTTGTCTTGGAGGAGGGATTTATTTCATATGTCATCTAAATACCGGAAAATATGTAAAATAAAACAAAAAATGTTTCATCCAATTTAGTTGATAGACTGTTAGGTATACATACTTTACGGGGAGCACAGTATTTTCTTTAATTTCGGTGTAGTTCGGTAAAAAGTATCAAAATATATAAAATTTGATAATATGGAACTGGGTTCTAGGATAGTATGTATATTGTATATGTTACTGTAAATGTAATCCGGTGATTATATATCATTGCCGGTCATTGTGCATAATCACCACTAAATGTGATATATAATCGAAAATTTATCGAATTAACCGGTTTCTTTACATAATTTTCAACTCGTATTGATAAGTGCAATAAAAGTCCTTACTTTTACCAAAATTTGTTAAGTTTGCAAGGGACAATACGAGTCTGATAAGTGCAAATGTAAAAAAAATTGGTAAACTTTGTAATTCAAAATGTCATAACACTTTAAATTGTCTACACAAGTAAACTTAAAATATTTAGTAATTTATAGTGGTAGCATTTAACGTTATTTGGAAAAATATCTTTTGTCCTAGAATATGAAATTAGTTTGTTTTTTTTTATATTTGTTCAAAATAAATTTGTCTTTCATTTAACACCTGCCAGTGCCTTACTCGAATTTCATTTAGGTTTAAAATAACCATTTATTGACTATTTAATTGTAAATTATAAAATATTGTTATTCGCGGCGTCTTATGTCATAGTGTTCAATAAAATAGCCTTCTGACTAGTAACTACGTAAAAAATTGCACCGTATTCATGATATTTATTGGGTTTACCATTAGGAGTTGGGAATTTTGTACACAAAACCGGCTAATTTCATTTTACATTTATTTTTCAGGTTTACCGGTATTAATGGTGATTATACACAATTGCCGGTTATTATATATAATGATGACCTCAGATATTGAGCGTCTATAATCTACAATCTAATCTAATCATACCGTAACGGATATATTGCACTACAAACAACAAATCAAAATAAGTTCATCTTTAAAGTTCAATTCCAAAATATGTAATAAGAGAAATTAGTTTCACGGGTAATTGGAATAAAAAATCAATTTAAACACTTATTGATTTGAGAAATTTCCTAGGATAACCTAGATGGCACAGGATCGAAAAAAGAAAGCAAATACTGAACTATGTAAATTGCATTTATTTCTAACGTTTCGGCAATCTTTTTGCCATCTTCAGAGAGTCTGGAATATAAATAGATTGTAAAATATTATTATTTGTTTTGTTTAGTTTTTTGGTTGTTATCTAGTTTTTAAGTCAAACAATGTTAATTAGTTAAGTATTTAATTTAAAGAAACTCACCAATGCGTCCAGTTGTTCAGTATTATTGTGATAATAAAAATAAGATATGAAATGCTTTATATAAAAAAATTTAAAATGAGTGTCAATAAAAGAACGGACATTGAGAATCTTTCCTCTATATATAGCAAATTAATAGAAAAATTATAAATTCAAGTTGAAACAAATAGAAACACACTAATGATCTGTTGCTATAAAACATCAATAATACAAATTTTCCAGTCATATTATTCTTTAGTTTTTAACTGATAACACTTTTTATAAAATTTTTTAGTAAAATAGTTTTTAATAATTACATTTTTATCGTGATGTTAGATTCACATCTTATTTTTATTATCACAATAATACTGAACAACTGGACGCATTGGTGAGTTTCTTTAAATTAAATACTTAACTAATTAACATTGTTTAACTTAAAAACTAGATAACAACCAAAAAACTAAACAAAACAAATAATAATATTTTACAATCTATTTATATTCCAGACTCTCTGAAGATGGCAAAAAGATTGCCGAAACGTTAGAAATAAATGCAATTTACATAGTTCAGTATTTGCTTTCTTTTTTCGATCCTGTGCCATCTAGGTTATCCTAGGAAATTTCTCAAATTACTTTAAGGATCATCATCACTCTAAAAACATAAAAATTTTTAGAGTTATTTTTATCATCACATCTTTGGCTAAGACGACATTCCAAATCTTTCATCATGGGTTTCTTTAATTACATATCCAGAAATTTTAATAGAAATGTAACAACAGATTTAAAATCTTTCTCTAATTTTAACAAAAAACTAATCTCACTGAATAATAGACGCTATTTTCTTATTCAATGCAGACAAAAAGGACTTGTTCCTGGTTTTATCACAAAAAACTTAAAATGTTTACATAACCAAATGATTGGTAACCACCCCTTTCGTAACAAATTTTTTTCTTTTTTCAAAAATTTACAACGCCAGATCTTAAACAAAGAAATATCATTAGTACATTGGCAGATCAAAAATATTAATAAAATTTTGTCAAATTTGGAAAAAAAGTTAAAACAATGTTTACCAATAGCTATTTACAATGAATACAAACATAGACAATCATTAATTTTCGAACGCATAGATAAAAACCATAAAAATACTATCCAAAAAAAACTTTCATCTTTATATGAAACTCAAATACTTTCCCCCGAAATCTTATCATGGGTAAAAAATTTATCGTCTATTAACATCCCCAAAGAAGTTAACAATATTTTAAGTCTTGGTCCTAATTTCAATCTTCCGTTCTTACAAAAGAAAAAATTACCCGTCTCAAAAATTTTGACTGACATTGAATTTATAATCACAAATTTAAATATAACAAATGAACAAAAAGATAATTATAGGTTCCACATAACTAACATTATCTCAAATTTTCATAATAATTTCAACACACATACTTCCAATCCAACAAAGTTTATAAAAAACACAGATATAGTTATTACTAGCAATTTTATTAAAAATAATCCTCAAATTGTCATCCTTAAATCTGATAAAGGTAATACTACTGTGGTAATGGACAAACTAGAGTTTAACTCTAAAGCTGAAAATCTATTAAATGACAATAGCACTTACATTACATTGGATAAAAATCCTACAATTCCATTACAAAGCAAATGTAATAAATTAGTCCAAGACTTGGAAAAAACCAAAAAAATTGATTCAGAAACTGCAAAGAAATTAAAATGTCACAATGGTATTGCGCCAAAAATCTATTTTTTACCAAAAATTCATAAACCTGATGTGCCACTCCGCCCAATTGTATCTTGTATCTCTACACCAACCTATAATTTGTCTAAATATTTATGTTCCATCCTACAACATGCTTTTATAAAAAATCAATATCATGTCAAAAATTCCTTTCAATTGATCACGGATTTAAAAAACATAACCTTACCTGACAACTATATCTTAGCATCTTTGGACGTAAAAAACATGTTTACAAATTTACCAACAGATTTAGCCTTACAAAAAATCGCAGACAGATGGCATCTTATAGAACCACATACATCGCTAGATAAAAACCAATTCATCAAATTAACAGATCTATGCATTAACACTGGATATTTCACTTATAACAATAAAGTTTATAAACAAATTAAAGGTTTAGCGATGGGCAATTGCCTTAGTCCAATTATTAGTGACATTATTATGAGCGACTTACAAGACAACCTGATACCGACACTTCCTTATGATATTATCATTTACAAACGATATGTAGACGACATACTAATAGCCACTCCAACAGACAAAACTGACTTGACCTTAAACACATTTAATTCCTATCATCCAGACCTGCAATTTACCCTTGAATTAGAAGAAAATAATTGTATCTCTTTCTTAGATATCAAATTTATCCATATGCCAGACAATTCAATTATTACAGATTGGTATTTGAAACCTACTAACTCTGGCAGATATTTAAACTTTTACTCTGCCAGTCCTTTACAACATAAACTTAACGTCATAAAAAATCTTATTTACAGATCAAAACAAATTTCCAGTCCTCAGTTCACACAAAAAAACTTAAAACTAATAAAACAATTTCTAATAAATAACAATTACCCATCCTCCTTAATAAACAAAATTATAAAAAATAATACTAATAACACAACAAACAACACTAACACTAACAATAATAATCAAAATATAATACAAAGTAATTTCTTCTCAATACCGTATATCCCCATATTGTCGGAAAGATTAAGGCATATTTTCAAATCAGAGAATATTCAAATTTCTTTTAAAAATTGCAATTCAATATATAAAAACTTTTTTTCCAAATTAAAAGAAAGAACTGCCATATCACATTATTCTAATGTTGTTTATAAAATTGATTGCAAAGATTGTAATGCTGTATATATTGGTCAGACATCTCAGTATTTATCCCAGCGTGTAAAACAACACAACTATGACATTCAAAAATACAAAAAATATTTCCACCGTAACACTAATTTTACATCTTTAGTTCAGCATAGTTTTAATAATGGTCACGATTTCGATTTTACCAACGCGAGTATTTTAACACAGGAACATAATTATTTCAAACGGCTATTTTTGGAAATGCTTTATATAAAAAAATTTAAAATGAGTGTCAATAAAAGAACGGATATTGAGAATCTTTCCTCTATATATAGCAAATTAATAGAAAAATTATAAATTCAAGTTGAAACAAATAGAAACACACTAATGATCTGTTGCTATAAAACATCAATAATACAAATTTTCCAGTCATATTATTCTTTAGTTTTTAACTGATAACACTTTTTATAAAAATTTTTAGTAAAATAGTTTTTAATAATTACATTTTTATCGTGATGTCAGATTCATATCTTATTTTCATTATCATAATAATACTGAACAACTGGACGCATTGGTGAGTTTCTTTAAATTAAATACTTAACTAATTAACATTGTTTAACTTAAAAACTAGATAACAACCAAAAAACTAAACAAAACAAATAATAATATTTTACAATCTATTTATATTCCAGACTCTCTGAAGATGGCAAAAAGATTGCCGAAACGTTAGAAATAAATGCAATTTACATAGTTCAGTATTTGCTTTCTTTTTTCGATCCTGTGCCATCTAGGTTATCCTAGGAAATTTCTCAAATTACTTTAAGGATCATCATCACTCTAAAAACATAAAAATTTTTAGAGTTATTTTTATCAACACTTATTTATTGCAACGTTTCGTCTTTATTAAATCAAGACTTTTTCAAGCTCTCAGCATGTTTAAATTATAATAAAACTATGATATAATTATAATTTAAACATGCTGAGAGCTTGAAAAAGTCTTGATTTAATAAAGACGAAACGTTGCAATCAATAAGTGTTTAAATTGATTTTTTATTCCAATTACCCGTGAAACTAATTTCTATTAATCAAAATAAGGTTCTTATTAACTTTAATCTTTTTTAGAATTTTGTTAGCAGTAAATTTAAATATATATTATTATTAACTACATGTTTCTTGTGACCTTTTGAGTTATTGATGCCTAGCATCAATACTTTTTTAATAATAAATTGAAATTTCAATTGATACTTCTACCAGTTATTAGACCGAAATCTGGAAACTGGGGGCTTGTAATAGAGAAGCAATGAAAACGTTTAAAAACAACGGCATCACTAGACGCTAGGCTTTTCTCAAGCTTTATTATTTGTAAAGAAAACAAATTCTGTATTTTACGCCAAGCCAATAAAGCGTTGCATTTTTTAGCATAACAAATGATGCTCTAAAAGTTTAATCAAAACCATTAGTTTATAATTTATACATTTTTTTCACACTGTGCACATAAAGCTTAAAAGTACTCATTTTATGTTAGTCCGCGTTTATTTAACTTTGAAAAATGTTATCAGTTACATACAATATTGTGTTTAATTATGCTATCTAAATTGTTTGTGTCCACTAATGGTGTGAAAACGTTTAGTTTTCGGAAATGTAAACATGGTTATTAAAATAACTAAATATTCTTTTTTTCTATAAAAAAATTTACAATGTGGAATATGTCAACACGTACTGCAATACGGAGCAATTCATTCACAAAAAATTCATCAACAGAAAAAAGGAATAATCATAGTGATTTATTAATTTAATGTACCTCGGAAAATAAAGAGAAAATTTATTTTATCAGTTATTGATTTTTTTAAATCAATACTTTTTTTGTTCTTTATATTTGAGTCTTTTTTATTCTTGCATTTTATTTTTGAAGTTATACTTTTTTTGGCGCACTGAGAGTAAATTTTTCTCAGTTACGGAAGTTGGTACTGCGGAAGTTGCTTACGCAGCATGCAACGAATATGTTGCGGAAGTTGTGTTATCGGAAGTTATGTGGCGGAAGTTATATTGCGAAAGTTGTTTCTGATAATGTCAAAATATTTATATGACCTTGTAGTCGAACACTTTTTTTTAATAAAAAAATATACTTATTTCATAAAACAACAAAGTAGGTTATACTAGCGACATCGAACGGAACTGGTTAAAAGCTATGAGTTTATAGTTTTTTCACAACTTTTGACAGTTAAAAAACCTCAATACTTGTATTTTTTTTTTTTAATTATGGATTCCGCAGTAGAAAACCATCTAATAGTTAAAAAGTTACTTTATGCAAGGATTAAAATGTTACTTTTGAAAATGGAATAAAGGTAAAATGTATCTAAATTATAAGACCACAAACATAATCCAACCTGTGTATAAAAGTGTTTTTCCGATTGGTTTATTTTTTCTTAACTTCGTCGAAACAACTGAACGCTGCCAATTGTTCATTCCGCGTTAAATCGTTTCCTTTCTCTGGCATTTTGTTCAATAAAATATTATTTGGAAATAAAATTTTTCTAATACAATATTTAACCTGTTTACTGTTTCCATAGCAATTTTGAATTTAATTCGTGTGTATTTTTACCACCCATATGAACTGAAAAAAGTTTAAACATTTATTTTATCAATGTAGGTATATCTTTAACGAAATTTGAATATCAATAATCACGATTACGCCAAAGAAGTATAACTTCTGTCGCGCGTACATAAGGACACACATCAATTTATGTATACTCTATGTCTAAACCAAAATATGACCTACTGAATACTGAAACCTTTTTGAAATCGGTTGAATAGTTTTTGAGATTATCCCCGATAGACAAAAAATTTTCCTTTTTGTAATATTATTGTAGATGTCACATGTAGACTTCACTATAAGCAACAAACAATAAATGTTTCAGATTTTAGTATTATAATATATAACAAGAAAATGTTCTACACGTCAGTGTTCATAAGTGAAAATGACGTGGTATTTGTATAGAATTACTTTCATAATAAAAGGTTTTTGAACAGTCTAAGCTGTGGTTTAACATAATAAGGTGTAAAACTGTCGAGTTTGAGGCGTTGAAAGCAGGTGTACCACGGCAAAATGCTATCTGTCATAGTTTACGTCGCCGCTTAAATTGGTTAGATTAAATGTACCGTTTCACGAGTGCATTCCAGGTGAAATACGTACTCCAAGGGAGAAACAATGATTTAATATGATTTAGTTTATAGGTATATTCTAGATTTTAGAGATAGTGTATTACACCGTAAGGTTCGAATCCCTGCGGGGGCAGATATGACCGGAACTTTTTCCTACTGCCTCTCGCCGAGGTTTTCCATGGTTTCCCTCAATTAATTCCAGATAAATATCGAGATCAAGGGGCGTCGCCAGCCTTCAAGCCAGAGGGGGGCAAAAGGAAGAGAAAAAATAAAATTTTCAGATTTGTGAGGTTTAATATATATTAACATATTTATTGAACTCTTTATTGCACACACATTAAAAAATGAACTACATAAAAAATGGTTAGCCAATCTTAGCCGTAAAAGGTAATTTTGTTACAGATGCGGAAGAGGTAATTAAGTCCAACTGATTCAGTAAAATGTCGGTAGTCAGGTAGTACGTGTACATGAGGCTCATTTTTATTCTTAAATTTGATTTCAATGTGAGGTGATTCTACTGAACGCTACAATTTATTACTTACTTATTCTATGACATCAGGCAGACAAAGTTATTATTTAAAAAAATCCCGGCTTCTAGGGAGGGGCAGCTGCCCCTACCTGCCCCCCCTTGGCGACGCCCCTGATCGAGATGGTTCCTTATTCAAGGCCATGGCTGATTACCTATCAAACTCCCAGTTCAAAAAATTACCTATTCTATCCTAATTTCCTATAATTTCTTCATTCGCCCATTGTTATTAGTTAAGTTGACGTTTTAGAAACGTGGAAAATAACGGGAAGTGGTAAAATGGAAAATAGTGATGGTGCGAATGGCGTATGTTATGATATAAAGTCAACAAACGGACGTTAAACGCATTATTATTATTATTATTATTATTATTATTATTATTATTATTACATTTCCTCGTAAGGGCAGAAAGTTGAAATTCCAGCACTGCGCGTAACATGATGTCCGAGGCGAGGCCGATGACATTATGTGTCGCGCAGTGCAGGATATTCGACTTTCTGGCTGTATGGAGTATACTATATTTCTTCATATCCGGTCGAAAGTACGTATTTCGTATCAGTGTACCTACACGAGAAAACTGTTTCGGCCCGCCGTTACAGACGGCATGCAAGTAATTCTAGTAGTGCATAAAATTGAAGCCGAAAGTACGCACTTTCGACAGGGTACGCAGTAAAATTATATTCTTGTGCTTCTGCAACATTAACAACCAACTTTTTTTTCGAAGTGCTAACCGTTATAAAAAAAACGTTTAAAAGTGCAGGTTTTTCTAAACCCGTACTTACACTATCGCTCCTTGATATTAAATTGATAATCACGAGGGAATGGTGGGTATACGGATATAGAAAAATCTGTTTATGAAATCCTTCATAAAATCACCGGTATTCAAAAAAAAAACTTTTAAAAAATATATTAACCTCCTTCAAAAAAGTCACTAAAAAGAGGAAAGTAATGAAATTTTGATATCAAGGCCAATTTAATTACTAAAACTTTTTAAAAACCTACTTCCTGTTTTTAGTGAATTTTTTGGAGGAATTTAATATATTTTTTTATTTTTTTTAATGGATTTGATTTCTCATATTTTTCGTTATTAGTGTATTTGCCATATGGCAACATACACTATTGGCGTCGGTCGGATGGCGGGACCTAGGGGTCGGACCAAAATTTCTCGACGTTTCATAACCTCCTAAACACTTTTATATATATATATATATATATATAGGTATATATGTGTACGGGCAATAACTTTCGAAGGAGTTAATTTATTTTAACGAAATTTGGCACACATGTTGGAATCCATCACCGCACGAAGCCTATTTAAAATGGGCCCAATCGGGTCATTTTAAGGGTGGTTTTTAGGGGATGAAAAAAGTTTTTGGGCCCAAAAATACCTAAAAAATTCTCAGAATCGTGTCAAAATGGAAATTTAACCCTTTAATAGCAATTAAAAAGTGTTCCTAAAATTTCAATAAAATCGGCCCGACAGGACCGGATTTAAAAATTTTCTGAAAACACTAGTTTGCAGATAGTGAGTTATTTCCTGAAAGGTGTTTTTAATTTTGGTGTAGACGTTTGATCGACAATAATGATGTAGTTAAAAAAAATGTAATTTAAAGGGGTGTATTAAGGAGTTAATTTTTTTATTTTGCCCAATAATCACCTTAAGTTCACATAATAAAGCCACAAGGCCTGATGTATTAGCAAATACACTATATTGTCGGCAGGGTTTTGGCACTGCGACCCGGGTTTTTTATATTTCGTAATTGCTTTGTTAATAAATAATATAATTGAGGCGTTATTTGATTTTAAGTTAGGGACGAACGCCGGATCCGTAGATCGGAATATCATTTAAGAATTAAGAAATGAAATTATGTAATAATTATGTGTACTAAAATTTAATAATCCAATATTGAGTTTTAAAATAGTTTAATATATACGGCAAATATTTCATAATATACATTTTAATTTAATAATACTCAAATTTCTCAAAAAAAAGAAAAATAATAAATTTCAAAGTTAATCACAAAAATCACACCATGATCAAACCTCTAGATTCCAACAAGAATTCAATATTACAATATTAAATTGATATCTGTTAAGATTGAAAAAAAAATATCAATAGAAATAATTTATTAAAATGATCAAATGAACAATAGAGAAAAAAATAATTTGTCTGTATCACTCGATCGCAACTAAAAGAGTGACAATTTTAATTTTTTTGATTTTATGGAATGTTTCGAAATATTACGTTATTTTATGTTTTTCCTTCAAAAAAAGATTATACAACAATTTTATAAAATGTTTGTAAGTTGGGTAGCATAACGTGAAGGGGATTAATGGTGGTGTGATTTTAGAAACATCATACATATTAATATATACAATTAAAAAATAAAAAACATGCGCAAACATATGTATATCGCTGCATAATGTCAATATAGTCAGTTACCATGATAGTGACACAATGATTATTTTAAGATCGCTTTAGGTTCACAACTGGCGGAGATATCGTAGTACATACATAAAAAACTACTGAACTGATTTAAGTAAAATTTATGTGAGATCATCCTGAAGGTGCTCCCTATTAAACAGAAAAATAATCATCAAAATCGATTCACAAATGCTGGAGATGTGAGGTAACATGAACATAAAAAACATGAATCAATTTTATGAAAAATTATATGGTACCAATGCAATAACATTTTGTACATGATGTCGAAATTTTTCAAATCGGTTTACAGCTGGCGGAGCGCTATCGTGGAACATATTTACAAAAAGAAATACGCATCGAATTGCATAACCTCTGTTTTAAGTCGGTTAAAAAAGTATGATAATGATGATGACAGTGTAATGTCATTAAGCTTCGCACTGTAAAATTAAAAAATGCTAATATTTTGAAATCATGAGCTCGACTTAGACATTTAGATGTGTTAAGATTGTGAAACGACACAATACTAAGATTTTCTAATTAGTTTTGTTGAATCATAAAGCAATAACTGAATACTTTTCAAAAGAGAAAAATATTTTTTTGATATTTTCAGTTTTTTTGAACACTGCTTCACTATTCAAGTACAATTCCATAAGTGTGTATAATAATTAAACCTACAAATATTATTTGACCATAAATCTTAATAGTCATAAAAAGACGATGTGTACTTTTATGGTTCAATTTATCGTTATTTACTTTCTGCTAAATTAACTGTAAATAGCTGGATGACATTATTAAGTAATCGATACGTATTAGAATTCTTGAACTTCATTTATTTTTGGCGATGGAAATTTTTTCATTATATTTATATTATCTGGGCTAAAAGATCGTCATAGACAAGAAACAAAACACTAGATTTACCCGCGTCTCACTTGTGTGATCGTCGATTTTTCTATTGATTGGTTATTGATATCGATTTCAATAAGAACCTTATATTATCCAAAATATGCCTTATACCTACTTTAAGTTTAAGGAACAATTATTAGAGTGCCGAGTTTCACCAAAATCGATTGAACTATTTTGTTCAAATAAACGAGTTCTCCAGCAAGAAAACAAAATTAAGAGATCTCGTAAGTTGGTTAAACAACTGGATATTTGTTGCTTTGTGGTTTTGGTAGCAAGGAGATTATAGACGCTCGCCAACTAAGATTGTCAGCATCCATTAAAATATCTCGCAAAATCCATGAGCGTATGTGGGATTCGAATTCACGACAGAGTAATCCAACGCTAACCAACCAAACTGTCGCCAATAAGTAGATAGACTCATCAATATTGATTGAGTGTAGATTATAAACACTCGACAACTGAGATCATAAGCGTTTAACATCAATGTTAAAATAAATATTCTCGTTATTAAACTGAAATCGATAGCAGACGTCGCTATGAAATGATAAAGACACTCTGCACCTCTGTTACAGTACATGTTTTTTGTGAACAAAACTAGTTTTCTAAAAATTTTGTCCTCGTGGTCTTGGTCTGTCTCAGTTTTGCCAATACAGTGTAACAATTCAAAGGTCTTAATTTTAAAATGTATAAATATTTTTACAAGCGATAATTAGAATTAGGTATTACAGTATAGTTGATTCGAGGTTTGGCCACGGCGTGTATCTTTTTGGTTTTCGCATGTTATACGCGGCCGTGTGTGAGAGTTGTTTTTTTAATAAAGATAGTAGTGTTTATAAGTTGAAGGCAGATGTATCTATGATAATTGTTTGTGAAAAGGTGAAAAAATAATCGTTTAGACCTCGTCAATAGGAACCTGGAGTACTTAGGTGAGACCGATCCAAATTTCTTTTGCATGTGTTGTTTGAATGATTATTTTTACTAGACAGCAAAATTAATCGCATTACGATACCAGTGAACTACTGTGCGAACTTTTGTCATATATATTTCACGCCAATTTAATATTTATTTTAGATTGTTTGTTAGTGTATTTGCCATAAGGCAACATACACTATTGGCGTTGGTCGGATGGCGGGACCTAAGGGTCGGACCAAAATTTCTCGACGTTTCATAACCTCCTAAACACTTTGGCACCATTTTTGAAAATGTTTATATATATATGTATATATATATATATATATATATATATATATATATATTTATATACGTATATATATATATATATATGTGCGGGCAATAACTTTCGAAAGAGTTAATTGATTTTAACGAAATTTGGTCCACGTGTTGAAATCCATCACCGCAAGAAGCCTATTTAAAATGGGCGTAATCGGGGCATTTTAAGGGTAGTTTTTAGGGGTTGAAAAATGTTTTTGGGCCCCAAAATACCGAAAAAATTCTCAGAATCGTTTCAAAATTGACATTTAACCCTTTAGTAGTAATTAAAAGGTGTCCCTAAAATTTAAATAAAATCGGCCCGACAGGACCGGACTTACAAATTTTATGAAAACACTAGTTTACAAATAGTGAATTATTTACTGAAAGTTGTATATAATTTGGTATAGAGGTTCGATTTATAATAATATTGCAATTAAGAAAAAAATGTTATTTTAAGGGGTGTATTAAGGAGTAAAATTTTTTATTTTGCCCAAAAACCAACTAAAGCTCGCAAAATAAAGCCACACTGCCTGTATAAGCAAATACACTATATTGTCGGCAGGGTTTTGGCACTGCGACCCGGGTTTTTTTATTGATATTGTCAATTTGAGCTATTTTAAATACCATTATCTTAAATTGTTTATTATTGTAATTAAATAAATCCGTTTCCAACTTCCATTAATTAATCTATTTAAGTAAAATTGTATTTCGAGACGATTACCGGAGCCTATCCGGCCAAAAGTCCCTAGCGTAAAACGTCTCAACAGCAAGCATATCAGATTATAACTGATTATAAATTACTGTGTGATGTGTTTGGTTTTAAGTGATTCTGTGTACAGAAAGCGATATAAGGACAATCGGAAACGCTTTGAAACATACAAATCGCCATTAAAAAAAGTAGACATGCTTGATTTGGGAAAGATATTTCTTTTTTATTTTCTTTCAAAAAATTCGACTACCAGATTGTATTATGGACAGACAAAGCGTATTTATATTGCTTTGTGATATGGGTTGAGTATCTATAGAAAATCTTACATTTTCCATCTTTAACAAAGGATTCTGTATCCCTTGAAGCGGAAGGCAAAACAGGAGTTTTGTCGATTTCACATTAATGCCTTAGGTGGTACATAAAACATGAAGAACGTTGTGAATGTTGGCAGGTATAAGCAAGCATATCAGATTATAACTGATTATAAATTACTGTGTGATGTGTTTGGTTTTAAGTGATTCTGTGTACAGAAAGCGATATAAGGACAATCGGAAACGCTTTGAAACATACAAATCGCCATTAAAAAAAGTAGACATGCTTGATTTGGGAAAGATATTTCTTTTTTATTTTCTTTCAAAAAATTCGACTACCAGATTGTATTATGGACAGACAAAGCGTATTTATATTGCTTTGTGATATGGGTTGAGTATCTATAGAAAATCTTACATTTTCCATCTTTAACAAAGGATTCTGTATCCCTTGAAGCGGAAGGCAAAACAGGAGTTTTGTCGATTTCACATTAATGCCTTAGGTGGTACATAAAACATGAAGAACGTTGTGAATGTTGGCAGGTATATTCAAATAATGTTTATATTTCGTGATATAAAATACATACTACAGAAAAAGTTGTTTTGCAAAGTTACAGACTTTATTGTGCCCTTTCATACATATATGACATTGAATTTTGAAAACTGTGGGTTTCCTGTAAACTATAATTTAACACCACTAGTTTTTTATTTCGAAATTTTAGCTGTACTATCTTGAAATTAGCGGGATAAACTGTTTTCAGGAAAATCTCGAAAACGACAAAGTTCCGGAAAAAATAGTTTTAATAATAATTTTCAACTCTTAAATACGACTCTTAAAATTGATAAATTATCCTTATAAGCCAGTCGTAACGTACACAAAACATCGCTGAAAGTACAATAATTGCGGTAAACTTGCTTTTTTGATATGTTGTTTGGACATTTTTCCAGATTTGCAGCACTTTAAAATGTGAGCGTGTTGAGTTATTGCTGAAAAACTGCTAAATTTTTTCAGTTTTTTAGTTCTCTGCAAAAAAAAAAAACAAAAAAAAGCTTTTATTTAACTTCACATGTTTTCAATGCATCACTCAGTTTAGGTCAAATCTTGACATAAAAATTTTGACTAGATCTTCTTCTTCTTCTTCTTCACAATTCTATTGACAGGGATAAACAAATGAAAGCACTTTGACAAGTGGAATACTGTTATTAGAATTAAATAAATAAATAATTAATTTTAAAAAATTAATGTTTTAATAGTACGAATTTTGAAACAATAAACAGCAAAATAAAAAACTTTTTTTTATTGTAGTGAAAAGGAATTTTTTTTTAGGTTTAAATTTTTTTGGTTTATAAAAGCGTGGGTTGCGACTAATAAACTGTCACTGTTTACAGCCCACGCTTTTATATTTGTGAACGTAAATTATTAAAAAATATTTTTCCTTTTCTTTACATTTCAATAAAAACTTGTTTTCTTTTACTAATAGTTTAAAAAAAATAGATTCTATATCAAATATAGGTGTTTTATAAAGACATTTTCAAAAGTGATATGTCAAGTTGTCCTGAATAATGTAAAACGTCGAGATTTTACATTAATAAAAGTTTCGTTCGTCACTAGAACACACCTATTATGTAGATAGTTTAAGTGACCGACGCGTGACGTTCACAATGTACTTCTGAGTGCGTGCGAGATGCGCATGTATACCTATAGAGCGGCTGACCACTGACACATTCCTGTTACTAACAGAATACGTGACACGATGATGTTTCCTCGTGACAACTGAATGGAAGAATCTAAGAGAACGAGCATACCGGGCGCTCGTTTAAATTGTGGCATCTGATTTACAAAACACTGTTTTATTTTTTACAATAATATACTGGCCAGTTTTCTTGAGGTGTAAACATCAAAGCCTGTAACGTTTTATATCTCAGAAAATTGGTGTGACGAAATATCGAACGGATACACGTCATGCAGGACAAATAGAGCATATCAGCTACTCCAATGAACAGTGCACACATAATGTGTTTACACATACTATGAGAACACTAACTGGTTTCACGCATTTTTTTTTGTTTTACCTATATAGTTGACAATTTCAAATTATAAAATTAAATCAAGACTGATCATTGTATTTCATTAAATAAATTACTATTATTTTTCATAATAATTTTATAATTTACACTGCAAACGAAACTATTAATTTTGTGCCAGCCTTAGTGCTCAGTAGCTATCAGGAACTCGCCTGTTAACTGGTTAAAAGTTATTTTAATTTACCTTTTTAATTACATAGTTGTAGTCGTACATTTTAGGAAAATAAAACTATCCATTTAATACAATTCAACTGTATTTTTTTGCCAAACATTTCTGTTATGTATTTCGTTATCATTTTATTAAATTCGCTTCAAAATAAATGTAAATGTCAAAGTTAAAACAAAATGAAGAACAAACAATTGAACGTAGTGTTACATGTGCTGACACAGCAACATTTACCAGAACATCAGTATTACGGACAGCAATGTAACGCCAGCGAAGCAACGAAAACCACTTCCGTTCTGTGTCCATCAGAAAACAGGTCCGTGCTTTTATTCAAGGGAATGAGAGAGAGAGAGAGGCGACAATCATCCAACATACGCCAACGGTCTCTTGTACACTCGACTAGCCAACTTAAGTTATAGACAATTGCTAGACTTTTAATAATATAACACTGTCAATATTTGAAGCTTGAATCCGTATTTTAGAGAGTTTAGAGTCTTTTTTTTTAATTTATTTTCCAAACGATATACGTCCAATAACAGGGGATTACAAATTTCGACATTGAATACATGCATACTAGACATTCCTCTATTAAGGGACAATTCTATTTTTTCTCGCAAATATATGTATGCATATCTAAGCTTGCCCCCTCCAAAGAAGTTTTATACACGTGTAATCTTAGAAAATAGATACAGTTAAACCAAAGCTCGGCTACACGTCATGTAAGCAATGTTAGCTATTCTACTGAACTGGACACTTAATACCCCCCCCCCCAGATGCTTACAAATACTGTAAGAACACTACCTCAACTTGCACACTTAGTTTTTTTTAATTTTTAAAGTTTGGTATGTTAAGAATATGTTCTCGAAGTTTTAAGTCGAAATTCGGCATACTGTTATTAACCCGTTAACCGATGGCGCATAAGCAAAAACTTCGACGCTTAGTGAAACTGAGCTCGGAGATCACTAAAGAGGCTCAAATTTATCGTAAATGAGTTTTACGGAGAGTGCATTTTACGGCTCCAGTAAAGCTTTTTAGCTACGAAAATTTGTTATTAATTATCCAAATTATGGTTGTCTATTAACCAAATTGATTTGCACTTACATTTTTTTCATTTGAAGATTAGACTCAATTTTTTCATCGTATTTGTGCAATAAAAAAATTTAAAAACTCATTTCAAATAAAGTTTCAGAGGAATCTTTTTGCACAAAAATTAAATATATGGCGGTAGAAAGTGCTTTTTTGTTTTCATCTTTTATCCAACTAATGAAAAGTTAGAGCTAACATACTCTACAAAGTACATACTTGCAACTATCACCTTGTTTGTAATAAACAAAACTTAATCCGAACTGAACGCAAATTGAAACGAGATTGAAACGAGAAAGGTCAAACAAAGCTACGTGCTTGTGCTTCCCGAGGCGTTTCGACGCTTTGTGAAGCTTTTGGCACTTTAATTGTCTATAGCAGGACTACGAAGACTAGTTCGAATTTCTATTATAGGTTATGTGTCCTTAGTGGGTTCTATATATATACGTGTAACAGAAACGATGAAAAACAATAAAAAACAAAATCCTCATATTTTTAAACCATTTAACAAAAATTGAGGTCATTAATTCGACGTGTATATGTACTTACGTATATTTTTTTTTAATATTGTTCGTTTTTAATTGTGGGTGAGATGATAAGATCCAATTAATTCATAACAAAATTATACAATAAAAGGAAGGATTAGGATCCTAATCCTTCTTCTTATTGTATAATTTCGTTTTTAATTTATCGACTATAGATATAGAAAACTTAAAGGAGCATTTATGAGTCGTTTTTTAAAGACAAAATTGGTGTAATCAAAATTTCGTTGACGTTTCATTTTAGAGCCATTGCTGAAAATTGGTCTCCTAATTTACATTTTTTTTTATTATCAATAAGTATATTTTAATGAAATGTATTTTTTCTTAATTTTAAAACACACTGGGCGAAAAACGTCTATAAAACCATTAAAAAAGTACAAATTTACGAAGTGTAAAATCTTAAACAAGGACCTTTTTAACTGTTCACTTGCTATAGGTAATTTTTTTCAATAAAAATGTGAATTTAGGTTAGAGATGGGAAAAACGGGTCTTTTTAGTGATCTGCATCTTTGCATCTGGATCCCGTATGTGAGCCGGCTCACTGAACCGGTTCAAAAAGAGCCGAGTTCTGAATATGTTACTGCAGTCTGCCACTGAGTTACCTAGTTCAGTCAATCATATCACGTCCTTTATAGAATCAAGAATGCATAGCCAAACATGTGGTGCATGAGTCGTTTGAGCTGACAGATGCATCAAAGCAAGAACTGATACGTAAGTGTAAAATGTGCTTCTGTGAGTTGTTTCACTGAGTTACGCGGATCCGTTGATCTGTCGGCTCAAAAAAAAGTGAGTCGGCTCTCACGGATCTTCTGTCGGAGTCGGCTCTTTGAACCGGTTCAGATCTGAGTTACACACCTCTAATTTAGGTTGTGTCTCGAAAAATACTGCAAATTTAAAAAATTTGAGCCAATTTTTCACAAAAATATATAAAAAGTTATATTTACTACGTGTTTGTTCACAACTCGTAAATTTCAGCAGTATACGTACAAATGCGTCTCGATTTTAGATGATGTCGATTTACACGGAACTTTTACAGAATCAATCTACCGTGTAAATCGAGGGTTATAGGTGTATTTAAATCTTTCATGAACGAGATATTGGTTTTAGCTCTGTATTTTAGGCACGTATATAATCTTTTGGTAATGAAATGCAGACATGGAATATTGATACAAAGGTGAAACGTGTCTTTAGTGTAAGATTATAAGATCAATGAAGAGTTTAATATGATATTGATAAAACGGAAGTATAACAAATGAAGTTATATCCGTTTCATGCAAAATATACACCTTTCCAACATTCACGTATAAAACGACATTATTCGTATTAAAAGAAGAGCCTAGGAGACCGAGTTTTTGACATGTAAGAAAGAAAGTTTATGAAACATTATAGAAAAAAATTAAGAATGCATCATACATTGTTTACATATTATGATATAGCTCTATCTCACAAAATTTTGGGGTAAAAGTAACACAATAATTGCGTTGTTACTTATTGGATGTAAGTCGAACATATTCGTATTTTATATAGCGCCATCTCACAAAATTTTGAGGTAACAGTTGATTATCATCCGTCGGCAACAATACAAGTACCACAAAAATTTACGAGATGGCGCTATATGAAATAGTTATAAAAAACGTTTGTTTTTTGTGTAAAATTGCGGTTTTACAAGAAATACAACTATATAGGTAAACTTAAAAATAAAATACAATAAGCAATCGTTTGCTTTAAGTGATAAGACACATTCATTGTTGCAACGCTATATTAAAAAAAATTATTATCTAAATACAAAATTTTATCCAAATCGTTAGAGCCGTTTCCGAGAATTATATATACAACAATTGCTCGTTTAAATATTGTAACAGAACTGTTCTCTGTGGTGGATTAAAACTGATTTATTTTCAATAAACGAAATAAATACTAAACAAATAACTAAAAAGTATTTCTCTTACAACAATGAAAACAATGAAACAAACAAACTGATTCTTATAAATAATAACGCAGCAGTGACTATGTACACAAAACACTGCTATAACACACACAAATTTATGTACTACCGCACTACTATGTATGTAACTAATTGATTATTTATGTCTGTCGTGATGCATCCTCTGAATGTACTCTCACTGTAGCAAGCAAGCAACTGACAGTATTATGCACTCAATCACTGTCTTTGACTGATTGAATATCGCGCCCTACATGCTCTGTATTTATAGGCATATACATCTCCTTCTCGATCATTCCAGAAGCTTCTGTCAGTTCGTTCGAGAAGCCTACGTCATTTCCAGTGGCGTAACAATCGGGGGCGCGCTACAGTACATTAGATAGATAAAAATAACCAAATCAGATTGTTACTGAGATACAAACGGAATAGTTTTACCTGCAACATTATAATCGTGAAATAAATAAATAAAATAGGAAGGTTTATGTATATCATTTTTTTATTCTAATTAAATGTCAACATATAAGAGGAGACCAGAGTTGAGGAGTTGCGGAATTGGACTATTTTTATTAATTATTTTTAAACGACCTTAAAAAAATACGTTTGGTACCATTTGAGCTTATAGGTTTTATTTTTGAGACATTAAATTTTAAAAATATATTTCATTCGCAACTTTGAAGCTCAGTGTTAACACAGGCATAATAATTAATTTATGTGATCTACTTTAAGTGGTCTACTTTCACAAAAGAAATGCCCGGAATTGACAACACTCTTAGGCCTGATCTTCTCTTATTAATCTGCATTACAAACCGTTTTAGAGTTTTGATCAAATTACTAAAATTTTCTATATTTAAATAAAAATTTGTTACTATATTGTACTGACATGAACTAAAAACGTTTTAAGATATTGACTTTACGGTAAAATTGGTTTTGTTTTAATTTTTTTCAACTTGACTTTTAAATTGTGAAAAAACACCTGTATACCAGTATTAAATGAAACTGGAATCGATTTACAAGTGCACTTCAGTTTTGAGTGCTGTGCAATTTTCTTTGCTTCTGCATGATTAGTGACGTTAATTTCACGACAAAAGAGTGTATTAAACACCGAACACCTATAACAGCCGCAGAGCGGTTGTTAACATACATTTTTAGTCACCGAACCACCATAATAATAGCCCAGTTCAGATGCACAATGTGCTTCTATATACTGTGCTAATAGTGTGTCTGTATTATGAAAACTAGCATCTGTAAGATGTAAGTATGTCAAGCATCTCGGAAGTAGTTTGTGATCCGCACTTGCTCACTACCTACTCATATCGACTAAGCGAACGTCAGATTGAAAGATATTCAAGTCACAGCATGTGTTATATAAGAATAGTGCTAAATTAGTAAAACAAAACTTTTTAAAGACAAGTTTTTATTGAAATGCACTGAAAAAGAAAAAATATTTTTTAAGAATTTAGGCTCATAATAATAAAAGCGTGGGTTGTGACTAATAAACGATCATATAGTTTAGAGTCCACGCTTTTATAAGCATAAACCTAAATTATTAAAAAAAATATTTTTAATTTTTAGTACATGCCTTTAAAAAGCTTTTTGTTACTAATATTATATTTTTTCTTTTTTGGCTTTCAACATTTTTAAAACATTAATTTAGTAAAATTAATTGATTATTTAATTCTAAAAACGTTTGAATCATGTTTTGTCACGGCAATGTGTACGAAATTTAAAATCGATCGAATGTGTAGCGTTTGCCATATCGGGTTTACAATGATGTCACGTGACTGATCGTATTCCACTCGTCAAACTCTTTAATTTGATAATCATGTCAAGAGGGTTGAAAAGGTAACCGCCATTTGAATTTATTCATCGTCACCGTGTGCAAAATTTGAAAGATCTATAGCTTAATTAGATCTAGTCAAAATTTTGATTGCAAAATTTGACCCAAATTGACCGACTGACTGGCACACTGACAAACATATTGCGAAGCTTAAAAAAATACATTCGTGTTTTCATCAACGCATCACATTTCGTCTGGAACTTCTATCGACTGCTGATTAAGTTGGTTTTATAAAAATGAATTATGCCTGATTTTTTCATGAATTGTATTCAAAAACTAAACCTGTGCCAAATTTTAATTTTTATAAAACCCTATAGTTTTTTACACCTTTCAAACGCTCTGACTCCAGAGGTTCCAACTGCTGACTTGCTGACTATAGTATATTTATTTACACTCTAAATACTAGTCAATCTCCAATTTTTAATCTTTACAAAAATATTGCAGTTTTGGACCACATACTATTCCAAATATATTTCGAAGTCGCATAGCTCGAATCCGGTAAAAATGCGATTGGATATTAGGGATGTCAGGAGTGCCAAAAAGTATCGATATATATCGTATCGATATTTTTTTTAAGTATTGATATCGGTACCGATATATTTTTTACAAAATATCGATATATCGGTACAATTTTAAGGAGAACATTGGCACCCGAAGAAATTTAGTATACATATTGGCTAGCTTATTGTAATCTCAAATAGCAGCTAACGGACATTATTTCTAATAAGTCAAGTAATAAATAATTATCTGAAATCAAGAACAACGATAAGATTTTTTTTATTTATTAATCAAATGTCTAATACATTTAGGAGCAGATAATTTTAGAGATCAATCGAACAATTACTTCATACAGCCAGAGCCACAGGTGACATTCGACAGATAATTGTTGGTACGGCAGGGATTGAGGTTATAAATCGAAATAATTAAAAATATTCTAGATGTTGTAGAAATGAAATGAAATATTGCATGAATAGCTATTTTGACTGTTTATTATTCCGAAAAATCGAAAAATCCGGTAAAAAAGAAACGTATTTTACGTGTGCTTTATTCACTGTTGTTTTTGGAACGTACTTAAAACTATGATCCAAAAACATATGTAAAAACACATGTTTCTTTTTCAGTGGAGTTTTCGATGTTTTCGGAATAATTAACGTCAAACGGCCATAGTCAGTCGCAGTAGTACATACAAGTGTTATTACTGGAAAAAAATATCGGTTTTCGATACTCCTCACAGATATTCGAACATCGAACGTCCAGGTAATAAGAAACATATTTTTTATTTAAAAAAGTTGTAATAACCTCATTATTGCGTTTGCAATATAAGGTATTTTTACCAAATCACAAAATGTCGTTTTAGTAGACCATTTCTTTGTAATTAGGCTTTGACCTGTTTGTATGGTATAACTAAATAAATAAAAGGCCATGCACATTGTGAACAGCTACGATTACGTTTATAAGAAAGCGGTCATAATTGTCTTTAAGTACGCAAGCTGAAAGTGTGTAGTTAATACAGCACTTCCATTTCATGTGACTGTAATTTTTTCCAGCAGTAGGGGAGAACCACGTACCTTGAGACAGTTCGTACCTTAGGACATTCTAGTTTTAAACCATTCTCGATCATGCTTTAAGCTGAAAAATCAGTGATAGAACCATTTTTAGGTAGATATCACTTAGTTCAGTTTGAGTGTAGCTACAATAAGAAATATAGGTACAAGTGATAAATTTGTATTTTTGAAGTGTCAAAGTAATTTTTAATTCTCAGACATCAAAACCAATTTCTATAAAGGTAAGCAGTTTATTGTTTATATTTATAACTCACATTGTTAAATGCAAGACGAAGCAAGTATTTTCTTTATTCTGAAGTTTCTTATTCTATAATTTTATAATTTATAGTAAGTGATTAGTAACATTCATTGGGTACGTACCTTGGGACATCTGTCAGTTCGTACCTTAAGGAAACCTGGAAAATGTCGTATCCTCACGGATACACCAGAAAAAAATGTAATTGAAATGCAACAACTTGCCAGAAATAACAAAAAAAAAATAAACGCATACATTCCAAAATAGAAAAAATAAAAATAAATTTAAATAAAGATGTTAAATCCTAAGTCTAGTAGTAGTACGAAGCGAAAAAATAATCAGCTTGAGTTTGAAGTTGATTTTTCAGCTTATAGTGTTGCTTAATTATTATAAATAGTATTGTGTTGTTCATGTCCTAAGGTATATACCGCCCTGTCCCAAAGTACGTGCAATATGTTGTACCTTATGACAGTTTTTTCTTTTTCTTTTTTTATTCAGAATATTGTTTTTTTTTTTTTTTTTTTGAAGTTTGTGTAATGAGTTTCGTTTAATAATACATGCAAAAAACAAAAAGTGTCTCAAGGTACGTGGTTCTCCCCTAATATTCGCAAAAAATTCAAGGTCTACGATTTATTCTCGTATTTCTTTTGTGTACGGTTAAAAACTTGAAAAACCTATTACTACATCAGTTGTTAGCGGTACAACGTTAAGCTATACAATTTAACAATTGAAGCCAACAACTTTTGTTCGTGTCTTATAGTGGAATTTGTGCCGAAAATGTTTTTACTCTTACGGTTCTCTCATACTTTCCCGTAGAGTGTGAAATGTGAAAGGAAAATTACATTTGGCGCGGCTTATCTTTATTTGCTTTGTAAAATGACATTTCACGGTTTCAGTGCCTACTAACTGGACTTCTTTATCTTCCTGCAAATGTAGGTGAAGTTATTATTATACTTAGGTGACATTAGAGACATTTTTTACATCCTCTTAAAGCCTTTTTTTAAAACTTGAACATTTTTTTACGATAAGGGATTTTATTCAATGTTCCTTAGAGTAGACATGAATTGAATTCGAAAGGTCTTGTCATAAATAACAATTTTTTTTATTGAAATAAAATTACTTCTCCTAAGTAAAACTATTTTACCAATGAGTCGTTTTCCTAAGAGCAGTGTCTCCGACTAACTATGAGAGCAGCACTTATGACAATGACAAACATTATTTATTTCTCATTTATCAATGTGTTGTTTCAGTGTTAAAAATTTATCGTTATAAATTATAAGACAAAAAAATAAAACAAAAAAATAATGATGTTTTAGTTTTGCTAGTTGCACTTCGGATAATCTATATCCACACGAAAACGTATTTTTAATACCATTTGTGAAACGTCAGACTGATCAGGTTAAATATAATAATTAAAAATTGACTTAACAACAGAAAAAATATCAAAATATACGTATGTTTACTCAAAACTATCAATTATAAGTCAGCATTTATATTGGTGAACTAATTTCATATAATGCCATATATAATTGAAAAATATAAAGTCTATTTTTCATAGATTAAAATTCATAAATTATTATTACTTGTTTGTTTTTTTAGTTACCAAATATAATTATAAACTTTTTTTTCTGAAATAATTTTCAAACTTTTTACCGAGCTGGGTAGAGTAGTGGTGACAGCACTAGCCTCGCATTCGGGAGGTACGGGTTCGAATCCCGGCGGGGGTAGATGTGGCTGGGACTTTTTCCTACTGCCTCTCGCCGAGAAACGATAATTCTTGTACCGGCCATCTTGACAGGTTTTCCAATTAATTTCAGATAAATATCGAGATGGTTCCTTATTCAAGGCCATGGCCAATTATCTATCAAAAATTCAAAAATTACCTATCCTATCCTAATTTCCTATACTTCCTTCATTCACCCATTGCTATGAGTTAAGTTGAAGTTTTAGAAATGTAGAAAATAACGGGAAGTGGTAAAATGGAAAATAGTAATGGTGCGAATGGTGTCTGTTATGACATAAAAGTCGACAAACGGACGTTAAACGCATTATTATTGTTATTATTATTATTTTACTAATTTTCAAACCTTTTGTCAAAAACATTTCTTTTGTAATCGTTTTTACATGTGTTTTAATTGAGAATACTAGTTATTGGGAAACGATGTCCCTACCGTCCTACTACTACTATTGAGAGAATTTTCGTATTTGACGAAAATGACTCATTATAGTCTTCTGAAGAGCGTACATTAGGACGTTATGTATTAATATAAATCAGTATTGCTGAGATACGCAATTAGGACCTGATATACAAATTATTATTTAAAATTGGAACAGTCTGCCAGGTATAATAAGCTTAGAACTTGTAATTCAATAATAAATCTTAGGTATTTGGATTAATAATACAAAACAATCGTGTTATTGTTAATCTTGCAACGTTTCGACTACTTTATTTAGCCTTCGTCAGGCTCTGAAAAATACATATATATACAAATTCAAATACCTGAGATTTATTATTGAATTATAATAATAATTTTGGATGCGATATAATGTCTAACTGAGAACTTATATTTAAATTTTACAAAAATGTTTTTTATTCTGTCATGACTAGGGTTTGCAATCCCGCAGTCTTTTTTTTCCAGCTGTAAATTTGCGGTAAATTTGCCTTTACAGCAGGATCCCGCTGTAATTCCCGCGATAGATTTAAAAATATATTTATATATGAAAATAATGCTATTATTGTGGAATGTTTATATTTAATCAAAAAAAATATAAATAATTCTTGGTATGTAGAAATCAAACAGGTAAGCATTATATACCTATGCACATTAAAAACTATGTTTATTAACTATTATCTAAGAATTAACAGAAATTAGCATATCAATAACATATGATATGACTTTTGTTACTTATCCATAGATATTATTGTCTCTATTTACCTAACGTACTTCTTGCTGATTAGTAAATTTATAAACTTCTAAAGAAATAAAAAAATAATTGCTGACACTAGATGTCAAAGAGATCGATCAACCGACAATTATTAATTGGTAATATTTATTTAGTCAACTATATGAATACGTAACGACTAACGAACTTATCGTGTATTTAAATTTTAAAGTTGTACGTATAAATAAACATCTAACAAATCAGAATTAAAATATAACTTCGTGTTAAAAAAACCAAACAAAAAATCACAAATCATGAAAATAAAAGTTACTTATTATAATATTAACAATTGTGAACAAAAATATTAGATTGAATTTTCTGTATGTACCTAAAAAAGGCAAAAAAGTTCAAAAAATTTCCCGCGCGGGATTTACAGCACACATGCGGGAATTCCGCAGGTCTCTTGGCATGCGGAAAACCGCTGTAATGCGGAATGCGGGATTGCAAACCCTAGTCATGACATGACAGACTAAGAAACATATCGTGGAATAACTCAAGTAAATACGTTGTAAGTATTTACTTGAGATATTTCACAACTTAAAAGATATGGTGGGAGAACGGGTATATGTGGCAAAGGAACGGGTCTATGTCCGAAGACATTACGCAAAATATATATATGTACTTTACAAATTCATAATCGTAAAATAATTTTTACGTTTTCCCGCGGGCCGCTATAAATTCAGATTGATATTTAAAGTTTGCCATCTTTTTACTTGCTTAATGCTAAAACTCATTAAATTGAGTTTTAACTGTTTGTTTGACAAATATTAAAGTAAGTTTGCTAAGTTTCTAATTATATTGCTTTGTAATGAAAAATTTTCGCCCTAAATATCTAGTGAACTGTTTAAAACAATTTTTGTGGACACCAATAGAGTATGCTGTTAGTAAAATATGCAACTAGAGTTTTTAAATAATGACATTAAAATTTTCGTTACTCAAAATATAGCAAAGCTGATTTTTGATGGGTATAACTGTCACACAAATCAATATTATATTACGTGGCAAAGGGCGAAACCGAGTAAATGCTAACTTCACGCGAGTTTGCGTTCGCGAGGTTTCAGCCCCGTGCCGCGTATACTATTTTTCACAAAAAGAACATCGATCGAAAATGGCGGCTTTCCTAGCCTGCGTAGTGTTGCGAAAATGGTGGTATGCAGGTGAGCGGGTGCGAAAGTACTTTACAAACCCTAGAGTTTCCAAGTCTGTTATTACAAACACAGGGTTTGTAATAAGAGGCTTGGAAACTCTAGGGTTTGAAAAGTACTTTCGCACCCGCTCACCTGCATACCGTCATTTTCGCAACACTCCGCAGGCTAGGAAAGCCGCCATTTTCGAGGTTCGTATTGTGAAAAATTGTATTACATCCTTGATACGCACTGTATTTTTTGTTCTACCCCCTAAAAACAGCAGCTTTTGTCTACATTTCCAGCTATCATTTTTAATTTTTCACTAGTATTTGACATTTCACGTGTGTAGCAAATTTAACTTCAATGCATAGTAGGGTACTGCAAACATTATACCTAATTGGTTAGTGTGTCGCGTCTGTACGATTCACAAGATCGAAGGCTCGATCTCAGATTCAGAAATATGAAATAATATTAAAATTATTGAGTCTTACTTTTACGCGGCAAAATTATTTTTACACGGCTCGTCATTTTACGACGGGTTTACAAACGTTAAGGAAATAAGTTATTTTATAGGGCGCCATTCTATATTTTCGTTATCGTTAAAATATGGCTTTATTCAACAGTTTTTTCACTGTCTCCGTGATTACCGTCGATAATTCTATCTGTAGAACGAGGTTTCTTCGCTGTTTTGTTATTTAGGGTTCCGCTAGTATACATAATTATTTGGAAAGAAGCAGGCAATATTATCTGCTAGAGTGACAGTTAATAAAATGTTTCTATATTGATATAATAAAAGTAAAAGTATTTAAAAGAAGAAAACCTTTCCTTATTTTAATTTATATGTTATTCGAAAACGCAAGATGCCTAAAGATTACAATATAAAGCATCGATTATTATTGATGCTTCAATTTAATCCTATGTGTCCCTTTTTCCATGCAAAAATTAATATTATCTGCCATTGAATAATGTTGGAAGAATCATGTTAATTTTTAATAACATACCGTGTGTGAAACGTAGTGGGTAACACTGTTTTAGTTACCAAAGTAATATAGCTTAGTCTCCTTCCCTATTGACATACTTAAGAGGAAGAGTTTATTAAAAACTGTTAAGAGTTTTGATTTCTATCATTTCCGATATGTTTCCATAACGTACAAAAACCTGTTTTCATTACATTTTTGTATAGCCGCAGGATATTAAATTATTATTAGTGTATTTGCCATATGGCAACATACACTATTGGCGTTGGTCGGATGGCGGGACCTAGGTGTCGGACCAAAATTTCTCGCCGTTTCATAACCTCCTACACACTTTGGCACCATTTTTAAAAATGTTTATATATATATGTATATATATATATATATATCTATATACGTATATATATATATATATATATATATATATTATGACCGGCTAACTTCTCCAGTGGTTGCGGGGTTGTGGGTTGTCAAACGCGTGGGAGAAACTGAGCACAATTACGAGAAACCGTGACTTACCTGATTAGTAGAAAGTTGTGAACAGGGGACCAAGCAACTTAAAGTGGGTGTTATGCTTAACGTTGTAATATTGAGGGCGCCTGGCTGAACGATCCACCTGCCAGAAACGTCTCACTGTTCAGCCGACTAGTGAGAAATTGAATCAGGGAAGTCAAAAATCAAATGAGAATATTTTAAGATATAAATTAATAAACTTTATTGAAAAAACTAACTCCGGGTAGCTGAGTCCAGAGGGGAACACGGCCGTAAAATTGAATACAAGGTTATAAAAAACACATAGACATTACTAGCCCGATCGCTCAGTATACCTGAAATACGTGCATAATATCGTGCCGCCAGCTAAAAAGTAAAACCTCGAATACGTACTTAACGACACGGACGTTGCTCTTTAACAACCATAGTAGTGCTGAGCAATCGAGATCGTTGAACACATTTAATTGCGATCGCAATTGGTAATCTTAGCAGAAATCACTAATAATTAAACAAGAATACCTTATTAAATAAAAATAATATCACAGTTACCGTTCAGATTCTGGTCGACACCAAAGCAAGCAAACCAATTATTATCTCACGTAATATTCGCACTTAACGTTAACAAGAAACAATGTAAGCGCTATGAAATATACTAACGTGTTGCTAGGCAAATAATCAAAAGCTGAACGTTAACATGTAGAATAACGACATGACAGTAAGCATACAAAAATATTATGTAGAAATCAAAATTATTTATCTAACAATCACTTATAAGCTTTGATTTATATTACACTAAACAGTTGCAGGCTGACACGTAATATAAATGAATATTTTTATGGCAAGTTAGAATTTGTCTTCTTGTTTTTCACAGAGCACGATTGAACAGTACAGTAAATACGTAACAACAGAAAACACTTATAATACTTAAATTGCGTTTAAAGAAAAAGTCAAATCTTTGCAAAAGTGATTGTAATTTCACAAATTAAATTTTTTTTTAGACAATGAGGGAGAGATACAAACTTTAATAAAATTCAAATTAATTATGGCTCGAACTCGAGAGTAATTTACAAACTGACAAGTTGTTTTTATTTAGAAATGTCAACAAAGCGATATCACAACTCCAAACAATACTCACGAGTAATATAGAGCTAATTACACGTTATTTTCGATAGATTCGACAATTATTTCACGATTTTCACACCAATCTTCACTAAGCTCAAAAACCAATCTCTTTTTCTCTCAAAAAAATTTTTCTCCTCTCCAAAAAATTTTTCCTCTATTTTTTCTTTCCATCGCCTACCTCGCTCGTAATACCTGGCTTACTGTCCCGAAATGACTAAAACCAGGCCGACTAAGTTTTTTTTTTTTTTTTTTTTATGCTAGGACAGTGCCTTATTTATGGATGTTCGGGGAGGGTCCTAGGGTCCTTATTTCAACTCGTTTCAATATATATATATATATATATATATATATATATATATATATATATATATATATATATATATATATATATATATATATATATATATATATATATGCGGGCAATAACTTTCGAAGGAGGTAATTTATTTTAACGAAATTTGGCATACATGTTGGAATCCATCACCGCACGAAGCCTATTTAAAATGGGCCCAATCGGGTTATTTTAAGGGTGGTTTTTAGGGGTTGAAAAAAGTTTTTGGGCCCAAAAATACCGAAAAAATTCTCAGAATCGTTTCAAAATTGAAATTTAACTCTTTAGTAGCAATTAAACAGTGCTCCTAAAATTATAAGCGAATCGGCCCGACAAGACCGGACTTACAAATTTTATAAAAACACTAGTTTGCGTATACGAATTTACTACTTACTGAAGGTCGTATTTAATTTGGTGCAGATGTTGGATTGATAACAGTATTTCAACTAATAAAATTATTATTGTAAGGGGTGTATTAAGGGGTTCAATTTTTTTTTATTTTGTCCAAAAACAAACTTATGTTCATGTAATAAAGCCACAATACCTGTATTAGCAAATACACTCTATTGTCGGCAGGGTTTTGGCACTGCGACCCGGGTTTTTATATAGTTCATGATTATTGAAATATAATATTTGATGAATTATTAATTTATGTTAACGCATATAGCCTCGATGCTGCGCGTTTAAGTAAAAAAAATAAATAATGTATGCGCTGTTGAATTTGGAGAGGAGAGGAAAATGCTCACGCGAAGTGTCTATTAAAATTCAGCGTTCAAAAAATGTTTGTCATCATCCCCAGCAAGTCATCATATCACATGTGATTCAAATATGTTTTGATTGAAGAGATCGGGTAATTCAATTATTGTAAATTATAGACTTTCGATAACTAAGATTAATTATTTGCGTCTAATTAACAAATTAAATTAACGCATCACAAAACATTCACGGGCGGAGGTAGGATTAAAACCCACAATAGTCTGATTCAAAAATCATCACGCTCCATTACGCAAAGCTGTCCTCGAGCTAGTTAAATTCCATTTAATTTTTTACAAGCTTTTATTTAGTTTAATCTGTCCCGGTGCATGTCTGTAATCATTCTTGCAAATTAAATTTGACCCACTTCCCGGTTTCCGATTGACACACACCTTTGGTTCTGAGCACAATACAATACATTGAATATTATGGTCGATTCAATATGACCGTCACCACAAAATGGCGGATTACCTTCTTCTTTACAACCTCCTCCACATGGGCATCAAATAAAAGTGTATGACGAGTGGAATCCAATCAGCAGTGTGACTTCATTCCTAATTAAAAATGGCGGCCAACAAAAAATGGTGGATCATCTATTTCTTTACAACCCCCTTGATATGGGTATCAAATGAGAGGGTATAACAAGTAGGATACAGTAAACTGTGTGACTTTATTTAAAATCTACTATGACGACCAAAAGGCATAACTGAAAATTTGAAAATAAAATATTGGACAAAAATTTTATTGCAGTGTAATAAAAAGGATAAAAATAATTTTTAATAAGTTCATAATCAAAAAAGCGTTGTAAGGTTTATGATAGTCACGGCCCATGCCTTTATAATTATGAACTTAAATTATTTTAAGTACACTGCAATAAAAGCTTATCTTTATGAAAGATTTTTATCTAATATTTTTTTCTCAAAAATATTTGTAAAAAGTTGGCTAGCACTAACGAACATAAAGCTGAACGCTAAGTTGATTTAAATGCGTGGTTCGTGTGTATTTGTGTGTGTCACAGTAGCAAGTACTATGACGAAATGACAGATCAAGTAATAATAATAGAATTAACCCGACCTAATTGCTACAAGCAGCTAGATTTCTCAGCGGCGCTGGGTCATGGTTCGAAATACTTGATTTGATTTAGGATTTAAAAATATGATAAACAAACAGACACAAAAAGGGAAGTAAGCTACGCTCAACAGGAGTTCGATGCTTACTTCGATCCCAGAAAAAACTATGATTAAATAAAAAAACCCACCCACCTACACACGACAATTAATACCCACAAATTTAAGTGCACAAACATGACATTATTCACTCAAAATTACCAGGGGACTACTGCAATGGATGGCAAAGAAATCGGAACGTAACCACCGACCAGATGATTTAATTAATGGACGCCAGGACCACTTAACGTTCTGATTAGAGATCAACCTCTAGGTCCAACGAGGTGCACTAATACTGCAGCAGTCTTTTAAAACTTTAACTTAGAGAATTAGACTAAAAAATTTTATTCAACCAGGGGAAATACAAGACACTAACATATAATAGATGACACGATACAAGACAACGCGAGGACCTAATAAAAAACATCACCAGGTTGTAAATTAATAACAGGGTAAAATAACAATAATAAATAATAACAAAAAGGGTTAACAAAATAAATACAACAGAAACCAACACTGGCGAAGTTATTTAAATGGCGAACAGAACGCCACCCTACAACACAAATCAAACTAATTCACAATAAATCTGTAATAAAACAAGAGCCTAAACACGACAGAAAATTCAAATCCAGAAAATTTATCCTAATAAAAAAAACCAACAAACAACTATCCTAGCTCAACAGCTCCAACAATCATCCAAAAAAAACTATTTCCAACAATCTCCAGCTATCAACTCCTCATCGCATCCTAAACAACGGTCACACCTCTATCAGGTATCTGTACCGTTCGCCGTCCCCGTGCTGTCTGACGTTATCAGTCGACTTTCAAACTGGACAGCCTACTCAAACACGCCGCGCTACACCCGCTCTCTCACACACACGATAGGTACAATCGATTCCTCTTTGTCGGCCAAATGATACATTAAAATATTGCCAAGCAATTCATGTCCTATACCTGCTCGTCAAATTGACAATAGTAAAAATCATTTATTTGAAAAAATGCACATAGGCTCGAATTATTTATTATTTTAGGGGGGTCCTAAAACACTAAAACGCTACAGTACTTATGCGACTAGCTGAAGAACGTCGGTGCGGAAAGGGAGTGAGACTACAAGAATTCTGCAAAAACACAGACTGAGGTATATTATTTACTGCCTCTTTATCACATACACGAGGTATAATGTAACGCTTCCGCTGGTACTTTAACCTAACAAAATAAAAAATAAATGCAATTAAATGGCTTCAGAAGTCTAGGGGGGTACCAGTGGACGTACAGAATACTTACTAACTAGTTCAATTAGTTTGCCCTTTGCTGAAAAAAAAAGGTTTGCTGAAAACTAAAGAGCAAAAACAAATTGATATAAAGAACTTTAATGTAATATTTTTTTATTAGCGAAGATAAAAAGTGAAAAAAAAATATCAAATATTACAAAAGTAATTACAAAAAAAAATCAATAGTATATATTTAATTATTATAATAATGCCAGAATATTTTGCCAACTAAGAAAACCTCTAAAAAGAGAAAATTAGTTTAATAAAAAAAATATTTAATTAGTCGTCAGAGGACTAGCCTTCGTGACAAATCAATTCGCTTACTTTTATGTCCAAAAAAAAAAACTGACTCTAAATTTAATAATTTTGAATTCACGACAAAAATGTCCACGAACGCACTTTTCGACATTTACTCACTGACTGATTGATTTAAAGAGCGGCGATCCGATGTTCAGATACCAGCTGTGACGTTTCACAGCTGGACCACGTGACATTACCACGACCTCTACGTTTTGAAATGGCGGACACACCGGTGGTACTGTAACGCTATGTTACAATAACTTCCCGCGTACCACTTCGTATAGTTTGTTCTAGTTTACGATTCATTTTACACAGAACCACAGGAAACTCTACAACAAACCTCGTCAGCTACAATTTCGGTCAATTTCACATACGCCGTAACGCTACTGGCACTGTTGGATATTTTGTTATTGTCAAGTTGGCAGTAGAGTAAGTGAGTAAATGAAGATGGCGGAGACAGGAGAACGTGTAGTTGAATGAAAATAAAAAGTTAATAGAAAGCAATAATGGAAGTTTACATTTATTTACGTCACTATTTAAATCGATAAAGGTATACAGTCCACTCAAATACATATTACTTCGCTTAAAGGTGCATCAATTAAACAATGCCCTTCACTGACACAGCTGAACATTGCATGTCTGGGTTACTGGAATGTCATAATGTGACAGGAGAGGTTTGCATAACTTAAGTTATATTAGCTACAAATTGTTCGTTTGTTTTCATGTCGCTTTAAATAAATAAGAGATTCTGTACATATTAAATACGTATTAAAATATTTAATTTAATATTTAATTTAATATTTAATTAATTGATTTATATTAGTCAGAATGAATATTTTATATTGTTATTTTAACAAAATTTAATTTTATTGTTGTGTATAATTTATATAACATTTTGTATTGAAAATGGTTGAGTGGAAGATCAGCTACGGCTGAACTCTGCCAAATAAAGCTTATTATTATTATTATATTCTTTTGGCAGACGCTCTTTTCCCTGTCGACCAGTAGATATATATCTAATTAAGAGCACCTTCGTTAGTTCCGGTGAGTTCCGTCCGTTGAATAATTACATTGAGTATACGTACAATACACAATAAGTTGTGCGGTTGTCCCTTTTCGTTTTTAGCTTTCGAATTGTCCTTCGTGATCCTTAAACCTATATAAAACAAGTGTCACTGTCTATCTCGTTAACTCACTGGTAGCAAATTGGAAAAAAATAAAGCCGTTTATTGATCATTTCATTTTTACTTTGTATTTTATTTAAAGCATTCATTAACGTCAATTTATATGGATATAAACATTTCAACTTTTGCGGAAATTTATTGATTTACACCTTTTTTTGCTTGATCAACATCAATGGTTTTAGGAATAGAGTCTCATAAGCCATCACAGATTACAAAAAAAAATGTCCTGTTGTAATATATATGACATTTCGTTTGCTTAGCGATTGTAATTAACCTTTAAGCGGTCGCGCGGCGTCGAATCGACCGCATTCGCTATATTTTCGTTCCTAACATCGTTATTTCTTGTCGTATGCATTTCCCATTCCTAGTAGCCTGTCATGGTTTCACCGTTCACGAAATAAAAATATTATCTCCGCTTCCGGCGTCCCTCAGAGCTCATAGATCGCATTTGTTTAAATCGCGGCACAGACGTTGAAAGCAAGTCACGCCCCTGTCGTCGAAAAGGTTATGTTCAGTATTCGTCTTTAGTCCAGCCCTGCCTTTTTAAAATTAATGAGTTATGTATTTTTTTTGTATATTATGTAATTATGATTTTATTTTGTAACTTGTACATTCTTTCAGCTTAAAATTTTTAAAATAAAAATCAGTTTTATGTTCAAGTACTAACTGTAAAACAACTCGTAATTATTATCCCTTATTTTTGTGAAGTTAATATAACTAAATCTACACCATATCTGGTTCAGGTTACGTGCGATTCTCGGGGCGAGATATAACTTTTTGAAATATCAACAAATACTATCGACTTAGGCTTGCAATAGTGTTTTTTTTTCTATTCAAATTACTCGTCGACCACTAACTGATCGCCGGCAATAAACCGAGCAATAGAGTTCAAGTTTTCCAGTTTTTTCTGAGTTTAAGTTTCTCTTTTTCCAAAAATTGTGTCCTAACAGAATGATAATGTATCTGTACACAAAAAAAATAATGTTTATTCATTAATAAGTGTTTTAAATCCCTGAAATATCCCATAGGTCTTTTAGGTTACGCGCGACCGCTGCCCTTACAAATGACCACGCGCCCACTTGAAGGCTAAATTCTTTTGCACGACTCCCTATCGAAAAGCTTACCTTTCATATCTGTACAGCGGTTGTAAAATGATCTATTATCGCGCTAGTGCTTAAAGTAAAACAAAAGTAATTCGATTTTACCAGTCCAAATATAATATCTCTGTCAACCGAGCTGGGTAGAGTAGTGATGACAGCACTAGACTCGCATTCAGGAGGTACGGTTTCGAATCCTGGCGGGGGCAGATGTGGCTGGGACTTTTTCCCACTGCCTCTCGCCGAGAAACGGAAATTCCTGTACCGGCCATCTTGATTGAGGTTTTCCATGATTTCCCTCAATTAATTCCAGATAAATATCGAGATGGTTCCTTAGTCTATCAAACTCCCAGTTCAAAAATTACTTCTCCTATCCTAATTTCCTATAACTTCTTCATTCGTCCATTGCTATTACATAAGTTGAAGTTGTAAAAAATGTAGAAAATAATGGGAAGTGGTAGATGAAAGATAGTAATGGTGCGAATGGCGTCTGTTATGGCAAAAAGTCGAGAAACGGACGTTAAACGCATTATTATTATTATTAATAATGTAATATCTCTGTCAGTTGTCATTTATATCCATGTACGTAAAAGAGACAGCAAAGTGGGCATTGTAATCGGAGACAGTCCACCAATGATTTAAATATATCCGAGCTGAACTGTCAAAAATATTACAAATATACTTATTACGATGTGGATATCAGCTACTTTATAGGAGGTGCATACAAAAAATGTAGTATGTATCTCGATTAGAATGCTTTTGGCACGCGTGTGACTGCTAAAACTTGCTTAACTCTCGTTTTAATAATATCACATCTCGTACATAAAATAATGCATTAGAATCTAGATACATAAACAGCTATTATTTAAGATCCTATATTTTTGGTGGACGTTTAGAATTTTATTAAAACTCATTTTTATTTGCTTTCGACACGGAGTCTTTGCTAATCGGTGAAATGAAAATTTTTATTTATTAATCTCTTAAAATGATGTCGACATATTACTCAAAAAGCTTTTTGCCGTCAACTAGTAGGATAATCTGTTATCATCTTTTTTCAGTTGCGATGTTACATAATGTCAAAGTAAGCGAGTGCAGCGTAGGCAAAGAATTTAATAATAAAGAACGCGAAGCTTGAAGATTTATAAAACTTATATAAGTATAATACTTTACTGTAAAATCCAATGCTGTTGTCAGGGTGTTCAAATTTGTTCTAGTCTAATAAATTGGAATGGAAATAGCTCATGCACTGCAGTCTTTTAAATTAATCACAAAGCAAAGTTTTAATCAAAGTGATAAAAACTAAAATTTTAATCCCGCTATTAGATAAATCTAATTTAAAAGATAAATTAAATTTGTAAGCTTAATAAAGGATGATGTTGCTGTTAAAACTTTAAAATTTACAGCTGTACAAAAATATTTTGAGATGATGACCTGTAAAAAAACCCGGGTCGCAGTGCCAAAACCCTGCCGACAATATAGTGTATTTGCTTATTATACAGGCAGTGTGGCTTTATTTTGCGAGCTTAAGTTGGTTTTTGGGCAAAATAAAAAAATTTGTTCCTTAATACACCCCTTAAAATAACATTTTTTTTCTTAATTGCAATATTATTATAAATCGAACCTCTATACCAAATTATATACAACTTTCAGTAAATAATTCACTATTTGTAAACTAGTGTTTTCATAAAATTTCTATGTCCGGTCCTGTCGGGCCGATTTTATTTAAATTTTGGGGACACCTTTTAATTACTACTAAAGGGTTAAATGTCAATTTTGAAACGATTCTGAGAATTTTTTCGGTATTTTAGGGCCCGAAAACTTTTTTCAACCCCTAAAAACTACCCTTAAAATGTCCCGATTACGCCCATTTTAAATAGGCTTCTTGCGGTGACGGATTTCAACACGTGGGCCAAATTTCGTTAAAATCAATTAACTCTTATTGCCCGCACACACACATATATATATATATATATATATATATATATATATATATATATATATATATACATTTTTAAAAATGGTTTCAAAGTGTTTAGGAGGTTATGAAACGTCGAGAAATTTTGGTCCGACCCCTAGGTCCCACCATCCGACCGACGCCAATAGTGTATGTTGCCATATAGCAAATACACTAATAAAGCAGAGACAGGATGTTTCAACAAGAAAGAGAAATATTTCGGAAGATAGCAAAGTGTGTCATTTAAAGTAAAACATTGCTGACGATTGGGTAATACAACCATTCTACCTTTAAAAATACTGAGGTTTGACATCTCAATATATAATTTCAGAGCTGAGTTTCGTTCATATAAGAAGTTATATCTATGCTATGTTTGTACGAAATCCATCCAAATTATATTTTTTTGAAAAGAGGAGATTCTGTTCTATAGAATGGAACTATTTCTAACTTTATTCGAGTTTATATTATTTCGCTACCACACCGCCTTTGAGAATATCTGCCTCAGTTCTTGACGAAACGTCAGCTAATAATATCAATGGACCACAGCCTAGTAGCCCGGAAACTAAGAAGATTTGGAGAATAATAAATTGCTATGAAAAGCATGATGTTATAATCGAAAAAAAATAGTTTATAGTAGGTATATATCGCTTCTTGGCGTGCCCTGGTTTCCCCCAAAAGTAATAGACCTACCAGTATTTCTACGTGTGTGTCAAGTATTCTACTAAAATTTGCTTTCGATGTAAAAACAATTCTCAATTTTTCTTAATATTCCGTTTTTAATTATGACAATGCTATACAATATACCGGGTGTCTCAGAAATCGCACACCCAATTGTTGGGATCGAAGGAGAAAAATATTCTGAGCCCAAAAATCCATGTTTGGAATTTTTTAGTAATTAATTAATGAAAGTGACCAATCAGGAGCGCGCTACAGAAGAGAGTGTCGTCGGCTGATTTATTTTGGTTAATTAATAAAATAAAAATAATTATTAATACAATAAAAAAATAATGGACTCAGACAAAAAAATAACTTAATTAACGCTCGCCAGTGATTTCCACTTTTCGCATCTGTCTTGTCAAGGCCCTCGTTTTTTTTAAATAAACTTTTTTTTCGAATTCATCTGTTTAATTTTTTCCCACTTCATTTTAAATGGAAAAAAATTTCTCTGATCAACTGTTCATTTAGTTAAAATTTTATACATGAATTTAATAAATAAATCAGCCGACGACACTCTCTTCTGTAGCGCGCTCCTGATTGGTCTCTTTCATTAATTAATTACTAATTAACTACGTTATCAAAAAATTCCAAACATGGATTTTTGGACTCAGAATATTTTTCTCTTTCGATCCCAACAATTGGGTGCGCGATTTCTGAGACACCCGGTATAATGCCCATTTGTATTAATGATGTGTCGGATTAATTGCACCCATATCCGTAAATTTCACATCACTTCATTAAGATTTTCCTCACTACGCGTGACCTTGAAGCAATCGGACGGAATATTGTCGACTAATAAATAAAAACTAATCTTTAATATATTTGTTTGCTAAGTCCAACAATTCATACAAAATCAATAAAATTAACATTACACTAAATGTATCTATGTATCTATCCGTTTAATATCTCTATTAAAAGTATCAAATACACATCCGGATCTTTAATTTTTGCGGATCATCCGAGGATACGGAAACGGATATCCGGCATGTTAGTGCTGTGTACGCTTGATTATTCAGGAAACTGACGCATCCAAGAAACGAATTGACAAGTACAGTAGGAACTATCTGTAATTTCTTATTGTGACCAGCGTTGCCAATTTGTGGGGAATTCCCTGAATTGCGGGGAAATCCAACTCGATTAGGGATTGGTTCTATGAGGGGAAAACGTGGGGAATTTTTCAAATCTGCAGCTGCATCTACACTTATATTAATTCATCGGTTATTGACGCTTCGGAGGTTTTATTATTAGTATGAAACTATAGTCGATTTTACTAGCAGATTATTACGCATTTTACCGATTATTACTTGAAAAATTCGTACCAGCCCAGAAATTAGATGATGAATGCTGGATTGCGCTCAACACGGGCGACGACGCCGAAAGCTATTGACGAAAAGTATTCAATTGTAAAAACGCGGCAAGACAAGATTTGTTTTCAAATTTAAAAGTGATCCGGGTATTACTCATGCTTTCATTCGCCAACGCATCAGTGGAGAGGAAGTTCAGTGATTTTAAAAATATTAAAATAGCGAAAAGAAACAGACACGATAGTCTACTACCAAACAGGGTGGTATTGTCAAATTTATACCATCCAAAAGAATGTTAAACTGCAAGATATGGCAAAAGCCCTAATAAATATAAATAAAAACTGCATGAATTTTAATTTTCTTTCATTCTATAAGTGGAGAATTGGGATAATTTTCTCCACGAATTTGGGAAATTTTGTTTAGATTTTTTAGGAATTAGGAAAATAGGCATTGGCAACGCTGACTGTGAGTGCACATATACTGCTGTTTCATTAGCTTATAAACATTTAGGTGACAAAAAATTGGCTACTACTATCGCGCCAAAAAACGGAATATTTTACAATAAAGTAAGGCTATGTTTTTTCTAAGAAAACTGAATCAGTCAAATGTTGTGATGTTGACCTAAAATAAATTCGATATATTCCATTTCAGTATTGTAAAATGTCATGTTTGTGAGAATAAAACGCTTAAAACGACTGCTGTGGGGGTCCACTAATCGCGCATCACTAAATGAATCACTTATAAAGAATATGTTAGCCAAAAAAAATCATGCAGTATTACCATAATGCTTGGTAATCTTTCAAAAAGGTTCTAACACGAAAAAAAATGAATTATATTTTTATATGTATATATCTTTTTTTTAATTTAACAATTTTTTTATTAACAAAATAAAATTACTTGCAATACTGTTCAATATTTTTATTTATATAAAAGACGTTTCGACCAACAGTTTTGGTCCTTTTCAATTTATTATTAACTTTAGACCGAACAACATGAAGACACGATATTTAAGGACATATTGTCTTCAGGAAATCAAACTATTCAAGAGCTAGCACCTTCCACATCAACAACAACGTCACTAACACAATTGTCTATACCGTATTCATTGTCTACCGCAGCATTCCATTCAGGGCCTAAAAAGAATAAAAAGAAATTCAAATCGAACGATTTTGAAAAAGAAGCACTAAAACTTGAAAGAGATATTTTAAAGCTGAAAAAATTAGAAATGGAAAGACAATTATTATGACTGGACGTATCATTTTTCTTTTTTAATTAAATTAATAAAAAATGTTCTGTTTAGAAGTGCTTTTTTCTGTGCAATTATTAAAATAATATAAAAAATGATACTATACCTTGCAAATATTTGATTTATGACTGCATTCCTAACAGCGTAATTGTTCAGTTGAGGTATTTCTGGTCCTGGATTAACATTAAAATGTTCCATGTCATTAATTACAAAATCATTATTAGAGATTGCTATATTGTGCAGAACACAAGTTGCTACAACAACCGGTATCACTTTTTCAGCAGAGATTCGCAATCCATTTGATAGACAAGGAAATCTTCTTTTTAACATTCCGTAAGTCCTTTCTATTGTATTTCTTGTTAAAAAGTGCGCTCGATTATATCGAACTTCCGCTTCCGTATGGGATTCTAAAAGCGGAGTTAAAAGATACCTTCGGCACGCATATCCACGGTCTCCTAAAAGATAAGTGTTGTCGAATTCATCGCTTTCAAATCTGGCTCGAATCAATGAGTTGTTAAAAATATGACTGTCACACGTCGACCCAGGCCATCGACAGACAATATCCATGATTTCCAATCTACTGTTGCAGATCATTTGCACGTTCAATGAAAACCATCCTTTACGATTTCGAAAAGTTTTTCCATTTTCTCCTCCTGGAGACTGTATTCTCACATGCGTACAACCAATAGCACCAATGACGTTGGCAAATGCGGCAATATCAAAAAAACCAGCACAAATTTGGTTTTTTTCTCGTTGTGTATTTGGAAATTTTATAAATCGGTTACGCAGCAATGCTATATAATGACTAACTCTGTGTACTATTCGACATACCGTTGGCTGTGAAATATTAAAATGATCTGCTATGACAATTTGAAATGAACCTGTAGCATAAAAACGTAGTGCGACCAGCAATTCATTTAGAGCAGATATTGATTTATTCCGGTTTGTCAATGGTTCAAGGTTCATTTCGATAAGTTCTAGAACATTTAGGACTACTTGTTTTGTCAAACGAAACCGCATTTTAAACTCCTGGTCGTTGTAAAGTTCAAATGGATTTGTCCTATCTTTAAAAGTACGAGGCCGTCTTTGATCTCGATATTCATCCTCATCTGAGGAAGACGCAGATGATACTGATGAAACAGATGGTACAGACGATACTGATGATACAGACGATACTGATGAAACCGATGACATTGTAATTTTAATATTGGTATACCTTAACATCAATAAACCAAATTTTTGATCCTAAAAAATAAAACTACCTTTTAAACATAATTCAAACAAATATTTAAAAGATGTTGAATAGTACTAACCTAATAATGTTTTAATCCTGTGCACAATAGATCCACTTAAATGAGCTGGCACTTCAAAATAACAAACACCTTTATATAAATTGTCAACAAAAAATTGTTAACATGTGATCTATTCCAATAATAGAGCAGCCATTTTTAATTAACTGTCAAAATGAAACGGAATGTAATACACAAAAGTATTTCTTTCCTTGCTATAACTAGAGCTCTATAACTGTCCAATGAATAGTTTAACAGGAGGGTATTTCTACCTATAACTTTTCGGTCGATTTAAACATCCAATAGCTCTATATACTCTGTATGAATACCAAATCAGCCTATTGACTAGTTTATCAATGTTATCTATCTGTTAAATTAGTTATTGACTCTTTATAAATACGGCCCTTAATTCAATATAAAACCCTTTTATTTGTTTTAAGTAACATAAAATTGTATTTATACTATTAACTAAGCTGATGTTTACAAATGAAAAAAAATAACGAAAAATGGTAAATGGAAAATATAATGGTGCAAGTGGCGTCTGTTATTTATTATTAGTCATTCTTGTATGTAACATTTTCCTAACCAAACTATTTCATAAAATTTGATTTCTCTACTTATAATATTTAGATTATCAAAATAATAAACATTAACAAATGAAATAATGTCCGAGAAACGCCAAGCCACATCTCAAGAACGCTCAGAGAACACAAAATATCTAAATCAAGTCTGTCAGGGGTAAAGGTTATTTTGTGTTTTCGTGTTATTTATGTAACTTGCATCTGTTCATTACACATGCTGTGAACATAATGTATTGTAACAGAAAATTACCTATGTCTCCGACACAACTGGATTGCGAATCATTATTCACTACGCTATGATTTGTTTCAGTAATTTTAGTCACTAATGTGTATAGGTATTTCAAATTCTTGGAACTATATACGCCTTGTTTTCATTTTTAGCGAATGCAATTCCTTCAAGTTTTTATTATATAACATAGTAAGTTATTGTTTTTTTAGCCTCAATTAGATATAATAAGCGAAGATTATCCTAGTTTATATGTGTAAAATAAAAATTTTAATTTAAATTATTATGTACTATGCATGGAATATGGGTGTTGATGGCGGCATTTTTATGTTACGAAAATTAACTAGAAGACTACACTGTTAAAAATTTAGTCCAATTTTAACTTAAAACCGTGTTATACGACGTTATTAAAAACTGGTCAAGTGCGAGTCGAACTCGCGGGAATAGGATTCCGTACTATTCCGTTTTCCGTGAGTACTTTAAGACTTAAGATTTTCGTTTTGAATTTTCCTGTAAGCTGTGGGTGAGACCCGACATTCCCTATTTTTTTCAAAATTTTAAGCGCAGTACTTTCGGTGATAGGGGATAGGTGATAGGGGATGGTCAATTGTTCATCTATTTTCTTAAATAACTTTAAAACTATCTATTTTAAAATTATAAAAAAAATATATTTGAGACCTTTACTAGAAGCCCTTTCATTTGATATGTCACACGGTACAGTTTGCAAAAAATTATTTTTTAATTTTCTAATTTACCCCCAAAAAATGACTTCCATGTTCAAAATTCGTTTATTTACGTTACACGCCCGTCTTATGGTCACCAACTTACATATGTATGCCAAATTTCAACTCAATCGGTGTAGTAGTTCGGCGCAAATTGGCTTTGACAGTGGGACGGACAGAGACACGAGTGATCCTATAAGGGTTCCGTTTGTTCCTTTTGAGGTACGGAACCCTTAAAAGTGGTGTGTGTAATTATGTATTAGCGTGGCAGGAGTTATGCTTCATTGTAACAGAGAAATGAGACGTGTCAACTATGAATACAAAGTAAAACTATTCTGCGTCGAAGCCTTATCGACAATTTCAACCTTGAGAGTAGTACTTATTTACTTTGGATAATAGGTATACATTGTAACAGAGAAATGACACGTGTCATAATATATGAATACAAAGTAAAACTATGTCAACTTTATCAACGATTTCGACCTTGCCGATACACGTGGTACATTCATATTAAATTAACAACTAACTTCATGCCGTCTCATGTTTGTTGCATGCTGCGTGCGCAATTTCCGTAACAGAAAATTTCACCCTCAGTGTGTCAAAAAAAGTATAACTTTAAAAAGATTTAAATAAACACCTACGTAAAATTAGCAAAAAATCGACATAAGCCATGATGTTTTGTGGCTACAGATATGTTTTGCCGTATGCACTTACATTCTGCAAGAGCAACACTATGTTCCTTTTATTTTGTTCCACAGCACTGCCAACGCTGCAATGAAAGAACAGAAAAACCAGCGTTGCCAAATTAGATATGTTTCTCCATGGGTTTCGAACTAAAAATATCATAGATTTTAACACCTTACAACAGTAATAGTTATTATTTTAAATTATAAATTAAATAATCAGTTTGATCAGACCAAAAAATTTTAATGTTGATTAAACTTTCATAATGTTACAACGTTTCATCGGCCATCCCGTCTTCATCAGGTATTATCTATAGAACACATACATAACATTTTTTTACAGTTAACGTTATAAATTAAATAATTGAAAATAAGTAATTAAGTATAGAAATCATTACGTTGTAACGTTATGGCATTAAAATTTTTTGGTCTGATCAAACTGATTATTTAATTTATAATTTATATGGACCTGAATAATACCAATATGGATGAATATTTTAAATTAGACGCTCAAGCTAAATTTTTGTGGAGACTTTCATTTTGCTATCATAAGCATATTCGGAAAAATACCCCTAATTGGAATCATGGATTCTTTTAGGGGGTGAAAGGAGGTAAATGCCAGTTTTTAGCAAATATATCGAAAATTAATATTATCAATTTTTAAAATTGTAGTTTAAAAAATTTCTACACAAAAACGGCCCCTAGACATTTTTTCCTTGAATCAATCGTTTCAAAGATTTTCATTTTCCCAAGTTTCGTCCGAATTTTGTTGTACGCTTGCGTCACACACATTTTTTATTTTACAAATAATTATTCAAACTTAACTAAATTTTATATGTTTATTATTTAAAGTGTATTTACCGAACAATTTTTAGCCTTCATTTTTAGAAAAATATTGCATAAATAATTACAATCAATTAAATGACTATGATTATTCTAAATAAATATTAAATGATAAATACCAAATACCAGTTCAATAACAACAACAATATTACCATTTCATATAGATCATTTATATAAGCTAATATTATCAATCAAATCCATATTTAATATTATATGTATTTTAATCATTAAAATGTTTACTTTATTATTATTTATATTTATTCATAATATTCAATATTATCATACGGGGAAGTTTGTCTTGCTGACTTCATAAGAGTCGTACTTGAGTCCTAATTTCAGGGCTTGTCAATAGTAAATTTTCAGAATTATTGGTACATATTTTCAAAGGTATTAATAGCAAATGACTATATTTTCGCTTTTTCCCGGAAGCACTTAGAATTCTCCTTATCTATGGTAATGTCCCTAAACTTGGCAACGCTGAGTAGAATTCTAGCATATAATAGGTGTTTAAAATACATTATTTATGATATGAAATATTCTGATAAACTGTTATCAAAATGGTAATTCAAAACGAATGCATGAAAATGCACGTCATGCCGAATAAAACCTAGTTAATTCTTATTCCGTGTTGTTTTAATAAAAACCGTTCATTTATTTTTCATTTTGAATATGTGATTTTATCGTACTTCTTGCACTTATTCATGTATACATAAATTTGATACTTCAACAATCATATTGTTTTGTATCAAAATTCAAAACACTTTGTATTTCCCAAAAAGAGAAAATCTAATTTAAAACTAAATAATGGTTCTTTTTAAAAGAAAAACAACGGACAGATGCTAGTAATAAAGAGTTAAATTTTTTATTTTTCCGAAAACAAACTTATTTTCACATAATAAAGCCACACTTCCCTTATTAGGAAATACACTATAATGTCGGCAGGGTTTTGGCACTACAACCCCAGTTTTTTTTTTGTTGGGTATTAAATTGACGCCACAAATTTACGGGAAAATATTTTTGTAGGTTCTGACTATTGCAATATATGCGGATCGATAAGCGTTATGAATATGCTAAATTTCAATTTGATCCCATAATATTATTACTTAGCTCAGAGAAACTAGACTGTGACAGACATGAATGATCCCAGCTCCTATTTTTCTCTTTTGAGGTACAGAACTCTAAAAATAGTTTATCTTGTGGGTTTGTGGGTTCAACTTAGCCTAACACTCTTTGCGCTAAGGAAAACAGTACGAACTCACTTTTTAGTGTATTTGCCATATGGCAACATACACTACTGGCGTCGGTCGGATGGCGGGACATATGGGTCGGACCAAAATTTCTCGACGTTTCATAGCCTCCTAAACACTTTGTATATATTGTGACATTATGTCCATATGTCACAAGAATATATAGTATAACCTTAATAGTTAATTAAATAAATAGTTAATAATTTAATTATATCTGAACAGTTATAGGCAGCTGTGATTCGGTATTGCATTTTCTGATATCCGTGGCTACTACGATAAAATGCCTCACTTAGCAACGAACAATAAAGCCTGACATTGTTGTGTAATGAATATGTTTACTAGGTGACGGTTTCGAAAAAATAATAAACAAGAATAAAATAACAAACTCTCTCTGTTCCGGTGTTTGAAGGGTATAGACGTACCTGTTTTCTGTTCCGTGGTCTAAGTCGGTATTTTGTGAATTGTTGTCTGTTCCGTCTGTTGTAGTATTTAAGCATTTGCTCCGTTAGTAATTATTAAAATAGTATTAATATTAGTTAAGTAAAAAGCTCTCTGTTCCGGTATTTGAAGGATACAGACGTATCTGTTTCTGTTCGGTAGTCTAAGTCGGTATTTTGCGAATTGTAGTCCGTTCTGTCTGTAGTATTTAAGTATCTGCTCCGTTAGTTATTATTAAAATAGTATTATATTAGTTAAGTAAGCTCTCTGTTCCGGTATTTGAAGGATACAGACGTATCTGTTTCTGTTCCGTAGTTTAAGTCGGTATTTTGCGAATTGTGGTCCGTTCTGTCTGTAGTATTTAAGTATTTGCTCCGTTAGTAATTATTAAAATAGTATTATATTAGTTAAGTAAAACGCTCTCTCTGTTCCGGTATTTGAAGGATACAGACGTATCTGTTTCTGTTCCGTAGTTTAAGTCGGTATTTTGCGAATTGTGGTCCGTTCTGTCTGTAGTATTTAAGTATTTGCTCCGTTAGTAATTATTAAAATAGTATTATATTAGTTAAGTAAAACGCTCTCTCTGTTCCGGTATTCGAAGGATATAGACGTATCTGTTTTCTGTTCCGTAGTTTAAGTCGGTATTTTGCGAATTGTGGTCCGTTCTGTCTGTAGTATTTAAGCATTGGCTCCGTTAGTAATTATTAAAATAGTATTAATATTAGTTAAGTAAAAATCTCTCTGTTCCGGTATTTGAAGGATATAGACGTATCTGTTTTTTGCTCCGTAGTCTATGTCGGTATCTTGTGAATTTTGTTTGATTGTCCGCTCTGTCCGTTTATAGTAATTAAGTTTGCCCGTTAGTAACTATTAAAATAGTACTATATTAGTAAATAAGTCATTTGTGATTTTCTGCGTACCTGATATTATTAAAGTTGTGAATTATTGACCGATTGTTCTGCCTGTTTATAGCACTTAAGTTTGCTCCGTTAGTAATTAACCCGTTTAAATATAACTAAGTATTAACACGATTGTTTCCTTTTTTGTCTTAAGGGTCTGTGTTGATCGGACACCCATAGGCAGATATCAAATTATCTGTCAAATAAACCAAACGGGCCCAGCAACTTAAGATCAGATATCCTCCTGCGACGCCGACAACACAGATTCGACTGTTGTTTTTTTTTCTTTTCTTTTCAAGACAGTGTTGTAACAAGTGGGAGTCCGTCTACACAAGAGAACATCAAAATATATATATATATATATATATATATATACGTATATATATATATATATACGTATATATATATATATATATACGTATATATATATATACACTACTATTGAGGAAATAAGGATTATTTCTAAAAAACCATTCTCAACTTGAGAAAATGATTAAAAAATAAAAAATTGCACATTATGTTGATTGTGGCAAAAACGAAAAATTTAAACCTTCCGAGCACTAAGAAAAAAAAATCGCAGCGCTTTGAAATTTTCAGGGCACCTTTGGGATATTTTGAGGTTGAAAACGTATAGATGGTATCCTTCGTTTATCCAATATATGCAAAGTTATATCAAGTTATCCAAATATCCTTAAATATGCACTTTTTTACCTTTTTTCATTCAACAATTTCACTTCGAAATAAATTTTTTCTTGGAAAGCCACTAATCACATCTTATAGGAAATATTTTGCAGTTTACAAAACCTTACTTTAGTTTTCTGTACGATCATTATGTCTCGAGTAATTTACTATCAAAGTCAAAAAAGACTTTTTTGCTTTGATCGACGATAACTCAACGCCAAATCATTGTACAGAGTTTTTGAGAAGGTCAAATTAAAGCTAATTAAATTTTCTAAAAGAGCTTTATAGTGCCATGACCAATAAAAATTTTCCAAAGTCCATAGACAGTTTTAAACACGATAAAAAATTTGGAAAATTTTTTCTTCGTTTGTTTTTGTACGATAACTAAAAAATTGCTTACGCTAAAAAAATTTAAAGCCCAGATTCGAAAAGAAGACACTTGAAGCTACAATTTCCTTTTTTTAAATTTCCTGTACGATTATTTGCCTCCAAGTTACAGCCTGTTAAAAATCACCGAAAAATTTGGCTTTTTTTAAATATCCTTTAATTTCTGCTAGTAGTGTATATATATATGTGCGCGGGCAATAACTTTCGAAAGAGTTAATTGATTTCAACTAAATTGGATCCACACGTTGGAATCCATCACCGCAAGAAGCCTATTTAAAATATGCCTAATCGGACCATTTTAAGGGTAGTTTTTAGGGGTTGACAAATGTTTTTGGGCCCCAAAATACCGAAAAAATTCCCCGAATCATTTCAAAATTGAAATTTAACCCTCTGGTAGTAATTAAAATGTGTCCCTAAGATTTTAATAAAATCGGCCCGACAGAACCGGATTTACAAATTTTATGAAAAAACGAGATTGAAGATAGTGAATTATTTACTGAAAGGTGTATATAATTTGGTATAGAGGTTCAATTGATAATAATATAGCAATTGAAAAAAAAATGTTCTTTTAAGGGGTGTATTAAGGAGTCAATTTTTTTATTTTGCCCAAAAGCCAACTTAAGTTCGCATAATAAAGCTACACTGCCTGTATAAGCAAGTACACTATATTGTCGGCAGGGTTTTGGAACTGCGACCCGGGTTTTTTTCTTTTGTAAAGTTTTAGGTAGGCTCTTTTATGCAAAACTTCTTTTGACACGGTAGGATAAAATCGATTCGTGAAAGTGTATCAAAAAATTAAATTAAAAATTTAAATAACCCCCGACACAAAAAAATCTGTGAAAAGTTAAAAAATAAAATTTCTGGGCCTGGTTTTTAATTTTAATATTTAAATAATTAATTAGTAATATTTTGTGATTCAAACGTCGTCGCGTCAGGGGACCTAGATAGAGTACTTATATTAAGCTTCTTTTTATTTGTATTCTAACTTTTATTTTTTTATTCAGCGATGCCCCGACGCGACGACGTTTGAATCACAAAATATTACTAATTAAGTATTTAAATATTAAAGTTAAAGGACTAGACCCAGAAATTTTATTTTTTAACTTTTTATAAGTTTTTTTTTGTGTTGAGGGTTTTTAAATTTTTAATTTAGTTTTTATTTTAAACTTTTTAAATTTAGTTACAAACAAAATACCCGTTATGCGTCTAAGATCCCTACCGCAGCTAAGAAAAGAGCTGATGACCTTGAAACGGCTGAACCAATTTGGATAAAACATGTCTAAGAACCACCGCTAGAAAAACTGCTTTCATATAAAGAAATCGCATCCAAATCGGTTCATCCGTTTAAGAGCTACGGTGCCACAGCTGGACACACACACACACACACACACTTAGCGGTCAAACTTATACCGCCCCTGTTTTTGCGTCGGGGGTTAAAAATATTCCAACGCACGTACACCGCGTACTATTAAAATAGGCCGTACAACGTTGTGCTGTAGTGGGTGAGAGGTATAATGTGGCTGCCTCGTATAACCTAAAGTTGTCGGTTCGAACCCGACGGGCGGTGTTACTTTTTTTGTCTTTTTTTACAATTATAACAGTTTTATTTCCTGTAGTGTGTAGTCTCTTTTTAGTGTATTTGCCATAAGGCAACATACACTATTGGCGTTGGTCGGAGGGCGGGACCTACGGGTCGGACCAAAATTTCTCGACGTTTCATAACCTCCTTAACACTTTGGCACCATTTTTGACAATGTTTATATATATATGTGTATATATATATATATATATATATATATATATATATATATATTTATATATGTATATATATATATTTATATACGTATATATATATATATATATTATAGAATGTTAATTTCGGTCGTAAAAGCGAGGTCTAGAGGACCCGGATCCATAGCAACAACTCCCGTAACTCTAGGACAACATTTGGCTTCAAAAATTGAAAAATAAAAATTTGAGCGTGTGTGACCCCCTTTAGTGTTTGAATTTCATTATACATAAGAATGCAATACCGGATCGTTTTTGCTTTTCATGAAAATAAAAGAAACATTTATTGCGTATCAACAAAATGAAAGCAAACATCTTTTTTTACAGTAAAGGCGAACGCACTATAAATTGTATATTACAAAAATTTGTGTATAATGACAGATAAGACGGCGTTTCTAACAGTAGACGCGAAGGTCCGTCGACAATTGGTTTCATTTGGCACGATGTTGAGACAGAGGATTTGTGTTTTTGTGTAGCCAGAGATAGATAGCTGAGGATATATGTCGCAGTGTGCATGTTTTGAACTTGTTTTTAATTCGCGTATTTTGTCTTCAATGTTTATGAACGACAGTCATCGGCTGGCCTCTGGGCTGGTTAGATAGACGAATAGCGTGATATATTTTAACACAGCAAAATAAAATGATATATTATCATCGCCAATAATCAATTATTTATCTCGCAAATTTCGATTGATATTATCTGTCGCTAACCTGGAGGTGTATCGTTCTAGTTTTCGTTGTTGACTCCAGCCTTATCGCATCTATCCAGAGATTTTATCCCGTTTACCGTAATTCCTGTATTTTCCTGGATTTTTGGATTTTTGGATAAATTCAATTGTTATTGATTGTTGCTAGAGCTGATAGGGAGTGTAAGCTTTCCGTGTTGCCCCTTATATACCTGGAATTAGGAGCGTTTTTCGAATAGGGAATATTAACCGTGAATTATTCATCAAGGATCTTTTAGATTTTCGTAATTGTGTGGATCTGGATTCTGGAATACAGGAATATACTCCACAGTTTTCTAAAACTGTGTTACAATTCTACTTTACTTCGAACACCCCTGTGCATCGGTTCCGTGTTGAATAAAATTTCTTTGGCGAACTATTCCCGATTGTCCTGTCGGACTCATAAAAATTCAGTTCGGGAATTCGGACCGAGAAAATATTTACGGGATTTGCATTCAGTTCAGTTAAGCCACCATTCTACATGGTGTCTACCTTTAAGAATTATTACGTGATTCTGGGCAATCTCTAACCTGCCGGGGTTATCCCGTTGGATTCAGCTTTAAGTTTTTCCAGGATTTGTTGCATACAGGTTCTAGATTTGGTACCTGCGTTCCTTATACGTTACAATCTTACGATTAATTACCGGATTTATTATTGGATGGTTGTTACGTTTATCCCAACCAAGATTAACGTTCCCGTAACGATACAGGGTGTCCACAAAATTACGTGTTTACTTTTGCTGTGTTTTTTTATTTTCTTTGTGTCGTTTACGCATATCTCAGTCATGATTTATTCCCGTGACGTCAGAAATCATATATACAGGGTGTACGAAAATTTGCGGATTAATTATCGCCCTACTAACTGTTTCTATTTATTGCAACCCTATCTTAAGTGTATCTTGACGGCAAGAATTTAAGATACTGGGTGTCCGATAATTCCCGGATCAAGTATTCAGTAAGATATGTGTTTGCGTTCTAGTCAAAAGTTTTTAACGTGTTATTCATATTGTTTCGTGTACTGTGTTTGGTTTCTGGCCCTTCCAGGGTTGTAGTTGAACCATTTGGGTCTAAGCTTCCTAGTCTGAACTATTTAGGTATGGCTATTTACGATTCGTGTCCTGGCGCCCTGGTAACTCAGTCGGAGAATACGTAAATGTTTTTTTGAATATCAGAACCGATTTTGGTCAGCTACGTGTTTTCGTGTCTTGTGGTTGTTAATTTTCCGAGTGGTAGGTGGTAGGATTTTTCAGGCCGTTTTACGGTCATTCCCGTTGGGATATTTTTTTGATAACTCGTTATTTTGTGCTGTCCTTTGTGTCGTGTGGTAGGTGGTGGATTTTTAAGCGCCTTTTAAGGCATTTTCTTGTTATAGTCTATTGGCATTTCGTAATTGTGTTTGATTATTTTTTATACGATTATTTTCTTAAATTTTTTAAACTAAACCCCGGCTCAGCGCCAGCTGAAGCTAGCCGCGCAACCGATTAAATTCGGATTCAGTTTAAATGGTTGTTCGGTGCTATAAATGAAAGATATTAACCCTACACCAAGTTTTATTGAACTTCGAATAATTTCGAATAAATTCGAATATCTCCGAATACTTTCGAACAACGCCGAACGACGCCTATAATATATATATATATATATATATATATATATATATATATATATATATATATATATATATATATATATATATATATATATATATGTGTGTGTGCGGGCAATAACTTTCGAAAGAGTTAATTGATTTTAACGAAATTTGGTCCACGTGTTGAAATCCATCACCGCAAGAAGCCTATTTAAAATGGGCGTAATCAGGGCATTTTAAGGGTAGTTTTTAGGGGTTGAAAAATGTTTTTGGGCCCCAAAATACCGAAAAAATTCTCAGAATTGTTTCAAAATTGAAATTTAACCTTCTAGTAACGATCAAATATGCTGTTAAAATTTTAATAAAATCGGCCCGACAGGCCCGGACTTACAAATTTTATGAAAACACTAGTTTACAAATAGTGAATTATTTACTGAAAGTTGTATATAATTTGGTATAGAGGTTCGATTTATAATAATATTGCAATTAAGAAAAAAAATGTTATTTTAAGGGGTGTATTAAGGAGTAAAATTTTTTATTTTGCCCAAAAACCAACTTAAGCTCGCAAAATAAAGCCACACTGCCTGTATAAGCAAATACACTATATTGTCGGCAGGGTTTTGGCACTGCGACCCGGGTTTTTTTTAATTTTAATATTTATTTTTATTTTGTTTGACGATATCGACATGTGCAATGTATATTTCCAACTGAAAGAGCGTATTTTTATTTGTCAGCAAAAGGATGATTCCACCCGTCACATTTCAATTTCTCAAGCGACGGGGAGTGGATAAAATGCTTGAAAATTGTCGTTTCAGCGGGTGGTGAAGACATATTATGCCTTAGAACTGAAACAGCGTCATTCTCTTTTGTCAGATCAATACTGACTTTTGAAAAATCACGTATTTTCAACATTCAAGCAGTAGTAGGTAAATTTTAAAATTTATAAATCATTGAATATGATATTTTATCTGAATAGCAATTTTTTATTTGCTCTTTGAAAAATATGAACTGAAAAGGTCAGACAAAATAAAGCAGCGCGTTGATTTTATATAAAGTCATGTACAGGGCAAGAAAGTAAATTATAGTTTATGGTTTTTTTTCCTTTACTGGAAAAACTGAACGTTATTTAGCTTCAGGTTTCGAGTTATGAAAAGCGGTACTGAACTGTACAAAAGGTATTCTTTTTATGAAAAAAAAAATATCAGTAACGCTTAAATTCACTGAAGAACTTTATTCAAAAAAATTCAAAAAACCATTTAATCAATTTGTTTTCAGTTTATTCCTGCACTTTGATCGTGCGATTAATAAATGTAAAAATATAAAACATCTTGAATAAAGTGTAATCTTTTAGAGTACGTGAACTTACTGTCATTGTATAATTAAAGAATGGTGACTTCGTGAACGCCAGCAGAAAATTTTCCCACAGGGGCAAATCTTAAAGAATAAATTATACTGACTGAACATAAAAAATATTGATTTTCTGTTCCTAGTAATTAGTAGTGAGACATTATGATTTTAGAAAGAGACAACAAACATTCAGTCCCACCCATGCAGAACATATTAAAAGAATATCTCCCGCATGTTTTTTTACAATAATAGACAATTATGATAAAATTCGAATTATCTATATACTATATAAAAATCGATGTTTGTATGTCACTCCAAAACGGCTGGACCGATGTTGATGAGATTTTCAGGCAGAATTTAGATTAGTTCAGCGGGTGATCTTGTGAAGTTTGGTAGCGATCGATCAACAGAATTTTTATTGTTTTGGAAATTTCAATTTTTCTTCGATTTTTAAAGATTCACAATTAAAAGCGATTGATTCGCGCAAATTCAATGCACATTGAGAATTTTATGATAATGATTCTCTACCCGTGGGAAGCCGGACCGGGCCGCTATACCATATAATTTATAAAGATATTTCACACGCTAAATTAAAGCAGAATGTCTTGGAAAAGTGAGATTTTCTCAAATAAAAAGTGGATGCGTGTACTTGTACGCGTGTTTGAAGCTGTATTTTTTTGGCGTGATTAATCACTAATTTTTAATAAAATGCAAATAATTTATTGAACTTAAATATTCAAAAAGTAATACAAAAAATTAACCTTAAATATTTTAAAACACTTTCAAAATTTTAATTTTGTTCTTGCTTTTATTTTCAATTCATTGAGTAATCAAAAATATGATATTATAAATTTCAATGAATGATACTTAAAACGACTATTGGTTATAATCAAAGGCTATACTCGTCTAGTAAATTATAAAGTGTATTGAATTCGTCCATATGTCATTTCAGTTTGAGCGTTTTATGGCCAACTTCATATTGTCGAATTTTCGTTAGCTAAAATTTTACTCTCAGCGCGTCAAAAGAATTCCATTTATTGAGCACCAGAATGTTGACGTTGTTTTAAGATTAGAACAACGAAAGAAAGTTTCTTGAAGCAAAAGTTAATTAAAACAATAATTGAATTTTATAAAAATGGATTGTCAAAGCATTTAACATAATTAGTGTATTTGCTTAGCCGATCAATGTTTGTTTAGCGTTAGATAATCTTCATTCGTATACATTTTTCACTCACGTGATCTTTGTGTCCGTACTTAAATTCACTGGAGCGTTACAGACTGAATCCCTTAAGTCTCCTATTCTCCCCAAAGTGTATGTAGAGAGAGCACTGTACGATGTACCTACGTATATATTGTCATCTGTTGTCTTGGACTTTTTACTTACAGTTCAAAGAAAATAACTATGTCTAGACTCTACCGATCAGTGATGGTTAAAGCTGTTATTTTTTATACAAGTTGAAAATAATCTGGTGTATTTAATAATCCAGGTTATTTTCAAATAATAATATACAGTGGTACCTCGACATACGAGTGCCCCAACATACGAGTTTTTCGAGATACGAGCCGGCGAGCGAGTGATTTTTTGCTTTGAGTTACGAGCGAAATTCGAGATACGAGTTCGGTTTAGCAGGTTGTCCGGTAGCACGCGAGAGTTTCACAGTTCGTGGAAAAGAAACACCCAGAAAAAGTTGCAACAGGTCGTGCATCTGATCTTTTTAATGACACTTGCCTAATTCATTTCCGGAACATTCTGAGAGGGAGGAAGAAACAAACCTCCTTGGACATGTTTTTTTCTAAACGGCCTACAGGTGAAAGCGAGAAAAATGTAGCGAAAAAGGCAAAGACCAGTGAGGATATCTAATTTATTTCTTTGCATTCTCTTTTTTGTTTTTGTACAATAAATATTTGTCATTTATAAATACGTTTTTATTATTCAAAACCACGTAACAAAAATAACTGGGGTGACATTTTGGGGGTTGGAACGGATTAATGGTAGTTCAATTGTTTTGTATGGGGAAATTTGCTTCGAGATACGACTAATTCAAGATACGAGCAAGGTTGCGGAACGAATTAAACTCGTATGTCGAGGTACCACGTATTATAATTTGGTATCATTGAATAATTGTTAAAAATTAACAGGTTTATAATAAGGTCTTTATTAACTATTTATTTAGTAAAAAATAAATACAGATGATGAAGATGGTGCAAAGCGTACCGAAACGTTAGTGAAAATTCAATTTTAATCTCAGTATTGCTGTTTTGTTGATCCTGCGCCACGGATTTTATCCAAACTTGTCCAACATTCATCAAGGATCATAACCACTCTAATTAATTATTTTAATTAGAGTTAACCTCGTACTTACAGATATTAAATTTTAACGAAATTTCAATTAAACGTAACCTTGTTAATAGAAATCTCAGTTCTGGAAATAGATTCAAAAGCTGCAACAATATAGTTTTATCGTATCTACAAGCTATTCAATGTAATAATATTTATTTAGAGAAAGAGGGCTTGAGCATATGCAGTGAGTTTATACGTTAAATTATATTATTATTGTAGAACACTCGAATTTTCCGGAAAGCGAGAATATAAGGGCATTGCCAGACTGCCTCGCTGAAATGCTACGTAAGCGCAATTGGTTGAGCGTACATATGTAGTTCTTTGAAACGTTACTTGGTCTCTTATTAGTTGGGCAATTAATTTGATTGTGCTGTCAGTAGTATGTTTATGAGAGAGCAGTGCCCCTCCGGCCCTCCAGTTAAGCTCCTCCGACTTGAGAGTGGGGATAAAACTTGCTATGAAAACTTGTTCGCATGCACATGTTGAAATATGGTAGTCGTTACGTCTGCGACGTCTGTTGGGTCTTATTCCTCCACTTTTCACGTAAAGGGAGGGGGACGTACGCTTATAAGCCGCCGCCACCGACTTCACTGGTTGTTTTTTTCCATAAAAATATGGCCGCTTTGAAAACGTGACGTAAGAAAGGTTCGAGCCACCCGCCGCCGCCGCCCGCACTCACAACACACGCAGAGAGAGATACACACACACAGCAATTAACGTTTCGCACACGTTGACTGACTGTTGACGCTGGCCTGAAGTATCTTACAATGTTGACACCTACGCGATGCAGCATGTATACGGAATGTTTTATAATAACGTGGTCCATTTTTTCCGACGCCGAATATATACTCCCAGAGACACATATACAGACACACCAAAGAGACACCAAACAGACACCAAACGGACACCAAACAGACACCAAAGAGACACCAAACAGACACCAAACGGACACCAAACAGACACCAAAGAGACACCAAAGAGACACCAAAGAGACACCAAAGAGACACCAAACAGACACCAAACAGACACCAAAGAGACACCAAAGAGACACCAAAGAGACACCAAAGAGACACCAAAGAGACACCAAAGAGACACCAAACAGACACCAAACAGACACCAAAGAGACACCAAAGAGACACCAAAGAGACACCAAAGAGACACCAAAGAGACACCAAAGAGACACCAAAAAGACGCCAAAAACACACACACATATGCGAGACACATACTTGTAGTATATAATATCTTTTTTGCACAATTTTCATGCCGAAACATTCTTTTTCTACGTATTTTGGTCAAAAATTTACATGTCCGCGTCAGAGACTCTAAATTGGTGGGGGTTAACAACAACAAAAACAAGAACAAGAAGTTTTGGTCGTCATTATTTTGAAAATGAAAACATTGAAGATATTTTTAAAAAAGTATTTTATTGAATCATAATTAATAATATACATAAGTATTGTCTTACATACAAAGTTGTCTTTTCATAAATATATAGACATAATGTTGTTTTATGTGATAAATTGGGTCTCTCTCTCTTCTAATAATTCGATGTGCAATTGGTACACGCTTTCACCACCATTGCAGTCATGTTCTCTCGTAAACTGTGCACGTTCCACGTCAGCAGCCGGAGCAGATAGGTGGTAGATTGATCGACTTGTTTGCGATAATCTTTGAGCGTTTCGTTGACTCGCTTCATCGCATCGAGTACATAGTTGACGTTTTCATTTTGAAACTTATGAACGAGGCGAGTGTAAGTACTGTGGACTTTATCGAGCCGCCCGCACTTGTCGTTTAAATGTATAAGACTTGCTACGACTGTTGTTTCGATTACTACATAGCACACGAGATAGCAACAAAAGGTGAGCGCGAAAGTTTTTAATGTTCGCTCGACGACGTCCATTTCAACACTGCACTTTTCACAACACACATACCTATTAAATAGTTTCTGAAAGTATAAAAGATCCCCAAGGTATTTTTTTTTAATAAAAAGACATGTAAAATACGTTTTAAAATATTTATTAAAAGAGAAGCAGTACAATGTTAATAATATTGCTTAAATCTAATTTACTCTATCAATGCTAAACATTTCAGCATCTACACAATCATACGTGTTATCGTAACCTTCATCATCATCGTCATCGTCGTCGTCGTCGTCGTCGTCGTCGTCGTCGTCTGAATCTATGACTATATCCTCATCAGTTTCAAATATAATTTTAATTTTTAAATCTTCAAATATAAGTGTTTCTTTTTGCGACTTTAAATCCGTACAATCGATATAGTTGGAGGATAACAGCTCGTTTGTGTGTTTATCCCTTATTATTACTGTAATACCAGCTTCACACATTTTGTATTATAATACACCAAAATAGATAGAGAGAGGGAGAGAGAGATAGCTCTGTGTTCTAGTCGACGGACGATGATGAATTGACAATTTTTAGCACCGGACTGAGAATATGAGAGACTGCTTCTATTCTTCTTTTAAATCGATCGCGATCTCTAGCAATCTGTTCCCATATCCCCACCCGTGCTTTGCGATATGCAAAATTCCAACAAACCATATAATTAATCTCTACCTTATCGTTAAAATGCACATTTTTTATTTTTTTAATCATAGCAACCATTAAAGTTAATTGCAATTTTTTCACTACAAATTAGTGGGATTTCGTAGAAGAGTCTTTCGTAATTAATAGTATGTAAAATATCGTTAGGTGTAAAGAAATCGCTGTCGCTTAAGCGTAAACAATTTAAAGTCTTGCACTTATCTAAATACGTATTATAATATAATTTCACTGTATTTGAATAGTATACGTATGAACACAATAAACTATAGACAATGTCCTTCAAGTCCAACAGACTTTCCCACTCGTCTTGTGATAATATCAGCGATGTATGAGAAGTTGATCTTTTAAATTTTAAATGTTTTATTTTCTTTAAATAAACTTCTCTTATTTCCACGTGTCCGCCAATCACTGAATAGAATCGTCTGTGACTGTCCTCGTTAAAGTACTTGTTTATATGATTACACAACAACATTAGAGCGTACCAGTCGATCTGTTCCATAAAAATGCTAGTAGTTTTCACGTCTCTCAATTCGAGCATCGCGTGAAAATTTTGCGGTAGCCAACCGACGTTTACGTATTTACTTCGCTTTGCGTCGATAAAGAACACATTTTGCAGCAAGAGTTTTGTTTCAGAGGTCAACGCTGCTGCAGTTGTCGATGAAGTTGTAGTAACATTTTCGGTTTCGATGTCTTCTTCTTCTTCTTCTTGACGCACCAACGGAAACTCTACAATGTCTTCACCTCTCTCCTCATCCACCAACTTTTGCATGTTGTTGTAATCGATATTCACATCACACGGCTCTGCGGTATCAGAGTTGTAAAACCGAAATATATTCAATGTATTAGTCATGTTGTCTCGCAACAAAGTCTTGCATTACACTGAATATTTCTTGCTTTTCTTGTGAATTGATTTTTATTATGTTTTTTTTTTTTTTTTTTTTTCAACAGCTGCTGTCTAAAATTGTCTCATCGCTCCCACTCTCCATCCTACGACCCCTTCTTATAAGATCCATATCAACCTTGTCTGCAGCCGTACAAATTGATGTCGTTCCCTTCTCAATTTTTAATAAAATTGAATCATCATCAAATCTTAATCTCTGTTTCAGTTTATGCGTAAGATTGTAGATGTCGTTTTGAAAGTCCATACCGGCATGCAACAGTTTCAATCGCTTCAAATTGGAATGCGCTTGTTGGTAGAGCTGCTCAAACATTCTTTTATCGTTGACCACGAGCGAAAAGAACTTTGTATGATAAGTATGTTTAATAATCGCTTTAAAAACTATACGTCCATCGTCTAAAACAAATCGCATTTAGCGCGGATCCATTTTTAAAAATCTTATACCCTCATTCCAGGGGATGGGTGTTTGTTGCACTACATTGTTTTCATCGAAGCCAAATCCCCATTCTTCTAATTTTTGTTTCTTATCTGCAGAGAGATTTGAAAAACGTCTGCTCTGATTGAACAACTCTACGCCGATAATTTCTTCTAGAGTGGTAGCCGATGATTTGTCAGGCACAAAGCCAATACTCCAAAGATTATCATCACTATAACTACCACCACACTCGTCACTACTTACACTCGGCATGTTTTTTCCTTAAAGACTGAATAATTTAAAAATAACTTTGTCTTATATACATTATTCGAATCTCCCCTCCCCCCACCATAATGTTTGCACAGCAACCGCCTTTGTTTTATTCATTTAGATATTTTTGCAGCTTGAGTACATTTATGCATGCGCAATTGTTTACGAATTTCATGTTTGCATGCAGATTACACTCGATTTTGTCATCAATTATTGACGACAGTGACAGCGGCAAAACTTTCAACGAGGGACAACAGTTTGAATCTAAGTCTACGTAAAGTAAATCAGGTCCGTTCTTTTTTAGAAATCTTTGTTTTTGGAGTCCTTTAACTAAAATTAGAGATGAACCTTTAAAAATGTTTGTCAGTTGTTTATTTAGTTCACGATAGTTAATGTTGCCATAGTTCCAGTCGAGACCGTTTATTCTACTTTTATTGTAAGCATTCTGTTTTCTATACTTTTCATCGAGCCAGCGTTTCTCGTACGGCGGCTCAAACACTACTTGTTTTATATTGTCACTCGACAAATTGCAAAACGCCAATTCTTTTGCAAAATATTCATGCTCGTTACCGACAACGAATTGAATATCGCATATTCCAATTTTATGTGTCATAATCTCCCCTTTTTACACAATTTTTGTGACGGTATTTTGCAGGGGATGGTAGGTGAATAGTTTATCGTGTATAATCAGACAGAAGGCTGTCGTGCTCGCATGGAAATTTTCATGAGATTCAATCATCAACTTGATATCTACAACGCCCTTTTTGATAGCTTCCGGTTGTCGCGAGCAATCGAACACAATGAGCGGCGATATGGTTTTGAAGTCGTTTTTATTGAAAAGAGGTGCGTTTTTAGTTCCATTAAAATAGGTCTCCTGACCCTTCAGATACTTGTCGTAGACGATGTTGAAATCGTTTTTATCAAAATTCATCGTGAGCGGCTCGTAGGGATACGATTCGGAATTTAAAAAGAGTTTTGCCGACCGCAGTTTACAGTGATCGAAGACGCTGCTATCTTTCAGTTGAGTGCCGTCGCGTTTCGTCTGAAAACCTACGATGATCAAACGCGGCGTTTCGACTTGATTGGTAGTCGTCACGGTCCATACGTGTTTTGTGGAAAACGGCAGCGCAGGAAATTCATACAGATCCCACGCTCTAAACACAATGTTTTTATCTTTGTTCGCCGTCTTCAACAGTTTAATTTTCATTTCATTAGACGGTATGACGTAGGGTACGTTCCATTTGATGGACGTTAATTCTATTTTACCCGTTTTTTGAGTTGTTCCGGCGTCAGCTTGTTTTGTTAAAATTGCCGAATGATCGTCTCTTTTACGTATCAATATCAGTTCTTGTTTACCGTTCACCATCACCCGCTTATGATCGTGTGCAAAACCCAAAATGTATTTCAAAGGTATGCTGACGCTAAAATTCCCTTCCGAATCCAACAGGTTGGCATTGTTTGTAGTCAAATCCCAACCGCAGTTTGAAAGCGCTCTTACTTCGTCGGGACTGTGCAACACATAACCGACCATGGTGGATGAGATGCCTACATTTTTAGTCGAGTCGAGTTGCATACCCCACAATTCATAGCGAATCTCCTCAAACAGATGCGCTATTCCGTTGTTAACGATGCTCGAAGTTGTAGCAGCTGTGTCGTCCTCGTAAGTCAATTTACCGCGCACTTCGAGCGTGCTGTCGTGAGGAAACGTGACGGCATCCTGATTTTGAATGGCTATGCGAATTTCATCGTTTTTTTTCAACTGATTGATGTTGTAGGGTTCTTGAGAATGTATGCGAATCGATTCTATACTTTCGTCTAGAACGATCGGAAAGTCAACGGCTAGAATATCTTGCATTTTTTCTCCCCTTTCTATTTTAATGCAAGTCCAATTGATCTTAGAAAATTTAAATTCTCACTACTGATTTTATTTCGCTTCCTCCCTTTATGACCAGAACCTTTTAATTTTATCTTTCTACTTTTCTTTTCAGATGTTGTTGTTGTTGTTGTTGTTGCTGTTGCTGCTACTGACTCATCAGTGGACAACGCTCGACTGATTCCGGTTGACGTTTGCAAACACTCTTTAAAATAATCTCCGTAATATACGCCCATTTTTTTTACAAACGTTTGAGATGCAATCGCACAGTAACGGACTCGCCGTTGAAATCCACTAAACGATCGTCTTGATCGACAATAGTTATGCTAATGTAGTCTATAACTCGACGATTGATGGGCAAATAAATAACATTGCTCGGTGTTATGGATATTTTATAGCCCGGCTCCTCTTGCGGATAGAACTGAAAGAGAGTGTGTTCGGGCTGTCCGTTTAAATAGGAACCGCTCACAATATTACACTTTACTCTGATTGCGTTAATTTTTGTAATGTGAGCCGTAAAATCCGATTTGTGTACGGTGTTTGCTTCTAGCATATTGCGCTTCTTGCTGAAGCCTAGCAGAGATCCCACGCTACCTTCGGCGCCAATATCTATAATCACATCGCTCTTTATTTCCGTTTTCAACGTGTTGTTGTTTGCCATAATTCGAATGTTTCTATTCTCCTTTTTCAACTCATCGAGTAGGTAGTCGTTGATGTTTGTGATTTCGTACGCTCCCTTAGGTATCTCGATTGTTTTCCTATTGTTGTCGAGTATCGGAAAGTCGGGGTCATAGTAGAAAAACTTGTTGTTGGTTTCGTCGATGTTTGGAATCGAGTGCCACGACTCAAATTCAATCAGTCCCAGTTGATATTCTTCATTCTCATCGAGCACGATCGACGGATAAAACGGACTGTTCAACACCGACTCGTTTCCGCTCAGGGTGAATGTGAACGACATTGTCCTTCTCTCTCTCTCTCTAATTGTTCAATAGGAAAGACAAACAGTGATGTCCGCACAAAACTGAATTGAATTTTTGTCTTCTCTCGTAGTTATATACTATGCTGCAACCTTTCAAATAATCCACCAACTCTCTCGGCGGCTGCAAGTTGCCGAAACTGTCAAAGTACTTTACGTTTTTGCCAACTTTTTTGTACGCGACCCAATGCGTTCCGGGACCGTCTCTATCGTCCAGATTTACTACAACGCTCTCGTTCTTGTTAGGTTTTTTTGGCAGCGCGTTTCTCATGTACACGCCTCTGAAAAATTTGACATTTAACATATTCGCGTATCGTTCAATCTCAGCATCGGTGAGCGCGTGTTTCGGCAATATTTTTAAAAGTTTTTTGAAGCCGTGCGAAAGGGTCTTAAAAAAAGACCATAGCCTCGCCGATAGGGTTTCAAGTAGAGTCCGCTTCCTTTTTTACCTATGGCTATGGCTTCCATTGTTTCGTTGTGACGATTCGCTTCAGCAAGTTTATCTCTGGCCTCCTTAGCATCTATGACGGTTTTGGCAACGCTCGCAGCTCCTCCGGTCAGAGCTCCCAATGCCGACAGACCGGCGAATAGCGGAATTAGCGGTAAAAATCCTCCCGTTCTAGGTACGGGTATCACTCGATCGTCTTTCACTGCTGCAGTCGCATATTTGTTTACACCCGTCGAGTTTATCGAATCGAGTTCCAGCTGTGCTTGTTTAATTAGACTGTTCTTTATGGTAGAATTTTTAGTTTTCACACTTCTCCTTCTTCCGGCTGATTTTGCTCGCCTGTTGACGCGTATGCGTTTTGGTGCAACAGCAGCAGCGGATGAAGCTCTCTTTCTTTTCCTACTGCCCATGCCGAGTTTAGTTTTAATTTTCATCGCGTTTGTCGTGAGCCAAGCGGCTGTCTTTTCGCTTAAACTAGCGTCCTTTGCCTTGACGCGACTCCAAGCTGTCTCGAGAAGTTTGCGATCGGCTAAGTGACGTTCTTTTAAATTCTTTGTGTTTGCGTAGGCTATGTCGTGCTCTTTGCAACCTTCGTCCAGCGGATTCACGCCGACGTCGCCTCTGTTCAAACGCTTCTCTAACTTTGTTCCGGGTCCGCAGAAACGATAGCCGGGTATGTGTAATTCGACCGGTAGTTTGTTGATTAAAGTATTGACGAGTCCACGTCCAGTGCGGTTATCACTAGTGGAATGAACGACGACCATCTTTTATACCTAACTGCGCAGCGTCTCCTTTTTATTCTAAAAAAATATTTCTAAGAGAAAAAAAAACGTAAAAGAAACAAAAAAAAACAAACTATACCACGTCTTTTTTGAGTATCCACGAGTTGTGAGTGTCGTCAAGGCCCAACCACTTGACGTACAATCTATTGCCTTGTGTTTTCAAGACCTTCTCCACTAAATAGACGCTGTGATCGGGAACTTTTTGTAATTCCTCCTCGTAAAACCCACCCTTGATTGGTACGTTGTTTGCGTCCGCCAACTCGTAAGTGCGCGGATTTGTGGTCAGTTTCACCTTAGACACCGTAAAAATTTCAGTAGTCCAATTGGGCAGGTAGCCTTTGTCAAACACGTGTTTATACTTGCTGATACGTACGTGATCGCCCGCGTGTATTTTCTGTTTTCTCACATCTACTATTTTTAAATTAGAGTAGACAGTTTTCAGTAATTTCTTTTCATTTTTTGCATTCACCTCATTGGGTTTCATTTTTATCGTTCTGTGTCTGGTGTTGTTGTACTCGCTCACAATGTCCGGCAATATCTTGAGCCATTTATAATTTCCCTCGATGCTGAAGCGTTTCCACAGTCGCGCCTTCAACGTTCTTATAAGTCGTTCGACAATGCTGCTCTTTAAATTGCTAAAAGTCGAATAGTGATTGATGGAATATTTTTTCATTAAATTTTGAAAATTCACGTTGTAAAATTCCGTTCCGTTGTCCGTTTGCAGGTGTCGCGGTGGCTTTTTGAGTTTCTTTAAAATTTTCAACATTGCGTCCGCAACTTCCTTCCCGCGCTTGCTTTTCAACGGCACCGTCCACGCATACTTTGAAAATGCATCGATTACGGTGAGAATGTACTTGTAATTCTCATTCACGCCGGCGTACGGAATCATTTCGGCAAGATCGGCCTGATAGAGATCGTAGAGACCCTTGACGAGCACGCGTCTGCGCCGATAGTTTTTTCTCGCCGGTCTGTGCAGCTCGTTGACGATTCTAATTTTTTCCACGGAGACTTGTGTGCGGTTACTTTGCTTTCGGGGACGACGGCCGCGTTTCATTGTAAAATAGCGGATTTAAAAATATTTTTCTGTGTCGTACTTTTGATAGCGGCGATGATAAGGAGGAGGAGGAGGAGGACGTTTTTACAAAGGGACTCTGCAGTCTCTCTTTAACAACAGATGCTACTTTCAAGTTTGTATTAGTTAATATAGGTTCCAATTTACTAGAGTCATTGACAAAATAAGAAGTATTTATAGTAGACTCTGCTACTGCTTTTTTTTCATCGCAACGTGTTGAATCCTCACCGAAATATGGAGGTCTCAAATCTGCATACGGAATGTTTATTATTGTGTCGAGATAGCGCGTAACATGTTCAACCGCGGACACGTTTCCTTTTCTCTTCAACTTTTTTGCTTCACTAAAAGAAGAAGAAGACGATTCCACAGCCGGTGGTGGTTTTCTTTTTTTATTGAAATATTCAAACAGCGGATTTCTAGTCGTTGTCGTCGTCGTCGTCGTCGGAATCGTTTCATACACAGTTTCCCGATCGCTGAGAAAACTCACAGATTGTTCTTGATCACTAATGTCTGTATCGTCATAATAATAATAATAATTATCATCAGCATAATCGTTTTCACTTTTTATATCAGTATATTGCAATAATGTCATCAGTTTTTTTTCTTCTTCTTGTTGCGCATTATTGTATTGCCTAGTAGAATTTTCTCTGTTTCTTTTGTTCTGTTTTTTTTTCTTTTTTATTGGTGGCAAATTATTGAACGGTGATGAAGCAAACTGTTTTCTCTTGTACAATTCCGCTTCCACCATCTGCTTTCTAAGAATGCTGTAGATCTTTCTAATCGCATTTTCTGCATTTATCAATTTCTTTGTAAGTATTATTTTTTTGTTGCTGTTATAGCTTTTCATTGAGAGCAATTTACTATCGTAACAACGGATATCTCAAGTATATTTCCACGCCTAGCGTCACTCTGTCTTTGATTTTTAACGCTTTTTGTGCCGCACTAGCTAAAAATTTTATGCGATCGCCCGTCTTGATTTTAGTCGACTCGAGCGTCGTGTATAATTTATCATTTATAAATATATTCGTGTCTATGGGTGACGTTCTTATAGATAGAATTTCCATGCCGTCGACCTCCCGACCGAATATATACTCTACGAATCCTTCGGCCAAAGTATAATAATTTTGTTGTGTTAATTTAGCGTCTCGACTGAACAGACGAAGCATTAACTGCCCGCGATATTTTTTCAAAAAATCCTCTGTCAGAAGCGGAAAAGTTTCATTTTGAAAGCGCCACAACACTTTTTGTAAAATTCCGTTCAAAGCACTTACACTAACAGCGTCCTCTGTGTTTTTCGCCGCGCCGATGTTCATCAATCTTCTGCCAGCGATGTCCAAATTATTATCTACAATTTTAAATCCTACATCGAGAGCGGTAGTGTTAGCAGCAGAAGGAGCGTCGTTTAACTTCCACTGCTGACGACGTCGACTGTGTCTACCAAACTTATCTACGGGCATGTTGAGAGGACACTGACGATCGAGCGGCAAACAACACGCAATTTATTGAATGACGTTTGCCTCTCTCAATTCTTCCAGGATTGAAACTATTTCGTTCCTATGAGACGTGTTGCCGGCCTCCTGAGACGCGTACAGCAATTTGAGTCTGCTGACCAATTCGTTCAAATCGTTCCAGTACACGTACTCTTTTTTCTTGTTTCTGTGCACTTTCAAAAATAGTCCATCTCCGCTTAGCTGTTGTGGCGGTGCTGCTGCTGTTACCGCTTGTGTATTGACATTTTTGTTTGCATACAGCGGCATGATTATGTTTTTGTATTTGTAGCCAACGTTGCTTTTGATCCTACCGTCTGCTTTCAGATGAGCGCGCGTATAGTCTAAAATCTTCTTGTATATTGCTCTATCCTTTTGTGTATACTCTTCGGGGTTTTTCATGAAAATCAGTTCATAAAGTCCCAGAGTGCCGACGATCTTGTAACTATCGATGACAAAATCGTCCGAGTCCTTAAGAAAGGCTATTTCTTTATCTCCAATCATGTATTTTCCATCTATAGATTTAACACCGTAAGTGTAGTCCTTTTCTCTCGCAGGCTTTTCATTTAAATATAGTTCAGAAAGAGTGGTGGCGGCGGTGGTGTTGGGGGTGTTGGTGCGAGTCGTTGGCGTACTAGAAAATAGCGGTTCGTCGATTGTACGCTTCAAAACACTTTTATCATTTGCTTTGCGTGGAGTTTCATCATAATCACTATGCTGCACTTCTCTGTTTGATGTTTTAAATTCTCTCTTAAGATGCCGTTGTTGGTGTTTTTTTTCATCGCCTTCTTCTTCCTCCTCCTCCTCTTTTTTCACTCGATCGATTAGAACTTTTTTTAGCGGTTCAATGAGCGGCTTCAGTTGCGCTTCGACAGCTCTGCTCTGCTCAAAAGCACCCGATTTTATTAGATTATATTTATTTCGCACAGACTTAATGGCTCGTCTCAATCGTCTTCTAACTGAAATTTCATTCCTTTTTTTCCTATTCATAGCTACTAATACTACGGCACTGTGCAGAACACAGAGAGAGAGAGAGAAAGACAAGAGCACGAGCACCGTAATAACTGAAAGGGTCGCGTTTCAATTATATTTATACTTGCTGTTTCACTACTATGAATCTATCGAAATTAACTCTATATCTACCGGCGTTCATGTCCGAGTCTTTATCTATTACGAAAAAATTGTACTTGCCACCGACCCAACACTCGACGCAGAGATTTTTAAAATCATGAAAAGACATATCGGTGTTCACAAAGTCGTCGTACGCGTGACGTAAGTTCATATCGTCCTGTTTGAAAAGCACAATAAGATTCGCATTGTCTCTGACCAACTGTTTAGGTATTTTACTGTACGACTGACACAGGTAAAAACTATCAACGCTGGCGTGTCGTCCCATGCTAAAATATTCGCGAATATTGCTTTGGTTTTCACAGGCAACGTCGTCGAAAATAAAAACAGAGTTGGGCTTGACCTCGCTGGGATGGAGTATAGTTTCACGGTCAGTAAAAGTGTAAAAGCCCATTCCGCTAACACCGCTTAAAATATCTGCAAGCAGTTGATACTTGTACTGGTGTAGAGAGTTTGAATAAACGTAGACATTTTCAAATTTGAGTCCGTTGGTGTCAATGAGCAGGGAAACCATTACATTGGTCTTGCCGCAGTTAGAGGGTCCAACAATAATACACCTGACACTTGTGGGAAGTAAAATTCCATGTTTTTTTATCTTCGATGACTTTTCACTTTTTTCATCTAAATTTAAAATTTCAATTTTTATTGGTTGTTGTACAACTTTCATTTTTTTTCTATTCAACTTTCAAAACAACTGCACCACCACCTTTCAAAGCCGACTGAGGAAAAAGAAAAGGTTTAAGGTACTTTATTACTATCACACAGCCTACATAGCTCAGTTGGAAGATCATTGAACTTTTAATGGAAAGAAACGTCTGCAGGGTTCGAGTCCCTTCAATTTATTCAATTTGAAAATTCAAAGAAAAAACAAGACAGATACACAAACGGGCTGCTATATTTTTTCTACAAAAATTATTATTATGAATTTAACGAGTTCACAAACACACTAGTTAAAGCAAACAAGTTTAATTTATCGGTGTTTGGAGTCAATTGTGGGGTTATTGAAGAAATTAAAACACTACTTTATAAGCTCATGCAACTTGAAACATACAAGTAAAAAGGAAAAAAACTCTATAATTTTCAATTCTGACGATGATGACTAGACTCACACACACACACACACTATTGATAGACTATAGATAGAATGCGTTTTCTGTGTAAATCACCATATGCAGTGACATTATTGTCACATCTACCCACTTATATTATGATAATAATAGTTTTTTTACTATAAAAGAAAAAAATAGTAGCAATGGTGGAATCGGTTTAAAGTCGTTTTTTTTTTTTTTTAATTTTTAATTTATAAATTTAAACAGCTAGAAGCGACAGACGTCTCATCGTAAACAAAAAAGATTTCTTACAAAAATCTCAAATTTTGAAAAATAAAAAAGTTATAGGCATTTGTGTAAAAAGACCCGTCCCACCACCATATCGACCCGTTACTCCCACCACATCCTTGAAAACATCCTTTTCTAAAGTGTCCTTAAAAAGTAAATATTCGTTAAAAAAAATTTTTCCCAAAATTATTTTTCCAAATTTTCAAAAATTTTCCGGGCACTATTCTTCACCGTCAAATATTAAACACATATGGTCTCTTGAAGAATTGGTGAAAAACGAAAATTTAGTTCTCGCGCAGAAAGATGTGCGGTTACAATTTTATATATCATGAAATCACTCAATAAGACATAAATATTACTTAATTAATCAATTATCTTTTAATTAAAAAATAAATACAGTCTATCACAAAAACAATATTATCTAATAGAGCGTTATTAAAATGTAAAAACCAGATATTTCTAACAAGTACTATGTTTATCTCGTACATAATGGCATTATGATTTGTATGCAGACCTCGTTTTTTTTTTTTTAAACATATCTAGTCGTAATAAGCCCATTTTCGCAACTAGACATACAATCTATTATTACTTGTGAATTTTAGAAGCAAATTCAGCATTTAAAACAGTTCTATTGTTCACATGTTAAATATGAGCAGTTTTTTAAACACGATTATTCATCGTTTAATTACGACTGCACACCGAGTGCAATAATTGAACACAAAACGGCTGTCGCTCTGATCTGATGGAAGAAGAGATTAGCTGTATATATGTGGCGTTTCAAATCGCCCCCGCTAGATAACGCCAACAGTTCAAGACGCAAGCAACCTCATCCCACGCTTCTACTTCTCGCCACAAGGCTGCGCCGCTGAGGGCAAGATGTGGCCGCATTGAACATTCAACAGCGCCTTGTTTTATGAAATCTAACTTACCGACCATCAGAACGTAACTGTACCGTTGTTGGAATGCGACATTACCGACAAAGAAGTTACCACCATAATTATTAATAAAATGGATGGACATATTTCATGTATAAGGCGACAGCGGTAGAAAAAACTAATTATTATCATATTCAATTGATTATTTTTTATATTGTCTAAATAAACGGTTATTTTGTGAAACTATTTGTTAATAAATTTATTGTAGTGGCAACCATTATAAGTATACCGCTACAAAGAGCGCGTCACCCATCGAACGCCACTAGGTCAAGATTCACCGATGACGTCAGATCAAACAGCTAACAGTTAAAAATGTCGTTTCATGTTATGAGTGCAATATCAGTGTTAAGTGTTGTTTATTAGTTCTTAAATATAAGTAAATAGAAGTGTTGATTCTACCTAATGCTAGCAAGCCTTTTCTGTTCTCAAATATTATATAAATATATAACGTATTATTTTAAACTATGGAAACATTGCAAGTTTCTTTGTACAACATTCATTTTTTCATTAAGATAAGAATCACGAGAAGCTGATTTCTTTTTTGAAGACCACCCCAGCCGGTTAGGTGCACGTCTTGGGCCTAGCACCAATTCATATTTTCAAATAATCATTCGATTGACACTTTTAAAGGCTCTCAGACTCGCACCCGGAAACTGAGAGCTTGTAATAGTGTATAAGTAAATCGAGAATCATAAGGTGTGAAATTTAAATAATATTTGACATTGGGTAATAGTGAAATGCCCCCTCCCATTGACTAGTATTCACCTTTTTAAAACGCCTTTTCTTGAAATTTTATTTTGTTCTTCTGACACGACGGCTGTCTCGCTTATTTAATTCTATAAACATTCACGTATAGAAGTGTGATGGTTATATGACGTATAATTTATAAATTTATAAAATCATTGCTGACAATATTTTAAACTAATAAGTAAAACGAGAGGAACATTTAACGTAAAGTTCAAAAAATGATGCCAAATAGCTTTAAATTAAATGTGAAATGTTGAGAAATTGTGGTTTGGACCGCCCGCCGCATTCGACCCGACGTCAATAGAGATTATGTGTCATAATATAGAAAATACATTAAGAATATCAGTACCTTCCTGGTTTTTATTAACTCAACGGACCACTGTTCAGAATGCGTTACGTGCCACATTATTACCGGTGTATGGCAAAAAAGACATGACTTGAATGAGTTAAGTACGAAGAGTCTTCGCTGCGAGAAGGGATTTTCTCGTTGTTATTATTGTATCTAAATGCGTCTATTGTATTATAAACACTAAACTCTTTTCTATGGAAACTGTACAGTGAATTAACACACAAGACGTGAAGTCGCGATTTGAAGCAGTCATACCAAACTGGTGTATTATAATACAAAATGTGCGATGTAATAATAAGAGATAAAAACACAAAACTAGCTCAGTTATCCTCCAACTATATCTCGATTGTACGGATTTAAAGTCACAAAAAGAAAACACTTATATTTGAAGATTTAAAAACTTAAAATTATATTTGAAACTGACGAGGATATAGTCCTAGATTTGTAAAATAACCTGCGTTGTTCCTTATAAGAGAATAGCAAATTTCAAACTCCACAATATTTTAATTATGAACAGTTTATTTTGGATAAAACCTTTTATATATTTACTAACGGCCCAGGTCCCATCACTTCATCCGAATGCAAATTTAATATAAATAGATGTAATAAAACCTTAGCCCGCGATTTGTTATTATTGTTTTTTTTTTTTGGTGTAATAATATATTTTATGCCTAGTATGGTTTTGTGTCTCTGTAAATTTAATTCTCCTATCTCTCGAAAAAAAAACCCGACAACCTTTAAATAAGTTTTTTTAAATGTGCGTCGTTCATTAAATCGATACGTTACACACTCGCTTTATTCGCTCGCTAACTTTGAATAAATCCTATTTTCAGTAGGATAAAACCGGGCTTATAAATCTTCCTCAAAAAATAGCTATCGAAAAAATGTTAAAAACTACATTCAAATCTGATCAATATTACAATGTGCGGATGTTGTCAATAAAAAACTGATATATTTGTTGCTCGGGGGGGGCGAAAAAGGAAAAAAAAGCGGTGATCGCAAACAAGACAAAGAACCTGTATTGTTTACTATATAACGCGTCTTAGAGATCCGGTCACGTACATATAAACAGGTCAAATCACGTACCGATCAATGTCAGGCGATTCTTTGCATTAATAAGCAGCCAATCCATTAAAAATGCTCTATACCTGATATGCATATATTTGTCTCTATTCAAAGCTTTACGAGTATATGCACGTATCATTGAAGACCGTATTGTATAATTTTGTTGATAAATCTTAATTCATAGCAATTACTAGAGCGAAAAATTCAATAATTAAATGTATTTATATTGTTTAAAATTAAAACTCTTAATTAATGCAAAGTGTTAGAATATAAAAAAGATAATCTTTTTTTGTTTTGTATTATCGTGTATTTTATAAATGCTAAATGTTTTAGACGCTTGAATAAAAAACCCACATTGTTAGGTACGAAATGTGATATTCGACTTACCATCATGTAAGATTATTACGAATTTGCTGAAATATTTATTTGTTTGAATAATTCTTAATGTTAAAAACCTGTTTTTGTTGTGTGTAGATATACTGCTGCATATATTACCATTGTCAACATTGTAAGATACCTCAGGCAGTCAGTCAACGTGTGCGAAAGGCAAATGATCTCTCTCCAGAGTCGGACTATATAAACGGAAAAGTTTTTTTTTCTCGTTCAAGGAAAATGGTGTGTGATTGTGCATGTCTGCTGTGTGTGTGTTTGTGTGTGTGTGTGTGTGTGTGTGTGTGTGTGTGTGTGTGTGTATCTCTCTCTGCGTGTGTTGTGAGTGCGGGCGGCGGCGGCGGGTGGCTCGAACCTTTCTTACGTCACGTTTTCAAAGCGGCCATATTTTTATGGAAAAAAAACAACCAGTGAAGTCGGTGGCGGCGGCTTAGAGGCGTACCCCCCTCCATTTACGTGAAAAGTGGAGGAATAAGACCAAACAGACGTCGCAGACGTAACGACTACCATATTTCAACATGTGCATGCGAACAAGTTTTCATAGCAAGTTTTATCCCCACTCTCAAGTCGGAGGAGCTTAACTGGAGGGCCGGAGGGGCACTGCTCTCTCATAAACATACTACTGCTGTCAACATCGAAACATTAAATACAGTGTAAACTCTATATAGCGACGCTGAAGGGACTGCGCATTTTCTGGTGTCACAGAGAGTTGTTGTTATATGGAGAGAATGAAAAATCAATATTGTTTTACTATTGCAGTATTACCAGCGGTTTACCCGCGACTTCGTTCACGTGGTATAGATTGTACCCACAGTTCTTTTATACAAAATCTACCCCCACCCCGCTCCGGTAGATGTGTTCAAAAGACAGTCGAACATGTATTTCTTTATTTTCTGAGAAGAGTATTTTTTCCTGTTTTCAATTTCAGAATACAGACATCGTATCTTTTATCAATGCATAGTTTTACTTTGTATTCATAGATGTCACCTCTCATATCTCAGTTACAATGAAGTATAACTTCTGCCACGCGTACATAAGTACACGCTCAACTTTTTTATTAAGCAATATTTTAATATCAAAGTAGCAACCTGTTGTCAAAATGAGAGCGACGGCCGTAGCGAATTTATTTCTGCTATGAAACAAATACGTTCCGTACTACGCAACAAAGGGAGAGTCCTGAAAGTGCAATGTTAAATTAACATTAATTTTAAATGAAGATTGCTTTTCAGCTAGGTAGAATGCATTCTGAAATGTTTTGAATAGCCGCAAATCATATTCACTGGAGAAAAATGTTGATTATGAATTTATGTTTTGAAACTACTTTTTTATAAACATTTTTAACACATCATTTTGAGATTTTATGTAATTAAATAAATAGATACGTAGTTCATGCAAAAATTTTAGTTCACATTCAAATTTTATAAAAAAAAATTTAAATATTAAAATTTTAATCAGTGTAAAAAATAACTCGAGCAGTTGCATTCACTTATTAATGATTAGTTTTTCGTTTCGAGTGGATTCTGGTTTAGCAGTGAAATAATTAATAATCAATAATCTTTCATACGTCGCCTAAATATTTTAGTAAGCGTACTTACAGTAATTAACAATTAATTCCGCAGAAATCGTGTGTTAGATCATCGACTTGCTTTATATTTAGGTACTTTCAGTAGTTTCCATTTTTCATACCTGATAAAGTTATTTGCGAAGAAGGCTTTTAAATAATGAAAAAATTTAACAACTCGACTTAGTAGTTCCTGAGATTACCCGTGACAGACAAGCCAATATACAAACTTTTCTTGTTCATAAAATTAGTATAGATTATAGATAAATTACAGAAAAAAATAAAGTTATAAACTGCTCCTTGAATAACGAGGTTCTGGATGATAAAAAAATCATACAGTCCAAGCGGCGGACGTAAAAAATGGTTCCGATCCGATTTTATAGAGGATGAAACTTTTAGAAAAGATAGTATGTAGGTACATATAATTTAATCACTTATCTAGGCAACCGTGCGAGAACCTGATCTGCTATTATATTTTATATAGTTATTAATTACACAGAGCTTAGGATTTTAATTTCTATGAATTTTTTGGTCAGTAAGTGCTCTTGCTGACCAACAAATTCATAAAATTTAAAAACTCTTACGCAATGAGCCTTTCATCCTCTATAAAATCGGAACCATTTTTATGGTTGCCGATCCCACTACGTAAATGCTTAGGAAAGTAATACTAGCATTTCACCATCAACTTCCTAGATTGGGGATCCATATGGGTTGAATATGGCTAAAGTATTCTGAACTGAAAGCTCAACCAGCGGCTCGAAATGGTGTAAAAAGCACTTAATACAAAGTTAATGCGTTTACGTTGTCATTTCTGGTGAATAGTGAGTGAAGACTACGAAGTTTGCATGGTATTTAGGTAGCTTTTAGACCAGTTCGAAGCGCTGGATAAGCATCCAAGTCAATATAATATAGCGTTTCAGAATTTATAGCGTCAGTGTAGTCAGCAGTATATAGGGCAGATAGATACCCAGTGTTGCCAACTTTTATTAGTCAAACCCACTAGCAGTGGTTCTTCAAACTACCAGGAAACTAGTGTTGGGCATAATCGATACATTTCAATAATCGAATGAATCGAAATAATCGGTTTTTATAATCGAATGATCATTCGAATTATCGATTATGAATGATTTGAATTATCGATTATGAATGCGGCCCGCAAAACCTGTGAATTCGGCCCGCGATATCGATAAGATATATTATATTTTTATTAAAAAATAAATAAGTAAATAGTAAAATAAATAATACATATTACAAATAAGATACAATAAAATATTTTAATATTTTTAAAAAATTCTTACAGAACTTTAACCATACGCGTTTGTATGAATAAAATATTGTTTACTTTATATTTAAAAAATTATTGTAGTATGTCTAGTCTAGTTATTACGCATTGGTTTTGATTTTATTACGTTCTTTTTTTTTTTGGCCCGCCAAAAAAATCGGGAATATCAAATTGGCCCGCCTACGAAAAACTTTGGGAGCCCCTGGTTTAAACAAACGAAAGCACCCCCACCTCCAGTGCAACAGACTTCCCAATGTGTGCAGATGCAGAACCGAATGATATATCATTCATAATCGACAATCGACATACATACATTTCATATCTCGCTAACCATAATCGGTTCATGATATCTCGCTAAGCATAATCGAATCAAGCGAATAATATCTCGCTAAGCATAATCGAATCATGTGAATGATATCTCGCTAAGCATAATCGAATGATATGATGATATCTCGGTTGCCATAATCGAATGATGTATGATAATTCATAATCGACCATCGACATAGTACTGTGTCGGGATTAATAGTTAATACAAAACACATTAATAATGGAATCGCTGGTATGATTCAATACAAAAATAAAACGAATTCTTTATTATTATAAATTAATTATAACTCATAGATTTGTATTTAAAAAAACAATATAATCTAAATTTTTGGGTGAGAGTCTGTTCCTCCTTGGATTAGTAATGACACCAGTTTTTGAAAATATCCTTTCGGAAGGCACGGAGGTAGCTGGCGCACAGAGAGATTTTTTATGAAGCTCGTATAATTCAGGAAACAAATTTTTGTTTTCTGATCAAAAAATAAGGGGATTGGAAGAGCGAGATATATCGGGCATTGACAAATATTGTTTTATGATTGCAATGGCTTTTGTAGTAATATAGTGACAGTGAATAATAAGTAATAAGTTAATAACCGGTCACTATGAGAAATGTATGTACCGTATACACGTAATCTCAAAAGATACGCCGCCGCTCTAACTTTAAGTAATGCAGTCAATGACTGGTCTACTGGAGTCTGGGAGACTGGAATGCCAAAACAGTACAAACGAAAGTACCCCCACTCTTCAGTGCACGCAAATGCAGAAACCGAATGATATAATATGATATATGTCGGGATTAATTCACATACATTTCATATCTCACAATCGATTGAAGCGAATGATATCTCGCTAACAATAATCGTTTCAAACGAATGATATCTCGGTTAACATAATCGAATGATCGATTATTTGGCCATAATCGAAATATTTCGATTATATCATTCATAATCGCCCAAGACTACAGGAAACCACTACATAACAAATTTTCTTCAAACCACTAAAAAAAATTTACTAAATTTGCGAATGGAAATAATATTTAAATTAAAAAATCAAAATTCTACCCAATTACAATATTCGCAAGGCATAAAATCCTTTAAATCTATTTAGAGCTTCACTGTGTCGCGAGAGAAATCTCCGACTATCGTATCGGTAGATTGATCAGAATATGTGTTGCCTATATAATGAAAAAAAATTCCTCAAAATGCAAGAAGAAAACTGAAAAATTTTTAGTGGTACAGAGTTCTGTCCTCCACTAACTAAAGTTAACCTAACCACTAAAAAAACCACCAGTTTTAGTTGAAATTTCACTGAGTTGGCAACACTGTATATACCTATAAGCTGGAACTGACAGTTCTATTTTGAAATAAAGATATAATCGGATTGACGAGAAACGGACAAAATTTACTCAGTTGTGTTGTACGTCTTTATTTGTGCTCATTTATGTGGAAGGATAAATGTAAATACGAAGATAGATTGAGTTGAGATGACGTATAGTCACAATATTTGATTACGTGTGAACAATATTTGTAACTGTTCACTAAATTAAACCGGCTACAAACAGTTGTAAAATTTTCATTACGTTACAGTGTTCAAAGAAAAGGGTGCTTTCCTGTCTTTAGTTTGTGCATCGCATACAAAATTGTTTTCTAATAAGAAACTTATTACTTAGTCGCAGGTAGGTACATTTTTGTTTTCCTTGTAATTTAAGAATTGCGACTTTTTTCCACTTCAAAATGACCCAGAAACCGACACAGTATAATAATAATAATGTTTTCATAAACACAGGGACGGCGGAAGGCGTGGGCGACGTGGGCCACCGCCTACTGTCTCGCGGTTTGAGGGGCCTCGCGCTTAGAAGATTTATGCATTACTTTAAAGCCTAAACTAAATAATGGTAAAACTCAACATCGACGCTGGTTGGTTTATTCAAATTCTCAAAATAAAGTTTTCTGTTTTCCATGCAGACTATTGGGCAATTTACAAACTCAGATGGTACAGGGAGGGTGCTGTGACCCCCTCCCCCCTTATCTCATGTGATATTTTTGAAAATTTGTATTCATAGGGTAAATGCGTTCGATTTATTTAAAAAAACACAGTTGGCTTAATTATTTTTATTTAAGATCCGCGATAAATATTATTGTGTTGGATTTTGCAGTATTTTATAGTCAATAAGCATGTTTAACTTTAATTTAATCCAAGTTTCTCGCAATTTCACACTGTTTTTAAAAAACAAATTACGTGATATTTGTCGAGACTCCCCCTCCCCCCACGTGAGATTGGGCGAGATTCGGCTCGACCACCCCCTTGCCCCACTGAGCACCTCACTTAATTAATGGACGCCACCAGAGGGCCTTCCGAGATATAGGTACCTTGTCGACACCAAATTTAAGTCTTGCACTGGCACTGCATAAACAGTTTAATTTCAATATTATTGACTTTTTTTATAATACATGGATTAATATATACTGTGTCATGTAAGCATCCTGTAGAAGGAATCATAAATGTCATATTTTTATGATTCAGGTCTTGTTATTGATACTTTGAAAAATCTGTTTACTTGCTATTATTAAAATTTAAAATTTAAATGATATACGTCAAAATAATAAGTTCTATTAAAAGTCTGAATTTTACTATTATAGTCAGGGTTAAATGAATGTATACCAATGATATGGGACTATGTGTTAATTTAATTTACTAATTAAGGTATTTGTTTTTCATTTACTTTTTATTTGTAACATTTCATTCATTGCAATTTATCTATTGTAATTTTATTTCTTACATAGATACGTGAAGAAGTCAAAATAATACTGACGAAACGTTGTATAATGAATAAAAAACAATTAACATTTAATTGTATGGTCTTTTCACCTGAACTCATTTCAAGTATCAAAATTAAATGTAATATTTTTAGGAACATTTTGTTCAGTGCAAACCATCAAATTAAACTGTTAAAGTTCTAACAGTTTTGGTTTTCGATTAGATTGAATTCTAGTTTATTATAGTATGGTTACAAGTTTTCAATCGACGTCATTAATTAACAAGGTGAAAAAATCTAATCGAAATCAGTTAACCCATCAAACAGTTAAGATATCATAGACAAATATTCAATACAGCGAACCAACCAAGCTGAAAATTATAAAAACCAGTTCAAAACATTGTTTTAGTATCAAAAACATACGACTCTCACACTTAACGCTTATCTTTTTGTGGGCGAAATTAAAAAGTTGTAACTTAACACCATTGGCAAAATAGACCTTTTCTAGCTGGAAAAAATAAGTAGTACATTTTTTGTAATTTAAGAAACGTGACTTTCTTCACTTTAAAATAATAGAGTAATTATAATTACAATCTTATCATTTATACATTTTTTTATTAATTAGATTATTACTATTTGTATTATTAATATGGTCTCAAATTTTTAATCACCGCGTCATTATTTAACAATCTAAAATACCGATTCCAAATCGTTTAACTCATAGAAGAGTTATGATATCATGCAAGGTGCATAGATATACAAAGGTGACCTCGTTCCGTTGGATAATAGGGAGGGGAGATGACGTCATTCAGCGGATTGTCAATTGATATTGTGAGGTTGAAATATCAGCAGTCTTCCACACTTTCACAGGCAGAAAATTCAATATGGCGAAAATTATAAACAATAAAAACCGTATTCTAGTATCAAAAGTAGCTATTACAATTTCAATTTCATCAAGAACATAATAAATTCGGGCCTGCCAAAGGTGTAAATTTAATATATATTTTCTGTGGCCCAACTAGACAGATCAAAATTTATTCCAGCTTGTTCGGAATTACTCTCGCTACAATGTACCTGTCGTCGACTGACCTATTGAGTTAGTCAAGCTGTATATTTTTCTCATCCCAAAGCCCTCTTGGATGTATGAACTTTATCCAGTCTGTCATCTACTGAAATCCTACTCACAGTATCTAAATATACTACACATTCACCCTTTTATTCCGGACAATATACGTACTATTAGTTAACGTTCTACATTTTATTTATATATTAAATATAAAATATGGCTTATTTTTTTGTATTTAATATGAAATATGTATATGCAAATATATGCAAATTTGTATTTCACAAAATGTTGAGAGAAAGTTATACCATTTATCCTCTAAGGAAATTAAACGAATTTTGACAAGTGACATTTTGTAAAACTGTAGATTGTTTTATTTGAAAGATAATAAAGTGAATTCTAAATTATGAACTAAAAAATGAAAAATAATTTCTCAACCAAATTAGCTTTACTGTAAAAAGCGTGGAGTGCTTAATATCGGTAATAGATTTTTCATTACTAGCTAATTGTAAATGTAGAGCTATTATGAAAATTTCAGTAGATAATACCCCACACTTTTTACAGTAAAGCCAATTTTGTTGTCAAATTATTTTGCATTTTTTAGTTCATAAAGGCGTGTTGTTTTAGTTTTTTTAAACTCTAATTTTATTTATAAGACTAAAAAACAATATTTCAATTGACCATGGAGCAGGCAACGCGACGTACGTCACTGTACATCATGTTAGCTTGCTGCTGTAATTGTTCAAGTTAATTAATTTATATAAATAAGTTATTTATAATATTTATGTAAATATTTATATAAATTATTATATTGTCATCGGTTCTTGATAAGTAAGAAAGTTTCAGTGTAATCTGACGTTTTGAGTTGGCTGAATTTGACGTTCAAAGATTCCGTCACAACTCGCAAACATACGTTTAAAGATTTTACTTTTATCGTGAAGATCCTGGTTAAGATAATGAGACAAACTTATTAAATTATTGTATGGTCATCGATCCTTGATAAGTGTGAAGTTTCAGTTTAATCTGACGTTTTGAAGTGGGTGAATTTGACGTTCAAAGATTCCATCACAACTCACAAACATACGTTTAAGGATTTTATTTTTATCGTGAAGGTGATGATCAAAATAATGAGACAAACTTATTAAATTATTATATTATTATCGGTCCTTGATAAGTGTGCAAAGTTTTAGTTTAACCTGACGTTTTAAAGTGGGTGAATTTCACGTTCAAAGATTCCGTCAAAAACAAATATACAGGTGAATCTAATAAAAGGGTGTTAAAAATAGTGACTATTCAGTGTAAAACTGATGTTTCTTTTCAAAGACACATTTAAACCGTTACCATTATCTATTTCTCTGTTTTAGTTGTTTCCGTTTGCAAAAAAATATGCTTTTAATATATTTTTTTAATATTCCCGTGCTTAATCCACAGTTCATTTGCAACACTTTAATATGTCTATTATAAACTTCATAATTCTTATAAAAATATTAATTGGTGCCACATGACAGCTCTAATAATTGGCGGTTTTTTTTAATGAAAAAATGCTATATTTAAAATAACATGCTTCCATATTCTATATTAATTTTTAACCCTTTCACTGCGACATACGTTTTTCACAATGTATTATCGTGTGCAGCTACGAACATCTCCCGTGTCTTAGGTTAGTATATAGGTTATACGTACGAGCTTCGCAGTTAACCCTTTTGAAAACTCTTGCCTTTTATACAGGACTCACACACGGCAATTGCTAGTTTTTTTGCAGCAACCAGACGGTTCCCCCAACGAAAGAATTACTATAAAGAAAATTAGTGAAATTGTCAGTTTTACAGGAAAACATTTTTTTTTTAGGTTTTGAAATATGTGCCGGTTAAGGCTCATAATTATGTCGAAGTCAACTTTATACTTTTATTTACATAGATCCTGTAAGGGTTCAGGTTTCCTTTTTAGGACTCGGAACCCTAAAAAAGTAATAAAAAACATTGGAAATTGTCCATATTTTTTTTTAAACATACACAATTAAGTTAGCAGGTAAGTGGACCAATGATGTAAATCAATAAACCAATTATTCATTTAGCGACGTTTCGGTCATTTATTTGATCTTCATCAGGCATCTATAAAGTACAGCCTGATGAAGATCAAATAAATGACCGAAACATCGCTAAATTAATAATTGGTTTATTGTTTTACATCATTGGTCCACTTACCTGCTAACTTAATTGTGTATGTTTGTAATAAAAATCGTTTAATTTAATAGCTCTAATAAATCGACATTAAATAAATCAGTCAAATGGAACAAATATACGTACTAGGTATACAATATATAATATGGAATAAGCGGTTCGTTTTGAGAGTCGAATAAACTCTTGTTTGTGACTATATCCACTTTAAAGTGGAATGCGAAATCAATACCGACGTACAGACAAATAAATATAAATTTATCTGCCAAAAGCAGAGACCTCTGTATTATGTTAGCGGGACATAATGCGCTTTGCGAGATACCTTCGGGTATATCAGGACCGTATTACCTTTCATCTAGATAATTTCAAATTATCTAGCGAGTTTTTCCTGGATTTTCCACTAAAGGAAAAATCTTCATTTTGAGTCTATTGGACTTAATAAAAAAATATCTTTAAATAAAAAGAAATATACAGGCAATATTATATTTAGCAGTATTCTCCTATTTTTGTTCTAATCACTCTTCTTACGTAACCACAGTGATTACAAAATTTATAAAGAGTTGTCTGAATTTAATTAGAAGTCTATTTTTGTACGGTTACCACGGTTATATACTTTTGAATTTGTGTTAGTTGGGGCATTCCATGTGAAGCGGACATAAGAAAAAAAGTGACATCTTGAATTTCGCTCATATTCAGGTTAGTTATAGTCTTTGAGGACATGAATGTACACATTCATTTTTTTTCTTGTATGAGTCTCGGTTGTGAAGTTATGGACTATGAAAAATTGTACCAACTATGAAGTAGACATTTTTTGGACAGTGCTGCTGGAATTACTAAGTAAATGAAAAAATATTTTATGTAGTGATTTATCGAGAAAAAATACGTGGTTTTTATATTATGGAACAATAATAAGAAAAAAAAATTTTTTTGATAGAAAACCGAAAGTGAAAATAATTAATTATTAATAATAATTAGAATTAGAATGATTACTTTATTAGAAACCAAGAGGTATAATAGCGTCAGACATAAAAATATTAAATAAAAATACTAGAATTGCACGCGGCAATCGTATGGACAACTATCCATCAGCAACTTCTTTACTTTATTTTTGAAAATTGTAATTATTATTATTATGGATAATACAATTACAAAAAGACGACAAAAAAAAGTATCATCTAGTCAATACAAATTGATGATTGATTTTATTCACGCTAATAAAAATATGTTGAGTGGAAAACTTTTATCAACCGAATCCACAATTGTGGATAAAAAATGTGAAAAATTAGCCCTTATACTGAATTCCAATTCGAATTTAGGATTAATAAAAAACGTAAAAGAATAATAAAAAAATGTATAACGCGTGTACGTTAATATAATTCTATTATTAACCTGTTTTCATTCTCAATTAACTCCAAAATAAGTAAGTGAAATATTTCGGCGTCCATTTTAATTAATAAACACTCAAAGTGTCAGCTTAACAACACCCATTTACAAGTTACAATTTATCCACTCTTATAAACACGGCACATGATCATTTTAACCACTTGTGGCAAACACTTTGCTTAGCAGAAAGAAACAAATAAAAGTTGTTGCCCAGAGTGTTTATGTTGCTAAGCACTTGGTAATCATCGTGATTATCATTAGTAGAATAGCCCTGATTATCTAGAAAAACCATCTAGAATAAAAAAAAACACTTTCGAAGCACACTGCGAAATAAATTGAAGGTAATCAGTTTTCTAATTTCAAAAAAAAATATTCCTCTTTTAGAATTAATTCAATATTGTCTCATTTTTCATTGTTTATTGAAACAGATTAATACTAAAAAAAAGTAATTTATCCGTATTTTTTCGTTCTTAAAAATATCGAGATATAAAAAAGTTATAGTTAATTAAAAAATACCTCCTGTTGAACAAGAAGTGACGTCATTTGTCTGCAGTCTACGTATAAGCTTTAAGAAGGCTAGATAGGTACATGGCACTTACCTATCAATCTAAATTCGTTACTAAGTTACTGCATTTTTATAAACTTATTGACATACAGATTTGCATAGATAAAAAGAGGCATTATATGTGATGCAGCTATAGGTAGACAGTATCGCATTTACGAAATTGGCGAGTTTTGAACCGGCCAAATATCGGTATAGTTTTAACATGCTTTTCGTGTTTAATAAGTTAATTAGTATGTATTTCAATATGTAATAATAGGATTTCGTATATAATTATAATTTCCATTTGTTGAATCATTTTTCCTAAAATAAAAAATAATTCACAACCCAATTATATTGTATATGTATAGGGTTATCCAAAAAGGACTGTAGGAAGTTTTTAAAGAAAATATATATTTTCTTCATATTTTTTTAAAAATTTTATTATAAAATTATAGTTTGATGCATTACAATTGAACATGAAAAACAATATCGTTTGAATGTTCACCACGACTTTTACATATGACAAGCGGTGACTCGTACGTCGTAATTTTCAACAACCCGCTGCAGCATTAGCTCTTCAAATCACGTATTTCATCTCGAATGTTGGTGTTAAGGTCTTGGATTGTTTGTGGATTATTTCTATATACTTACTTTTTAAATAACCCCAAAAGAAGAAATCTAAAGGAGTTAAATTGCGCGATCTCGCTGGCCAATTGATGTTTCCATTTCTTGAAATTTAATGTCCATTGAACTTTGTTCGTAACATTGCAATGTTTACACGAGTTGTATGGCATGTAGTGCCGTCTTGTTGAAAATAAAGATTCGAGGTATCGATTTCTTCAATTTCAAGCCATAAAAATTCATTTATCATTCGACTATAACGATCCCATTCGCAGTAACTGCTTGACTATCCTGATTTTCAAAGAAGTACGGACCGATGATTCCTTGGCTCCAAAGGACCCACCAAACAGTAACTTTTTCATTATGTAATGGTTGTTCTTGAATTATTCAAGGATTTCTTCATCCCAGATGTGACAATTATGCTTATTCACTTGTCCATTCAATCGAAAATGTAGTGATGATTTTCTGTGAAAAATTACGTATTTTCCGAAATGTATTTTTTTAGAACGTTGATTTTCATAAAAAGTTTGCAATATAAAAATGCGTTGTTGAAGTGTAATTCCCTCCGTGGTAAAAATTGTACTACCTTCTACTTGTCGAATCAAGTGACACACAGAAAAAGAAAATGGCTCGTTCACAATATAATAAAATTCAACATCCTACAGTCCCTTTTGGATAACCCAGTATAATGCTTATAATGGTTATGGACCAATTGTTCTGTGGACACAGGTTCAAGTAAACTGATGTAAAAATATGCAAGCTAATCCGTGAGAAATTTGGAAAACAAAATTAATAGCACCGAACATTGAATATTTTGTCATTTAGTAAAAAAATAAGAGCTCACATATTTATATTTGATGATAGTGAACAATGCTTTTTTTATTTTAAAAACATTGACTTATAAAGCCAAACTTACGTGCTTATTAAACTGATTGCACTGACGTTAAGTACATCTCTGGATATACATACCTATATATAAACATACCTTAATCTTTGTTTATACAAGTAAAATGTTACATAAACGGGATCGTGGGATTTATGGAAGTGTGTTACAAACTGTTCTTGTTTCAGTTAACAAAGGAAACTATACAACGTGTAGAATGAGAAATTGTAATACAAATTTACGAATTAATTTTATAGATGCGTCCGCCGTCAGTTTCTCTGGCTATTTTCATTTCGCGATATTAAACGTTTAAAATCAGTAATTCACTAACAATATATATATCAATGCATTGGTATTCGCCAGGAAGCTAGTGTCCATTTGAAATGATAAAATAGCTTCATCACTTGATACAATCTACTATTATACACAAAACAAATATCCAAAATTGACAAGAAAAAGAGAAAATTTTCCTCTTGGTGGTTTTGCAAATCTGTTAATGAGAAACATTTGTATCGCAATAATTTATTGCTCCAAGCCATCTTTTAAGGTTATTATATTTTTCACTCATCGAAATATTGGTAATTATTTCTCACCACTTGCATTATCCTTAAAAACTTTTAGAACACAATATAAGCAGCTGTGGTTATATAATAGTCTTTTATACGCATTTATGTTTTGTTTCATAAACAAACAGAGGAAAACATTGACCTAATTTAATTTTGTTTTCATAATTTAATAGTGGATGTTAACACGTTAAATGTATTTAAATATATGCCAGCATGAATATTACATGCAGAGTAGATTTTGAGCGGAATTTATCTGTTACAGGAGAAAGCAAAAGTTTTTAAAATCATTTTTAATAACCAGATAAAAAATTTAAATACTCTAGATAAGTATCACAAAAATTATAGTCTGACAGTTGCTCAGTTTAACTGTTAAACTGAGCAACTGTCATACTATAATTTTTAATTGACTGTGAAAATAATATAAATAAAAAAAAAGAACATTATTTTCTACAATTTTCAATTTTTAATAACTGTTTTTTGTAATGCTAAATTGCATATTGTATCATATTTTAACTATCGTTTAAACATATTGAGGTTAGTCACACCGTTGTTTCTTTTTAGTAAATTATTTAATCCATAATGTTTAATATTTTTATTATATGAATGCTAATTTTTGTAAAAAAATTTTTTAGAGCTTGAAAAAGTCTTAATTAAATAAAGACGAAACGTTGCAATCAATGAGTGTTTAAATTGATTTATTTTCATCATTCTAATTACCCGTGATACTGTTTTCTATTATAACATATATCTGGAATTGAACTTTAAAGATGAACTCTAGATAAGTAGTAGATTTTTTTACAAAAGCAAAGTTGTTCTATTTGCCAACAAAAAAATCGCAGGTACTGCTTTTGTGCTATAATAACCATTGCCTGACTTTGGCTGACAATATGATATTTGTTTTAATAATAAACGAAACTCATGCTTTATATTCCATAAACATTTTAAAATTTTAAATTGGCAATAAAATTTGGTAAAGTAAATTGACAAACAATGATGTAATTTTCACTGATGTTTCTATTCCTGATACTGTTACAGTAAAATTATAAATGGGAGAAGCTTATTATAAGTACCGGAAAACTAACTATGAACATAATATTTTGTTTGAGAGTTGCGGGGTAATGGTTGAAAGTACGGGTATGGCATGGTTAAAATTTATTGGGTGATGTAAATTGACAAATGGTGGATGTTGTTTTCAGTGACAGTTTTTATTTTTAATGATGAAAGTGAAGTTATATATTAGATAAATTTATTATAAGCAACGCCAACTCATAATCACTAAGAAAAAATGTATTTGAGAGTTGTGTGTTATGGTGGAAGTACCAGTGTCAGACGATATAATTTTATTAGGCTGTAAATTGATAAACGATGGTCGAAATTGTCGGTGACATTTTCTAGGTGAAAGTAAAGTTATAAATTAGGGAGACTAAAATTTAACGAAAACCATAATCAGGAACATATTTTATTTTAGAGTTTTGATATTAATATTTCATCTCTAGATACTGTACAACTTTGATAAAACAAAGCGAAAGAGAATTAGAAAATATTCGTTATACCAAGTAATTCATTATAATGAAGTTTGTTATATAGATGTTAGGTTGGTCTAACATTCGTTTTAACAAGGTAAGAAGACCCATTTTCTTCTGAAATCTTATCTTTAAGCTTTAAAATTGTGGCCAGTGTACTTGCGGGAATTTCGAACTCTTTAGCGATGTCTATTTTTTTATTTATACGATTCTCGTCAACATACTTAATGATCTTTCGTTTCTCTGCGACGGTTAAAGAACACCTTTTTCGTTTCTCATCCGCTACAACTTTAAATTTACTAACAATAGTGATCAACTGGAGTGTTTACATTACTTTACATCAAGCAACAATGATTGTCTTACGATAAATTTATCGAGTTTGAACCTGTCGAGCCATGAATTGTTGTTGTTATTGTGGAATTGTGTGTGATTGATTGGTGGGATACGTTATGTAAATGTTCTAAGTTGACAAAAATTGTTAAATAGAGGCAAATTATACTTTCTATTTATATTCTGCAATGATCGAAAATTCGCTATAAAAAGTATTCCTAATATAGAGGTATATTTTGTATTAACTCTTACGGGCAGTTGTAGGGGACTTCGAAAAATTTGTTAAATCGAGGAAATCGTAATATTGAGGTTCGTTAAGGTTACACTGTATATGTTGTCCTTGTATTTTATGAAATCAGGAGTTGTTTTTAGTTGAGAAGAAGCATGAATTGAGTGGCACCGTTTCACAAAGCTTAATGTTTAAGGGGATTTTATTTACTCCAACCCACGTAATGTAATCACATGACATTTAGATAAATTAGATACTACACACATATTACATAAGTGTATTTTGACTCGACCGACGTCATGGAAAAGTTGATATATGACCAACGGTTATTGTTTGTGCAATGACGACGATATTCAAAATCAACTGTCATACATAACACTGACTGTGACGTAGTTGTCGCTATAAATAATATTGTTAGAGATGTTATAATAGACAGTGTTGCCAATAGACCGGCAGTGAGAACACAATGCAATAATTAATTAGTGTATTTGCCATATGATACATAGACTATTGGCGCTGATCGAATGGCCGGATCTAGGGCTTATATCCTCCTGAATAATTTGGAACCATTTTTGAAATTTAAAATTAAACAAAATGAAGTTACTTGCAATTACTGTTCAAATTAATTTTTTATTTATAAGACGTTTCGACCAACCATTTTGGTCCTTTTCAATTTTTTAAATTAAAAAATTGAAAAGGACCAAAATGGTTGGTCGAAACGTCTTATAAATAAAAAATTAATTTGAACAGTAATTGCAAGCAATTTCATTTTGTTTAATATTCTATTACTGTTGGTAGAGTCAATATTATTAATTCATTTTTGAAATTGTTTATAAAATGTGTTTTTTTAGAGGCGAAAAACTTTAAATAGAAATAACACACAGAAAAATGTTTTTAATAACCATCAAATTGGTTTTATCCGAAAGATAATTTTTTGGCATTAATGTTTAAATATGATTTCTGGCATGTGGCGGCCGTGGCTGGCGCGTACATGGCGTAATCTGAAGGTCCAGTTTTCACACATCTTTGCAGTAAATCAGGCAATTACACGTTATATGCTGGCTTCCAAGTACTCAATCGTTTCTGGTTTATCGACGTAAATATGTGACTTTATATAACTCCAAAGAAAATAATCTAATGGCGTCAAATCGCACGAACGAGGTGGCCAGTTAACAGGTTCATTTCGTGAAATTAATCGTTCGTTAAATGTTTCTTTTAATAAATTAACTGTATCGCGTGCTGTGTGGCATGTGGCGCCGTCCTGCTGAAACCACATGTCTGCAACATTAATGCCTCCTAATTGAGGCACGAAAAAATTAGTAATCATGTCTCTGTTGATTGTAACGTTCTGTCCATCATCATTTTTAAAGGCATATGGACCAATGATTCCACCGGACCATAAAGGGCACCAAACGGTGATTTTTTTTTGTGTAAGTAATGGTGTTTCGACAATGGCTTGTGGATTATTATCGCTCCAAATGCGGCAATTCTGTTTTTTGTTTAAGCAGCCATTTAACCAAAAGTGTGCTTCATCACAAAACAGAATTTTCTTGAATTGAACCGTGTTTTTCAAAATAAATTTGAACAATTTGCAAACGCTGCTCCGGCGTGAGTCTGTTCATGAGGAATTGCCAAACCAAACTAACTTTAAAATTACCGAGAACTGTAAATCGGCTGTCGTAGAAACCAGTGTTACTAATTTAAAGTTCTCCGCCTCTAAAAAAAAAACATCCTTTATATATCCTATTTTATTGTAGTCACCGTTAATTCTCCATCATTTCACGAGATACAACAATTGTTCTTATTAAAAGTTGCTCCGTTCGGAGGGGAACATAATGTGACTACATGATTATTTTCATAGGTGGAGCCACTTTCAAAAAAATAACCTCAACTTTGCTTTGTTAAATAGAAACACTAGTTAGTGTATTTGCCATATGGCAACATACACTATTGGCGTCGGTCGGACGGCGGGACCTAGGGGTCGGACCAAAATTTCTCGACGTTTCATAACCTCCTAAACACTTTGGCACCATTTTTAAAAATGTTTATATATATATGTATATATATATGTGTGCGGGCAATAACTTTCGAAGGAGTTAATTGATTTTAACGAAATTTGGCCCACGTCTTGAAATCCATCACCGCAAGAAGCCTATTTAAAATGGGCCTGATCGCGCTATTTTAAGGGTAGTTTTTTGGGGGTTGAAAAATGTTTTTGGGCCCCAAAATACCGAAAAAATTCTCAGAATCGTTTCAAAATTGAAATTTAACCATCTGGTAGTAATTAAAAAGTGTCTCCAAAATTTTAATAAAATCGGCCCAACAGGACCGGGTTTACAAATTTTATGAAAACACTAGTTTGCAGATAGTGACTTATTTATTGAAGGGTGTATTTAATTCGGTGTAGACGTTAGATTGATAATAATATTACAACTAAGAAAAAAATGTTATTTTAAGGGGTGTATTAAGGGGTTAAATTTTTTACTTTGCCCAAAAACAAACTTATTTTCACATAATAAAAGTATAAAACCACACGGCCCTATACAAGCAAATACACTATATTGTCGGCAGGGTTTAGGCACTGCGACCCGAGTTTTTTTTTTTTATTAGCTCAGTGAATAAACGAGAAAAAACGCTGTCGAAATCGTTCGGACTATTATCTGATCAGAGCGATTTTTATCTTGGTTATAATCTTCAAGTAACGTTTTTAATAAATGAATATTAAAAAAAACGATGGCCGAAATTTAATATTAACTTATATTTATTCAATCGTTTTTTCAGGTACACTTAACAACATTTCTGTTCAACGAAACGAATATAAAGCATTATTTAAAAAAGTTAAAATTATTGAATTAATCGAGGGGGAGGATTGAATTATATTTAAAAGGATTATCTCGTATGCCGTTTTGTAACTCGTCGTTTTACATTCTGTTTTATATTCAGCTACATCAATTCGAATAAACGTTGTCACTTGTCATTATCAAATCGTGTTTATATAATCCGATGAAACGACATTACACAATGCTATTGAAATGTTACTTGCTATCATGTCACGAACAGACATCCTGATAGGTACAATGTAATAGCTGAAGACAGCAACTCGAATCTCTTTTAATAAAAACCAGATTATATCCATTTCTTTTTTCTTTCTCAAATCTCTCAACCAGAACTCGTAAAGACTGTATGCGATAACGCGTCAATTGTTTTACAGCACACTGGGAAATTAGAGATCTATACATCGGTACATCTATTTTTGGTCCGTTAGGTACATTTCAATTAATTCTTAGGGATCCGTACTAAAAAATGAAATGCTAATAGTGAGACTAAATTGTCCACCCACACTTGCAAAAATTATATAAACGCTACCATTTTGAGATTAGCTAGTATTCAAAGTGTAAATAAATATATACAGTCGACCCTCGATAATTTGACACTCAAGGGACCAGAAAAAATTTTCAAATTACTAAGAGTTCGAAATAACAGGAGTTTAAATAAGCGAGAAGGAGGGCGGAAAAAATGATAATGAGCCTCACCCTCATAAGCTCACATAAGAAGTTTAACTTCTTTAGTTTTTAATATTGTTCCCAAGTTTTGTTATGTCAAACTAACCAATAATTTTTACACATATCTTAGCAACACACTATAAACTTCTGTCCTTGTCAGTTTCATATATAATTTAGGAGACAAACTAACTTTCCCTTTAGGGGTCGATTCTATTTCCTCTCGATTTTTTACTTTTTTCAAACAGACACATCGCTAAAGAAGTTAAACTTCAAAAATGAAGTAAACAAGAGTTTGATCAAAATTCGTGATTTGACTTGTTCTTTCTTCAATTCATTTTAATAACACAAATCAAACATTAACATGACTCACTTGAACGTTTGAAGAAAGACTGGAATGCGAACTGCAAACTCACTCATATTTCATTTATGTAAACGATCGACAGGTCTATGCATGATGATTGAGAGTAGGGAAGCCTGGATTTCAAATGCTTGCATGTTGGCGGGCAAGATATTATTCCTTCAAGTTCAAATTACCGAGGGGACCAACTAAAATTGATTTTATTCAATTTATCGACTATTTTTCAAGGAACCGGGAAAATTTTTCAAATTAACGAGTGTCAAATCAAAGAGAGTCGACTGTATTTGCAGTCAAATCTCATTTTGCTAAATATGATAATCAGTAGACGGTAGAAAGTCCTACCGACTGATGCTGACTAGGTCGGTTATTTCCGTAGATATATAAAACTAGTTTGCGAATGATCATAGCGCCACCTATCCACATTAAAAGCCATTTTAAGAGAGACAAACCCCGTAAAAAGCGCGCGAGATTTCAAAATATTTAAAATTCCATGAAATTATTTTATTTGAAATATCAACAAAATAATAATCAATCAAATTTTGCATAAATAGCTATTTTGACTGTTTATTATTCCTAAAATATCGAAAAATCTGTTAAAAAAGAAATCTGTGTTTTGCATGTGTTTTATTCAGGTTGTAGATTTTGGAATGCACTTGAAGTGTGTTACAAAAACACAATTTTTTTTGAACAGATTTTTTGATATTTTCGAAATAATTAACAGTCAAAATACCAACATTTCATTAACTATTATAAGTTTTGTTGATATTTCTAATGAAATATTTTAGAATTTTAGATATTTTGTGTTTCACGCTCTTTTTACGGCGTTTGCATCCCTTAAAATGGCTTCTAATCGGCACATTCCGCACAATACTCGAAAGATAGGTATGAGCTATCTATTATTGTATATCTATGGTTATTTTAAAATTAGGTCTCTTTTTTATATATTATACTCATTAAATTACCTTTAAACCAAATTTCAACTTTTAAAAATAACTAGTTTTTAATACCTTTTCAAAACTTTTGCATTTCGTATTATTAATTAGAAAATATTACACGATAACAATATTTTCAATTTTGTTACAGTTTAATGTTTGAAGTTTTAATTTATACATAGATCAACAGGTGTTAATTAAACAGCCACGACCAAAAAACTTTCTTAATGAAGAAATTAAAATTTAAAATAGTAGTTTGATATACTCTAGCTTACTAAGAACATATTTTTCCATTTCGATATTATTTGATTTAAGAAATTTTTGCTCTGATATTCGTAATAATTCTATAAATATTCAGCCTTGGTACGCTCAATTCTTGTTAAAAAGAGACTCAAAAACAAAAGCCACATTATTATTTACTAGCACTTAATATTTAGCAGGCGAAAACGAGGTCGAAGTAATGACTCGTTAAATATGGACGATCGTAATGTCTTGACTTCAGTAATGACAAATTCTCTTTAACTTTTGTTTTTAGGTTAATGTTTGATTTATAAAATAAAACACCGAAATGAACTTTAATATGATGCCTATTCATATTATTATAGCTATTTTTCACTTCAGATATCCATATCTCTTAATTTTGTTTTTAAAAAATTTTAAGCTCGATACAAACAAAAAGAATTACGCAATCATCAGCGCTGCTGTTTGTGTATGAAACATTTTAATGTTCGTCTCCGTTGTGAAACTATTTCATCTTTGACTAGCAAACTTAAGAGAAAAATGTCATCCATATAATTATAGTGTCTAAAGTTCGATGTAATATATGTATTGTAGCGCGTTCCCAATTGTTACGCCACTGGAAATGACATCAGCTTCTCGAACAAACTGACAGAAGTTTTTGGAATGATCGAGAAAGGGATATACACGCCTTTAAATACAGCGTATGTGGGGCGCGACAGGCATTCAGTCAGAGAGAGTGAGTGAGTCAAGGTCAGTTGCTACTGTGAAGTGAATTCAGTCGATAGTCATTTATCGCAACAGTCAGGCAATCGATGCGACGATACAGAAGACATAAATAATCAATTATTACATACATTTCGGTATGTTGTAAATAGTCGTGTGTGTATATAATTTATTGTTCTATAGTTATTGTTGTGTTATTATAAGAATCCGTTTATTTTTCATTGTTAGTTTTTTTGTCGTTGTCATTAGAGAAGTACCTACGTTTTAGTTTATTTGTTTTGGATTTATTTCATTTGTTGAAAATAAATCAGTTTTAAACCACTACACAGAACAGTTTTGTTACAGTATCATAATTGTCGCAGTGCCAAAACCCTGCCGACAATATAGTGTATTTGCTAATATAGGCAGTGTGGCTTTATTATGCGAACTTAAGTTGGTTTTTTGGGCAAAATAAAAAATTTGACTCCTTAATACACCCCTTAAAAGAACATTTTTTTCTCAGTTGCAATAGGGTATTTGACTCAATTAAAAATATGTTATAAATTGTTGTCATTCTAATGTATTACGGCGTAAAAAAGCCTATCCACTTTACTTTCAGGATAAAATATGTTTATTTTCTGAAAAAAACTTGAATAAAATTTTAATTTTTCTGAGGTTTTATCATGTGATCGAAAACGCTCTATGACGTCACACTACGGTAAACATCGCAAGTGTTCTATGGTAAACATTACAGAACACGCGGTCATTTGTGATACACATATCGAATTATAGTTTACTAAATACGTGAGTTCTGACAATTTGTGGTGTCATCGTGTGATTTTTGAGTGCAATATACATATTTTTCACGTAAATATTTCAATCTATCAAGTTAACTGCAAAATGGAAAGAAATTTTGTACAAGCGGACAGTGGCAACCTACCCAAAGTAGACGCACTTATAGTTGGATTGTTCTTTAAAAATAACCCTGATTTTTATGCTGCTGAACTGAAAACGTAAAAACGCTAATGTAAGTATTATTTTGAAGTAACTTATTTATAGAAATCACTCGAGAGCTGTACTAAACATTTTAATAAAATCATGTTTTAGGTTATGTTGACATTTTGTACAAATTGTATGTAAAGTAAAGTAAACAATTTCTTTGGTTTTCCAGGTCTACAAGGGAATGTTATGGAGACGATGCGATTGGCTATGTACAACTGCATCGGGACTCTGGTCTTTGCACGGTAAAATGTAAAATGTGTCCAGAGCATAAAGTTCCTTTGGAACAGAAACAAACAATTTTTCTGGAGTTTTTATGGATGTACTTATACATTGGGGCACTATGCACCATTTATAAACCTTTGTTTATATCAAATTCAAGAAAATAAACAAATCTTCATTTACTTACTATATGTCACAAAACACGTGCTTAATGTTTACCGAACTGTGACGTCATTTATCACCTGACTTGCAAATCGCGTTTTGGCGCGTTTTTTTTTAATTCAAATTTTTAACACTGAAATTTACCGAAAATACGACAGATTTTCACGAAAATATGAATATATCGTGCATTAAATGTAATAAATAATAGTATTAAAACAATTCACAATAGTAGTCAAATATCCTATATTATTTTATTTCTTTTTTGTCCTTGGTAATTAATATAAAAATGATTTTTCGGGAAAAAGGACTTTATTTATAAGTAAAACACTTAATATTTTATTTTCAAGGAACGAAACGTCGCTGAAAATAAAATTTTAAGTGTTTTACTTATAAAACAAGGAACGAAACGTCGCTGAAAATAAAATATTAAGTGTTTTACTTATAAATAAAGTCCTTTTTCCCGAAAAATCATTTTTTTTTATCCTATATTATTATCAATCGAACCTCTATGCTAAATTATATACACATTTCAGCAAATAATTCACTATCTGCAAACTAGTGTTTTCATAAAATTTGTAAATCCGGTCCTGTCGGGCCGATTTTATTAAAATTTTAGGAGCACTTTTTAATTGCTATTAAAGGGTTAAATTTCAATTTTGAAACGATTCTGTGAATTTTTTAGGCATTTTTTGGCCCAAATACTTTTTTCAACCCCTAAAAACTACCCTTAAAATGGTCCGATTGGGCCCATTTTTAATAGGGTTCTTGCGGTGGTGGATTCCAACATGTGGGCAAAATTTCGTAAAAATCAATTAACTCTTTCGAAAGTTATAGCGCACACACACACACATATATATATATATATATATATATATATATATATATTTGTATATATACATATATATATAAACATTTTTAAAAATAGCGCCAAAGTGTTTAGAAGGTTATGAAACGTCGAGAAATTTTGGTCCGACCCCTAGGTCCCGCCATCCGACCAACGCCAATAGTGTATGTTGCCTATGGCAAATACACTAAAAATACGATCAAATAGTTTCACTAATGCTGACAAATACAGCGTTATTTTGTCGTTTAATTTTTATTTATTTTTTAAATTTCGTCACATATGCACACTGAGACAGACAGTCAGACAGATCGGAGAATGATCTCAAATGGTTTCCAGGGTGTCAAAACGTGAATTTATTAATATCGCGAAAAGTATTATTCAGCTAAATCGAATAGTTTCCTATCATAGCTTACCTTCTTTTTTAAGTAAATTAATGACGAGGCCTGCGTCGGTCGCGTCGTGCGTGACGTTCGCTACAACGTCTTCTAGTTGCGTGACATCCATGTCCTGCCAGTAACACATCTCGCTGATGTACACGATTAGAGTGTCACGCTGCACGTCACGCGGCGGTCGTTTCATCAGCAACATCTCCGTAGCCGTCATCGCGATCACGCCGAACACTACTATACCGACCGTCACATGACCAATTCTGTTACTGCAAACACCGGCCATATGTTCAACAATCACACGTTTTACTAGTAAGTTTGACGTCACCCCGGCACCTTGTTTTGTTTCCGTTTCTTCATTATAGTCACCGTATTTTGTTGGTTTTGCTTTGTTATGTACAAGTTTGATTTGTTTATCAATAATTGTTCTAACAGTAATGTGGTCACGAACATTCACGGCTTATAGAAGACTACTACACAAAATTGAACACGTAACTAAAACGGTCTCATATTTAAAGTTGGAAAGAGTGCTTACACTAGTTTTGAATTTTATGAGAGTTGTTTTTTTAGATGCTGGTAAATCTGAAACAAAAGATATTACATATGTAATGCAAGTATTTTGCTTAGAATTGTTATGTATCTTAAATTGTATCTTATTATCTTAAAAAAATATGCGAAATAAATAATGAAGTATTTGAAAATTTTCCAGTCTTATACGTACGTTATTTATATAGGGGGTGTTGTCTAATGTGAATGTTTACGTATTTTGTTTTATCTAAATTGTTATTGTAATCAAATTTAAAATGTAGTAGTAGGTTAGTTATGTGGCATTATGGTAAAACGGGTGACAAAATAATATATTTATATATACATAGTATTTTTTGCACGCATCTCCTATAAAAGAACTATATTTGGCATCTATAGAAGTGTGTTTTGCATTTTACTTGAGTTCTTTACGAAAACTGCGACTGCTTTGTGCTACGTTGACATCTCAGTTCCTGTTATTATATTAAATGGTATCTGATACGTCGTATTTGAAAATTACTTAGATGCAAAGAATTTACGATTACCTCTTTATTCAGCGAGCAAATTAACAAACGGCTGTAACTATCGGGCCTTGAAATTTTTTTAATTCTCTACCACCAGACATCAGACTTCTTCCTGAAAAGATTTTCAAACGAACCATTAAAACCAAATTAATGGACGAATGTCTGTATGACTACAAGGATTTTTTTACGATACTGTTTAATTAAATTTTTATTTTGTATAGACGCTATTATATCAATTTATTGTTTTTTACTAAAGACTCTCTATCTATCTATTTATCTATCAAAAAGCACGAGCGTGTCATGGGTAGGGCTGCCACCTCTCCGGGTTTGACCCGGAGTCTACGGGTTTGACCCGGAGTCTACGGGTTTGCATGGTGCATGTCCGGGCTACGGGTTTTACATCGATCTCTCCGGGTCAGACCGGGTCTTAAAAATCAAGGGATTATTTTTCCTTTTTTAATTTAGAATTTTTTATTCAAATACAAGAGCTTTAAAATGATACGAGCGAAACTGCTTCTCAGTGGATATGGTGAAGGCAGAGTTAATTGTAAAGATTAATTACAATATGAATTGCCAAGAATTTTTGAAGTTTTTGAAGAAACCTGAGCAAGAAAAGATGCTTAAACAATCCCTTCACAATAAAAATTGTAGTTTTAAGTGTCAAGCTGGTCCAAGTCAGCCTAGCACGAGCTAGGTCGTTTATATTTAAAACAAATACATTGCCAATGGTAATTTACCATTACTTTTTACCTTAATTAATTACTTAAATAATTCGTACTTAAAAAATGTTTTATTTTAATAAAAAAAGCGATATTTCTAAAATCTCCGGGACTACTATTTTTGAAAGGTGGCAGCCCTAGTCATGGGTCATTTTTCTACTGCCATGCAGGCATAAAATACAATAATTTTAGTCATGTGCAAAAAATTATTGAAAAACTGATTTATATACTTTAGCTTTCAATTTTTCGTACAAAAATAATAAGGAAACTGTTCCAAAATATTCAATATTATGCTTAAAATATAAAGTAAATAACAACAGCGGTAAAGCTGTAGTTCATGCTCAGGTTCCAAAGGAAAAGTTAACGAGTAAAATAAATAAACAAACAAATTTAATTCACGGGAAAATTCATTTTAGAATCAACTGATTCGTTCTTTCATGCCATACTAAGGGGAATCGTTCTTTATTAAGGACACTTTATTACCACCATCTTACATTAGTGATTTATTTTGCGCTAATCTTCAAAATTAAAGAAAATTGAACATTTTCTATAGTTTTCTTTCAATACCTACAGAATTTTTGAAGTGAGACTTCTTTGCGACGTATTTGTTTGAAATTTTTTGTAACGTTAAAGCGAAATTGATTCAACGGCGAGGAAATATAAGAAAAACTTAGGTAACGCAAAATTAAAGGGAAAATGATTCACTTGCTTCATGGCGAGATATAAGAGAAATCTTGCAAAGCAAAATAGATAGCGCAATGAAACGTTTCATAATTCTAAAGAAGTTTCACTTCCCTTGTAAGATTATGTGGGTGAGGTTCACACGTTTTTTTATATTCGGGTGAGGCTCTACTTTGTTTTTAGCTAATTTTAATATATGAAAAGTCATCAATAAAGTAGTTATTTTTTTAGAATTGTTAAGCGTATTATGCTTTATAATAACTTAATTTATTTTCAGGTTTTTGATTGAGGAAAACTTAAAAAAAACTTATGAGCTTCAATCACATAAACACACGGGAGAAGTGAAACTTTCTTAGACTTATGAACTCATTTCATTGATACGTTATTCATTTTACATTTTAAATTTCTCCGCCGTAGTGTCATTTCCTCTGTAATTGTTCGTTACCAAGGTTTCTCTTATATTTCCCTGCCGTTGAGTCATTTTCCTTTTATCGTTACAGAAATTTCACGTTAAATTTTCTTCTGATAAAACGATCCCTGAAAAATCTGCGGACATTGGAGTCTCATCAAGGGTTTCATTCATATAAAATCGGTAGATTTCATGCTCGCTTTTATCGTTATTATCGGATAATTCGATCGGTAAATTGATTTTAAATTGATTTATCATTCTTGTTCGCATAGCATCCTAACTAATATTATAAATGCAAATGTGAGTTTGTTTGTTTGTTTGTTGCGCATTCACGCCTAAACCGCTGAACAGATTTCAATAAAATTCGATAAAGACGTAGATTGCATCCTAAAGAAGGATATAGGTTACCTTTTGTCTCTAAATAAAAACTTAAAGGGGGTGAAATAGGAAATGAATATCACTGACAGATCATTACAAACCCTCCGGAACTATTAGACCTCCAGACTTGAATTTTGGCAGACATGTTGCTTTTGTTGAGTAGAGATACTAAAATAGTTTTCTAGGGTGTGGAAAAGGGGGAAGTACAGGGGTTAATGATTAACACGCTCTAATTTTTAAAATGCAGTTTCTATGAACTGAAAATGTAGCTGTTAGGTCTTGATTAAGATTCCACTACTGTTGTTGTTGCCGTGTATCATTACAATCGCGGGCGGAGCCGCGGGGAGCAGCTAGTATAAATAAAATAGATAAATTATACAAGTCTGTTATTCAATTAAAATTTTGTTATTTTTCTCGACTGTTTAGGTAGATTACACTTAATCGTAATTCTTAACGTCTTTTGACGCTAGTTAGTTTAATTAAATAATTTAAATAAATTATCGCGAGCGCTTCAAATCCCGACAATTTTAATTAGCATATTTACTAAAAGCTAACTATAAACCGTCAGCTCTATGTTGTTTAAAACTACATTTTCAACTTTTAATTTATTTTCACAGTAAAAGAAACTTTTAACTAATGCTTGGCAACTTTTGTTTTATACTATAAAAAACAAAACATTGTGTCATCAAAAGCAGAAAATGAACTTATATCTTAATTATATGTTTTCAGATGTTAACTTTTTGTTTGAAAAGCGTTATGTTTTCTTGTTGTCGTTTTATTAAAAACATTTCTTTTAATAATCGATCATAATAATAGTCACAATGTAAAATTTTACATTTTCAAAGAAATATTTGAAAGCTTTGGTCACTAAATACTAATTTCAATTTGGTATGGTTATTTTTCGACTTACTAAGCTACGTTCAGGGGGTCACCCTGTGTGTTGTTTTCAAAGAATCGATTTTTTTTTGTATAAACTGATTCCTTAATTTGTATAGAATATGCTGGTAAAGTGATTTTTTCAAATTCGGAGTCGTCGTAAAGATACAGCCGTTAGAACGGGCAGGTGTTCGGAGCGCTGGGATGAGTAGTGGGCCACTAGGCCTATTGTGACGTATCGTTTTGGTGCCTGAGATCCTTCAATACAAATGTACATTCATATATACATGTATAGAAGGAGATTTTGATGATGAGTTGTTATTTCAAACCAGGCATCGCAGATTGATGGTAAGTAAAGATTTCCATAGTTTAAACCGTACTTGAAACGCGTTTTTCTCAAAACTGTCTTTTTCGAGCTTGTCTTCAAGATATCTCAAAAACGGTTTGATCGATTCACTTGAATTTTATAGGTTAGACTCAGCATATATAGAGTCACCGTGTGAACTAGAATCATTAATAAATTCCAAGTATTTCTATTTTTTTCGTAACCAGATAATGAAAAAAAAAATGAAAAAATTTGAAACTTTTTTTTTAAAGTTTGTCAAAAATTCAATTTTCAAATGATTATAGTTTATACGGTGCGCACAGGCTTACAGATTAAAATGCCGTTGGTCTTTTTAATTTCAGATTACTCAATCAGCCGAAATCATGGAGACCATGAGCACACTTTTTTCGAGGCGGGTTTCTTTAGACTGGTACAACTCACGATTCAGAGAAGATTTTAGCTGAAAATTTATCTGTGTACTCCCAAAATACTAATAAATAAATAGTAAATAATTCAAAGGCCTATCTTTTTATTTGTCGTCAAAAAAAATCCTAAAAAAATGCCTTAAAAACCGGCCGGCATACGGGGTGACCTCTTAATGCGTACCCGATAATTTTTAAGATTCCGGACCCGAAAAGGACTCGATTAATTAATTAATTGAATCAAACTTTTTAGCGTTTAAAGTCGAAAATAAATTGAGATACTACAATATTCCTTGCAAAGTCGATTCTTATAATATTTTTGAAATTGTACGATGTATATAAACCCATTTCATTAATATAAAATGTCAACGAGAAAATCAATCACTCTCCAATATACATAGGTATCAGCTTTATGACAATATTGCTGAAAGCACGGCAAATAATTTATTTTATGAGTAAGAGAAAGATAGTAAGGTTTATGACCTATTTTCTTTATTGTTTTCTTGATCAGTTTCCTTTTTTGACTTAAGGCATTGTATACATATAATTTACAACGAAATAATAACCATTTTTCAAAAAGGTATGACTTTGTGCTTTGTTCTTTATTTTTTAAAGACAGGTCTTCGATATTTTCTCAAGATATTATGTCCTTTAAGACAGTGAAATCTCTATATTTAAAAATAATGCGATTTCAGGTGTACAGCCTCTAATAGGTAAAAAAAGGTTCTCATGAACTTCTACCTGACAGTGCTTTATGAAATATAACTTTTAATAAAAAAAATTTAGCATCCTTCAAAAAAGTCACCAAAAAGGGAAAACAATTGAATTTTGAAATCGACCCCATTTTCATTACTTACAACTGAACGTTTTTATGTAGATACTTTTTATTAAATTAATGTCGAGTATTAGTGATTTTTTACGGAGGTTCAATTTTTTATGAAAATTCTATTCTTAGTTTTTTAGTGACTTTTTTGAAGGCAATTAATTTTTTTTTTTTTTAGTTAGGTTGAAGTAAAACTTAAGTACTTCATTAACGACTGATTCTTTATTTTTAAATAAATAAAATTACGATTGTTTTTCAGACTTCATTGATTTTAAATACCTACGTTTTTAAGTAAAAATTACATGGGGTAATTCCATCATCTTCCTGAACTCAGTATTGTCGAAACTATTCAAATTGGTAAAACCTTCGAAAAGTGAAGACTAAACAAACATTAGAAAATTTACTCATCGACTTGATAACCTCTTTTTTTTATCGGTCAAAAATTGTAAAAAAATGAAAACACAAGCCACAAGAAACTTGTGAAATTCCTTCCCTCTAAGTAAATAGATGCCTTTACTCATCGAATTAATGATTGACCCTCTTCTCAAATATTGACAGAACCATTTATGTACGGAATTGACTATGGTACCTGTTAAAGCCACACAATAATCAGGCATAGCGTATATTTAAGACTTCTAATTTGTACTTAATAATCTCATATAACTTTATCATTGTGTAATAACAACTTTTTTGACCTACTGGATTCTCGCAACAGGTTGTAGCCTTTTGGTTCCATTTTTTTTTTAAACACCCTATATTTGAAATATTCACACCATTCTGCAAAATATTATATACAAGAATATCTACTGTGTTATATATGTATCTCATTCCATTTATGTCAAGCTGACCTTTATATGATCACGTCTTCGTTTACAAAAAAATATGCTCAAAGCCTGAAACTAAAATCTGTCACATGCTGTCAGCGTCTATTATATTAATAAAACATCTACCTAAAATCTACAGCGTAATATATATTGAAATGTTTTTTTTTTCTTCACAACTTAAAATATATGGAGGAATTTGAACATTGTCAAAAAATGTTTTTTTCAATTTAACATTTTCAAGAAATAAAAAAACTCCTTTTTTGAAGTCAGACAAAAACGTTTGAGCACGTTTCAAAATAATTATATGGAAACAATCCATAAACATTTTGAACAAAATGGCATCGAAAATTTTTCAATCCATTAACCCCTCAAAACAAATCGAAAATATGCACTAATAACAGGCCCAGCTAACTCTAGTAGTTGGTGGATATAGAAAAATAACAAGATAGCGTCATCTCTGTTGAAATAAAGAACTATATCTATTGAATTATATATAATATTTTCTCATCTGAATCTCTAGACAGTTTAGTATATGAAACAGAAGTATTTTTCTTGACTTGTTTGATTAACCATATATTATTTTGTAATATTGACACTGATGCAGATGAAGTTATTGAAATAAGGGTAATTTATCTTTGCTCAATTCTGAAGAAACGCTCTGAAATGCAGAAATTTAAACTGACAATTTAGCAGAAATATGTTTATATCTTTTATTTTTATATTACGTACCAGTAGATGTGAACTACTCATTATTTGAGTTTTGTTAATTTTGTATAGATAATTATAATTGACTAACGCGGAACAATAAGTTGAACTATACTTAGTTTTAGATATTAATTATGTAATTATATCAAAAGTGAATAAATCAATTAAACGAGAACTGATTATACAGGCTGATTTTTAAGTTGAGGTATTTTTTAACAGCATGTAAAAATGAAATAGACAAACTTTTTGTTACCAAATCTCAAAAATAAGAAAGAGACTGTCTTTCAAAGTTTGAGGTTGGTCCCGGCGTTTAATGAGAGTACAGTCCTGCCTTTCCAATGTGATGGCGCGCTGAGAGAAATTGTTCGAAGTTGTCTCCGTTTTGGTGGACACAAATATGCGTGCGTTGTAACCATACTTTATATGCTCGTAGTAGCGATAAAGGTCTTTTGCGAATTATTTGAGTTGTATTTTAGATTAGGATTGTAAAATTATGGGTTGTATTTTAAGGGAAAACTAAAATAAGACTACATCTCGTTCTACTAAAATTTCTAAATTTACAAAAAATATCATTAATCGATATCTTTTTCCCATGGTTATTAAAAATTCTTAAAAAATTGTAAGATTCTAATGTTTAGGTATACCAGAATACTAATATTATAAGGAATAGAAAAGGAAAACCAATTTTAAATAGCAATATATTTTTTCAATGGTTTTCTTATGTTTGTTCAAAAATCTGCTTGTTGTATTGTGATTGAAATTTGACCCACTTCTCGTTATGTAATCGGGCTGAAATATATAACTGATTTTCAGTAAAATTTGGTACACGAATTATGGAGCTTACTTACTCAAACGCTGCTCTGGAACATTGTAATATGTATAATAATTAAAAGACAGTTTCTGTTAGCGCGTGTAATATCGTTGGTAATAGTTTTGCATAACACATAAATAAAAACTACCGAACCCATCCGAATAATTCGCACCGTTAGTGGTCAGCTACGTAATATAATTGAGTGAAAATAAATTTTATTCTATTGTATTCAGAGATCTACCTAAATTTAACTGGGCAACTCAGCTAAAGGAATTAATTATAGACTTGGGTTATGGAAACTTATGGAAAGAACAGGAAAGCGATAAAATTATAAAGGAACTAAATCACATAATTATCAAATATAGAGACAAACTAATTCTAAACGATAAAGAAAGGGTGATAAATACATCGTATAATCCAAGATATCAAGCCATAAAACGTGTCATGGCACGGAGCAATATCTGTTAAATAAAATTAACATATATAAAACAAGGTTAATAAGCCAACTGAGAGTTATGGGCGAAAATTTTGTAAAATTAGGTATAAAAGGATATTATTATAGCTGGGACCCAAACAAAATATGCATGGTATGTAACTTAAATCAAAATGAAACTATTTATCACGTTTTGTGCGTATATCTTATATATGAATATTATAGAGTTCGTTTTATAAGAAAATATATAACCTCAAATAATTTAACAGAAAACCATTACCTATACATTATGTCTGATTTAATCGAAACGAAAATTAATGAAATTTATTTTTATATAGCTAACATGCTCAAAATTAGAAGTTTTATGTTATACGAATGATTGTATCGTAGCTTACCTTTTTTTTTCTCTTATTTGTTTAAATTTCATATATATATATAAATAAATAAACAGTGCTACATGCAAACTTGCAGATTGGTGGCTAAAAACTTTTACATCTATAACTAATTACAAATCGAAATTTTCACTCCATAATTCTATACAGTTAATAGAACATTTGACCAATAAATTTATTTCAAATAATACAATTATGGTTAGTTTTGATGTTAACAATTTATTTACTTCCATACCAATAGAAGAATTAACAAATATCATTATTGAATTAATAAATATAAGTTGTTGTAACAATGACATAAAAAATTCTTTGATAGATGCTTTAAAAATACTTTTAGAACAAAACTTTTTTACATTTAATGGTCAAATATATAAACAAATGGATGGTCTAGCCATGGGTTCAAAAACTTCCCCTTTATGGGCGAATATTTATATGGGCTACTTAGAAAATATAATATTTGAAAAAAGTAATAATAAATTTTGTAAAAAAGTCATTTTTTGGAAACGATATGTGGACGATGTGTTTGCGATGTTTACAGGTTCTGTTAGTGAAGTCAACTTGTTATTAAACTTTCTAAATTCAATTAATTCTAAAATACAGTTTACATTTGAATTAGAGCTAGATAACCAACTAAATTTCTTAGATTTAACGATAACTAAACTTAATAATGGAATACTGTCTTTCAGCGTGTATCGTAAACCAACGAATACAGATCTTTGTATACCATATGATTCTAATCATTGTATACAACACAAATTAGCTTTCTTTATATTTAAATATCCCTTGAATAAGGTTGACTTCATTAAGGAACTCTTAATTATAGTCTTCATTGGTAAAAATAACGGTTATCCAGAATATTTAATTAAAAAATTGTTTTTGAAACGTGTGGAGACCGGTGTCAAGGATAGTTATATAAGAGTATGATGTAATATTATTTTATACATTTCTATTGAATAAATAGTTAATTATTATTAGACCGTGATCGAGTGCGTTTCATTAAAATCGTAAGATACCACAAATTGGCGCGAGGATTATTTCGAACCTCTCAAACAGTATCAAAGGTAAGAAGAAATAGTTACTATAATAAATAATTAACAGAAAAATATTCACTTATTTTTCATAATTGTTGTTGCATTGTCAAATGTACAGAATACCGATACTCCAAAGGAATATCGAGGAACGGCTGGGAGCCAGAAATAAAAGAGTAGGCTGTGACCTATCGAATACCGATACTTCAAAGGGATATCGAGGAACGGCTGGGAGCCAGAAATAAAAGAGTAGGCTGTGACCTATCGAATACCGATACTTCAAAGGGATTTCGAGGAACGGCTGGGAGCCAGAAATAAAAGAGTAGGCTGTGACCTATCGAATACCGATACTTCAAAGGGATATCGAGGAACGGCTGGGAGCCAGAAATAAAAGAGTAGGCTGTGACCTATATAATACCGATACTCCAAAGGGATATCGAGGAACGGCTGGGAGCCAGAAACAAAAGAGTAGGCTGTGACCTATCGAATACCGATACTTCAAAGGGATATCGAGGAACGGCTGGGAGCCAGAAATAAAAGAGTAGGCTGTGACCTATCGAATACCGATATCCTATGTCTATAGGTATCGAGTAATGGCTGGGAGCCACAAATAACAATAAAAACAAAATACATGTATGTTATACGTCATGTCACATATGCACGTCCCCATTAATTACAAATATGTTTTAAAATACAATCACGGCAGCGATTTCATTAAGCCTAAATAAACTTAAAATATAACACACCGATTATATAATTGTATAGCACGATATACATTAACGTATCTTTTTGCTTGTTTGGTTTTTTTTTAACGTGAACATTAAATTAAATCACATAAGAACTTTGAACATTGCTAGTACTGCCTTTAAATATCTTATTTGTTAACATACAACAAAAAAAAAAAAGAAAAAAAAGAACGAATGGTATCAGATGCTTCCTGTACGTCAACGTTAATATGGCACTGATTAGATGAGATTGGGAATAATGCCTTGCACCTTTAAAACAATGGATACCTCGGATGTCTTAAAGAAAAGGAGCCTAGCCGGTGCATAGTTACGCAAAGTAACCTATAATATACTTGAAGCAATATGTTCATCTAATGATGAAGAAAAGAACGGTATTTCCAAAACGCTTATATCGACAAGTTGTCTGAATAGTTCTCCCCTAAACAGAATTTCGCTGTTTAGGCCTTCATGAACTTAAATCATCAATCAGAATTAATTCACCGGATTTTTCATACGGAATGCAGCTTAGCGCCTGCACTAAAAGTCGGAAACGTTATTGTGAGATTGTCCAATCCTAATACTAATAACTGATATAATACGCACTGACTCAGTGAAACATAAATCTAGTATAGAAATTAACAGTTAATATGGAACGAAAAAAAAGTACTTAATATTCTAATTCAGTTAACAGGGTTGATAATATTATTTTCGTACACAGGAGTTTCTACAACAGATCTGTGACCCTAATATTAGTTATCGAAATACCTCTCATGTCCTTATCTGTAAAGCCAAATTTTCTGTTCTAAATTGTAAGTATATAACGACATTAAAAATAAATATTTATCTCAATATTGTTCACGTCCATTATAATTAATAAGTTTTTTATTTAATCACGGGAAATTGGACAATTGAATTTTAATATAGATAAACTAAATTAAAAAATTTTGCGACGTTTCGTTAATTTGTTTTAACTTCTTCGGGCCCGAAGAAGTTAAAACAAATTAACGAAACGTCGCAAAATTTTTTAATTTAGTTTATCTATATTAAAATTCAATTGTCCAATTTCCCGTGATTAAATAAAAAACTTATAAATATTTATTTTTGTTAAAATATTCAATTGTAATTGGCATTTTTCGAACAGTATTATTTTTGTACTATGTATTTTTGATCATGCAATATTATGAAATTACGCAACAATTAGAATCTAGATATTATAAAAGTCAATGCAAAGAAAAAAAACAGTTTTTGTTCAATTCTTGTCAAGTATTATAAGTATTATTTTTAATAAATATCCAAAAAAAAAGAAGAAAAAAAAATTGATTGACGATCAGAAATAAGTGGTTCTTTATTAACAGAACAGTAAACATCTGTAGAAGATTTAAATGTTATTTTTATCAAATTAATTATATCATTCAATTAAGATACTTATGAACATAGCTCGCGATCAATTCTAGAACTACCTCTTGTTTCCTCTACCTAATAAAAACAGACAAAAATATACATATTTTTTCCTTTTAGAGCGGAACTGTCTGCTATGGGTCCAGTGCTACTCAGAGGTAATCGAATTGTCATACCTCCGTCTGTAACAAAACGTGTTATACGTAACAATCACAGTTAGTAAGTCGCGTTCAAGATCCTATTTTGCGTGGCGTTGTAGATTGCGTGTTGTCGCCCATACACAAACCCTAGGCTGCAAGTATTTTGATTTGAAAAATAGAACAAATACTATATATGAGTATCACTAACAAAAAGAATACTATCACATTTGATTACAAAATAAATAACATACTTCTTAATCGTGTCTTAAAAAAATAAAAGACCTTGGTGTTACTTTCGGCGCTGATCTATCTTTTAACTTGCATATTGAAAATATAATTAAATCTACATATTCTATGTTAGGATTTATATTTAGGAGTTGTCAATACTTCACAAATCCCAATACCCTAATTAGACTTTTCAATACGTACGGCAGATCTAAGATAGAATATGCCAGCCTCATTTGGGATCCCCATTACAATGTCACCATACACAATATTGAACGTGTACAGAGTAAGTTTCTTAGATTTTTAACATTTAAAATGACTGGTATTTATCCTAAATATACGAGTTATAATGACCTGCTACAAATTCACTCTTGTACATCGCTTAAAGGTCGCAGAAATTTTGCTCTCTGTCTATTCTTATTCAAATTATTACATAATCAAATTGATAACCAAGATTTTCTTAACATATTGTCTTTCCATATCCCTAAATTTAATAGCCGGAAGCACCAATCGTTTTATTTACCTGCACCGAGAACGTATCAGTTCACAAATTCACCTGTTTATAGAATGTGTAAATTTATAAATGAAAATTGCAGTAATATTGACATTTTTAACTGCACATACAGTGAATTTAGAAACGTATCAGAAATTTGGCAACACATTTTCTATAATTGGGCTATGCCTGTAGAAACTTATTTGAATAAATAAATAAATATTACCAAGTGTTCTCAATTACTACATACAAATGAAGTTAACTTCAAAAAGTAGATCAACAAATAAATTAAAATTCTATTTATTTATAACAAATGGATAAAGATTGTATTCACATATTCAGGTTATAATTTGATTTACTATTTCATGCATGTTTGGATTGAAAAAAAAATATAATTTAATTTGTTAAATCGTTACAAGAAAATCATGAGGTAACGAGATTCAACGTTCGTTACTAGTATAATATGAATTTTATAAATGTTTTTAACAACAAAGCCCCTTTTACAGGATGCCTACAATAACTTATTTAAATTTTAAAGATAGAAAAAAAAATATATTAAGACGTAAATAGGACTTTTACATTGTACTAATAGAACTTAATATAAACTACTATCACTTTAAGTACAAAAAAAAAAAAAATAATAATAATAATATAATCACAACCAATCGCTGGAAATGAGCCGATCAGTTCGGTCGGTAATGCCACGTATCGCGTAAACACAACTCGAATTAGTAATATAGTCTCGAGTCAATTCGAATTACTCCCGACTTTCGAATTAACCCGGTTTGGAACATCGAGTTATCCATCTTTAATAAAATAACAAAAAAAAAATGTTTTTTACTCTAGCAAACAGATTTGATTCTTTATCCAAGTAGATATTTTGTGGTTACCTTAATTATCCAATATGACATTAAAACAAATAATTTAGTAGTTAAATAGAATGTCAACTAAGCTCTCGATATTAAATAACACAAAACATAGTTGTGCATAGATTGAATAAATTAGATTTCAAACATAAATATGAATAACATGACGATTATTATAAACCATCAACTTTAAAATAAATTTTAAAATATCGAAAACGATTTATGGTACACTTCAATTTCCACCTCAGTGAAACATCTTAACAAATAAACCTAAATAGCTATATCATTTTTATTTCGTCTTTGATTATACCGTATTTTGGTTTAATTTAATTTGCTTGGGTTAGTCCACTTGAATTATCGTCGAAGTGAATTTAGATAAACAAAAAAAAAAAAGGAAAAGATAGAGAAGACAGGGTAAGAGGGTTTAGAGACAGTAACATAAAGCAGGGAGCAGATAGTCATAACACAAAACATAAATACTTCAAATAAGCTAGAAAACAGATTTTGAAATGAAGTTAACATTAGAAAGGACGGAAAAATATTCAAGTGAAATACTGCCCACGTCAAGAAACGACCGGAGGAATCAGATCTCTCGCCATCAGCCCCAGTTTCTGGCAAGCCAACAGAAGACGTCATTCCGAACCAAACCCCACTGGAAGAACGGGTTCCTGACAAAGAAGAAAACGCCTCATCAAGAAAAAAAAGCTTCACCACCCAAGTTGAAAAAGAAGAAGGGATTGTGGAGACCGGTGTCAAGGATAGTTATATAAGAGTATGATGTAATATTATTTTATACATTGACTTTATTTCTTTTTTTTTATTATTTTATACATTTCTATTGAATAAATAGTTAATTATTATTAGACCGTGATCGAGTGCGTTTCATTAAAATCGTAAGGTACCATAAAACGTATTAAAAAAATGTATCTACTTAAAAGAACAGAGTACATTATACAATTCTAAAACTGTGTTGGGTATTAATGATGAAAAATATTTTTCTTTACCATTCATAAACAAAAATATGTTAAAATTTGTTAATATATTCAAAAAATATTCAACTAATATAGTACTCCATAATAAAGTTTCACTTAGAAGTTTATTAGTTAGTAATAAAGAACCAATTAATTATTTAGAATGTCGTGGTGTATATTCTCTGGAATGTACTTGTGGAGCCAAATACGTTGGTCAAATAGGACGAAAATTTAAAAACAGAATTTCAGAGCATATTAATGACATAAAAAAGTTTAATAATCATAAATCAAGTTTCGCCTTCCATATAACAGATAAAGAACATTCGTATGATTGCAATAATTTTTTCAAAATTTTACATAAATCGCAAAAAGGTGTAATTTTAAACGAACTAGAAAAATTTGAAATAGTTAAAAATAATATATATTTAAATACAGAAAAGAATTTGAACCTGATATTTAACAAAGCAGAAAATAATATCTTATATAAACATATTATAAATTATTATAACTTATGTCATTGATTGTTTAACTTTCCGTAACCTTGGATAAATTATCAGCCATTATGACATTTAAATTTTTTTTTTAAATTTTAACAGTTTACGTTGTAAATATAATATGTACCTATTATCTGAAGATGACTATCGTCGAAAGCGCTCATAAATAAATAAATTATATTATACAAAAAAAAAATTTGGAATTGTTTTTCTATAATAAAAGTATATCTTATACTATTATATTTTCCAAATTTCTATACGTAAAATATTATATAAAATATTATTTTAGTTTGTCAGCAATATTATTGTATTTAAAATTTACATAATATGCATGTCAACTTCGACTTAATTTTCAAATACAGTACATTAAGTAAGTAAGTAAGCAAGTATTCAGAGACTTCAGCGTCACTACACGCCATATTACCGACCACCAGGTGGCGACATTTGTTTTTTTGAATATTATTATCTGTAATGAAATTGTTAAAATTTTTAAACTGTATTTTTTTAACCAAAACATTAATTTGAAGATATTTTCGTTATTAGAGACATAAATAATCTTCAAATTGGGGTATCAAACATTAATTTTGATATATTATTAAGAGAGATATTTCATACCGACAAAAACACCTTTGAGAAATAATATATATCGATATAATTGTACATCATATCAGCCAACGCTACTAAATAGGTCCCAATTTCGATATTAAAATGTGTTTTCGTCAAAGAAAATCGGATACAAATACCAATCAGTCTACCGCACGCTACATAGATTTTTTACAAGTCCCGCGTGGGAGCTATTTTTATCTTCCTTTCTTTCAACGAAGTTCTTTCATTGCCAAATAAAGTACATGTAGTGTTCCATCTTAGTGTCAGGAATAGCACAGTCACGTGACGTTTGCAGGATAAATTACAAGTTAAGGACAGTTTCTAACTAAATACAACAACTATAAAAGCTTATGCGACTCAAACCCTAGGGATAGGGACAAACACAATACTCTTAAATTGCATTTCTCAACTATACTTGAAAGAAAGAAGAAAATATAGACATGAATTAGTTGGAAGAAAACGTTTCTAAAAGTAACAGTTCTTAACTGATTTACAAAAGAGGTTATCAATTCGTCACGTATTTCTTTTCTGTTTGTTTAGCCATAACTGTTCGAGTAGTTAACCAGTTTGAAACATTTTAACATCATTTTTTATGAATACATATTGGTTCCATCTAATTTAAAAAAAAATCGATTCAGTCGTTTTTGATATATTTCAAAAAAAGAAGATTGTTTTAAAATATGTTATCTCATTTTCATGATATTTTTTCTATTTAATAGGACATACCTTCAGGGTAGTCTCACATAAATTTTATTTAAATCGGTTCAATAGTTTTTTTTAATAATTAATAATATTGACTCTACCAACAGTACTTAATAGAATATTAACAAAATAAAATTACTTGCAATACTGTTCAATATTTTTAAATGTCTTTTATATAAATAAAAATATTGAACAGTAATTTTATTTTGTTAATTAAGTTTTTTTAATAGTTTAGTATTAAAATATTAAGGAGGAAGACAATTAACAATGTGCAAACTAGATATTGCAAAGCCACTAAAAAGTAGAAAAAAAACTGAACTTCCTTTGAAGAAGTCACTAAGAAGCCTAAAGTAACAAAGTTTTTATTTTTGGCGTCAATTTAACAGAAACACGTACATATAGCTACTACATAAAACATTACAGTAATTAAATTGGCGTCGACTTAAAAACTGTTATTTTTCGCTTTTTATAGTAGCCTTTTTAGAAGGAGGCTCGTTTTTTTAAAAAGTTTTTTTCGATACATCATCCTGTGAATATTACTGTTAAGAAACGCCCAATGTTGACGTCACGTTATAACAATTCGACATAAGAAAAATATATTTATTTACTAAATTATAAATATTTTAGAGGAATTAGGATCAATGAAATTAAGGGGGGTTTCTACCTTGTTGGCCCGAAAACCTGCTGTTTTTTATGGATTTTTTTTCTGGAAAAGTATAATAGGTAAATGGATGAAATTTTCGCACAGTTGTAGGAAAAAATTTATTGAAGCTTTATAATTTTTTTCTCGGTGATCAAAGTAAAGGGGGGCAATGGGGGGTGTTCAGACACCCTGTATATTTTTGTTTTATTTAAATGTTGAATAATCTTTCAACCATTGCGTAACCGCATTTTTTATTTAAAATTAAATCTGTTCTTTTATAAAAATTAAAAATATTATTAAAACTTGCTTCGGCTGTACAACACCATTTTTTTAAGTTTAAATTGTATTTTTTGTAATGTATATTTTTTTGGTTGAAATAAAATAATTTGGTTGAAAGTTTAAAATTACTTTGAAAACAATACAAATCATATCAACATTTTTTGGTGCCGAAACCAGGGAAAGACGTGGTACATGTCTGTTTGGAACTAGTTATTCACAGAATCATTTGCATTTTGCGAAGTTTCGAATTCATTTACCAATGATCTTTCATCATCTCATCGAACCGACAATTCAAGTCATCAATTTCAACGAAATTGTACGCCATTTTGTCGTCAAGAAATTCAGTCAAGAAATTTCATTACATCACAACTCTGAACATCACAAACTTTCTGAAGATTTTGCAGTCGACGTCTTTGGTGAGTTCTTCTATCAACTTTGTCATTTTGACCTTTCATTAACCTTAATCCTGTTCTGCACATGCTTCGATTTACAAACTTACAATTTAAAAATTTAAAAATAATACGAACATTCCATTTCGACTATTATTATATCATCATATTCACGTATTCGATTTCATTTGATATAAAGAAAAATGCCAGAAACTGCTAGTGAATTGTCTGCACTTATTTTCAAAAGAGGCCAAATTAAGGCTCAACTTACGCGATTTAAAAATTTCTTCCAAGCTTACGAACATGAAGATGTTCTACCGTTAAAATTAAGATTAGCGAAATTCGAACCAGTTTGGACCGAATTTGAAAATGTTCAATCCGCGATAGAATTTAGAGATCGAACTGAAGCTCAACAGCTAGAACGCGAATCATTTGAATCATCTTATTTTGATTTAATGGCATCAGTTACGACTTTTATCAATGATAGAGCCAACACAACTGAATTAAATTCCACAAACCCACAATTAGCTTCAAAAGTAAAATTACCCACAATTTCGTTGCCTACATTTGCTGGGGAATATGAAAATTGGTTACCTTTTTTTGATACTTTTTCGTCTCTAATTGACTCTGATGATAGTTTATCAAACATTCAAAAGTTTCATTACCTACGTTCTGCTTTAAAGGGCAATGCAGCCGAAGTAATTAGCGCACTTGAAATCTCTTCCGATAATTATCTAGTTGCATGGAAATTATTAAAAGAGAGATTTCAAAATAAAAGAGCTATTATACAAAAGCATATCAGAGCATTATTTGAAATTAAACCGATTTTAAAAGAATCATCAACTTTGTTGCGGGTAGTATCCGATAATTTTCTGAAACATTTGAGTTCACTGAAGGCATTGGGTTTGCCAACTGACAATTGGGATGCTTTAGTAATTCATTTACTTTCCACAAAACTTGACAATCGAACCAAGCGTGAGTGGGAAACTTACATACATGAAACTGTTGAAGCTGATTTACCAACTTTCAATGATTTTTCTAAATTCGTTACTCAAAGATGTCAAATTTTAGAAGCAATTAATCAGGATCAAAATAAATCAATCACATCTACGTCACACGTTGTTACTCAGCCAACCTGTTTGTTCTGTAAACAATCACATTTAATTTACCATTGCAAAGAATTTCTTAAGCTTGATATTCCACAAAGATTGTCTAATATTAGAAAATTGAAATTATGTACAAATTGTTTGAAGGCAAAGCATTCTTCAAGTGATTGCTCTGCGGGGAATTGTAAAATTTGCCACAAAAAACATAATACTTTGCTACACCTTAACAATTCAAATTCTAATTCAGCAAATAATGTAGTAAGTAATTCGCAATCAGCATCTGCAAATGCGCAGGTTCGTAATGACAAAAATTGTCAATCTTCTAATGGACCTACTGACAATACAATGAACCATTCAGTTCCATCGAACTGCCATCATACTGCAAACATGTCCGATATTTTATTATCTACAGCTCTCGTCAAAATAATCGATTCTCGAGGTGCGTCTCACATTTGTAGAGCGCTTTTAGATTCGGGTTCTCAATCGTCATTTATCACTGAATCACTTTGTCAACAATTAGGTTTGCGCAAAATTAAAACTCAATTACCAATCTCAGGTATCAATCAATCTCGGTCGTTCGTGAAACATTGTGTTGAAGTTGTCATTTCATCACGTTTAAACGATTTTTGTTTAAATTTAAAATGTTGCGTTTTACCTAAAATTACACAAGATCTGCCTCTAAATAAATTTGATATCACTTCTATTAAATTACCGACTCATTTGCAACTCGCCGATCCTCAATTTAATATTCCTGATAAAATAGACTTACTGTTGGGTTCCGAATTTTTCTGGGATATTTTACAGGGTAACTCATTGCAAATAAATACCAATCATTCAATTTTTATGTTGCGAGAATCTAAACTAGGGTGGATTGTTTCCGGTAAACCATGTTCAGCGGAAAATCAATCTGCTACGTATTTCACAAGAATGTCTACAGTTTGTTTGTCTACTATATCACTCACTTCAAGTTTGGATGAACAGTTATCAAAATTTTGGGACATTGAAGATTGTTCAAATCAATCGTATCTCACAGTAGAGGAGCAACAATGTGAGACCCATTTTCATGAAAATATATACCGCGATTCGTCTGGCAAAACTGTTGTTAAACTCCCATTTAAAATAAATCCTAACCACTTAGGTAATTCATTGCAAACTGCTCTCCGGAGATATTATTCTCTTGAGAAGCGCCTTAATACAAGTCCAACTATTCAAGTTCAGTATTCAAAATTTATGCAAGAGTACATATCTCTTAATCATATGGAATTTGTTTCAAATTTAGATGAATTTAACATTTCCGAATCACACTGCTTTTTACCGCATCATCCAGTAATTAAAGAGTCCAGCACTACAACCAAATTAAGAGTCGTTTTTGACGCCTCTGTTAAAACATCATCTGGTTTATCATTAAACGAAATATTAATGGTAGGGCCAACCATACAAGATGATCTTTTTTCCATTGTATGTCGTTTTCGCAAATACAAATATGCTTTGACAGCAGATATCACGAAAATGTATCGACAGATAATTCTTCATCCATCAGACAGAAATTATCAATTAATTTTGTGGAGGGAGAATATAAATGACCCCATCAAAGTTTATCGTTTAAATACCGTTACTTATGGCACTGCGTCAGCGCCATATTTAGCTATTCGAAGTATTCAACAATTAGCACGCGACCAATGTCATAATTTTCCTTTAGCTTCACAGATAGCTTTAAATGATTTTTACGTAGATGATGTCTTAACAGGAGCAGACACTTTAGAAACTGCAATTGCCGCACGCGATCAATTAATTTCTATGTTTGCTACATCCGGTATTCAACTGCGAAAATGGTCAAGTAATGATCCAAATTTAATTATCGATTTACCAATTGAACTTTGCGAATCTCAAAAGGCAATAAATTTAGATTTAGATTATACAATTAAAACGTTAGGCCTTTCGTGGAATCCATCTTTAGATGTATATCAATTTAATTCGTTTACTTTCGAAAATACTGAAATCACAAAAAGAACTGTAATTTCTCATATTGCGAGAATTTTTGACCCTCTTGGTCTTGTTGGACCAACTATAGTCACGTTAAAAATTTTTCTTCAACAATTATGGAAACTTAATCTAAATTGGGATGATCCATTGCCAGTTGCTTTACAGAAACAGTGGTTAAATTACTGTAATCAGTTGACTAATTTATCAAAATTGCGAATTCCTCGATACATTCTCAGTGATTTTCAAGAATCAAAATTTGAAATACACGGATTCTGTGATGCATCCGAGCTTGCATATGGAGCATGTATCTATATGAGAAGTAAACATTCACATAAAATTAAATCAATTTTAATTTGCTCAAAATCACGCGTAGCTCCTATAAAAAAGGTTTCATTGCCTCGTTTAGAACTTTGTGGTGCAGTATTGTTGGCCAGATTAATGTCTAAAACAATTACAGCTTTGAAAATGACAATTGACAATATACATTACTGGACCGATTCTAAAATAGTTTTATCGTGGATAAATGCGCCTTCATCTAAGTGGAAAACATTTGTGGCAACACGAGTGGCTGAAATTCAGTCTTTAACAAAACAAAATTCATGGCATCATGTCAGTTCAAAGGAAAATCCGGCTGATTACATTTCGCGAGGTGTTCCTTCTGAACAATTGCAAATATTACGTAATTGGTGGTCTGGTCCTTGTTGGCTCAGTAACAACTGGGATATACCTTTAATAGATCATTATAATCAAAATCTTTTCGATATACCCGAGCAAAGAAAATCAGTCATGGTGGTATCAGTTTCAACAAACAATCTGCTATTTGATAAATTTTCCTCATTTCTTAAACTACAGCGTGTAGTTGCATATTGTTTTCGGTTTTACAATAATTGCAGAACTGATCGTAAATCTCAAAATTCATTGAACTTAACAGTTTCAGAATTAAATCATGCAAAAAATTGTTTAATAAAATTAGCACAAAATGACGAATTTTCGTCCGAACTACATAGTTTGAAAACCCAGACCAAAATTAATTCGAAAGGCAAATTGCTAAATTTAAATCCGTTTGTGGACGAACTTGGAATTATTCGAGTTGGTGGTCGTCTAAAACATTCAAACCTCGCATACGAGCAAAAATACCCTATTATTCTTCCTGCTAACCATATTTTAACGAAACTTATTATAAAACATAAGCATATTTTGCAACTTCACGCTGGTCCTCAAGCTTTGTTGGCAACAATTAGATTAAAATATTGGCCTGTGAATGCAAAAATTATTGTTCGACAAATAGTAAAACAGTGCATTACTTGTTTTAAAATTAAGGCTACAACGCCTCAACCCATCATGGGTGACCTACCTCTTCACAGAATTGAACCGGCACGACCTTTTGTGAACTGTGGAGTGGATTATTGTGGTCCATTTCAGATTTTACAAAGTTCAACTCGCCGTAAGATTCCTATAAAATCATACGCAGCAATATTTATTTGTTTTGCGACAAAAGCGGTCCATATTGAACTGGTTGGTGACCTCACAACAGAAGCGTTTATCAATGCTCTCAAACGTTTTATAGCCCGAAGAGGGAAGTGTGCCCATATATACTCTGACAATGCAACTAACTTCGTAGGTGCAAATCGGGAATTGGTAGAATTAAAACAATTGTTTCATGACAAACGCCATCAGAGTCAAATTACACATTTTTTAACCAATCAGTCCATAGTGTGGCATTTCATTCCACCCCGTTCTCCCCATTTTGGTGGTTTGTGGGAGGCCGCAGTTAAATCATTAAAATACCATTTAAAGCGTATAGTCGGCAGTACGTTGTTAACATTTGAAGAAATGATAACTTTGTTGGTTCAAATCGAAGCTTGTCTAAATTCTCGTCCGTTAACACCCTTATCGTCCGACCCCGATGACCTAAATCCCCTGACTCCCGGTCATTTTCTGATAGGAGAGTCACTATCAACAATTCAAGAACCAGATTTGACACCGCTGAACGCGAACCGTTTATCACGATGGCGTCGTATACAACAGTTGACGCAGTCATTCTGGAAAAGATGGTCGACTGAATATTTGAGTACGCTGCAAAAACGCTCAAAATGGACAAAACACGGTAACAGTGTGACAACCGGTACAATGGTGCTTTTGCGTGAAGACCACACACCGCCACTAAGTTGGATCTTGGGTCGTATTGTGGATGTTCACCCCGGATCAGACAATATTGTTCGTGTGGTGTCCGTCAAAACAGCACGCGGCATTTTCAAGCGTTCTACAGCAAAAATATGCCCACTTCCATTTGAAGAAAACGGCGAAAATGAAGTCAGCAAAGCGTCAACTACTTGAAAGTTCAGCATTCACTTTCAACGGGGGCGGCATGTTCAGACACCCTGTATATTTTTGTTTTATTTAAATGTTGAATAATCTTTCAACCATTGCGTAACCGCATTTTTTTATTTAAAATTAAATCTGTTCTTTTATAAAAATTAAAAATATTATTAAAACTTGCTTCGGCTGTACAACACCATTTTTTTAAGTTTAAATTGTATTTTTTGTAATGTATATTTTTTTGGTTGAAATAAAATAATTTGGTTGAAAGTTTAAAATTACTTTGAAAACAATACAAATCATATCAACAGGGGGTACCGAACAATGGCAGCAGGTCGGCGGCGACTCGTCCTCATGGTGGAAGTCCTAGCGTCCGTAAATGAAGTCCGAAACGCAAAATAAAAATATTTTCTTAATCTGTACACTTTTCCGCATCCGTGGTACTAGAACGAAGGAGAAGACATGAAAATTGCCAAAATTATGAGCTTTAAAAAAAAAAACGATTTTTGGCTCTTTTTTTGTTACTAATTATTTTTTTAAATGAACAATTTTTTATATGTTTAGAAGATTCTAGTACCACGGATGCACAAACTCCTGATGAAAATGTGTAAAAAATTTCATGACGATTGCTCAATTTTTGCGCCCTGTAGGACATCCACCAACTCGAAGAACGTGGTTTTGAGAAAAACGCGTTTGAAAATTTGAATTTTCACTGCAAAAATTTATGTTGAATTCCAGGGATCTCAATTTTTTAATGTTTCCATATTTCCATGTTTCATGTTTTTGGGGTCGCTGATTACGAACTGCCATCAAATTTGCAAAATGAATTTGTTGAAACAATTTTTATAAACAAATTTTTATAACAAATCATACATTTTGCAAGATGTACCGGTTTCGCGGCGGACCAGCGCGCTTGACACCGCTCCACCAAACGGCCAATAACTTTCATAATTTACCAGATTTTAACTTGAAAATTTAAGAGAGTATTCTTGAAACATGTATCTGTCTGAAAAGGCACAAAAAAAAAAAAAAACGATTTTTTTGATCCCACAAGGTAGAAACCCCCCTTAAAAGACAAATTATTATTTCACAACGTTTCGTATTAAATTAATACTTCATCAGGTGATCTAAAATAAAATAACAAGACAATTTAACAACCAATAATATTATTGGTTGTTAAATTGTCTTGTTATTTTATTTTAGATCACCTGATGAAGTATTAATTTAATACGAAACGTTGTGAAATAATAATTTGTCTTTTAATTTCATTGATCCTAATTCCTCTAAAATATTTATAATTTATTAACATCAAAAGGATCTGATATATACATTTTTCAATATATTTATTTACATTAGTCACCGTTGGGACTTTCCGAAACTTCCATATTGGCGTTGGCAGAGTTGTCAATTACTCTGTACAGTGACATGTTAAATTTACTGTGAAGTAACTGATAACTCAGCCAGCGCCAATCAGGAAGTTTCGGGTCTGAATCCCGACGGTGACTTATGTAAAAACATATTTTTTTTCTGATATTGAATTGTAACGTGGTGTTAACTATTGTTGTCTCTTGAGATACTAGTTGTTCGTTGAATAAACAGCTTAAATACAGTGTAAACTCTATATAGCGACGCTGAAGGGACTGCGCATTTTCTGGCGTTATAGAAAGTCGTCATTATATTAGCCCAGTCATATTTAACACTAGAAATCGCTAAAATCGCAATTAAACGGCTGGTTCTGATTTATTTAATATGTTGTTAAAACCACTACCAGTAGCGTATATCCAAGTTTGTAGCTTCGAAAGACCTGTGCTAACTTTGCAGCACTCGAAAAACCGCGAAATTTTCGCACATTTTTTGGTAGTCTCAATATAAGTCCTAAACTATGCGTTTATTATAAAATATTCTCTATACGTTTTTAAAGTAGACTAAAATTGCTACAATTTAAGACCAGAACCAGCTCTGTAGGTTCAATACTTACCGAGATACTGCTCTCCAAAAATTGATAATTTTTTTCAAAAATTGAAGTTTTAAGATTTGGTCAAATTTCGATCCCGATATCGGGGAAAATACTCATTTTACGGGTAAAATCATAGGACTAGATGTTGTAGCATATGTAATTAGCTTTAATTTATGCAAAGAACGACGTCTGTAAGTCATATAGTTTACTCACAAATCTTAAAAATACGGAGAGAAAGAAAAATCAATATTGTTTTACTATTATAGTATTATTTAATAAAACGAATTAAAATGTACAAACATTCGGAACGTATGATGCAGATAGTTGAGGTAAATACGGGATAGAGAATAAAACTGCAGTTCTTATCAATTTCGGCAACTTAGAAAGTATCTACAAACAGTAGGTGCTTTATAAGTTGCCGAAATTACTTGCTTTATAATGACATATGGTCGTTATTTAGAGTGGGTGTGATGCTACATAGAGTGTATCATTGTATGGACAACAAGACAAGCCAACCAAAGTCGAGTAATTTCAACGTTTTAAGGAGTTTGACGTTAAATCGAGAGACGTTACATGGATTTTACACTGTATTTAAATAATTTCAGTAAAAATTTACGGTTCGATAAAAGCTTCATTAGCCGTTACTCCCGCAACCTGTATCCCTGCTAGCTCATATTGGTTTTTAAAGAGTATTTATGTGTAAAAGTTGTTCAAAATTATTAGACAAATTTTTCAATTTTTAAACCTCTTTTAGTTTTAGGAGGCCATTTCTCGTAGATGAACTTGGACTGATTTTGCGATTTCGCCTTGAGGTCAGACCGTACTGAGCATGAAAAATTTAAGCAAAATCGATCTGAGCTCCAGGCAAGGTTCCCTCTGGCCAATCAGTGTAAGCGTGGGAATGACGTCAGCTGGCAGACCGTTTATATTTTTACTACCTATGATGACAATTGCAAACACATATATCATTTATATTTAACTAGAACTATGTAAATCTCTTAATTAAAACTTCCAATTTATTGCAAATAATATCAAATTGTCTTTTGATTTCTTTGACACTCGTTAAATACTCCCATTAAAGCTTATAAACAACAACCGTTGCACCGCAATCAATTGACAGGTCCGCCATATGACGTCATCCACCCACTACTACCCAACGGATCGAGACAACCTCTGTAATCTAGTAACCTTGGGCTCTAGGTAAAGATCACAGACAGACATTTTTTAGAAGCCACTTTTTTATGTTTGGGAGATTTGAAAAAGTGTAAGTTCACCTAAAACTTAAAAACGAATTTTTGCGTTCCCAAAGTGGGCAAAGTGGGCACTACCGTCCTTTGTGGGAGTTGCAGCGATTTATGAGACGCTTGTATCTTCAGAAGCAATTGGGTAGCGATGGATGTATAAAGAAAAAAGAAGACAATTTAAAAAAACTGTTCGGACATGTCTCATTTGTTGCGAAAAATATAGTTAAATAACTAATCGCGGAATTCTAGTAACACAAAAATACAGTCGACATTAATAAACTGACAACAACACATAAGACTCATTTTTCTCAGTTCTTATTAATGTCATTCGTATTTCTTATTTGATTTTAATAAATAATTTTATAATTTAACCGTCACGTCATCTTATTTACAACTATAGTTTTAACTTCTCGCTAAGAAAATTGAAAATTTCCAAAAATTGCGAAGTTATTGGCTTCGCCTCGATTTTCTAAATTCGGGTTTTCGTTAGTTTTCGACGAATTGAGGTTCTAGGAAGCAATTCTGACCATTTCCACGATCAAACTTATCCGCGGCAGGTATGATTGGCGTTACTTTCGTGATTCTTCTGTACATCAAAAATAGGTATATGATATGTCTGTGTGTGTGTAAACCTCTCATAACTTTTGAACGGGTGGACCGATCGAAATGCGGATTGCGGCATCTGAAAGGGTCTTGCTGAACTTAGATTTTCTGAAAATTGAAACTGATTCGGTCGCGTAGATTTTGAGAAATCTCAAAAATAGTTTTTTTTTTCAAATATTTTGAGATATCTTAAAAACTACTGTACCGATTAATTCCAAAATCTAATCAGCTCTATTCCTCATGAAACAACGTCGGTCGCCGCAAATCGCATCAAAATCAGTCCGTTCTTTCGAGAGCTATCGTCGGAGAAAAATAAAAAAAAAAAGTTTTTTCAAAATATCTTCTCAAATCTTCGTTAGATTAATTTTTTTGTAATAAATTGTTTTTTCATGTTTAAAAAGTGCATCGACTGCCGCAAACTGCACCTCGATCACTTGATTCGTTCAAGAGATATCGTTGATGAAAAATTTTGAATAAAATGTTTTTTTCAAAATATCTTCTCAAATTTTCGCTAGGTTGATTTTTTTATAATAGATTTTTCCTTGTGCTTGAAAAACTGTCTTGATTGCCGTAAACAGCATTTTGATCGGTTGATTCGTTCGAGAGATATTGTTGACGAAAAATTTTCAAAAAAACGGATGAACGGATTGAAAACAAATTTTGGGAGGATGTTTGGTATGCAAATATGACGAGCCTTATTGTTTTTGGTGGAAATCGACGCATGTGCAGAAGAGATATATCCTATAATGTTGTTTTTTGCATAATGATGGTATACTTTTTATAACGGTTTAATATTCTATACATTTTTCCAAGAAACTTTCGTAGAATTTTTTTTTCCTAAGTTTCATAATTTCGGAAATATTTTGAAAATAAAAAAAAATCAGATGTTCTTTTGTTCCGAAGATCTGTCAAAAAGATATTAGTTAGGTAGCTGACAAGCATGCTTTGATTAATTTTACGTTAAACCATATTATATAACTCATCTTTAAAGTTCAATTCCAAAATATGTAATAATAGAAATTAGTTTCACGGGTAATTGGAATAAAAAATCAATTTAAACACTTATTGATTGCAACGTTTCGTCTTTATTAAATCAAGACTTTTTCAAGCTCTGGAAATTTTTTTTTTTTTTTTTTACAAAAATTAACAATCATATAATAAAAATATAAAACCTTATAGATTAAATAATTTACTAAAAAGAAACAATAATGTGACTAACCTCAGCATGTTTAAATTATAATAAAACTATGATATAAAAGGCAATTTTGCATTACAAAGATCAATAAAATTGAAAATTGTAGAAAATAATATCTTCTTTTTTTTATTATTTTATTTATATTATTTTCACAGTCAACTACAATTATAGTATGACAGTTGCTCAGTTTAACTAATTTTCGTTAGAGGTCAGTATAATTATTAAAATTTTTTGAATTTAAATTAAATATACATCACAGAAAATTGAAAATTGTTTTTGGCACTAATCAAGTGATAAAAAAAATTAATTAGGAAATTTAAATTAATAATTTCAAAATTTTAATTTCTTTATATATATAAAATACGAAAATCTTTCAATTACTCAAATTAATCATTTCAAATTTAGAATGTCATTGTACACTAAACTTAAGTTTTTTGTATCTGTGCAATGACATTCTAAATTTGAAATGATTAATTTGAGTAATTGAAAGATTTTCGTATTTTATATATAATATAAAGAAATTAAAAGTTTGAAATTATTAATTTAAATTTCCTAATTTGTTTATTACTTGATTAGTGCCAAAAACAATTTTCAATTTTCTGTGATGTATATTTAATTTAAATTCAAAAAAATTTTAATAATTATACTGACCTCTAACGAAAATTAGTTAAACTGAGCAACTGTCATACTATAATTGTAGTTGACTGTGCAAATAATATAAATAAAATAATAAAAAAAAGAAGATATTATTTTCTACAATTTTCAATTTTATTGATCTTTGTAATGCAAAATTGCCTTTTATATCATAGTTTTATTATAATTTAAACATGCTGAGGTTAGTCACATTATTGTTTCTTTTTAGTACATTATTTAATCCATAAGGTTTTATATTTTTATTATATGATTGTTAATTTTTGTAAAAAAAATTTTTTCCAGAGCTTGAAAAAGTCTTGATTTAATAAAGACGAAACGTTGCAATCAATAAGTGTTTAAATTGATTTTTTATTCCAATTACCCGTGAAACTAATTTCTATTATTACATATTTTTGAATTGAACTTTAAAGATGAATTTATTATAATATTTCAAATGTCAATATTTATGAAGTTGGAATGGTCCTGTCACCCAATTGTCTGGAATTTTTTAAAGTAACTTTTAACAAACACCGTAGGCATAAGACAAATTTCAATAGATTGAAAATAACGGGAAGTTCCAAGGATGGCCTGCAGGGTCAACCGTTTTTCAGATTTTTTTAACTGTTCCATAGATATCTAGATACATAAAAGAAAGCAACTCTAGGGGGCGTTGGATAATTTTGTATCTGGAAAGGGGGCGGAAGGCCAAATAAGTTTGGAAATATATGGTCCACAAGAGCCGAAAGTTGAATTTCCTGCACTGCGTCCCATGATGCCCGAGGCGAAGTCGAAGGCATCGTATGTCGCGCAGTGCAGTAGTTTCAGCTTTCTCCTCGTGTGTACTATTTTTCTTCATACCATGCCGAAAGTACGCACTTTCGCCATTATATACAAAAACTAATTACTTTCAAGTGAGCAATGTTGAGATTATACCTAATGACACATGGATCTAATATTGTCCATGTAATAACAGCAGGTGGCTAACTACTACTGCCTACTGGAGAAAATGTAACCTGACAAACGACAGTATCACTTAACCTATCATTGCGCATCACAAAACTGTTTAGGTCCGCGTATACAGACGATATGCGAGTAATTCCAGCTGTGATTACAACAGTGCATAAGTGTTATACTTTCTGATTTAAAATCGAATCAGAAAGTACGTACTTTCGGCATGGTATGAAGAAAAAATATTGTCACTGAACGAACGTACATACAAATTAAGCATTAGTGTGTTCTTGAGACGAAAATATCTTTGTATATATTCACATTTTATTTTACTCGATGAGTTTATCGAAAACCTCTTTAATACTTAATTTTCAGAGAAAAAAAATATTCATTAATAAAGATGAAAAGAACTGAACGATTAACTACAAACAAAAAGCGGATTCGTTAAATATGAATAAAGATATTGTTTTTTTTTTGTGAAATACAAAAGTAATTATATTTTAATGAATGATTTAATAATTATAATTGTAGCTGGTACCGACAGCCGATCGATTCTCATCGGCGTGGCGATACAAAGCCCTCTGATGAAATTGTTGCTCGTCGCCAAATCAAAATGGTCGGCTATCGATGTCCTTCAGTTATAACAAACAAGTATTGCACGTTTTATAATTATGGCTTCAGCTATTTTAAAATTATGCCTTTTCTCGATATTTGTATGCTATGGTAACGCATTTTATCGATTTAGAATCACAAAAGATTTTCTGTTTGTGCGTAAATTGAAAAATAAAAAATTTTATGAATTGAACCAACGAGAATTCTTTGCCCATTGTTCAGAATTTTACAGAGATTCGTTTTTCAATATTTATCCAAGTCTAATCTTATTTGGTTGACATTTTATTGAAACTACCTGTAATTATAATATTTAAACTCATAACTAAACTAGTCGTATATAAATATATTTAAGCAGTAAATACAAAAAAAAAAAATGAATAAAACTCCAACTGATTTCAGTAATAAGGCTTCGCTGAACGCTAGTATTTCCTTCCTATCAACATGGTGCCTGGATTAAAAATGTCTTAATTTTCATGTATAATTTATAATATTTTCATTATTAGTGTAGGTATTTGTGATATGGCACACATGCTATTGGCGTCGGTCGGATGGCGGAACCTAGGGATCGGACCAAAATTGTTCAACGTTTCATAGCCTCCTGAAAAATTTGGTACCATTTTTGAAAATGTTTATAAATCGGTCATACAAAAATTGTTTGGTCTAAAGTAGGGCATCGTTTGCGCATGAAATTGTACATCCCCCTTTCGTCCCACATAGGGAGAGGGAGATAACTCTTGATTTTAAATGTAACTCCGTACTTTTTCTGGTGGGTTCCGATTCTTTGTAAAAAAATATGAAAATTTTGTCCGAAAATTTTTTCACGAGAATGCTTCATTCGCTTGTGAAAATTTATGCTGAATAAATGTTCCTGCGTTACTATTCACACGCGGGAAACTCATCTCACTAAAACTACGTTTCAAACAAAAAAAAATTTTGAGAGGGGTATCGTTCGCGCATAAAACTGACCCCCCTCCCCGCCTCGATGGGAGGAGGGAAGGTAACCTTTGATTTTTAAATCTGTACATCTAATTTTTCTGGCAGTTATTTTAAACTGCGTTTCATGTGCGACTTTATAGTCTATTTTTATTAAAAATGTTCTTAACATATACCTATTTCTACTTTGGAAGATACACACCTTATTAATAGCTTTTTTATCGAACGTTAAATGACAGATTCATTACTTTAATGACCAATTTAGATAAAATATTACTCAGGAAATTGTTGAAACATGTGAAAGGAAATGAAAAATACTTTGATGTATTTCTACGTATAGGGATTTCCACTCCATAATACGTACCCATATATCTATAGGTATAATATAACCTACTACTACTAATTTTTCAAAATTTCAAATTATTTCTGGCAGTCTGTTAATGTTTACAAATATTACGCTGTAAAAGTGATATCTATTCAATTTAACTATGAGTTTTTTTGACGTCCATTAGGTCATGAAATCGGAAAATAATGCCAACGATTATTATAATAAAAAAAAAAAACAAACTCGTGTCACAGTGCCAAACTCTGCCGACAATATAGTGTATTTGCTAATACAGTCAGCGTGATTTTATTGTTTTAGAGCAAAATAAAACATTTAACTCCTTTATATACCCCTTAAAATAACATTTTTTTTCTTAATTGCAATCAGCTACAGATACAATGTAATATTATAATCTGTAATAATTCTATTCTATTGTATCATTACCAATCGAACATCTACGCCAAAATAAATACATTTTTAAATAAATAACTCACTATCTGCAAACTAGTGTTTTTATAAAACTTTGAAAATCCGGTCCTGTTGTGATGATTTTTTTTTGTAATTTCAGTGGCTTTTTTTAATTCATACTAAATGATAAGATTTCAATTTTGAAACGATTCCTAGAATTTTTTGCTATTTTTGGACTCCAAAACCATTTTCAACCCCTAAATACAACCCATAAATTTTTGGATTAGGCTCATTTTAAATAGGTGGTGATGGATTCCAGCATGTGGGCCAAATTTTGTTAAAATCAACTCATTCGAAAGTAGTTGCCAAGCTGCTTAGATTGATGTGAAACGTCGAGAAATTTTGGTCCAACCTCTCGGTCCCGCCATTCGACTGATGCCAATAGTGTATGTGCCATATGACAAACACAGTAACAAAAATAACCACTAGAGAATTTATGTTCGATACTCTTTAAGCATTTGTTATTTGAATGGATAATTTAGATAACTATCTGAAGTAAAGGTTTATTTTAAGTATAGTGTTTAGAGAAGGAATTGAGTCAATTATTAAGAGGAACTGATTATATTTATTACTTTATTTCTTTACTGGACAGTCATGGCTTATTTTATTAGTAAATATGAAATTCTTACAGAAAGTGTTAAGCCATTTTCCATGTTATTTTAATGGGTGCTCAGCCTAGTTAAGTTCCAAACTCATATTAATTATCCTTGATCTTGATAATAAGCATAGTTGCTAGTGCTTACCAGCATAGTTTCTACAAACATGCAATGCATTCATATTACGGCGCTTTATCCACTAGATTAAAAGTAATCTCGTAATTAAGAAGAAAATTCACGATGTTTTCCACTTACGAATAATATGCAAACAAAACATTATTTTCTTGTTTCACTTTAATTACCTACGTTAATATTTTATGTTTCTGTTTATATGAAACTTCGAAAAAATAAATTATTTTTCTTCATACCATGCCGAAAGTACGTATTTTCTGATTCGATTTTAAATAAGAAAGTATAACATTTATGCACTGTTGTAATCACAGCTGGATTTACTCGCATATCGTCTGCATAGGTGGGCCTAAACAGTTTTGTCATGCGCAATGATAGGTTACATGATACTGCCGTTTGTCAGATTACATTTTCGCCAGTAGGCAAGTAGGCAGTAGTAGGCAGCCATCTGCTGTTATTACATAGGCATGATTAGATCCATGTGTCATAATGTATAACGTCAACATTGTTCATTTGAAAGTAATTAGATTTTTTATATAGGTATATTGGTGAAACTGCATACTTTCGACCGGGTATGAAGAAAAATAGTATCCACCACACAAGCAGAAAGCTGGAAGTCCTACACTGCGCGACATATGATGCCCCCGACTTCGCCACACGGGCATTATGTAGCGCATTGCACGAAATTCAACTTTCGGCTCTTGTGGTGTAATACACCATTTAACAATTTTTTGCTTATAATTTCGTAAGCTAAATAATAACTAATAGAACGAGACAGCGTAATCTATTAACCTTGAATTAAGTCATCAATGATAAGACATGTCAATTTCATTTTTGCAGCACTTATCGTTTAGGAACTAAAGAGTTATGACAGACAGACAGACAAAAAGTGATAACAGTAGAGTTATCTGAAAAATTTGGTTACGAAACCCTGAAAATTACTTAATTAAATATAATTTGATGGTATTCAAAACTGACGCGTTTATATATTCACGACTATCACGAAAAGGCGAAAAGGGTAAAAGGGTTACATTTACGTAGACTAATCTGACATGGCTATATATATGTCGTAGCTAAATTGTAAGTTTAGCGGCTTTACAAAGCGAATCGTTTAATATAATACGATCCTCTTTTGTACAAAGTGTTGACACCTTGAGAATTTATTTTCCCCTAACCCTAAAATGAAAATCCCCTAAAAACATAGTTTTCAAAATATTTTCCCCTACATTTTTAAAACTGAATATTTGTTATAAATAATAATAAATTATTTTTAAAATGTGCATCATTTAATTAAAAATTGAATAACATTAAAATAGAAACAATTTTTAAAAGAATACATTTTATTCTTATATTATTTTAATGCAATAGGTATACATTATAAATATTACCTGAATGTCAAATAAAATTCTTTTGAATCAATTCAATCAAAATGAATTGTATTCTATTGGTAGTTTATTGCGTAAAAATGTATTATGTGTTAACAAATAATAAAACCCTAAAAAAATGTATCCCCTAAAACTTTCTCATTTGCAAAATATCCCTAAATTTAGGGGAAAATCCCCTAACTTGGCATCACTGATTTGTACAAAAAGCTAACATTCAGTCAATTTACCGGTTTCAGTTCCAGAACACGATTAGTTCAAAGATAAGCCGCCTTATGAAGCGGTTGGAAATCGTCAAAAGTCCCGATTCCTACCATTTGAGACGACAGTTACCAAAAATTCTAAGATAAATATTGTAAAATCAAGGAGTCATTAATACATTACGGAATATTCGTGAAATGAAGCTTTTTCACGAATATTCCGTAATATTTCACGATTCCTTGTTTTTACAATATTTATCTTAGAATTATTGGTAACTGTCATATACAAATCATACAATGAAATTGTAGTAAAAAACGATAATGTTCTTGTTCACATTATTTTTTATAGTGTCTGTCATAATGCTTTTATTAAGAAGTTAACATTTCCTCCGATTCACAATACGGCTAAACGTGGATAGGCGCATAGTAAAATGTGACGTGAGCGTTAATTAACTTTTTACAGAATAGCGCTGTTGTATTAAAAGGTTAGCAGCTTTATTATGCGGCTATATTTACAATCTGGCTGCGACGTATACATATAAAATTAATCTCGTAAGAGCAAAACTTTTGCAGGTTTTTTGTCTATGGTGTTTCAGAACATACATTTAATGTCTGTATTTGCAGAATAAACATTCTGTAATATTATTTACATTGTAGTAGACGGACTTGAAAAAGTTTTAGAGTTTCGTAGAAACTAGAAACCCTTAGGCCCTTCGCAAACGGATCGGCTGTTTTGCAATCTGAGATACAAATTGTTTCAGGATGCCATTATTGTGCAATTGCTTTATGTTCTTTGTTTGTATCTAGGTACATGAGCGTGACTGAATCTGGATCAGTCGTGTTTCATAGGGCATCTAAAGATTTACAGCTAGAATTAGTCAAGATCGTTGGTTCTACTTTACAATAGAAAAAATTCGCTACAGCATGCAACCATGCAACTGCAAATATGGTAACACACGATCCATTTGAAACTAAGTTCGTGTTTCTGTCAATCCATGTGCATTCTCCATTTCTTTTTTTTTTCAATTAACGGAATGGTCTCTACTCTGACAAGTAATTAGCCAGGGCTAATTTGAAGTGAAGAGTTCCCCATTCTCTGACGTACGAAATGTCACAAAACGATCGCTTGAAACTCAATTTGCAAAACAGTCGATCCGTGCGCGGAGAGTCCAGTTCCCATCAGTGCGTCCATCCATCTGTCTGAATGTATGTCACAGCCCTCCCCCATCCTTGTATTTATACACCTACAAGTCGCTCCCCGCGGCTCCGCCCACGATTTTAATAGTTAGGATTGTTTCATTACTCACTCACTCCGTTCATTCGCTCAAATTTATAATTATTTGTTTCACTACTCACTCCGTTCGTTCGCTCGAATTTATAACTATTTGTTTCATTACTCACTCACTCCGTTCGATCGCTCAAATTTATAATTATGTGTTTCACTACTCACTCACTCACTCCGTTCGTTCGCTCGAATTTAAAATTATTTGTTTCATTACTCACTCACTAACTTCGTTCGTTCGCTCGAATTTATAATTATTTGTTTCATTACTCACTCACTCACTCCGTTCGTTCGCTCGAATTTATAATTATTTGTTTCATTACTCACTCACTCACTCCGTTCGTTCGCTCGAATTTATAAAAATTTCAAAAAATATTTCAAATACAAAAAGTAGAGAATAATTTTGATCAGAATAATTTTAAACATTAATTAAATTATTTATAATTATTTGCAAATTAATTATTTGACACTTGATATCAAAATGTTTCAAAGTTTGTTGTTGGTAACCAAGGCAACCAACAATTCGTCCATGGCCTGTTATATCATAGAATATAGCAGGCCATGGACGAAATCCGGCAGGAATCTAACGTTTTTCCGGGATAAAAAGTATCCTATTATTTAATCCAGGTAATAAACTATCTGTGTGCCAAATTTCATCTGAATCCGTTCAGCCGTTTTTGCGTGATAAAGTAACAAACAGATAAATAAACAAACAAACTCACTTTCGCATTTATAATATGTATAGGATAGGATAGGATTACGATGACACTTGGCATACGTATGTATATTGATGGCTCAAAAAACAGAAATTAGATTTTTGAAAAACTATTATTTTGGAGCCTATAGAGTGAAATGTCTACTCACTTTTTGTCAGTTCTCCCACTGAGTTGTGTGTCTCTAAATAGGTCCCCTATAATGGAGCAAAACATGTTTTAGGACCTTTTAATTTTAACCCTTCATTCGCGTGATATTTGTTTTTGAAGTCATTTTCAAAGTATCGTGTTCTTTTTCCTTATTTCTGAACTATCGATGCAAAATATCTGAAAAAATCCTGAATGTAGCTTTAGTGCTCCCGCGCACTAGGCAGCCTGGTTGTGGCAGCCAGTTCGACATGTGACGGCTCATTGGAGCTCGCGCACTAGGCAGCCGAAAATTCTTGGCTGCGGCAGCTATTAGAACACGCTAGATTTGCACGGAAGTCAACTGTCTGCGCGATAAGCAAATTTATGTGACTGTCTTCAGTCTTGGAGCATTTGTAGTAGCCAGACACATTTTGCTTTCCGAAACGAAGAATCGGTATGGAGAATTTTATACGAGAATCGAAAGTCGAAAAGCAATCTGGGATATATCTTCTGAAGAATTCAGTGATGTTGAAGAGAAGGAAATGGGAGGAAGTCAGAATTATAAGTGGTGGAATGTAGCAGAAAATGAAAAGAAAGAAGAAATGCTGAACAATTATAGTATCTTTGACGTTCATCTCGCTCGACTCAACGATCACGATTGGCGCTTTTAAACTGGCTAGCGCGCGGGGGCCTTTAAATTATAATACTTTCAACGCAACTTATTAACAAACTAGCGGCCCGGTTCGGCTTTGCCTGGAATAATAACCGTATTTGTTCGGCGTTGTTTTTTTATTTGTTATTAACCGTTTACGCCGCAGCGGAATCTCTCGAAAGGAATAATTTTTCCCGTTTCTGCAACATTTTTCATCGATGCTCCGTTCCTATTGATCGTAGCGTGATATTATATAGCCTATAGCCTTCCCCGATAAATGGACTATCCAACGCAAAAATATTTTTTCAATTCGAACCAGTAGTTCCTGCGATTAGCGCGTTCAACCCAACAAACAAACACTCTTCAGCTTTATAATATTCGTATAGATACAGTAGCGACAATAGTTAAATTTAGATATTTACTACGAAGCCCTGTCATGTTCACCGGGAACACGCGCTTGGCCAGTTTTTCTTTTAATAAATTGGGTTTTCCTTTCCTCGCTTACAGACATAATGCGAAGTGCCTGATAGCAAAATAAACGAGTTCTGATATTTTAATTGAGTTATAAACGCAGCTAACGTTGCTTGTGTATTTGTGTTCTCACAATATATGAGTCATTCATTATCTGGGATTCCCCAAGAGATATCTGTTACTTTACTCCAATGTCACAAATTAATGATGAAATCTGCCGCTTTTCATGTATCTCTAGATAATTTGTAGTTGTCTGAAATATGGTTTGATACATGCCGAGTAAAATTATTAACAGAATTGTTATAAACATTCATTGTTGCAATGCTAAATTAGAAAAATTATTTTTTTATTCACTGTCACCGTCGGGACTCAAACCCGAATCTTTCCACTTTCGCGGCGGAATGAGTTATCAATTACTCTATGGTGCGATATCTTAACAGTTAATTCATCATAATAAAGCAATTGTAACATTAAATTCACAACATACCAGAGCTGATTTTTTTTAGCTAGGTAACGCTAGATAAGAACCATCTCAGTAGCGAGAGTTATGAATGAATCAAGTAAATTTCCGTTTTTAATTTTTAATCATTTATCAAACCTTAGAACATAATATGTAATTCGAAGGCAGATATAGGGGCTATGGCCAAACCTATGTTGTCATATGGAAATTTTTTAATACGAAATAATTCCGTAAACATTTAATATGTAAGATATATGTTAATTCTGCAAAGCTTCAGAACGAGCTATATAATTATATAGCTCGTTCTGAAGCTTTGCAGAATTAACATATATTTTATTTATTAACAGAATTTTATAAGCAGATTAGCCTTAAGTAACATGCGACTTCATTCGCATTCATAGTGGTTTTGACAAAAATCTAATTTTAGCCGGATACAAGGTGCTTTATATTTTAATGTTGAATATTATTGATTTTTTTAAAATTATTCTGAACGGTATTTTTCGTGATAGGGTAGGAGAACAGTGATTTTTAAGGGATTTTTGGAAAAATATTGCAAAAAAATTACATTTAGAAAACGAACTAGATATTTTTAAATTATATAATATAAATATAATGTAATTATACAAGTAAGTGACATTATTTTAATAACAAACATCAGCGAGTTAACAGTTGCTCATCGCTGTATCATTACGTTCGAGATTTTTGGAAGCACCTCCAATAAATAGCTGATTTTCACATCATAACAAGTATATTTTTAATAAACTATATTAATGTATGTCGATTGGGAACCTAACTTAGTCGGTATCACCTTTTATTCTCGAGATGTCGTCTTAGAAAGAAATGACCACGCACGTACGTACATACACACACGCATACATCTTTTTAAAAAGAGTGCAAAAATAGTGACGTGACCTCGAAATATATTTTTTTTCGATTTTCGGACCTATTAGAATATCTTTCCAAGATACTGGGAATAAAAAAGTCTATTTCTTTAAACTGTTCATTTTAAATCGTCAAGTAAGAAATTATACTCATTTTTTAGTTTTAATTTGCAAAAAATTAAAATCATAGAAGCAAATCGGTGCCCAAATTCAGTTATTTTTTCTGAAGACGAAACGTGAAATATAGTCGTATATTTGCGATGCCGGTATTTCCAATTGAAAAGGAACATTTTTATTTGTCAGCAAAGGATGATTCAAACCGTCATATTTCAACTCCTCAAGCGACAGATGAGAGGAAAAAATGTTTGAAAATTGTACTTTCAGCGGTTGGTGAAAACTGATGCTTATGATCTGAAACAGCGGCATTCTCTTTTATCAATGCAATGCTGACTTTTGTAAAATCACGTATTTTCAAAATTCAGACAAAGTTAAGTATAAAAATCGATCGAAAAAAATATTGAATTACAACCATGTTACTTGTAAATGATTACTTATGATGATATCACAGAGAACATATAAGTTGAGCTAATATTGTTCGTTTTAGAACCCAGACTCCAGACCGTCAAAAGTTATCACTGTTCATTCAGCAAGTTCATGATGAACAAAAGTCTCTGATAACATGCAGAGGTTTTTTTCTGGGTCGCTACTCGCTGATTAATTTTTAAGTTTCTTGTGACCGAATATACAGGGAGTCTCAACCGACGTTGGCTTACATGGGTAACTTTGTTATTTGTGGGGATAGAAAGTCGGTTAGATGGGCAAAGTAGTGCAGAAACTGTGCTCATTAACGTCCCGTCGAAAACACAATTGAATTTTGACACCCTATAAATTTATTCAGAAAATAGCGAAAATTGCCATTTATGAAAACTGGCCATAACTTTTTTATTTATGAAGATATCTGAAAAATTTCATAACCATTTTTTGATGAATGCTTAAGATCTTTTCAGTGGCGTAGGTTTAATTTTTTTATTTCCACCACATAATGAGATATTGACTTGAACTTTGGTTTTCCTTATGGATGCCATTTTGGATTTTAAGATATTCGAATTTTGTTTATTTTTCTGAATAATTTGATAAAACATATCCTATATTTAAACGAATCAAAAGCTATAAAACTGACCAGAATAGCTTTTTGACGTTATCCATACAGATCAGAGTGTGCCGTGTAAAACAAAATTTGTTGAAACAAATACATACCGACAGGTTAGCAATTTGTCAAGCGATCGCTATAGTTTTGCTAATTCATTTTATTTGATTTACTCTCTAAAATGGCTCAAGCATTTTGAAATTTGGAGAAAGAGGCTATTTTTGCGCATACATTAAGCGTAACAAAAATACCATGTGGCTCCAGCAGAATACTTGAACCTTTATACTAATTCAAAAACTTTTAGGTATAAATTTTTACCATCCAAGCTTCACAAGGTCATAATTCACATTTCAAAATTTAATTATATTTTTTTGTTTTGAGTTCAAAAAACATATTTTTGGAAAAAGGCTGTGCGTGTGTTTGTCTGTGAGCACGGTACAGGTTAATGGGCGGATTGAAACCAAAGTTTGGTAGAATACTTAATATGCAAATTATTGATATTTTTTTAAATAAATTTGATTTTTTAAGGTAAGAAATTTTACATCAGCCAACTTAAATTTAAATGATATTTTTGATATTGTAATTATGGTTGATAAAAATATGAACGGTTCGCCACGTGACGTCATTCCCGCGATTACGCTGATTGGTCAGATGGAACGAGGCTACATCAGTAATCTAATAGTTTTTGACTGAATATAGCACATAATTGCCATGAAAACTGTAGAAAAATTAAATGCTAAAGGGCGAGAGTGGGGAGTCGGTTGTAAACGCGAGGAGAAATGGATAAAAGCGCTGCCCTGACGAGTAGCGACAAAGTTACTGAAACGGGTTTGGTTTTTTTCTGAATAGTTATAATACCCGTTCATTGCGACCTGGCCAGTGAACGATATTTTATTAAACAATCGTTCCAGATAATGCGTTTGGCAGGAAACATACATACACAACGATATATACAAAAGCGATAGAGATGTCGGTTAAGTACCTGTACGTGAAGGGAGTGAGAGAGAGTGGTGTAACGACACGGGTAGAGAGAGAGAGTAAAAGTGGAAGGTGATGATAATAAAAATGCGGGTAGATATTACATGCTGCTAGTGTCCATTCGCAATGTAACTGTGTTATAAGTGAAACATTTTTTTTTAAATAGGGATCAAGAAATTAAAAAAACCCGGGTCGCAGTGCCAAAACCCTGCCGATAATATAGTGTATTTGCTTATACAGGCAGTGTGGCTTTATTACGCGAACTTAAGTTGGTTTTTGGGCAAAATTAAAAATTTGACTCCTTAATACACCCCTTAAAATAACATTTTTTTTCTTAACTGCAATATTATCAATCTAACTTCTACACCGAATTAAATACACCCTTCAATAAATAAGTCACTATCTACAAATTAGTGTTTTCAAAAAATTTGTAAGTCCGGTCCTGTTGGGCCGATTTTATTAAAATTTTAGGGACACTTTTTAATTGCTACTAATGGGTTAAATGTCAATTTTGAAACGATTCTGAGAATTTTTTCGGTATTTTGGGACCCAAAAACATTTTTCCACCCCTAAAAACTACCCTTAAAATAGCCCGATTACGCCCATTTTAAATAGGCTTCTGGCGGTGATGGATTTCAATACGTGGCCCAAATTTCGTTAAAATCAATTAACTCTTTCGAAAGTTATTGCCCGTACACACACACACACACACACACACACATATATATATATATATATATATATACAGGGCGTCTCACCGAACGTTGGCTAACATGGGTAACTTTGTTATTAGTGGATATAGAAACTCGGTTAAATGGGCAAAGTAGTGCAGAAAATTGGGCTCATTAACATCCCGTCGAAAAAACAATTGAATTTTGACACCCTATGAATTTATTCAGAAAATAGTGAAAATTGCCATTTATGAAAACTGGCCATAACTTTTTTATTTATGAAGATATTTGAAAATTTCTTTAACCGTTTTTTGATAACTTTTTAAGGTCTTTTCAGTGGCGTAGGTTTATTTTTTTTATTTCCACTACATAATGAAATATTGACATGAACTTTGGTTTTTCTTATGGACGGCATTTTTGATTTTCAGATATTCGAAATCTACTTATTTTTCTGAATAATTTGACATAGCATATCCTACATCTAAACCAATCAGAAGCTACAAAACTGACAAAAATAGCTTTTTGGCGTTATCAAAGTGTGCCGTGTAAAACGAAATTTCTTGAAACAAATACATATCGACAGGTTAACAATCTGTCGAGCGATCGCTACAGTTTTGCTAATTCATTTTGTTTGATTTACTCTCTAAGATGGCTCAAGCATTCTCAAATTTGGAGAAACAGGCTATTTTTGCGCATACATTCAGCGTAACAAAAATACCACGTGGGCTCAAGCACAATACTTGAACCTGTATCCAGAAAGGCGACAGCCTTATTCAATAACTTTTAGGAACTTAAATAGAAATTTAAAGGTATACGGTTCATTTTCAAAGAAAAAAGGCAACATTCAACACTGTGAAGAAGAATTAGGTTTAGCAAACGTTGAAATTAATGGAGAAAAGTTTCTAAAAGTTACTGAATAAGGCTGTCGCCTTTCTGGATAAAGGTTCAAGTATTGTTCTTGAGCCCACGTGGTATTTTTGTTACGCTGAATGTATGCGCAAAAATAGCCTGTTTCTCCAAATTTGAGAATGCTTGAGCCATCTTAGAGAGTAAATCAAACAAAATGAATTAGCAAAACTGTAACGATCGCTCGACAGATTGTTAACCTGTCGATATGTATTTGTTTCAACAAATTTAGTTTTACACGGCACACTTTGATAACGCCAAAAAGCTATTTTTGTCAGTTTTGTAGCTTCTGATTGGTTTAGATATAGGATATGCTATGTCAAATTATTCAGAAAAATAAGTAGAATTCGAATATCTGAAAATCAAAAATGCCGTCCATAAGAAAAACCAAAGTTCATGTCTGTGATTGTCAGCATGGCTAGTTGAATTACCCACGCTAAATTTTGCATATAACAACGTTCTCTATACAAACAAAGATGGCATAAACATTATTTTAAGATGTTTAAACAACTCACGACAATGATCTCTGTAACCAACGACGTAAGCTATTAAGCCTATTATCCTCATAGCTTTTTTTGTAATTTGAAAATTTTTATGGCATGGGGAGATCCACCCCACAAAACAATTCCGTACTGGATGATATTATGAAACATGCCATAGTATGCCATAATAGTTGCCTCCGTAAATGCAAGACCAGCGATTTTCTTTATTGCAAAGTTTTAGATAATTTCTTCCTTGAAGTTGATGTGGACTATCCAGTTTATAGATGGATCTAAATATATTCCTAAAAATTTAATGATGTATAATAATGGGTCATTTTAAGGATGATTTTTAGGGGTTCAAAAATACTTTTCTTCACTGCCGTGTGCACTGTGCATGTGTTGCATAAACTAAATCGCGTGCAAAAAATAATTTACTAAATATTTCATATTTTTACTGAGAATACAAAATTAAAATTCCGACACCCTTCGGAATAATTCAAGGTCGATATCAAAAGTTCTAAAAAAATTTCATAAAAAAATAGTCATTCACGTCTGAGACAAAAGTCTCTAGAATGCCGTTTCTATTCGAAATTTTACAAGAAATATAGGTTTTCAAAACGGTTTCGTTACTTTTGGGACATCTTTTGTATAACAGGTATACCAATAATGTTAATATCTATAACGTGATATACCGACATCATTCAATAAGAAAATGTTCATTACTTATAACAGAAGCAAGGTGCTCCGTGGAAATTGCTTTTTTTTTGTTGAAAGAAAATTGCATTTAGAAAATTTTGCATAATGAATAATGAGGTTCTTAGACGATGTATAAATCTTTTCATTGTATGAAAATGTAATTGCAAAAGCTTTCCTTTTATTACATAATTGGAAATGAGTTCTGCTTTTAAAATAAATCTAATTAGTTTTCTATTAAAGTGCTTAGTATAGAAAAAGTGAACATAATTTTAAATGCTAATTAAATTAAGAAGCTTTTACTCGGCAAGTTATTTAATTATTAACTCAATGTTCGATTTACGCGGAAAACAATTAAGTTGTGCGAAGGCTGACGTTCCTACAATTGGTTAGTTTTATTATATACGTAACTTCAATCTGGTGCAAAGCTGGTGAAAGAAAACTTCGTTACGTGTGTATGTCGAATATGAATTACGAATATTCTGTGACTTAGAACTGATTAATGCATCTCTTCTCAACCTGGAGGTGATGATCCCCCCGGCGGGGAGGGGTTGAATTCAGAAATATGGGAAGTTGAAACGATTCGTTATTAAATATAAAGACAGATAGTTAATAGATTATTCTTTTTTCACAATCCGTAAGCGTATTGTAACAAAAATGTTCTTTGTGGTGGTTTAAAACTGATTTATTTTCAACAAACGAAATGAACTAAATGTATTTCTCTAATAATTAAATAAACTAAACAATGAAACATAAACGGATTCTGATTAATAATAACGCAACAATAACTATTTACACAATACACTACTTTACACACGCACCGAAATTTATGTAATAATGCTATTTATGTCTGATGTCCGCCGCGTGACCGCTTCTACTAAATGACTGTGCTCTGACTGAATGAATGTCGCGCCCCATTTATAGGTGCGTACATTCCGTTCTCGATCATTCCAGAAACTTCTATTCAAGTTCGAGAAGCCTCTGTCATTTCCAGTGGCGTAACAATTGGGGGCGCGTTACAGTAAGAACACGCTCGCATTTAAAAATAAAAAACAATTCTTCATAGATCACGATACTGAAAAAAGAATATTATCGTAAGGCGGTCGCAAAGTTTTTTACTTAACTTTTTAGCTACTTAGAGGGTCGCGGTTGAGAAACTATGGATTAATGTATGGAAATAATTTCACCTTTGGTTCATCCATAACTTTTACTGTTGTGAAGGTTCATGTTTAGCGTTACCTAAAATAAAATTAGTTCTCGCATGATGTGAATAAACAGTTACACATACCCTTTAAATATGAGAAAAATTGATTGTTTGGATATGTCACTGTTGAGTAATTGATAACTTATTCCGCGGCGGTAATGGAAAGATTCGGGTTTGACTCCCGACGGTGACAGTGCTTAAAAATATTTTTTTCACATACTTATTACATTATAACAATGAGTGTTTTCTAACAATTATAGTAAACTGTAGTTATCCTGCAGTTATTGATAATAACAATTATCATTAGATTAAATAAATGTATTAAACTGAAATACGACATAGAAATGCAATCTTGAAGTAGTACGTCGAGGAGCACACAATTCCATGATTCGGGTGTACAACAAGTTACTAATAAACATAAAAAATATATTGAAAAATGTATAATCAGATCCTTTTGATGTTAATAAATTATAAATATTTTAGAGGAATTAGGATCAAAGAAATAAAAGACAAATTATTATTTCACAACGTTTCGTATTAAATTAATACTTCATCAGGTGATCTAAAATAAAATAACAAGACAATTTAACAATCAATAATAAAACAAATAAATAAATATTAAACATACCTTAATTAATTGTCTCAATAACTAAATTTAATTCAATTATCTTGTTATATTATTTTAAATTATCATAACAAATCAAAATTTTAAGATATTACAATTCATACAGAGTGACAATTTGTTTTATAATAAATAAACAAATAAAAAAACGTAAACATGTTGAAAATGGAACATACTGCCTTGGCAAAACATCATTTTAGTACAGGACATACTTTTAAATTTGATAAAGTTAAAATATTACATATAGAGTCTAATCAATTCAAAAGGAACATAAGTGAAATGATCTGGATTTATCTGAACGATTCAATAAATTTAAAAACTGACACTAATAACTTAAGTTGTTTATATAATGGTATTTTGGATAAATATAAAAAGTTGATAAAGACAACTTAAGTTATTATTTATGTTATTAATAATGAAATTAAATTGATATTTGAAAATATAAAGTTTAATATAATGACTGAGATTGACGCATATATAAAATTATAGTAATGAAATTTTGTATAGATACAAATTAGTTACTACGTAACTATTGTGATTAACATAAACTGTTTATTTGTTTATTTATTATAAAACAAATTGTCACTCTGTACATAGATCAAATAATTACCAAGATTAACAACCTTATGGAGGTATCCAAGCCAATAAATGGGCCCGTTCTTAGGGGCGCCACCATTAAACGGGCACATGAACTAAGCGCTGGATTCGCGGCCAACTCATAGACATAGAAAAAATTAACTGTACTATAGCGACACTAATATTCCCACACATAAACTAAATTGTTACTACTCGAACTCCATAGTTTATAAGTCGCGATAACAATTTATAACCGGAAGTCACACCCGTAGACTACTAAAAATAAAAATATTTGTGCCAAAAACTGACACTTGAACATTTTTTCCACAGTTTAATATACGATATATATATAACAAATTTTTGTTATAGAAAAAACATTTGACATTGATAAAAACATTTTAAAAGATAAATGGTATAACTTTTTTTCAAATCCGTTCAAATTTTTTATTAGAAATTTTGAAAATCATATATCAAAATATTAACATAAAGTCGTAATAAATCATCACAAATTAATAAAAGAAAAGTCTGTAAATAATATTTATTTTATCATAAAGAAAAACTGACTGAAATATAATATTTCAATTATTGTTGGAAAACAAGGGTTTCAAGTTTTGCCAAATTTTCTGGTTTTTTTTTATTATATCGTCGGCGACACAAGAAAAACTCGTAAATCAATTTTGTAAAATTTTACAGTAGATGACATTTTGCCATTGAAATATTTATTATTAACCAACAAATATAAATAGCAACCCGAGATACATTTCAAATTATAAAAGTAAACCTATAGGTTTGCTATTTTAGTAGTTTTCAAGTTTTATATACAAGAAAATGACTTTATCTGGAAATAATGGACTTACGAGTTTTACGAATTATAATATGGGTTTTTATGAATGGAGATACAAGGAATTTATGCAAAGAATAGCAAAATAGTAATAATTTTATATTATGAGGAAGGAAAATTTTATTAACATACATAATTTTTATACATTAACAACATAACGTAGAACATAACAAAGATTCTTAGATAATTGTATAAAAATTTCAAGAAACAAAACTTCATAAATACATAATAATAACTAATATTGAAAAAAAATATACATTTAATATGCATTAAAAACAAATAAAATTACAAGAAACGAATTTTTTTAACGCATACAAAAAATTCATAAACAATACTAGAGATTTTCAGTGTAATAACGTAAAATAAAAAAATCCTTTCGTATTTAAAAGTGCATTACAAATCAAAGAAAATTTCAGGAACTTAAAAATGGTAATTTATTTATGGGGTATATTGTCATAAAATGTATGGTAATCTTTTTCTAGGGTATTTTTTAAAATCTGTAAATGATTATACTTTTCGTTCTTGATAGGAAGTCTGTCTCCGTAAAGTGCAGGCAGTTCCGCAAAAGGTACGGCTGTAATTTTATTTATTCGAAGAGGTAGGTCTTTCCATTCATCTTTAAATCGAAGTTTATATTGAACAGTTCCGTTAGGACTATATTTTAAAGCTCTGAGATCTGTTACTGTGGGATCGCCAATTCTTTTCCCGGGCGGATTGATGTCAAGAATTTTAAACCACTAAAATTTTTGAAAAAATCATACGAAAGATAAAACACTTCATAAGGCTTTGGCAGACGTCGAGCTGATTTACAAATGCTTATATAATCTGCAGGTACGTTTATATTAACACCTTTCAGTTTTCTTTCAATTGTACTATGCATGGCATCTACTTCCATCTGCGTGTGTCCGCGTTCGAGATACTTTTGGATGACTACTAGATCATTAGCAACAGAAAAGTTCAACAGAGCATTCGCGAGCGTTGAATTTCTATTCTGGTAATTGCAGCCATCACTGAATATAATAATTTCGTTCTCTGACTCTTTAAGTGAGTTTATAATACTCTCTAAATGATAAATAATTATTGATGAGAACTCATCTGCAGTTAACTTGCCTTCTATTTCGTTCCATAGAAAGCACGTACCATCTTTGCTTTGGAGATCGAAGAATGTTATATTGTGCACTGCTAATTTGGTTTTATAGTACATCGCGGATACATTTGATTTAGGAGCAAGTAGCACAGCTTGAAGATCCATGGTAAAAGTCCTACTCGATGATGCCTTATCTTGTTGCTTTTCAGTTCTAGCTTCTTCCTTTTTCTGAATATGGACGTTATAGGTTACTTCATCAATATTTTTTGTCTTAAATCCTGCACAAATATCACAGGCATCCTTTTTAGGTACAAACAAACTAAAATTATTTTTCTTGAAAAGTTGTTTAAATGTCGTTTTGCTTACAAAATTAATACCCTTTTTAGTGCACCAGTCTTTTTTATAAAATTCGTACAAATCCGATTTTGATTTCCACAGTGGTTCCAAGTATAGTTTGCTGCTCGAAGCCCGACAATAGTGTGACTCCATTTTGGGAATCTGGTCAAAAAAATCTTCTAAAGCTCTTATTTCTCTTTGACATCGTGTTTTTGAAATAGGCCTAATAATATTTTCGTCCTTGCTACTACTTTCACAAATATCCTTTCCCGAATTTCTGCTATTTTTTAGCCAATTCCTTACAGTCCATTCGCCTACGCATAAGGTATTCAGAAACATATTCTTACAGACTCTTACACGGTCTGTTCCAACTTTTAAATAATATTCCATTGAAACAGTTCTTCTAGATTTTTCAGTTTCTTTCCTATTTCTCGCTCTGTGTGTTCGTTTCATATCACATAACAATTGCACATAAACGCGCTTTTCCTTCCATGACATTATCCAAAATTCCGAAAATATTTGTTTTCTTTGATCCTCATTGACCGAACTGCACATTAATCCCTTCTTATTTCCAGACAACTTGCAATTACACCTTAATTTCACTTGTCGCTTAGAGCGTTTGACGTCGTACTTCCAATTTCCTTCATCGTCTTTCTGTCTTCCTAAGTAAGTATGACCTTTTTCTCTTTTCATTCGTTCTTTTGTGGCCGACCACGAATCTGTGATGCTCTTACTAATTTTGCTTTTCACCTTATCCACTTCCACTGATTCATCTTCAGAACTTAAATGTTGAGATATTTCGGTCTCTATGGTGTCTTCTACTGATGATACAATACAATTATTATTTGGCAATTCTACAGAATTTCCATTCACTTCCACTGATTTATCTTCAGAAGTTAAATGTTCAGATAATATTTCAGTCTCTATGGTCTCTTCTACTGATGATACAATATAATTATTGTTTGGCAATTCTACAGAATTTCCTTTCTCTTTCACTGACTCATCTTCAGAAGTTAAATGTTGAGATATTTCTGTCTCTGTGGTGTCTTCTACTGATGATACAATACAATTATTGTTTGGCAGTTCTATAGAATTTCCTTTCTCATCAACAATTATAATAGGCAAATTACAAATTTGTAAGCGATCTGGATTAGTTACAGGCTCTGGATCATCTAGACTATTTATTATTTTTGTAGGTTCTACTTCTACATGACTTTCAGCCTGTAAAAGTGCCATTTTCAATATTTTGCTTGAGCGTGACATTTCGTACTGTAACAAAATTTAAAAAACTGCAGTAAACCTCGTAACTCCACTGTAACACATCTATAAAATATACATAATAACATAATAAAAACTCGTAACTCCATACATGAAAGTAATCAACAAATTAAAAGGTTTGTTACAAAAAATGTACAAATTACTTTTATAAAAATAAATTGTTATGACTTACTGTATGCGCACAACAAATCAAACATTACACTAAGTAACTCTGTTAAGCAAAAACTGCTACAAAAGCACAGGTACATGTTAACTATCTAGTAACAAGATGGAGACTAGTGGAGTTACGAGCATTATTGCGTTATTATTTTTAACGCTGGAGTTACGAGGTTATCTTGTTGTTTATTGCTTTATTGAAGGATTTTTTTGGAGATATGTGGTTTTCACAGCATATAGGTTAAGTCTCTGGGCAGTACATGGCATAAAAATGTCATTTTTGTAATTTGTTGGACTTACGAGTATTTCTTGTGTCGCCGACGATATATAGATGCTTGCCTTACATTTATTTACAAAAATAATGCTTTAGTCAAAATATTGATTTATTTATTCTATAAAGATTCTTTTTTAAATAGAATTCAAGCATACAGGAAATATTTTAACGTCGTTTCTGATCACATGTATTTCAGAGTATTTATTTTTTCTTCACTCGTCGCAACAATCAACCACTGCCAGTTTTTCTTTCCGGGTTAAATAATTTCTTTTTCCAGACATTTTCCTATATAAATAAGTTATTATTATTATTACACGTCTTATATTATGATATAATAATTTTCTGACAGTTTTTTTGTTTAACGATGTTTCTATAGCAATTGTGAATTTAAAAATCGTTCCAAATAGAACCCAGGGTTGACAGCTTGAAAACAAAAAATCGTTTCACGAGTGGTTTCATATCACTTGTCCTTGTCGCACCCACTGTGTTTGGCAAAGTGACAGGTTATAAAAAAATTAAATATTTGAAACATATTTTGATTTCTATGTTTTTCATAAATTTTTGTTTGATCTTGTTTTATTTTATTTTCACGTGAAATAAAAATTAAATTATTTTAAAAATAACTAAATTTGTACCTGCTGCTAACTTAACAATAAAAAAAATTGTTCGTTTACGTTGTTACATAGCAATAAATGCCACAAAATTTTATCAAATACAAGAAAAATGATTTATATTTCTAAATTTGTGTTCGGTTACTTTTCCTAATTTGATTTTTATTAAATAACCTTGGTAACGTTTTTCTTTTTGTTTCCATATGATTGATATAGAGAAAGAACGGTCAGTATTTAATTTCTAAAATATTATCAGCCATTTGTGTAATTCGTTGAACGTAAAAATAAAATATTTTTGTTATACTGAAGTTTGGAGCAGAGACTGACTGTTATAGGCAGTAGATCATCTATTGATATAGGTGCTAATTAATAACAAACTATTAAATTGACACAAATGTTGCCACATTTGTGAATAACCGCTTAAACGTTTGCTATTTATTTTTCAAATTGCTGGTTACCAAAACATCGTCACGTATTATAACCTACGATCTATTTTAAAATAAATGCATTATTTATATTGCAGCCAGTAATGCCATTGCGTTACCACATTAATGAAAAAAATTATATTTCAACTAAATAGTCATGGAGACGATTATTTTCATTTGAATTTTTAAAAATTGAATAAGTACTATAAAGAAATCGTGCTCAATTCTTGGAAAAAAATTTACCAGCCAAATTATTCCTTATGTAGACGTATTATCACTATGGAATTGATCGTTCTGTGGTTATCATAGTCAACTGTTCTGTAAAATTACCACAATAACCTAACCACTACACCTAATACCCATATTAATAGATAACCTACTGTCTAAAACAACCGATCTCTACTCCAAACTTCAGTATAACAAAAATATTTAATTTTTACGTTCAACGGATAACACAAAATGGCTGATAATAATTTAGAAATTAAATACTGATACTTTTTTCTCTATATCAATCATATTATGGAAACATAAAAAGCGTTACCAGGGTTATTCAATTAAAATCAAATTTGAAACAGTAAACAAATATTTATTAATTTAGAAATTTATAATTTTTTCTGGGATTTGGTAAAATTTCGTCGTATTTATTGCTGTGTAACCATGTAAACGAAAAATATTGTTCTAATGTTAAAATAAATAAAAAAAAAATAGAAATACAAATAAATTTTATGAAAGCTAAATTAACTACGAGACCTTGAAAAAATACACAAAAAATTTATTTTATCTCGCAGCGTAAAGTTAATGATTTCTATAGTTACACGCACTGCGGTAATGCATCAAGGCGTCTATTTTAAAATTAATTTCTTATAACAGCAAATATAGTTCTAGTTTTTTAACCCTTTCAGGACCATAAGATTGTAGGAGCGAAAGTAACCATTTTTTTACAATTTAGGATGATCCAATTTCCAGTGATCATAATCAAGGAATGACGGTTCAGATGCAGTGTTGCCATATATAAAAATGAAAAGATACGTTCAGGAAATAATAAATGTAAAATGACACCCACTAGTTTCTTAGTTATTCACTTCTTTTAAATTTTTTGTTTGGGACAAATGTGTCCCCGTAGTCGTTAAAGAGATAAAGATAACTCTTATTAAAACGTACACAACTGAAGAAAGGATTGAATTATTCAAAATGTGGTTTAATAAAAATGGATTTAAACGGTGAAAAAAATATGACTAATGTCCAAATATAATGATAATCACATTACACCTCACTGTTATGTCAAAGTATTTAACAAAAAATTTCATTTCTTCATAAGTGTTCAATGAAAAGGAAAAAGTCCTTTTTAAATTATGTATTTTTTATATTATCCATTAATAGTAATAACACTAATAACGCAATGAATTGTTCGCTGAAGTGACGCAAAAAAGATCTTTTTACTGTGAAGTTTCGTAATATATAATTCAATATTTTGAAATAAAACTATATTTTTAAAAATACAATGATACGAATATAATACACACGCACAAAAAGATTTATAAAAAATGTAATGTCGATTAGCTGATAACACATTTCTTCAAAATTAATATTCAACAAATCAGACAGCTACAAAATATTCATTTATAGCACATATTTTAAAATGCAGTTAATAAAATATAATAAACCAACACAATTCTGTCAATTTTAACAAATTTTGCTCTCTTCAGATTTTTTACATTTTGAATATTATATGACATTTAAAGTGAATGCAGGTGTTATTCAAAGGAGGTTCAAATATATTTTTACTATGCACCAAAGCTCTGGCCCAACCATGCATAGATTATATTTTGACCGTTGATTTCAGTAGCAGCACCGGCCGAACTTTATCTTAAAAAGAGATGCATGATCGGCAAATAATGCTTGTAAGTGAAATGCACATAGTTACAATTGTGTCTCTCTATGAATTTGACGTTGCTCGATCATTACTACAGACAATATTTCTCTTACTGTATATTACATACTCAATGCTCTGTATGAATTGTAATATCTTAAAATTTTGATTTGTTATGATAATTTAAAATAATATAACAAGATAATTGAATTAAATTTAGTTATTGAGACAATTAATTAAGGTATGTTTAATATTTATTTATTTGTTTTATTATTGATTGTTAAATTGTCTTGTTATTTTATTTTAGATCACCTGATGAAGTATTAATTTAATACGAAACGTTGTGAAATAATAATTTGTCTTTTATTTCTTTGATCCTAATTCCTCTAAAATATTTATAATTTATAAAAAATATATATGACGCTCAGCTTTTCTAGAGAACGGTTAAAAACTAGTTATGGGAAAATAATTATTATAATCTAAAAGTCTATCTCTAATACTTATTTATATAGGTACTGGACGCAATTTTGTATTATAGGAATACTTTTAATAAAGGCATTTATTATTATTATTAAGCTAACTTGCACATATTCCAATTGCAAGCGCCAAAAAATTCTTTTCCGTAAATATTGAAAACCAAAGTTTAACATTGAAAAAAAATTTCTATTTGGTTATGTGGGATATAGATTGGAAAATAATTTTTTAAGGATCTCAAAATTATTTTTCAGAATTGTTGAATGAATTGTAGATTATAGACGTTCAATATCTGAGCTCACACTGTCCAACATTTCAAAACTTTTTTTTCCTCCCTGGAAAATTTTTGGCTGATTTTTATGTATTTTGGGCTGCTGAATCGAGCTCTGATCTCAGAATTTTGATATCAGCCTCCCATAATGAGAGAAGGGGAAAATTTTTAATATTAAAAAAAAATCAATAAAAACGCCATTTATATCCAATTTATTGGTTTTAAAAAATTACAAACTCAAAATACATTTTATTAACAGTGAATTTAAGGGCAATATATCAATTTGAACTTAATTTTCTGATTATTTCCTTTTTTTTAATTTTTTTTTATAAGGATCACCGGGGGTTTCCTGTATTATATTCCAACAATAGTCGGCTAACATATTGTTAGGTAGATACGATGAGATGTTTTGGAAAACCATATTTGAGATAGTGGGAAGACCCATTCCAAAAATAAAACAAGAAAAACTTTTTAAAGAAAAAATTCCATATTTTTTCTTTAAAAAGTTTTTCTTGTTAGTGTATTTGCCATATGGCAACATACACTATTGGCGTCGGTCGGATGGCGGGACCTAGGGGTCGGACCAAAATTTCTCGACGTTTCATAACCTCCTAAAAACTTTGGCACCATTTTTGAAAATGTTTATATATATATGTATATATATATATATATATTTATATACGTATATATATATATATATATATATATATATATATATATATGTGTGCGGGCAATAACTTTCGAAAGAGTTAATTGATTTTAACGAAATTTGGCCCACGTGTTGAAATCCATCACCGCAAGAAGCCTATTTAAAATGGGCGTAATCGGGACATTTTAAGGGTAGTTTTTAGGGGTTGAAAAAAGTTTTTGGGCCCCAAAATACCGAAAAAATTCTCAGAATCGTTTCAAAATTGACATTTAACTCTTTAGTAGTAAATAAAAAGTGTCCCTAACATTTTAATAAAATCGGCCCGACAGGACCGGACTTACAAATTTTTTGAAAACACTAATTTGCAGACAGTGAGTTATTTATTGAAGGGTGTCTTTAATTCGGTGTAGACGTTAGATTGATAATAATATTACAATTAAGAAAAAAAATGTTATTTTAAGGGATGTATTAAGGGGTTAAATTTTTTTTTTGCCCAAAAACAAACTTAATTTCACATAATAAAAGTATAAAACCACACTGCCCTATACAAACAAATACACTATATTGTCGGCAGGGTTTTGGCACTGCGACCCGGGTTTTATTTTATTTTTGGAATGGGTCTGCCCACTATCGGCTAACATATTTGGGCTTAATTTTCCGGCATACGGTGTTTCAATCGGCGTGATGTCTTGGTGAAATCTTTCTCTATGCTCATTTGATACTGCTCCTAAATTTTCGGGAAAGAAATCTAAATGAGAATGGGGAAAACGGAGTTTTAACGACATTTTGCATCCCATAATGTGGTAGGCAGAGAGTAGTTCTTTCACGTGTTCACGGTAGTTCTTTGATTTATTGTTTCCAAGAAAATTGTTGCATACGTTTTCAAAGGCATCCCATGCTCGTCTTCAGAATTGTTGATTATGTAGTTTTCAAAGAACTGTGGATTAAAAAAATTCACGCCAATTTCATTTCAAGATAATCATTAAAATAAATGTAAATTGATATGTTTAATGATGACGCGTCGAAGTTCCCTTTTATATAAATGCAACATTTCTTTGTTAGATAGATATATTGCAGACGTTTAACAGTCATCAGCCAACATACACAAACCGACTGGTATAAACTTGGGTTCCTAGGAGTGCTAATTTCCATAAAACATTGGAATGCTAACTCCATTCCAATGTTTCCTCTAAGCATAAATTTTCCCCGATTTTATTATGTTGTCAATTATTGTCATTGCATTGACGTTGCTATAGTTGCTAAGAAACCTAATTGTATGTGTGTTCTTAGAAGTAGAAGTAGAACTTTTATTTATTTAAATAACTTTTGCAACATAGAATATGTCAACATTACCTACAAATGTATACACATAATTAAAAAAAAAAACGGTCAAGTGCGAGTCGAACTCGCGAGAAGAGGGTTCCGTACTAACCCGTTTTCCGTGAGTACTTTCAGACTTAAGATTTTCGTTTCAATTTTTCTGTAAACTATGGGTGAGACCCGACATTCACTATTTTTTTCAAAATTTTAGGCGCAGTAGTTCCGGAGATAAGGGGGGGGGGAATGGTCAATTGTTCATCTATTTTCTTAAATAACTTTAAACTATTTATTTTAAAATTATAAAAAAAATATATTTGAGACCCTTACCACAGCCCTTTCATTTGATATGTCACACGGGAAAGTTTTCAAAACTTTTTTTTTTAATTTCCTAATTTTTCCCCAAAAATTACCCTCATGTGCAAAATTTATTTATTTACGTTACACGTCTGTCTTTGGGTCACTGACATACATATGTGTACCAAATTTCAACTCAATCGGTCCAGTAAGAGATACGTTGGGGGGGGGGGGATAAATGGCAAATTTTCATCTATTTTCCTAAATAACTTAAAAACTTTTTATTTTAAAATTATAAAAATATATATTTGGAACCCTTACTACAAGCCCTTTCATTTGATATGGCACACGGTACAGTTTGCCAAACTTTTTTTCTTAATTTTCTAATTTACCCCCAAAAAAATGACACGTATGTTCAGAATTCATTTATTTACGTTAAACGTCCGTCTTACGGTCACCGAATTACATAAGTGTGCCTTTCAACTCAATCGGTCCAGTAGTTCGGCGCAAATTGGCTTTAACAGTGGGACGGACAGACACACGACTGATCCTATAAGGGTTCCGTTTTTTCCTTTTTGAGGTACGGAACCCTAAAAAAAACAAAACAGTATAAAATATATTACAGTAAGTTATCTAATTGTTCATATATATTATAATAGCATTTGTTTCAATCGATTTTCAAATAATTTATCAAATAGCGTTTTTATGTGATTTGGTGTTTTGTTATATGTATATATTTTGATTATTTTTTTGTACTAACGTTATTTTGGTGCTAGTGTTGACGATTTGTGATCTTCCCCTAGTATCATGTGAATGTCTAGCCTCTAGATGTTTGAACTGCTTTTGGTTTCTTTTTTACAAATACTGCACTACACTCCAGTATGTATACAGAAGGTAAGGTAAGTATGTTGTTATTTTTGAATACCTCTTTACAGGTGTACGTCTGCTTTGCATAAATCCACTCATTTGTTTTGAATAGATTTAACTTTCTCGTTACGGTGCCACATTTCTTTCATTTGAATTTCCATTAACAAATCCTGAAATATGCAAACTAAAATACTGTTCTAAGGTGCGCATTCTTTATAAATAGTTTTGTAACACTTTCAAATAATTGTTAATAACTCTCAAATTACAAATTTTAATAACTTGTGTATACAGTAGAGAATATATGTGACGCTTAAATTTTTTTTTACGCTAGAAAAACATGGCGTGCAATCATGTTTTTTTAGCGTAAAGAAAAGATCTCAGAAATACATTTAAAATGAAAAATGAAAATTATACGGCACTTATTTTAAAAACGCATGGTAAAATATGACTTTATAATTCGAGCTGAAACGCCAAATCACGTGACCTGACGTCACTGACTTTTCATGTTAGATCACAACTATAACTTATTATAGTTTTATTGGGTATCGTTGATGGTGTCGCTATTCTGGGCGTAAAAAATAAAAGCATTAATTTTTCTATGGAAATAAATTACACGAAAGTATACCTATAGTAAAATAGGTAGCTGTCAAACAATTTTTGCTGAATGCTGTTTAAAATTACGTTCCGTTTCTCTTAATAATTTATAAATAAGATTTTTAAGCGACATATTTTAAATAAACTTTCCACTATTGCACTTTTGCTTTTTAAATATTAAAATTATATCGATTTGTACGTCCTATACATGTTTTCCATTAAAATAATATGTTAGACAGGTACAAAAATAAAATTTTTAAAAGAAATGTTATAAATGTTTAACAAGTACAGATGGATTTTTATCTTTATTTCCTTTTTTGAAAATGCGATTTTTCTCTACTTTTATAAAGACTCTCCGTAAAGGAATTTTGTGAAAATGCAAAAATTGTAGACATATTTTCCTTCACGATTTTATATTTCTTGTACCTATAAATATTATATACTTTTGGTTGACATTCAAACAAATGTTTGGTTCTACATCTTGACTGGTCAAATAAATATCTATCTACATGAATATTGAACATAAGGTGAATGCGAGTGCCTGTATGTGGTAGTAGGCTGAGAGCTCATGACATCCGTTTCATGAAGTGTTTGATTCAGGTAGAAATTTTATACAATAGTACCTATGTATAGGTAAGATATATAGATAAATGAGTGTTTGCCTGGATACGTCAGATACTGCGCATACAGGAAAGGTGTAAAAAAAATTTGTGTCAAAAAAGTGTTCGATTCAAAAGCAAACAAATACTATTCGAAAGTTAAGTTGACTTTAAATACATAAATAATTTAAGCAGACATTTTTGGAGGGGTTAACATTAAGCCAAAATAGCCCAAAGCTGAATTTTCGAAAACGAAAAAATTGATTCACGCTGAAATTTTTATAGCAGCTTGATTAAATATATTTAAAAATATTTGCAAAAAGCCACTTTTTCCGGGGTTTAAGGCTATTTTTGGGAAAGTGTTATAAATCGTGCATAAGTGCCCATAAATCAGTTCTCAAAAATAGTCTTAAACCCCGGAAAAAGTGTCTGGCATTTTGCAAATATTTTTAAATATATGTAATGAAGTTGCTATAAAAATTTCAGCGTGAATCAATTACTTATTTTTTCATTTTTGAAAATTCAATTTTGGGCTATTTTGGTTTAATGTTAACCCCTCCAAAAGTGTCTGCCTAATTTATTTATTTATTTAAAATCATCTCAAATTTCGAATAGTACTTGTTGGTTTTTGAATCAAACACTTTTTTTGGCACAAATTCTTTTTAAACCTTTCCTGTATGCGTAGTACCTGGTGTACCCAGGTAGGACAGGCAAACACTCATTTACTTATATATACGATACTATTGTATAAAATTTCTACTTCATGAAACGGGTGTCAACAGCTCTTGCCCTCTAGTATAGGTGCGAGCTTTCACATTTTTCATCGTGTCATGTGTAACCGAATCAATAAAACACAATGGAGTTGAACTGATTGACCGTCGTCTAATATCTGCTATTTGCGACAAAGCCCCTTGCGGCTAAATCGATACCAATCTGCTCTAACGAGCACGTATGGCTGGCGATTAGATCTAAAATGTGTAATGTAGACGTGCATATTAGTTCTAAGCGCACAGAGTGTGCCGGCCAAGTTCTCGCAAACAAATTCAACGCGCGCGCATTGTCAATATTTACACGAACGATTTCGAGCTCTTTTCGAACCCCCTCTATCCAGTGGCGGATTTACAAATTTGCCGCCAGTAGGCTATTAAATTTTTGCCGCCTCTACTGACCTCTGAAATTCGATACCCTAGTTCGCAATCATATTAATTACATTTATTCTGTTAATGAAATTGCAACTGTATGAGTAGTGCTCTATCGTCTTCATGATTGTGAACTAGGGGATCGTTGTATCAGTTTCTAGATTAATTTTACAACCTACGATTTAGAGAAGATTACACGAAAAATAGTTTTTGGGTATACTTTTGAGCTAAAAAAGCTCAATCATGTACTAATTAAAAGGTGGGGTAAGGTATGTCTTAAAAGTACCAATATGAACACAGCTTACACAAAATAATGTACATTTGGTAAACGCTGTTAAATATTTTTTACTGCACTTACAGCTTAAAAGCAATACGAACAATATCTCTAGTGTCCGACCGAAACTAGTTTTTACGACCGAAACCGAATTTCGGCAACATTTTCAGTTTCGACCGAAATCGAAACTTCCTTACAAGGATCATGTTTTGAGGGAAACTATCTACTCTTATGCTATATCACGTAATAAAACTTACCGAATTCAAAATAAATCACACGAAAACTCACAACAAACAAAACGAACTGTAAACACAAGCCAGTCACCACATGATAAGGCACGTGGACGCGGCAAAATGTCTTTGTTGCTTGCTTGCTTGGATGGAATTTAACGCCCCGAACATGACCGATCACAGCGTAGCGCGAGAACTCCCAAATGCAGTTTCGGCTTTGGTCGTAGTTTCGGCAGGTTTGCCGCCGAAACCGAAACTCGTTTTTTTTGCCGAAACTCGACCGAAACCGAAGTTTCGGTCGAACACTAATTATCTCTATTAAATTTTGTGACAACAATCTGATTAATGATGACAATAAACAAGTTTTACATTATATTTTTCCGAGATTTCAAATCCGCAAAATCATCAATTATATCATCATATGAAATCCTGTTCATTAGTTCTGACTCTATGCATAAAAGAGCTAACTTTTCTTGACTTAAACTAGATCGTAGATAGTTTTTCACCCGCTTTAAGCAAGAAAAGCTTCTCTCACCCGAACAATTTGTCGCTGGTGTGCATACAGCCATGCGAAGTGCTATATCCAAGTTTGGATAAATGTTCTCCAAATTCTGTTTTCCGCAGGAACGAAGATAGACTTTTTAATGATCCAGAAGGTGGTTTTATCAAAATTCTTTCAGAAGAAAGGTGGCATTGAAAGTGTACGTATTCCTGAACGAAGTCAGTTTCTAAATCATTAGGATACATTTTTTCTAAGGAAATGGCTTTTTCCGTCAGGGTTGATGGTAACAGCTCACTCATTTTGGTCAAAAATGAAAACTTCTCGTTAAATTCGTTTTTGGCTTCGTGCCGTTTTTTAACTCAGACACGAGTCTATCTCTAAGTTAACCCTGAAAGTTTCACTCGCAGTCATTCTAATACCTTCTTCGGATGTATCATCAAATATTTTTTTTCTTTTCGGTTGTCTTTTTCCGATCTCTGTTGTATATTGCTTCGATATGCTTATTTCCATTGCCTTTTCTTCGAAATACTTGAAATTCTCTCGTTCAGCTATGAAAAACTTATGGAGTGATTCATAAAGATTGGCAACGGCGATCAAATCTACAGTGGCAGCCTGAATTTGAACGTTCACTTTGTTGATTCTTTCCAAACAAATATTCCACACAACAATCATTACCGCCGTTTCCAGTTTTTCCAAATTCAAAAGTATTCCCGCCGCTGCTTGTCTTGTTACAAGCTTTTCGGTACAATCATTCTTGATTGATTCTAAAGTCTTAAGAACTTCGTGCCAAGAATCTCTTAAACTTTTACACGCGTCCTCTTTAGCTGACCAACGTGTTAGATTCACTCTCTTCAGAGTTTTTCCTTTCCCGATTTCACTCATTAATTTTTGCCAGCGTTGCGTCGAGCTTACAAAAAAAAGGTATATTTCCTGTAGCATCATGAAAAAGCGACAAGCTTCTGTACACGATTCGGCAGCCGCAGTTGCCACTAAATTCAAAGAACGGGCAGAACAAGGCACGTAAACCTGCAAGCCATTGTACATGCCAGACACGTTCGCGGCATTATCATATGACTGTCCCCGACAGTCTTCAATATTTACGCCCAGTGTTTCTAGTTCCGAAATTACGGCAGAAAACATTTCTTCAGCTTTATGTCCCACTGACGGCAAAAACTTGAGAAATCTTTCACACGGTTCACCTGATTCCAAAACGTATCTAATGACAAGGGTAAGTTGATCTACATGCGCTATATCTGGTGTTGAATCGATGATTAGGGAAAAATATTTAGCCATTATTATCTCGTCTCCAATTTGTTTTAAAACTTTACGACCCATCAAGAGAATGAACTCATCGCAAACGGTCTTCGATAAGTAACTGGTACTCCCTGATCCTTGATTTCCAAATCGTTCAATGTGACTGGCTAAAAAAGGATCGAATTCCGCTAACAGTTTCAAAATCATACAGTAATTTCCGTTATGCCGATCACCAAATTTTTCATTTTTTCCTCTGAAACCGAGGCCTCTTGCACACAGTCGTTTCACTACGGCAACAACTCTCTTCATAACATGTCTCCAATAATTAATTTCTTCGTCAATCTGGACTTGTAGTAAATTGTCGAGTCGACCATCAATCTCACTTCTAGCTTTTAAACTAAGAATACTAGATTTATGACGCGCAGAGTTTTCATGCTGAGTTACTCAGTGTTCTGCATTTTTCCAGTCATTAAATCCTTCGTTCTCGAACTAAGTCCTATACTCCAATGAACCGAATGCCAAACAGGGTCCACAATATACAGATCTTTTACTTTCAGAATAAACTAGCCAATTACGATCTCTCACTTCATTATTTTTCATTTTTCTTTGGAAGATACTCACTGGCAAAAAACGACGCTGATCAGCATATATTTTCTCACTTTTAGAGAAGTCACAAGACTTATTTTGATCGAAGCCGAACCTTGCGATGATCTCCCTTAAGGTATCGTTAATTTCCCATAAAGCTGGATCTTTGTTTAGATTCACTGTTGTTTGCACTTGTACTTGACGTCTGATTTTGAGACGCATCTTCAATTGTTATACTTATTGATGATTCCTCTACCGCCCCTTTGTCAAAAACATAATTATCCATTTTTTTAAAAGCAAATTGTTCAACAGGTGACAGTTGTTGTTGGACCGCAGAGTTCAAATTAGTTTCACCTTTTTTAGATTGTATTGTGGTTGAAGTTCCTGGTCTTACAACACTGCTTCTACTTCCACTACTAAGAAAACTGTCAATTTTTATCGTTTTACGGATAATCAGTTCGTGTTCTTCTTTTTTAATCTTGGCCCTTTTTTTATACTCAGCTCCGCTAAGTCGCTTTCTTCCATCACTCATTCTAACAATTTTTTATTCAAGAACTGAAACAAAAAAATAGTACATTAGGAGTTTTATTTCTTGTATGTATCTTTTGTTCAGACTTCAGATCATGAGAAATGTATTTAAGCATAACAAAAAAAAAATGTGAATTTCTACGCAAAACTTCCGAAACCGTATCAAGTTAAATTACTGATTCATTATGGATGAATTTATTGTAATAGGTACGTTAGGATTACTTACCTACTATAAGTTTGTGTTGTATGCACCCGACACCGGTGATGTTATGTTATGAAATTATTCCTACAATCCACGAAATACTCTGAAAAATTATAGCACACAACCAGAAAAATGTGCCCGCGAAATATTAATGCATATCAGAAATTCTTTTAAAGTTCGTATTATTGTTTCGCTCCTACACGTAGCGTACGTAATCGTGCTTTCTCTGTCAGGTCGAGTTCTGTTCTCTTGCAATATGTTCAAATTCATTGTTGTTCTTTTAAATTTGTGCATAACAATGAATTTAATAAATATTGTTATTGTTATTAGTGTATAAGCTAAGGCTTAGTCCAGAAAGGGCGAATTCGCCGCGATTATCTCACGCGTATTTCGCGCGTACGTTGCGTCCAGAAAGAGCGTACCAACGCGCGAGCATTTAGGGACGTAGTCAGTAGAAAATATGGAGTTAAACGAAGCAATTCTTCACAACCAATTCTTCCCAAGCTCTGCGTTTTAAAATTATGTTGACATAATCAGGTGATTCCAAATCCCATATCGCCGGTCTTTTCTCTACTTCGTCTATAAACAATTCAGTATCAAAATTTTGCCGCTCCATTTCCCTCTATACGTGCACTCGCTCTGAGTTCGCGAGTTTACTGGACGCAAACAAGGCGTTCCTAGTATCTCGACTCGCGCGCAATACGCGCGAGACACGCGCGAGTCGAGAGTCTGGTGCAGTGCACGCGATTTACGCGCGAATTTTAAATTCGCGCGATGCTTGTGGACGCAATATATTGACGCTGAGTATCTCGCCAACGCGCGTACAAACTCGCGCGTAACGATTCGCGGTGAATTCGCTCTTTCTGGACGAGGTCTAAGATAATAATTTATTGTACATAAAAATCAATTAGAGTGTTCAGTACACTGTACAGTACTAAAATATTGAAATGTTTGTTATATTTTCGAAACTCGTTTTCTCTATGTATATAATAAAGTTTTTTTTTTTATTTTTGTAAGATAAAAATTTTTGAGTCAAATTTGCCTACTCAGCCTGCTGGTAAATCCGCCACTGCCTCTATTTCCGAGACTAGTTACAATACAGGACTGAATTTTTTCAGAAGAAACAGTATTCCAAATTTCTTATGTCTAGGTGGAATAAGTGGTCATGGAAGCTTTAAGAGCTACACTACAAGAATTGGTAAAACAGAAACGGGCGAATATTGCGTAGAACCAGACACAGCAGAACACATCATCTTTTACTGACCAAGGAGGAAGCTAATGTGAGGTTGGGAATAACACTAACGGTCGATAATTTTGTGAAAACAATTACGGAACAAAGACAAGCGTGGGACATAACAAAGATTAAAAATATTATGGCAAGGAAGGAAAAGGATGAAAGAGTTATAAAACTTGAATGAATAATATACTGACGGGGGCCATTCTGACGTTATGCTTCACGCAGTTCCGGAATGTTGGGCGAAGAGGTAGGGGTTTTTAGTGGGCGAAAAAAAGGTGGAATAGCAAGATACGAGTGTACAAAAATCACATTTTTGGCATTCTCTGACTGACTGATAAATCATCATAATTCACAAGCGTTCACATTAAGCATCTTTCCCGATTGCAACGATCGGTCGTCCGAACACTACTCGCTGCTGGGATATGCTTGAAGTGTGATACAGATTTTAGAAAAATTGAATTTCCTGCACTGCGCTACATGATGCCCGAGGCGAAGTCGAGGGCATCATATGTCGCCTAGTGCAGGACTTTCAGGTTTCTGCTCGTATGGTCTATACTATTTTTCTTCACACCCAGTCGAAAGTACGCACTTTCACTAATATATAAAAAGATTCATTAGTTTCAAGTGAGCAATGTTGAGGTTATACGTAATGACACACGGATCTAATAATGTTCATGTAATAACAGTAGATGGCTACCTATTACTGTCCACTGGCGAACAAGTGACTTGATTAATGGCAGTCTCACGTTTCAGTGCGCATGACAAAACTGTTTAGACCCGCCTATACAGACGATATGCGAGTAATTTCATCTCAGGGCATAAATGCTATACTTTCTGATGTAAAATCGAATCAGAAAGTACGTACTTTCGGCATAGTATGAAGAAAAATATTGTTTTTACACCTAAAATATTATTTAGTATAATAGCTTATGTCTGCTATAATTGTTAAGAAACATTCATTGTTGTAACACTATATTACAAAAATTTATTATTCCAACACGTCACCGTCGGGATTTAAACCCGAATATTTCCACTTTCGCGGCGGAATGAGTTAGTCAATTAATCTACGGTGCACACAAATCAACATTTTAATCCTTCATAATATAGCGATTTACAATACTACTAATATCTAAAATATTATTGTAAAAAAAGGCCAAGTTAAATACAACGAACAAGTGGGTTTGACGTGTTTATTCTTTGCCAAAGAAAAGAAGTGAGATCTATGAAAATTTTCGCTTGGCAAGTTGACACACACGAATCATTTATTTATAAAATAAAACTTACCAAGTGACAATTTGACACCTTCTTGAATTTCATTTCACTTTTGAGCAAAACCGGCAAACCCAGTCGTCCTGTGTATCGAACTTGGCTCTTTTTTCCCACTTCGACTTTCGGATATATAAGTGCTGCACACATTCATAGCTACGGATGATAAAAGCTAGTATGTCAACTGTTATATATGTACCAACTGTGAGACATTACATTAACCTGAAGTTTCAAGCAGAGCTAAGTCTTCATCATTGAGATAAAAATGTCAAGAGGAAACACAATAATCAAGTGTGGTTAAAGCAAGTAGAAGCATCTACTTGCCTATGTCACATCTAGATGTGACATAAGCTCGAGGAAATAACACTGAGGCACTTAATATCTATTGGTTAGATATTAGTAAATAGTAGACTGTAATACAATATTTTATCTGCGATTTGTGACATAATGGAAAAATGAACGTTAGTGAGTTTTAACAGTCATACGAGTCATAAAATAAATACATTCTAAATTACATACTAAATTTTTCACACGTATTTCCTATAAAATCTCTGACAGTTGTCAAAATTTTCGTTGTGCGATCATATTGCATTTCATTTGGCTTTCTTACGAAAACTACACCTGTTTTGTGTCGCATGCTATATTTGTTCATCTTATAGAATTAATAATAATAGTAATAATATATGTCGTTACAATTGACAGTATGTTTGTAACATGGCATTTACAGATTTACATATAAAATTCATTTAGTTTATAAAATTCTTCGGTTATCAGTTCATTCCTTATTACTTCCTTGAAGCGAGAAAGGATCTCAATGTTTTTTATTTTTGCTTGTAAATTATTATATATCTTTAAACAGTTATAAAGTGCACCTCCTTCAAAGGAAGTTAAGGAATGAGCTGGCAAACGGAAGTCATTTCCTCCCCTAGTGTTAAGATCATGGTTTAATTAATAATTATCTAAAAGCAAAGGATTTTTCCTAACAAACGTAAGGCATTCGTAGATGTACACACAGGGAAGCATCAATAGACCATGGCTCCTAAATACCTCTCTACAAGAATCTCGAGCTCTTAAGCCCGCTAATATCCTTACGGCATATTTTTGTAATTTAAAAATTACGTCAGTGTTTGCAGCTCCCCAGAAAATGATGCCGTATCTAAGTCTGGCAAGAAAGCTACCAAAATACATTATTCTTAGCGTGTTAGTGCCTACTGTACGTGACATATGCCTCAAAGAATAGTAAATTTTGCTCAATTGCCCAGCCAGGTCACTAAGATGCGATGACCACTTGATGTGCTAATTTATCGTTAAGCCTAGGAATTTTGTATCTGTAGACAGTTCGTAGTTATAAGTCCTTAAGGGAATATTTTTTGGAGTTTGTGTTGCCCGTTGTGACGTTTGAAATACCATTATGTTAGTTTCATTTTTATTTAAAGATAGTTTATTATTTTCAAACCAGTTTGATGTAGTAGTTAAAACTTTTGTAGCTATTTGAGTCAATTCATTCCAATTTTTCCCCGTAACTAAGTTAGTATCATCAGCATAACAAATGGTCCTTGCATCAGCGATCTGGCTGGGCAAGTCATTTATGTATAAAATAAAAAGCAATGGTACAAAACGCTGCCCTGTGGCACCCCCATTGTAATTGTCTTCAGATCTAAATTGCAACTGTCAATATCGCTTACTAGTCTCATCGTATTGTTGCCTATCAGTGAGATAGGACTCAATCCATTCTAGAACCCGATTAAATGGTAACTGACAGGTCGCTTTTGAAAATTACTGGTGAATTGGCAAGATAGTATTTTTTTGGTTTTAGTTTATACGCATTTTACTGCTGATATTTTTAAGGGGGTATGTAAAAAATTAGAAAGAGTTAGTAGTTCAGTAAACAGATAAAATGGCGAGAATTTTGAAACTTGAAATTTTGTAGGTTTGGGTGTAGGTACAAACAATTTTTACAGGACTAAAAAATAATTAATTCGGATCATTTCTTGACATTTTTACCTCAATGACTGAATCCACACACTCCGTATATACGCTATCCTGTGTCGTTATATTGATTGACGTTGCGAGATTGCCTCCCTGTTTGCTCTGTTTATCATTAAACTGTGCCAACAGACATTTAACGCTACGTTATTTATCTCGCTTGTTCCAACTGCACTCCTATTTATTATTTTAATTTCGGTTCAACACTAATTTCTGTTTACCAATCATTTATTTCAAATCTAAAGTCGATGAGTAAATTAAACAGTCAGTCAAATAATTATCCATATAAATATTATCGATATCCATCGTGAACGAGTTTTTTATTAGTCGCGTGTAATACCTACATATTCGCGAAAAATCATCAGAATGTACAAGCAAATTATAAAATCAAATGACATCTTTGTGTGTAATATCGTTTCCTTGAGGATTTTTGAGCATTTTGTAAGGGAGACCGATTTTGATGAAATTTGATAGTCGCTTGGTGATACTCAGGCATAAAATATGTAGTACTGTTCCGCTGCAGTCAACTTTGACGTTAACGGAAACGAGGCCGCATTCAAGGAAAGAATGGAAAGAGTAGTTCTTTAGTTCTTAAGTTTGACAAACTAACTTATTTTCTGAGTCTTCGACCCTATGAAGCATTGTCTATCTTGGAAAATAGCTGCCGAAACATAGGTAATTTCTGAGATAACTGCGAAAAAATGTGATTTCGGCCCCCTTTTAACAAGATGGTGGCACAAGCGCAATGTCTCAAGATTAATTAGTAGATATATCAAACTTAAGAACTATGCTCTTTTTCAAAAAGAAGACCAAGTATACCAACTAATTTAAATATCAATAATACTGTTATTGAATGGTCTCGACAAGTCAGATACTTGGGATTGCATCTAGACAATGGACTGACCTTCACCTATCATATAAATGTCACTGCAAATAAAGCTCTAGGTATTATGTCAACTCTTTTCCCGCTCTTTAATAAAAAATCAAATCTAAGTTTAAATAATAAAATGCTTATATACAAACTAGTAATAAGATCAATCTTAACATACGCAGCTCCTGTCTGGAGCTACACCAGTAGATCTAATATTAAAAAATTGCAAACAATACAGAACAAAAGCTTAAGAATAGCGGGAAACTACCCTAGATGGACACCTATTCCTAAAATACATACAGATTTAAACATAGAGTACATTAACAATTTTATAAAATCTTTAACTGAAACATTCTTTACAAAAATCGAGTCTGCTGAAAATACATTAATAGCATAAATAGGTAATTATCAAAATAACAGCAAACATAAACATAAAATGATCAAGCACATACTATAGAACATCTTAAATCTGATGTTGGTCCACTGTATAGATGCAATCCAAAGTCAAAATTTACATATTAATATTATTATGAATAGGTTTTTTTAATGTATTTTTTCCTTATTGTAAAAAAAAAAAGATTTTTTTTGTAGCACCCGTTATTGTCAAAAAAAAAAAAATGTTCGCGGGTAAAAGTGTTTAACTGGAACCGCCATGTAAATTAATGTATTTTTGTTTTTGTTTTATATTATGACAATAAAACTCTTTTATATTTATATATATATATATATATGCTCTTTCTTATGTTTGTATTGATTGAACTATTTACAGCTTAAATATTGCTAAAAGTACACCACTAAAAATATACTATTACATTTTATCGTTCATGTTGTTAATTCTGCCATAATATAGGCTTAAAGAATAAATGACTAAAACGAAAATAATAAAATATAAGTAAAAAAAAATTTTCCAAAATAATCTTTTATTCAGTTGTGTAGGCTTTCACGGCTGGCGTTGTTGCAAATCTTCTTGCTTTCCGAAAAGAACAAGATCTGCACCTCAGTAAAACTTGGACACCAGCACTGAGGCACACTAAGCTAATGAGCCCAACGACCAATCAGAGAGGAGCAAACTACGACCGAGTAGAGAACGACAACCAACGGTGCATAAAAGAAGAGGGAGCAACAGTGGTCGACACACTTGCTTGTGCTTGTGCAAGGACACTTCGCCCACTACCACATCGCCTTTGATAATGTCTACCGCAGTTGTAGACGAAACGTCAGGTAGAAATACCAATGGACCACGGCATACAAGCCCGGAAATCAAGAAGATTTGTAATCTTTTATTGTAATAAAATGAAGAAAATAACAAACAATACAACAAATAAAATTATTTTATCATCTAAAATCAATCTAAAATATTAACGCGTGTAAAAGAAAATATATAACGCCCACACTTGGCAATGTGATGACTTGGGAATGTACATATGCCAAGATGATATCTGATGAACCCCTCTACTTCACTTATGTACTAAGTTAATAAAAAGGGTTTCACAGCACAAAAGTATAATTAATTATACGTACATTTGGTACCTTGTATATGGGTCAATGAATATGATCTATATTCATAATTAATTCAACATAAAAACTAAAAATATAAGTTTGTAACAATTCATGTAAATCTTTATATAATAAACAACAGAGTTTAAAACAAATAAATATTTTTTTTTAAACAAATAGCCACCAGCTATTTAATTGGCGCAGTCGGCAATTTTTAAAAAAGGGGAGAGTGAGCGAAAATCACCACTCCAATTTAAAAAAAAAAAAAGAAGGTGTGAATCGCACTGATCATCCTTCTAGAAAACACGTTTCCAACCACGAAACCACGAATTAAAATAAAAAGTTTATACGTAACTTAAAAACAAGTGAAATTATTAAATCAAATATCAGAATTACCGAAGAAGATCGAGCGGGTAAGACTCGAATAGAATCAAGATCCAATCCAGAGAAATTGAAGAAGAGATTGCAGAGAAGTTTCAGTCAGCATACCTGAATCATCAATCAACTCTAATCATCAATCAACTCTAATCATCGATCAACTCTAATCAACAATTCAACTTTAATCAACAATTCAACTCATCATGAATTTTGCAATTCATCTAATGTAAGTAATTTTAAGATTTAGCTTTAGTATAAAACCGTATTGTTTAAAGAAATAAATGTCCGATTCAGAGGATTCACAAGGTGATCATAATCAAACAATTTATGACGCTCTTGACGAAATTGTAAATTCAACTAATCCATCTAGTAGAGCTTCAGAAATAGTCCGAAGTCAGTTTCCACTTACAAGACCAATTTTACATAGACCTTTAGTACCTACATCTTTAACCCATAATCAACAACAACATACACCTTCACAAACAAACGCATCAACACAATCTAGTTCCACACAACCAACAAACATGGCACAACTTAACTTCCAAGATCTGTTAAAAGTTATTCCACCTTTTGACGGCGAAAAGCCTGAACAATTAAGTAGATTCCTTCAAAATGTCACAGCTATTCTAACAGAATACTATGACACAACCAACCCCGATTGTTTTAAAAATAAAGCTTTGACTATGTCAATTCGCGCCAAAATAACGGGAAAAGCTCTCGATTATATTGATTACTGTAACGCAAATTCTTGGGACGACATCAAACAAGTCTTAACGAGATATTTCGGTGATAACAGAAATAAGCGACATCTTATTAGAGATCTTGTTACATTAAAACAGAAACCAAGTCAATCTTACATCGACTTCTTCGACACCACCTGTAGAGCATTAACATCTTTAATACACTACACTAACACTAACGAAAGTAATGAACATAAAATAGAAGCAGCCTATGAGTTATACACTGAAACAGCTATATCAACGATTATAGACAGCATACTCGAGCCTATGGCAACCTTTTTACGCACTCGCGACCCCCAAACACTGGATGACATCAAACAACTTATAATGTCTGAAAGTAGGACCATTGGTCAGTACCCTGGAAATAAAAACACATTTACTAACAAGTGGGTATATGGTTTTTATACATAGTGATTAAAGAGTATGGTTTTTAAAATTCAGTACGCTAATCATAGTTGGTAAAAAGATTAAAAACGGTGTTTTTATTGATTGATTGTAAAGGGTCTGTAGCCCTTATCAAAATACATCTAAGCATTGTGCAAAGGGCTGAGCGTCTTTTTTCAGTTTGCTAATTACTATTACACGCATTATTGATGATTTGTAAAAAAAAAAAATAAAAACTTGAACATTTTCACAACTGAAACTTTAGAACGTTTTACTTTTGGTAACTATTAATTGTAAATTGTAAAATTATTAAATAGGTACCACATACTTGTAATTTTAAAATATCTGGCAAAAATAATTATTTAATATTAGCGGCCCGGTCCGGTTTCATCCGGATTACCTATTAAAGATAAACATATTTGCTGCTGTGAACTTTCTTATAGAATAATAGGCGAATTATGGCAAAATACACTATTGGCGTCGGTCGGATGGCGGGACCTAGGAGTCGGACCAAAATTTCTCGACGTTTCATAACCTCCTAAACACTTTGGCACCATTTTTAAAAATGTTTATATATATATATATATATATATATATATATATATACATATATATACATATATATATATACATATATATATATACATATACATATATATATACATATATATATACATATATATATACATATATATATACATATATATATACATATATATATGTGTGCGGGTAATAACTTTCGAAAGAGTTAATTGATTTCAACTAAATTTGGCTGTGTTGAAATCCATCACCGCAAGAAGCCTATTTAAAATGGGCCTAATCGGGCCATTTTAAGGGTAGTTTTTAGGGGTTGAAAAATGTTTTTGGGCCCCAAAATACCGAAAAAATTCTCAGAATCGTTTGAAAATTGGAATTTAACCCTTTAGTAGCATTTAAAAAGTGGCCCTAAAATTTCAATAAAATCAGCTCGACAGGACCGGACTTACAAATTTTATGAAAACACTGGTTTGCAGATAGTGAGTTATTTACTGAAAGGTGTATTTAATTTGGTGTAGATGTTCGATGATAGTAATGTTGCAATTAAGAAACAAACTGTTAATTTAAGGGGTGTATTAAGGGGTTAAATTTTTTATTTTGACCAAAAACAAACTTAAGTTCATGTAATAAAACCAGACTGCCTGTATTAGCAAATACACTATATTGTCGGCAGGGTTAGGGCACTGCGACCCGGGTTTTTTTCTATTTGTTATTAAAAAACACGGCAGCGACAACAGTAGTTGGAGTCTTCGTCTCTCTGACCTCGCCGGGTATTTTATATGAAGGATCATTGCGTTTAATAGCAAATTGCTGCTTATAATGTTTTTTTTTTTTGTTCATCTTCATGTATTCGATATTCTTGTATCAGCTGATTTATTATTCTTATAATAAAGTAAGACACTTTGTTTAAAATATTACAATAACTAGAGGAGGTACGGAATACAAGGCTACTAAAACAATATATCTTCCTTTTAGATCGATCATGCTAAGGGCAAACTAGACAAGCCAGTAATCGCCAAACTGCAGTTGTAAGCTATGTCGATATTGTTTGGGCACCTCTAGTAAAAATTAAGAATCCATATGTTATAATCCTAGTTAAAAGTTAAAACGTAAATTTATAAAAATAATGTTTCAAACTAAGTCACCAGAGTTTGACGCATATACATATACTTTTAGAGATTATCAACTGCTGGGTTTATCGTATATTGTTTAAACGCGCTGTTTTGTTAATTCGCTTTTAAACTTTTAATCATGATTAGGTTGGTAATACTGATATCCCAGTTCATGTGCATCGCGCGTGTGATTCGTGTTTTTGACAATTACATTGGCGCCAAGTTTTTGTGTCAGTTTACTAATAATGTAAAAAATATGTCAGAAAACGTGAAAGAGGAAGAAATTTTAGTGAAAGTGAAAAGCAGACGCTTTTGAACATCATTCAGCAGTAAGTGATAATTTCAGTACGTTTTATATGAACAAATATTTATAAATTAACATAACATAACCTAAGAAATATCGTAATTCGTTGCGTAGGTTTCCTTGTACTTTTATATACTTGTTGTCTGTATAGTTCAAAGTAGCTACGTCAATCCCATAACAATGTGTTTATTTTCCTATATTTTCACAATTGTCTTCGGTCCGAATGTATCTCATTGTTTGTAGGTACGCAGCGATAGTAGAAAATAGAGACAAATGGTTCGACACTGCAAAAAAAGAATGCTGCTTGGACGTCAATTTCGGACCAGTTCAACGCAGTGTCCGTAAGTGGACCTAGAGAGTCCAAGCAATTGAAAGTATTCTATCAGAATATGAAACGTTGTGCGAGAGAGGACGTTGCTGCAGAAAATGTAAGTAAATATTTTTTTAGAATGCACACTAGAGCTGTAAAATTAACGAAAAATTATGTACCCGCATGTATTTGTTACTAAAACAATCAGCACCCGTTACTTTCATATCGTTACGTTACTTGTTACTTTTGATACGCATGACGCACGATGCATCCAGCTCACGTTACACGTATGATTCGTATTCGTTCGTATAACGGATCAAACCTCAGCTCTGTGAATCAAACACTGACATACGACAAATGCGAGTAACGAAATGAATTTGTGATTAACGATTCCGTACTTCGGGTCAGGTGATGTACCCGTTACTCGGTAACGAATACATACGATTTGCTACAGCTCACACATTTAGAGCAAACTAATGAAATGCTAGGTTTGTATGTTTTTTTAGAATTTTATTTCTGAAATGGATGTAGATTTTTTGTGTATAGTGCTATATCATAATATTTCAATTCGATATTCTATAAAAATAAAAAATAGTTTGGCATTTAGCAAAATTTGGAATCTATTTATTATTTTTTTTGTTATTTAAAATTGATTCGGTTTTATACCATAGATTTTTTATTGTGCACAATATTATTTTTTTTAAAATAAACATAAGATGGCTAATTGTTTAGAATTTATACGGTTCATCTAAGATGTAAAATTAGTTAAATATGAAAGCAACTGAATTGATAGCTGTTTTACATATTGCCACAAAAATAAAATTTTAAATTTTATATTAATTATAATATTTTGTTCAGAAGGCGAAGTACATCCAAAACAAGAAAAAAAGAACTAAAGACAAGCAATCAGATAAGAAAAATGTTCGTAAATTTTATTTCAAAGCAAATTCTTATTATTTTTTTAGAAAGAACAAAGTAAAACTGGAGGCGGTACTTACACTCCCCAGTTATCGGAAAGTGGGCCAAGGGTTCTGACATTGATGGAGGAACAGGTCAGGCCTTTGCCAAATCCATTGTTGAGTTTCAGTTATCAGCAAGTGCGTTATTACACAACAGTATTTCATGAGAGTGGTAGGTTATTTTTCAATGATCGTCTATTTATTATTTAGCTTTATATAATTTAATGGTTTTCGAAGACATTTCCATACCCTCATCTATACTGGCCCCATCTTCTAATCTACTACACTCCAAACCAATGGGAAACGCCGCTTAAGGACGCCGAAACATCTTTCGATTGGGTTTCGCGTAGCGACGTGTGAATTATTGTATGGTTGCTCAGCCGCTGTTTGAGGGTTTAATAACGGTGTGAGTATGTACAATTTACAAGTGTATCCACTATCACCCAACAGATAATCAGTTCCGTACAAACCATTTTCAAAGTCAGTACTTAATAATGAATCATTAAAAATCGTATTGTCATGTATGGAACCGGGCCTATACGTTTACAGAAAAATATTCTGTTTCTAAGCATTTTTGAGTTAATGCCACCCGGGGACTGGATTCTCACATGCGTAGTCTATCGCAACGATGACCCCAGGAAATCTCAACCGGTAGAAATCCAACTTTACTTGCGCGTTTTCTTCGTTCATCGGCATGCGGATATATAGTGGTTTTAGTTTAGCAATATGACCTGCAATATGCCGAACTGTTTTGCAGATTTGTGTAGCTGCTGAAAACCACTCGTTGCAAAAAAACGCAAGGTCACCAACACTTTATTCATGGCACTGATGGATTTGTTTCTCTGCGTTGTTGGTTCTAACGCTTGTCCAAACGTTTGGAGTAAATTCATAACGCAAGCTTTTGAAAATCTATATCGATGTTTAAAAATCTATCTCATTGTAGATTTCAAATGGATTCGAACAATCTCTAATCATTCTTCGACGACGAATGCTCTTGTTCATCGACGTCAGAAATGTCAGAAGCCAATGAGATATACGACGTTTTAAGCGCTGAAAAATAAATAATAATTTTTACATGAAATATGTATTTTTTTAAATAAATATTACAACTCAAAGATCATTGAAAAAATTCAAAAATTGTTTTTTTCATGTAAAAATAAAAATTAATAATAACAATATTTAAAAATAAAACATTGAATAAAAACATGTTTTGATCGTTTTTATAACCTACCTTTATTTAATTTATCACAAAATAAATCAATTCAGAACACAGAAATAGTAAAATGTCAAAACTTAATTACACGTTTTCGTGTGATTAGTTTAATTCACTGTTAAACGATATTTAATTGCGCTGTTATTTTAAATAATCAGCCTTTGATCAACTCATCTTGGCGTGTTAATCTCGGTTAAACCTGTGTTATACAAGCACGCTGTTAAAAGACAAAATTAAATTACCATAGCTTATGAGCAACTGGATCTTGTTTTTAATGGCGTCATCAACTTTTTACAGCGTGTTTAATGTTTAATTTAGCTACAATCAACCCGGCGTTACAGATGATGTTTCATTTGATTTGATTTTGTCTAAAGTTTTTGTTTAATACTATTATATATTTGCAATCGTACGTCGTATGCTTTCCCTTCAGCTTTGTTATATCGAGGCTGTACTGTATAATTCTCCCAGTTTTCTGAGTCAATTAAATTATAGCAAATACACAGTTGAAGTCAAACGTTTACTGTCACAGAAAGTACAACTCAAAAGTAGATATAGTAGATATGTGTTTAGACCTAATGAAAATTCAGTTTTTTATGTAAAAGAGCATATGACAATACTCTACACGTAAATTATTAAAAAAAATCTACTGTCACAATACAAACTATATGAAATCAGTCACTTTCCTTCAACGTGATAATAAATCCTATTATACGATTTCAATTTTTAAATATTTCAACTGTATTTAGGTACGAATTTATCTTGTGTAGATGGCACGATTCACAGCGTTATAGCTAGCACAGTGGCTCTTAAGCTGACTGCCGCGAAATTTTGTATTGCTCATATTAATATTACATAAAAATCAAATATTTAACTGCTTCAAATATTTTTTTAAACACGTTTCATCTTTCATAACTTTACTAACTATAAGAAGCAAAAAAAAAACAACAATAATAATTATAACAACTGGGATGTCGTGAATTTTGTTTGATTTGTATCGCCACAAAAAAAGTTTGAGAGCCACTAGTCTAGCTGTCAATATTTGACACTAGTTGAAATTGTTATATTTTAATTTTTTAACCTATAATAGTTTGACATTATTTAGTCCACGTTTGTATTGTGTGATAAAACAAATGTTCTTTATTCATTGTTACTATTGAATTCATTCATAGTTTAATTAAACAGCTAGTGTTTTTATAAATTCTTTAGCCCTGGGGAAAACCAAAAGACGATCGCATAATTTATTTAAATACCCAAAATTATGTAAAATTATGCAAAAAATGGTATTTATAACGTAATATATCATTGAAAATTATGTTATTTACAGATAAAAAGCGAATTCTTGAAGTTTAAAACTAATTTCGTGATAATTGGAAAATTATTTGCGAAGATATGTCAAAAATCAAAAAAACTATTTTTCAAGCAAGCCAACAGAAATTCATTTATTGCGGTCAGATGCAGATAGATAACAGTATTTTTTTTGTGCCAGTCGGAAAGGTAATGAATCAATGTACAAATTTCATTCAATAATTTTTTTTGTAACTGGAATAGTATAGGTGCTACGGAGCTTTGTTTGACATATTATGGCCAAAAGGGCACTAATTTTTTAGTTACATAAATGAAAATGAATACAGACCGTCTTATGATGGGAACGCATGTCCGTTCAAAATTTTGGGTATAACGAACATTCGATACGAAAGATATCGTACGAAACAAAAATTTTACACATACAGGATCCTGACCGAAATTAATATACATCTAGCGGAGCTTAGATGTATAATAAACAAGTATACAGACAACACCCACAAAACTTAGCACAAAGAAATACGCAACCGAATACCAACAACTATTCTTATTATAACCCAAAACAACAATCATTCCCACAAAAATTCAACAATAACACAAACAATACATACAAATCTACACCTAGTATACAAACTAAACCCCAACAAAATAATACGCAACAACAAAATAGGTTTGCACCTCAACAACAAAGACAACCGTTGTATACACCAACACCAATGTCAGGCGTGAGCCATAACACTCAAAATTTTAGACAATACAGATCTCCAATGCATACAAATATGCAAGAAACTTATAACATAGAATCAGGCGACAATTTTAACAATCAAACTAATTTTGAAAACAACCCCGAAACAGATGAAAACGAATATGTAACAGATGAACAGGAAGATTTTTTAGACGAAGTTCTGGAAGACTCAATAGAGATTCCATAACCGAAATACTTGCTTTCACAGAAAAAATCAACCAGTTACCCTACATAGATATAAATGAACCTAGAATTAAAATATTATTAGACACGGCTTCTACAACGAGCTTTATAAATCCCAATATTGTTAAGAAATATTATCATAATATACCTATTAAATTAAACCCTCGCCAAGTAAAAGGCATAGGCGGCGTTGAAAAAACACTTGGTACAATAAATATTCCTAGTTTTATAGAATTTAATAGTAAAAATAATATGACTTTCCACGTATTTGAATTTCATAAAACATATGATGTTCTTATCGGATTAAATATAATTAAACAATTTAATCTCACCTTAGATTTTAAAAATATGTTACTTTTTAACGAAAAAATTAAAATTCCTATTAAACTTTTGAAAACAAATCATGACGTAATTTTTAGAGACGTGATACTACCCAAATGTAGTAAAATAGTTCACCTTCCTACAGATGTTGAACAAGGAGAAATTTTTGTTAATGAACAATCTTGCAAATCATTAAAAATTCCTAAATGTATTAGTATTGCCCGAAATGGCATAGCCACATTTGAAATTACTAACTACTCTGATAAACCTGCAGAATTTAAAATGATTCATCCTATAAAAACATATCCCTTTTCACAAGAAAATTACCTAATTAAAACTAAATCAATAAAAAGCAAAAATAGAGAACATTTACGTTCACTTCTAAGATTAGACCATCTTAATTCTGAAGAACAAACTAAACTTCTCGACGTTTGTCAACAATATTACTCAGTCTTTCATCAAGAGGGACAAGATTTATCATTTTCAAATAAAATAAAACACGAAATTAATACAACAGACGAAATCCCTATTCATACAAAATCGTACAGATACCCTCACATTCACAAACTTGAAGTTCAAAAACAAATCTCAAAAATGTTAGAACAAGGAATCATACGTCCATCCTTTTCCCCATGGTCCAGTCCAATCTGGATAGTTCCAAAAAAACTTGACGCTTCTAAAATACGCAAATGGAGACTTGTTATAGATTTTAGAAAACTTAACGAAAAAACAATAGACGACAAGTACCCACTTCCTAACATTGAAGACATACTAGACCGTTTAGGTAGATGTCAATATTTTACAACACTCGACCTTACTCAAGGTTTCCACCAAATAGAACTATCTGAAAAAGATATACCCAAAACCGCTTTTAACACAGAGCAAGGACACTATGAATTCGTTCGTTTAGCTTTCGGCTTAAAAAATGGGCCAGCGACATTTCAACGTGTCATGGACGACATTTTACGCGGATTGCAAAATATCTGTTGTGTATATATGGATGACATAATAATTTTTTCAGCCTCTTTAGATCAACATTTAAAAGACCTTTCACAAATACTTAATCGTTTACACGATGCCAACATGAAAGTACAACTAGATAAATCTGAATTTTTATGTAAAGAAGTTCAATTTCTTGGTCACCTAATAACTCCAGAGGGAATAAAACCTAACCCAGAAAAATTAAAAGTTATCCAAAATTATCCTTTACCCAAAACTCAAAAAGATATACGAGCATTTTTAGGACTTCTCGGATATTATAGAAAATTTATTAAAGATTTTGCTAAGTTAACAAAACCATTTACTAATTTACTAAAGAAAAATACAAAAGTTGAACATAGCCCAGAATTTCTTAAATGTTTTGAGCTTTGTAAAAATATTCTAACTAATGACCCACTTTTACAGTACCCGGATTTTTCAAAAACATTTATTATTACAACTGACGCTTCAAATTATGCGATCGGAGCAATTTTATCTCAAGGAACTATAAATTCAGATAAGCCTATAGCTTATATATCACGTACATTAAACGAACATGAGAAAAACTATTCTACAACTGAAAAAGAACTTTTAGCAATAGTTTGGGCTACACAAAAGTTCCGTCCTTATGTTTTTGGTAGAAAATTTATTCTTGTAACTGACCATAAACCTTTACAATATTTGTTCAATCTCAAAGAACCGAACAGTAAACTCGTTCGTTGGCGACTTAAACTGCTCGAGTATGATTATCAAATAACATATAAAAAAGGTAAAATAAACAGTAACGCAGATGCTCTTTCTCGAATTCCCAATCAAATTGAAACCAATATGTTAATAAAAGAACCCGATGTTATTGACGCTCTTTCACTCATTCCTAATCCACCCGAAACTTTACCCGAACTTCAAAATGCAGACTTAGACGAAATTTTAAACACCTTAAATAGTGACAATAACAGTCCAAGTTCAATTGACTCAGAAACAGACAACCTACCTTTAGCTGAAAGACTAAAGATTCTAAATCAAAATATAGATAACTGTAGTACAATACATTCAGATTTAGAGAATCCAGTTTTAGAAATCCCTATTAACGACAAAAAAGCAATTAACTTATATGCCAAACAAATTATTATCAATTTTACACCAATAAAAGTCAGTAAACCTCAAATTTGTTATTTACACGGTCGTACAAAAAAACGCATTAATTGTAGAATTTCAAATGAAAAGTTTGAGAATGATATTTTAGATCTTTTTAAACAATATCTTGCACCAAAGCAAACATACGGAATATATTTTGTAGAAAAAGAAAAAAATTTACACAAATATCAAGATTTTATAAATTTTGTTCAAAGAACTTTCAAAAATAATACAGTCAAAATTATAGAATCGACAAATATGTTGATAGACATACAAGACGAACAAGAACAGGAAAACCTCATAAAATATTATCACGTTATAAAGAATAATCACAGAGGTATTGTAGAAACTCTTGCACGTCTTAAAAGAGATAATTATTTTCCAAAAATGTTCGAAAAAATCGAAAAATTTATTAACAATTGCGAATTATGTCAAAAATGCAAGTACGAAAGAAACCCCATGGATCCAAAATTAGACAATCCTCCCTATCCAAAGAAACCATTCGAAATCATTCATATAGATTATTTTCAATACATGAATTTTAAATTCTTAACTGTCATAGATGCTTTTTCTAAATTTTCAAATGCCTACCCTGTAACTACGCACAATTCTGCTGAAGCAGTTGAAAATCTAATACAACATTGTTCATTATTTTCTACTCCATGTACTATCATTGCAGATAATGAATTTAATAACACACTGTTTAAAGAATTCTGCAATACACACAAAATTAAGTTTCATTTTACAACGTTTCGTCATCCACAAAGCAACGGTATGATAGAACGTTTGCATTCCACTCTTATCGAAAATCTTAGAATTATCCACGGTACACAATCTCATCTGCCTCCTAACAAACAGATGATTTATGCTTTGTTTGCATATAATAATGCAATACATTCAACCACCAAGTATAAACCGATTGAATTACTATACGGACACCTACACAATCGTGACATATTTGAATTAGATTTTTATCACAAATATTATGAAGATTATACTAACCAACACAGAAAACTTACCACAGATTTATACAAATCAATACACGAAAACGTAACTAACAAAAAAACACATGAAATAGAAAAAATAAACGAAAACAAACAAAACCCACCAGTTTTTCAATCTAACCAAAACGCATATTTATTAAGGTCCACGCGACAAAAACAAATACCTATAGCTACAACCAAAAATGTAACTGAAGATTTAGGAAACAAAGTTAACACCTTAAAAGGTCCCTATCATAAAAAACAGTTAAAAAGACCCTTAAAATTTCAGGATCTTAATCAGCCTTCTACCTCGGGACAATAATGCTTCTAAAACCATTAGAGTCATCGATATAGACGATAATCCTGGCGTATTACCATTTTCACTCGGTACTACCAGAATACAAGAAAAAACTCATTCATTCATTCATTATTTCGACTTAGAAAACATATCACACATACTTAATAATCTTCAAGAAAAATTACAAATTTTCCTAAAAGAAACCGACGAAACTCTACACTTAACAAATAAAATCGTAAAAGTTAACACTTATCACAATGAAATTAGTAACATTTTTACATACATGAAAGTTACACAACAAAAATATGATAACATATTAATGAAACCTAACACTAACAGACCAAAAAGAGGATTAATTAACGGACTAGGATCTGTAATAAAATTTATTTCTGGTAATCTAGATTCGACCGATGCCGAATTTTACGATTCACAAATTAAATTATTAAAGGAAAACCAAGATAAATTAAACACTGAATTGCATACTAAAATGTCATTAAATTTAAATATTGTAAAAGAATTTGAACTGATAATGAAAAATTTAACTGAAAATCAAATAAAATTGTCAAAGCAAGTTAATGGTTTAGAAAATGAATTTTTTAAAAGAGAATTTTTACAAAATGTTAAAAATCAGTTAGATCAAATATATCATTTGTTAAACGAAATGGAAACGGCTTTTACTTTTGGCCGATCTAAATTTTTACACACTTCTATTGTTAAGCCATCTCAATTCAAAGAAATTCTAGAAAAAACTATAACCCTTTATGGACCAGATTCATTACCTTTACCAATTGATCAATTAATTTATTATTACGAATTAAGTTCAGTTCAGATTTTTATCAAGAATACTACTATTAATTTCATAATTACTATACCTATTGTCAATACAGAAATATATGAGTTATATCACCTTATAGCTATACCTAATAACGAAAATTTTATGTTAGATATAATTCACCCCTTTTATATAGCTGGACAATACAGTGGATGGTATATAAATCAAGAATGTAATAAATACGGCTCTGTTCACGTATGTAATAACTTAAATTTAATGGAAAGTAACGATTGTATTTTTAATGTACTTAGTCATAAGAAAACACAATGCAAACTTGTTAAAGTAATCTCAAATCACAAGGAACCTATAATTCAAGGTTTAGATGAAAGACATTATTTGGCTCTACCTATAGAACCTATTATTGTCAAATCAAACTGCCAATTAATTACACCTATAATTAAACATAAATCACTTATTGATTTACCAATAAATTGTTATATGACAATAAATTCTATCACTTATTTTAATTTTGAAACTCAGAAATTTAAGAAAGAATTAATTTTACCAAACATAATAGATCAAAAATCTATTGTAACCAAACAAATAAAATTAAACAATTTCGATTTGAGATCTATTCATGAAAAAATTACAGAACTTGAAAAGGCTCCAAATTTTAATTTAAGCTACTGGGAATCTTTTCACAAGTATTCATATATTCCCACATATATCTACATAATTGCTTCAATACTTACTATTATTGCTATCTATATTTATAAAAGAAATAACAAAGAAAAAGCTTTACAAAAATTTAAATCAAAATTAAATGCTGTTATTTCAAAAACAAAATGTACAGAAGAATTTCAAGAATAATAATAATACAAAAAAAAGATTTTGGGACAAAATCTCCTAAGGTTGGGAGATGTAAAAGAAAATATATAACGCCCACACTTGGCAATGTGATGACTTGGGAATGTACATATGCCAAGATGATATCTGATGAACCCCTCTACTTCACTTATGTACTAAGTTAATAAAAAGGGTTTCACAGCACAAAAGTATAATTAATTATACGTACATTTGGTACCTTGTATATGGGTCAATGAATATGATCTATATTCATAATTAATTCAACATAAAAACTAAAAATATAAGTTTGTAACAATTCATGTAAATCTTTATATAATAAACAACAGAGTTTAAAACAAATAAATATTTTTTTTTAAACAAATAGCCACCAGCTATTTAATTCGCGCCTCGCGAGATATGTTCAGAAAAAATTATAATTTAAACTTCTCGCGATAAGCTTTTACATCAGATCAACAATAATAAAATAATTTTATTTGTTGCATTGTTTGTTATTTTCTTTGTTTTAGAAGATTTTAATAAAAACTTGTTTTTAAAAGGTTCTTTTTTATTTACATTTGTCGCTTGATAACAAAAATAAAAATAATGATATCAGTTGCGATCACTGGAACAAAGTTACTTTTGCAATATAAAAATGTATTTAAGTTTTTATTGTGCAATATAATATTTTATGTTTGTATCTACGTGAAAACGATTTTCCCAACAGCTTTAAATGCCCTCATAAAAATAGTAAAATGTTTCCTCTACAAAATTTACATCGAATTTCATCAATTTTTAGTAGTTCATTTAATTTTCTATAGTTTTACTAAATAAGCACTTTTTACTCGACTGCGACACATGGGCTCGTTCTACATTTTCATAAGGGTTGGAATCTTTAAAAATAGAAAAATATGCGATTTTTTTCAGAATTTTCGGAAACTAACTTTTTCGTATATTATTATACATCGTAGAAAGTTCAGTGAATTTCATTACAAAATCGTTTACTTTGATTAATAATAATTATAATATAAAAAGTGGTGCGTGTAGTTATGTACGCGCGGCAGAAGTTATACTTCTTTGCCGTGATCGCGATAATTGATATTCACATTTTCGTTAAAGATGTACCATTGATAAAATAAAATAAGATGTTTAATGATAAATATTGTTGGAAAAACATTTTTAAATATAGGTTGGGTTATCTTTATGGTCTTATAATTTATATACATTTTACCTTTGTTCCATTTTCAAAAGTAACATTTTTAGTTGCTGCATTAAGTAACTTTTTGACTATTAAAGGGTTTTCTACTGTTGAATTCATAATTTAAAAAAAAGTATCCATAGGGGCTATTTAACTGTCAAAAGCTATTATGAATTCAGGACGTGTTTATAAAAAACGATTAAAGCGCAAAAAATATGAACTAATAGCTTTTAAGAAGTTCCGTTCGCTAGTATAATCTACTTTGTTGTTTTCTGAAATAATTATTTTGACGTTATCAGAAACAACTTCCGCAACATAACTACCCAAAAATATTCGTTACATGTTGCGTTCGTAATTTTCATAATTTCCATAAGTATTCCATTCTATTCTATTTCATATTCGTTGGCTGCAACAGAAATTTACCCTCAGTGCGTCAAAATAAGTATAACTCCAATAATAATTTATTGACCTTTAAGAGATACAAATGCATATAGGTTCGTCAAAACTACATTTATATGTAAGTAGAATAAAGAAATAAGAAGTTAAGGCTGTCGAAACGCTCTGAATTTAAGCCACACTACGAGGCTAAAAAATGCTATTGCAAGGGTGCCGCTGTCAGTTGATTACTTTAAATTTTGACAATATTTTGCAGATTTAAAAACTTTTCCAAAAAAGGAAAAGTCACTTTTGGTTTGTGATGGAACAATTACGAATAAGGTCGTAGTGTGACATCGAAAACGTGTTTTTTTTGGCACGATTAATGCCAACTTTTTTCTAGTAAATCGTACATAAACTACAAAAGTAGTTCATTAGAGACTTAGATTTATCCTTTATCTTCCTTATAGAGTAAGAATTTTTGCAAAATGTTGACGAATAAGTCTACAATCAGCTATTAGCCTATTTTTGGCTTAAATTCAGAGCCTTCCGACAGCCTTAAAAATAAAAATTAAACACATTTAAAGTGGGATTTTTTTTTGTTTTTTTTTTTGTTTTTTTTTTTACACTACACATACATAAAATGTATAATTTACATAATATATTAACACATATACTGGAATTTTTATCAATTGGTGACAGGAACAATTATATATAAGCATACTTTGTAAATAATATAAATCAATAAATATTTTTTTTATTTTATTTTTAAACACGAAAATAAAAATTAAAAAGAATTAAAATTTAAAACTGAGAAAGTTTGAGATAAATCGAATTTGAATACAGCTGAATTTTACGCAACTGAGGTCATATTGCACATAATAACACGTATGATATACTTATATTGTATTATGTTACGGCACATAATTTTGCTATGTTGATAGAACTTTGCGGGCAGGTGTAGTCTCAGTTTTCGGTTTTCATTGTTATATCATGTAGAGTAAGTACCCTCCATGCACAGAAGGACACCTCTGCCGGCGCTCGCTTATAATATGAATATATAATATGCTATAGAGAGGGTTTGTCGCTAACACTACTTGCCTTATTTATATACAGGCTGTGTGTAGGCTTTCACGACCGGCGTTGTTCCAAATCTTCTTGATTTTCGGGTTTATCGACCGTGGTTCAATGATATGTTTGAAGTTTAACATATCTGTTTAAAAAAAGTAAGAAATCGAGGGGAAGTAGAACTGACAAATAAAGGAGAAGTTAGTTTGTCTCCTAAATTACATGAAACTGACAAGGACAGAAGTTCATAGTGTGTTGCATTTTTATTCGCAAAATAGTAAGACAAGGATGAATATATAAAGTTGACTCTGACGTTAATTAATATTACTTACTAACAATTAAAGTACAAAATAATTTCTGTAATTTGACGTAAAAACTTGACACAGATCATGGGTTTGTCTGTATATGATAGGAACTCAAAATATATATTTCACGGAAATTCAGAAAGGCAAATATTAAATATTACATTCTCTATTTTCTGATATCAAAACAATTTTCGGACATAATGTGAGGTTATGATCTTGATATACTACAGACAATTCATATTAAAAATGTTTTTCTGTAGATTATAGTATGTAAATAAAACAATGGTATGAATGTGACGATCTATCCACGTGAGAATTTTCATATGACATAAACATTAAAAGTGCCCTCTTTAAATGTGTAATAATTTCTCCGTAATTATAATCGTCAATCTAAGTAAAAGTCATTATATTATTTTTGATAGACAAAATTGTGATATTTCCAACATTAATATCTCATAACAATAATGAGATATCAAAGTAGCTTAGTTCGAAATTTTTAGGGATTTACATATCCTACAGAAAATAAATAGAATTTGTTAAGTATTTGTATATATTATTAATTAGTTTGACATAACAAAAAATTAAACTTGGGAATAATATTAAAAACTAAAGAACTTAAACTTCTTATGTGAGCTTATGAGGGTGAGACTCATTATAATTTTCATCTGACGTTTCGTCTACAACTGCGATTTAGCAGCAGGCGAAGGGTGCTTTTTGTCGGCTCGCAGGTAAGGGTATCGATGACTGGTATCTAAGCGTGCGTGTGTTTCTTGGTCGGACCGAGCGCAAACCACATTCACCTGAGCTGCCAGGAAAACCCTTAGCGCGCTGCCATATCGCCTTTGATAATATCTACCACGAAACGTCAGGTAGAAAAATCAAAAGACTGTAGCCTATAAGCCCAAAAACTGAGAAGATTTGGTATGGAACATACTGTTCATAAACATGGTTGTTCTTAAGTGTAAAAGTATCTTCTGTATTAATAAAAAAGAGACTGCGTATTTTACACTATACACTACAGAAGTAAAACTTTAGAATTGTGAGAAAAAAAAAACAAAAAAGCAACAATGGCATCGACCGCTGGTATCGAACCTACAACCGTTAAGTTACGAGGTAAGTGTTCGACCTCTCCGCCAACTTAGGTTTAAGCTCTACAGCCGATTTTTATAGTATACACTATACGGTATATTACATTGCGAAACATTCGTTACACTTTAAATCTCAATATTAAATTTTACTCTAGGTACTGTGCTAAAAGAAGTTTTACCTCAAAAACTGTATGATCACTTGAAATTAATGATTTTGATACTTAGACACGATTCGTATACTTGAATAGAGATTGTAGATTAATTATTATAAACGCCCGATAACTAATCAAAATCAACATAAAGTGTGTCCCACCGTACATGAGACACAGGGTTTTAATTTTTGGTTATGATAGTTTGTTAATATTTACTCCCCGTGAACGACTTTTGTTAAACTTAATATGGAATTAAAAACTCCTTATGCTGGGCCAGAAATGGGTTAAAAGAATCACCTGACTATAGCGTGAGTAAGAATATTGTTAACGTCACTGTATAGTCCTTATACGAGTATGTGCGATATCGATCATACTTCTCCGTAGTTCATAACAATCTTAACGTAAAAATGTTGTCTTGGATAATTTATTACAAACATTAGTAACATGACACCGAAGTTTAACGCAGCACGACGTCAATATTGAGTTCTTGAAAACTCAATAAATATCGATAGACTTTATTTATGTATTTACAACAACATTACGTGTATTATATTATTATTATAGATTAATCAGAGATTTTCTGATTGCACAAACCGATTCTGCTGAAAATTTTGGTTATCTATACACAAAAGCTAGGGATGTATAAAAGCAACGATGTCCGCTGAGCATCTATGTTTTGCTCACAAACTTCGATGTTGTGACATCCATGTTGAGTTTCGATGTTTTGATGTGAATGTATCGACATATTGAAGACCCTTATAGCGGTTTCTGAAATATGATTGAAATCGTTTGAATAGTTTTGCACCTTCAGGACTTTTTCGAAACAAATGAATGACGGCTCACTATATTATGGTTACTAATGACATTGCAGTTTATGAAACATGACCAAAATGCTACTTCACGCGGTTAGATGCATGTAATTGACATGAAGTGACGTTCAACGGTAATCTTATATATTTAAACGGGCAATTGTATATAGGTATATTAATATATTTCTATACTGACTAAAAATTTTGCGTATCTAACGGCTCTAACGGTTTGGAAGAAATTCACTGAAAAGGGGTATTAGAGGACAAAAAATCGATCTAATTAGGTCTTATTCTCGCAAGGATTAGTTTTCACACAGATTTAATCAATTTAAAAAAAAGAATTTTTTTTGACGTTTTAAAAAACACTGTAATATTGTATGTAAGCTTTGGAATTACAAATGAAGTTATACTAAGTGAAACGTAAATTATTTTAATAAAAAAGAAGAAATATTAATTTCAACTGGATACGGCCAAAGGGTGGAATGTATACAGTTTGTTATATTTCTGTCGTTGTTTTTTGTCGAAAATTCTCGAATAGAACAATTTGTAATTTTAAATTGTCATCTTTTGCCATAAATACAAATTTCGATTACGCCCTGAGCATGGGGAGTGGGTTAACTTAAAAATTTTAAGCAACAAGGAAGTTAAATTATATATTTTTTCTATGCCCTATCCAACAGTCTTAACTCGCTTTAAATAAATTAAACTAAATGTTATTCGTAATGTTCTCAACGAACTTGAATATTTATTGCCTGTGTATCAGGGAATTGGTGGAGCTCATTTTGGGCATTTTCGTTTATTTAAAGCGGAATATTTTTAGATAATTTGATAAAATAAAAAATCAGTCTTTTATTGAGAAACACTATCTAAAAATGTGCTTTTTTGTTTTACGAAACTTAATTAAAAATGAAATTCACTCTTGAATTGCTGAATAGAAGATAAAAAGGGCATACAAAAATATATACTTTTACGTCACTTACTGTTCAAAATTTTACAGTTGATTTCCGTGCGTCGCCACGTGTAATTTATGACAAAAGATAACAATTTAAAAACACCAATTAACCAGTTCGATGATTTTCGGCAAACATCAATGATGTAAATGAAACAAATTTTACGCGTTCTTTTTACTCGCACTGTATACTGTATAGCTTTATTAAAAAACACACACACACACACACAAATGAAAAACCATTAGTAGCACGTTTTGAATAATATTTTCCTATTTCCTGTCCGCAACAGCGTATTTGCAGATATTGTTTGTATTTTTTTCTATTTGGTAAATCGGAATATATTTTGTGGTTAGTCTATGTAAAATTATTTGCAAAACATAAATCGTTGAGCCTGTCCAAGAGTGTATGTAAGGGAAATGATTATGTCAGCAGAACATGAAGGGAACGGACAGTGCGAGGTATCAAGGACACTCGTGGATACAGACATAAGGGTGAACCGCTAAGTGTTCATTAACCCTAGGCATCAGTAATAATGTTCATATTCCAACTATGGTTTGCATGTAGATAGATAGATAGATTCTTTATTTTATAATACTGTGAACGTGTAGAATGCGTCAATACATAGGTATTACATATAAACCAGAAAATTTACATCAAAAATAAAAACATTTTGTTGTTAAAAAATCTTGAGCCTGTCATAATCGGGAATATGCATTTGGATTAAATTGAATTGATTTTTTTTCCCTGAATCCATATTGTCCTGAAATTATATCTGAACCATTATTTCCTTATTTAGTTTGTTTTTAATTGCATAAAATATTAATTAAAAAATGCAAAATATGCGAGCGAAATTCGAATTTGCGAAACGCATCACCATTGGTCGTGACGTCAAATTCCACATCGGATTTATAGGCGTCGCTGTTTATATGGTTACTGAATGAAAAATTGTTTTATTTGTGCTTCTGTAGTGTTTTTCATTAGTGTGCAATTTATAGTAGTAGTAGAAAGTGGGATATTTTCACTTAAAAGTTTTATTAAATGATATGATTTTTTAGGTAATCCCAGGAACATTTTAGGCTCTTTTTCTATAGCAGTTAACATGCTACAGCGCATTTCATTTTTAAAATGTTTTTCATTCTCTGAATCATCTTGCATCCAACTTAATTCAGAACTACATGGTTCATAATCATGAGATATCGTTGAAGAATTAGAGGAAATAGATACATTATCGACTGTGTTATCAGTGAATAATTTTCTTTTTATGGTTGCTGCCATAGCTAATTTCATGGGTGAAGTTGCAATATTTTTTTATGGAAGAGAAAAGGGAGATAGTGCTACATTTGTCTTTTCCATAGTTAAATTAACATTAACACCTTTACTTCTATACTTCGTTTTGATATTTACTTGCACATCAATCTGTCAAACTTATAGTTAACAAAACTGGTCGTGGATTTTGACGTCACTCAAGGCCCTCGAAAAATGGCGGCGTTCAAACAGATCAAATTTAAGCGATGTTTTAAATATTATTTAAAAAAATTTTTCGAGCATTTCCAACAGTATTTATATTTTTTACTATTTTATAACGATGTAAAAAGTGAATTAAAAATATAAAAAAATACATGCATATTCCCTATTGCTAATATTTTTTATATTTTTCCAACTATCGCAAAACTTTTCATGTTTTCATGCGTTTTGCAAACCTGCAGCTTTTGATGACACAGAGGGCTTTTTGACCCGATTGATATTAACCGAAAGAAAGAGTAACGATGAAACGATTTCGACTATCCGCAAACCTGAAACTCTTTTAGTTTCTGAGATATATCCGTTTAAAGCTATTCTATCAGACACGTGTGAATGTATCACAATATCTTATCACGTGGGTGACATAGGCATACGTCCTAAACAAGCATGGCGTCGAAACGTATGTTTTTGTAATTTGTGATTAATAATATAGATATAAACGCAATAATTGCTATTCGTTTGAGGCGACTAGCTTCTATTATAATGGCTGTCGTCCATTTTTCTACACATTCAAACAAAACCGTCTACAAATCCAGCTTCAGAGCGTGCATCGTGTGAAGCCAACATAAAACCATCACAAAATCCAGCGCCACAGTAGCTTGAAATCTAGTAGCGAAGAAGGTACGAACCGACATTTCGTTAACAATGGCAATATGTGCACAAATGTAGGTACCTATATAAACATATTTACGAGAGTTAACAGTGTAAAAACATAACAAAAGACTAGCGCATATAATGGCTGCATCATGTAACGGTTCCGTTTTATTCTATTTGTCTTACGTTTTGCAGTTACATGACTAGAAGTCTCGATTCTTTCTTTTGAAACAGGAACGGCCTTGATGAGGCCATTTCGCTAAATTAAAAATTAACTTTATTGACGAAACTGACCCGTTCTTACTTGACTGGTTTAATCAGTTTGACATACGTACATTATTAGGCAGCAGAAAATCACATAGTAAATATTAACAAAGAAAAAAAACTCGGGTCGCAGTGCCAAAACCCTGCCGACTATATAGTGTATTTGGTAATATAGGCAGTGTGGTTTTATTATGTGCTTTTGAGCAAAATAAAAAATATAACCCCTTAATACACCCCATAAAATAATGTTCTTTTTTCTTAATTGTAATATTATTATCAATAGATAAAAATGTTATGGTAAGTGTGCACTAATTTGCATAGAGCTAAATATAGATACAGGGCGTAGGTACACTGTCACAACTAAAATGTCAACAGTCCCCACCGATCCGGCATGTGCAAAAAATTTTATTCAAAGTCAAAGATCAAAAATATCGGTTTATTGTATTTTTCTCGTAAACGGTAAGTGTTATCATAAAAATAGATGGACGAAAGTTTTAGATCATGCAGTTATCTACAAAAATTGTTCTTATACTTTTGTTCTACGAATCACCATTCCTGAGATAATTCGATTCTAAAAGTTGAAGAAGTATTCTACATAATATGCACACATTTCCGCACCACCTGTGAGGTAGTGTACTTGACGCATTTTTTTAACGTGATTTCCCCAGTACGCATAATCCACGATATATTGTGATTTAGTTTTATTAAATATTTTATTGACAAAAAAATGGTACTATTGGAAATGATTAAAGTGGCACAAATTAATTATTGTTGCCTTTGGAAGAATTTTAGTCTGACTGGTAATCTTCAAATGCTACTTCAACAGTAATGTCTTCTTCGGTGTCTTCTTCTTCTTCTTCCTGACTGACATATTAGTTCTTGTCTAATTAAACATGTAATATTTAACAAGCAAATTCAAGCGAATGCAGACCGGACCGCTAGTTTATTACAATAATATTATGTTCTACAGATTTTAGAGTGTAGTTCAAATAGACGTATAATAATAAAAATTCGGGTCGCTGTGTTAAATCCTGCTGACAATATAGGTAGCGTATTTGTTAATTGAGGCAATATGACTTTATTATGTGAATTTATGTTTGTTTTCAGAAATTATAAAAAAATTACCCTTTAATACACCCCTTAAAATAATATATTTTTTTAATTTCAATATTTCGTCTCTTTTTATCAATTCAACATCTGCACAAAATTACTTACTTTCATCATTATATGGCTTCAGTAAATAAAATTCTCTATCAGTAACCAAGTCTTTCATAAAATTTATAAGTTCGGCCCTGGGGTACCGACTTTATAAAAATTTTAGGAGCACCTTTTAATTGATATTGAAGGGTTAAGTTTCAATTTTGAATCGATGTTAAATTTTTTTTAGGTGTTTTTAATTTCAAAACAATTATAAATCCGTAAATACGCCTCTGAAGAGAATCTGATTAGGCCTATTTTAAATAGGCTTCGTGCGGTGGTGAATAACACTATGTGGGCCAAATTTAGTTAAAATCAATTAACTCCTGTTATAGTTAATGCCCGCAAAATAGTGTTTATGCCTTATGGCAAATACGAGTACACTAAAAATTTCAATTAGAATTCTATACAAATAGCCTTTACACTTGAGATAACTTCATGTATTGAAAACTTGCGATATTGGTACCACAGTGCTTAAAATACTCACACAAAAGGCGTTACATTACGCTGAGTCTAAATTTATATATATATTTATATATATAAATATATATATTTACTAATTAAATAAAACGAAACTACTTGCGATTACTGTTCAAAATATTTTTTTATTTATAAAACGTTTCTACCAAATTTTTGGTCCTTTTCAATTTATCAAAATACAAAATAAATTATAATTGTTTATATAAAAACAAAACAGTTAAGTACTAAAATTTTTTATAAAAATTATATAATCTATGGTAATGAAATGCCATATATTAAAACATATATATTTACTGTTAATATTCATAGGTATTTGGATTGACAAGACTGGTATTATTTAAAAATAATTCTTTAATATTTTCGTACAACGTTTCGTCTCTCTTGAGACTTCTTCAGGTACAGTAACGAGAACACAAAAAAAAAAAACCCGGGTCGCAGTGCCAGAACCCTGCCGACAATATAGTGTATTTGCTAATACAGGCAGTGTGGCTTTATTATGCGAACTAAAGTTGGTTTTTGGGCAAAATAAAAAAATTGACTACTTAATACACCCCTTAAAATAACATTTTTTTTCTTAATTGCAATATTATTATCAATCGAACCTCTATACCAAATTATATACACCTTTCAGTAAATAATTCACTATCTGCAAAATAACGTTTTCATAAAATTTGTAAATACGGTCCTGTCGGGCCGATTTTATTAAAATTTTAGGACACATTTTAATTACTATCAGAGGGTTAAATTTCAATTTTGAAACGATTTGAAGAATTTTTTCGGTATTTTGGGGCCCAAAAACATTTTTCAACCCCTAAAAACTACCCTTAAAATGGCCCAATTAGGCCCATTTTAAATAGGCTTCTTGCGGTGATGGATTTCAACGCGTGTGCCTAATTTAGTTGAAATCAATTAACTCTTTCGAAAGTTATTGCCCGCACATATATATATATATATATATATATATATATATATATATATATATATATATATATATATATATATATATATATATATATATATATTTATATATATATATATAAATAAATATATAAAGAGATATATATATATACATATATATATATAAACATTTTTAAAAATGGTGCCAAAGTGTTTAGGAGGTTATGAAACGTCGAGAAATTTTGGTCCGACCCCTAGGTCCCGCCATCCGACCGATGCCAATAGTGTATGTTGCCATATGGAAAATACACTAATAAATAAATAAATATCATTTTTACAAGTCAAGAGTTGTGAAAATATAACTAGTAGATAATTTTCAACATAATATAAACAATATAAGTAAAATATAATTGTATTATCATCAACAAAGCAAAAATCTTATTACAGAAATTTAAATTATAAGTAAATTCATTATTGTAAAATTGTAAAAACATTTAGTAATATGGATATGAATATAGTAAATCATATATATTTACAATCAACTGTGGAAAACAAATGACATTCTTAAGTCTAAACTTAAGGCTGAAAGTCGGATAAGAAACTTAGCCTGTCCGTTGTTTTAGTAAACGTATGCGCCTCCAAGAAAATACGTTACGCAGTAATAGAGTTTCGCGTACAGTTTATGTTATCTAATTTCATTAAGTACAGCTCTGTAGGAAACAAACATTCCAGAATTCTATTTATGCTCGCTAAGTTACCACAATATGGGAATGCGCGGTGCGTGAAGTAGAGTTAAAGTACCTACTATAATGTTTAGTTTTGTAACTGCTTTTCGGTACGCTTCGATACTCGTTTTTAATCTGGGGATGGGAACTTTTACTTCAGTCTATTTCTAAAGTTTGGTCGGATGTGCGATACCTGTACTTTTGGCTGTAGGCATGCAAATTTATTCATTTATACGACAAATTAGTTTTCTGAGTCACCAGAAAGTATAGTACAGTTGACATATTTATTCTACAAATGCCTAAAAAACAAACGGACCTAAGGTTGATGAATATTGAATATTAATAATAATGTATTATTGATATTTTCTGACATAAAGAATCTACGACTTGTATAATTATTGACATATTTTATCTAGTAATGTGTCGTGGCACTTCTTTAGTCTCAAGTCTTGAATCCTTTACCTCAGAAAATACCAATAATACATTAATTAGTAGGGTTACAAGAAAATACGTAAAATTACTAATAATAACATGACAGAAAAGTGATCATTTGAACAATAAAATTTTTTTTTATCGCCAGAACAAATAATGAATCTGTTTCGAAAAATTATAACATTCACTTATTGTTTTAACTAAAAAAACGGCTATTTTGAAGAACATGAACATTTAAACGCTTCGATTAGCATCCAAACGAAATCAAAATCATTTTTTATTCGCGACATTTCGTGAAAAATTAGCTTTTTGCAGTTTCTTTGTTTAAACAAATAAATAGAAAAAACGGGTTTTGTAAAAATATTCTAGATCGTATTGACTTTAATGCGCTCCGATTGGTACCACAACGAAGTCGATATCATTTTTTATTCGCGAGATTTCGTGTAAGATCCACTTTTATCGTAGTATTTTTGCCAAAAAAAGGAAACACGGTGAACCGATTTTAATTTTTGAAAAAATCAGATCAAAATGACGTTAACGCGCTTCGACTGTCACCTTAACGAATTCAATACAATTTTTACTCGCGAGATTTTGTGAAAAATCTACTAGTTGGAGTCTATCTGGTTAAAAAACGGCTGACCCGATTTGGAAAAAAATTGTTTCAAATCACCTCTATGTTAATACGTGTCGATTAGCACCCTAACGTAATCGATATCCCCTTTACAGAAATATTGTTTATTGTTTATAATTTAAAAATTATGTTAGAATTGGCAGCTCCCCAAAAATGACGTCATATCTAAGTGTGGCTAGAAAGCTACCAAAATACATCATTTTTAGCGTGTTAGTATCTACTGAACGTGACATATGCCTCAAAGAGTAGCAAATTTTGCTCAAATACCTAACCAAGTCATTAATATTCGAGGCCCATTTGATGTTCTGATTTATTATTAAGCCTAAGAATGTTGTATCTGTAGACAGTTTGAAGTTATCAGTCTCTAAGATTTAATTTCAATTTTTCTTTAAACTTCTATTGTAATTTGATACGTCTGAAATACCGTTATGGTAGTTTTGTTTTTATTTAAAGATAATCTGTCATTTTCAAAACAGTTTGTTGCATTAGTCGAAATTTCGGAGGCTATTCAAAATAGTTCATTTAAATTTCTTCCCGTAACTAACAAGTTAGTATTATCAGCATAGCAAATAGTTCTCGGATGAGTAACTTGGCTAAGTAAGTCATTTATGTATGAACTGAAAGGCAGGGGACCCAAAACAGTACCCTGTGGCACACCCATAGTAATTGTTTTCAATCCTGAATTGCAGCTATCCTTATCGCTTACTAATCTCACGCATTGTTGCATGTTTGTGAGAGATGTCCTAATGCACTCCAGAACCCGTCCTCTAGCTAATTTCACGTTTAGATATTTTACGATTTATAATATAGATATCTAAGTGCCACATTTAATACTTTAATCATAAAGTGCACAATACTGCTGTAGTTTTTATGCTATCTGTCCCACTGTTTTAAGAAGATCAAAGAAGGAATTTAATCCTAAGGTGTGAACTGCACACTAAATTAAAATATGATAATTTAATTAACAAAAATATTTGCAAGCTTCTTTTTACTGCGAAAGTTTCTGTCGTCTTTGGTAATAAAACAACGGGTGGTTCACAGCCAACGGGTGTATAATATTTAGAGCTTGGTAAAACGTGTAGAACAGATAAGAAATACAGTAAACCTAGGATTCCATTGGATACGATTCGATCAAATTTAACCATTGACTGAAAAACCGAACAAGTGCGTATGACGGGGAAATAGATAGACATATAGTTAATATATTTGTAAAGTTAGTATATACAATGTAAATAAAAAACGCGGACGATTTCGAATTATTAACCACATTATTTTTTGTCTTTGAGCTCTCGTTTCAACATAATGTCACTCGCTAAAAATAACCTACATTTCATCCTAGATACATAAATTATTATTTTTAAATATAATCAAGCCCGGCGACACGCTAATGATCGATTGAGCAGGCAATGATATTTTATGTACTTGTATTGTAAGTTATTATTATTTAATATAAATTCATATTTCACCTGTATAATTTCTATTTTTCACTTGAAACACTAGAGATAAAGCCTGCCAGATCTACTGATTTTCAAATGAGGAACACTTAAATATTGTTATTAGTGTATTTGCCATATGGCAACATACACTATTGGCGTCGGTCGGATGGCGGGACCTAGGGGTCGGACCAAAATTTCTCGACGTTTCATAACCTCCTAAACACTTTGGCACCATTTTTAAAAATGTTTATATATATATATATGCGTATATATATATATATATATATATATATATATATATATGTGTGTGTGTGTGTGTGTGTGTGTGCGGGCAATAACTTTCGAAAGAGTTAATTGATTTTAACGAAATTTGGCCCACGTAATGAAATCCATCACCACAAGAAGCCTATTTAAAATGGGCGTAATCGCGTCATTTTAAAGGTAGTTTTTAGGGTTTGAAAAACGTTTTTGATCCTCCAAAATACCGAAAAAATTCTCAGAATCGTTTCAAAATTGACATTTAATCCTTTAGTAGTAATTAAAAAGTGTCCCTAGAATTTTAATAAAATCGGCCCGACAGGACCGGACTTATAAATTTTATGAAAACACTACTTTGCAGATAGTGAAAGTTATATATAATTTGGTATAGAAGTTCGATTGATAATAATATTGCAATTAAGAAAAAAAAATGTTATTTTAAGGGGTGTATTAAGGAGTCAAATTTTTTATTTTCCCAAAAACCAACTTAAGTTCGCATAATAAAGCCACCCTGCTTGTATAAGCAAATACACTATATTGTCGGCAGGGTTTTGGCACTGCGACCCGGGTTTTTTTAAATATTATTTACTTGAGAAAAGCCGTTGCCAGCTCGACGTCTATAATTAATGCAACAATGTTTGCGCATTCAGCGCAATAGGCGATCATGACGGCAACTAACGAACTACATAAACTAGAACCAATATTTGACTTGCTAATGAGATACAGACGGAGAACGCTTTGACTTAACGATTTGATATTCAAATTGTGTGACTTAATTTATGCTTTTTACGTTGAGCTTGAATTGAAAAAATAAATTATAACAGGCTTTTTTCCGTTTATCACAACAATAGGAAGCCAACTGAACAATTGGAAATGTATAAATATTTAATTGACTGAATGTCGGTGACAATATCATTTTTTACAATTAAACGTCCTGTATTATGTTAAAATTTTCATATTAATAGACAGTGCGAGTCACTAGTGTCTTTCACACGTAATATTTTGAATTAGATTAAAGTTTTTTTAGGTGAAACATCTATTGACGCACTTAGATGGGAGTGAAACCGTGTAGTTACAAGACGGTCCACTCGGCATGCCTCACATCTTGTCGATTTTTTCTGACTCGGCGCTCCCCTCTCAATACCTATACTGAGCGCTTCCCTTTCCACTAAACTACACACTCGCTACTTTGCGTGTATGTGAGTGTGTCAGCATTTTACTCGTGAATATCTGTCAGGTGTCTCACGACGGCTCACATAATACATTTAGTTGATACTTTAATAAAAATTAAAAACTAAAATCACTACAGAGTTCAAAAACACACTGTATACACATGAAACAATTAAATCGAACTTAGCCGTTTCGTATCGCGCCGTGAAGTAATTTCAGTTCACATATTTTCGGAAGGTTTAGTTTACTTCGTTACGCTATAAGGCCGGTCGACGTAAAGCTAACAACAATACGAGTATAACAGCACGAAATGTTTTCTGAAGAGGCTTAAATGTTCGATGTTTACCGAAGAGTTCCCAATTAAAATTGAATTGCGTGACCTGTAATACAAACCTTACAAAGCTACTTCGTATTATGGATAAAATTTATCCCATCTTTCGTTATATAATACTATACAGAATGACAAAAAAAACTTAACCCTTTGAATGAAATATTTTTGGAAGGTACATCTTGCATTTTTAACTTCCCGCTAAGGACGTGAGACTGCCGCCAGCCAGTAGTAGCTAACAGCTGTTATTGCGTATAATCTCAAAATTTCTCACTTGAAAGTTATTAGTGGATTTGCCATATGGCAACATACACTATTGGCGTTGGTCGGATGGCGGGACCTAGGGGTCGGACCAAAATTTCTCGACGTTTCATAACCTCCTAAACACTTTGGCACCATTTTTAAAAATGTTTATATATATATATATATATATATATATATATATATATATATATATACGTATATATATATTTATATACGTATATATATATATATATATTTATATGTGCGGGCAATAACTTTCGAAGGAGTTAATTCATTTTAACGAAATTTGGCATACATGTTGGAATCCATCACCGCACGAAGCCTATTTAAAATGGGCCCAATCGGGTCATTTTAAGGGTAGTTTTTAGGGGTTGAAAAAAGTTTTTGGGTCCAAAAATACCGAAAAAATTTTCAGAATCATTTCAAAATTGAAACTTAACCCTTTAGTAGCAATTAAAAAGTGCTCCTAAAATTATAAGCAAATCGGCCTGACAGGACCGGACTTACAAATTTTATGAAAACACTAGTTTGCGTATACGAATTTACTTACTGAAGGTCGTATTTAATTTTGTGCAGATGTTGGATTGATAACAATATTTTAACTAATAAAATTATTATTGTAAGGGGTGTATTAAGGGGTTCATTTTTTTTTTTATTTTGTCCAAAAACAAACTTAATTTCATTTAATAAAGCCACAATACCTGTATTAGCAAATACACTATATTGTCGACAGGGTTTTGGCACTGCGACCCGGGTTTTTAGTATTTAGTGTATTTGCCATATGGCAACATACACTATTGGCGTTGGTCGGATGGCGGGACCTAGATATATATATATATATATATATATATATATATATATACGTATATATATATATACGTATATATATATATATACGTATATATATATATATATATATACGTATATATATATATATATATATATATATTTTGATGTTCTCTTGCGTAGACGGACTCCCACTTGTTACAACACTGTCTTGAAAAAAAAAGAAAAGAAAAGACAACAGTCGAATCTGTGTTGTCGGCGTCGCAGGAGGATATCTGTTCTTAAGTTGCTGGGCCCGTTTAGTTTATTTGACAGATAATTTGATATCCGCCTATGGGCGTCCGATCAACACAGACCCTTAGGAAAGCAAGAAAGAAAACAATACAGTGTTTATTCCGTAATTATAATTAACAGTTTTATTAGACGTGCATCGAGGTACAAAACTCAGTAGCGATTGTTCCGAACTTGGATGTGAGGCGTTCGTATCAATAATACTTTTGCGAAGAAGTAAATTGACCTCAAAGTACTGATTTAAATACAATCGCTTAAATAACAAAAATTATAATAAGGTGAGCTATTGTACTATTTAATAAATAACAGACAACCCAAATGCAACACACAATTACTTCAGTAAATTCAAATAAATATAAGATAAGCTATTTTACTCATTAATTACAGACAACTTAGATATTACAGACAGACCACAGGACAAATAAATAACATAATACAGACTTAACGGAACGGGACAAAATCGGATGCGTCTATACTTCACCAGGTACCGGAACAGAGAGATTTTACTTAACTAATATAATACTATTTTAATTATAACTAACGGAGCAGATACTTAAATGCTACAACAGACGGAACAGACAACAATTCACAAAATACCGACTTAAACTACGGAACAGAAACCAGATACGTCTATACCCTTCAAACACCGGAACAGAGAGCGTTTGTTATTTTATTATTGTTTATTATTTTCACGAAACCGTCACCTAGCAAACATATTCATTACACAACAATGTCAGGCTTTATTGTTCGTTGCTAAGTGAGGCATTTTATCATAGTAGCCACGGATATCAGAAAATGCAATACCGAATCACAGCTGCCTATAACTGTTCAGATATAATTAAATTATTAACTATTTATTTAATTAACAATTAAGGTTATACTATATATTCTTGTGACATATGGGCATAATGTCACAATTTCCCACCAACAGGGGGACGGCGGGGAAAGTTCGCAAACCTACTGCTCAAGATGGCAACACTAAACTGTCAAAAGTGACAACAATTAACCTCTGATCAACAAACAAAATTTTCACGGTGCGGATGAAACAAGGTTAAATCTAAATAACTAGCTTAAAATTACGGAGTCGGAATAAGTTTTAAACTTTCTTTAAGTGCTCTACGTGAGCTCGGAACAATCTATCAGTGACAGGGTCATTTAATTCTACACTAACTGGAGACAAAAATCGAACGATAGTACGGGGTTCGCTATACCTCGGGAGGAATTTTAAATGAAAGTTTGGCCTCATCTTTTGGTAATGCAATCTTTGAACAACGGAATCACCAACTTGAAACTTTGATTCAGGAGTACGATTGACTTTATAATAACTCGCTTGACGATCATGCGATTGCTTCAACATGTCACGGACAACATCTGGAGTTAACGAATCTCGTTTTTCCCACACTGCAGGTAAATTCCACTTGAGATCCAGCGGGAATTTTATTTCTCGACCGAGAAAGACTCGACAAGGTAAATCATTAATACTTGTATGGTACGTTGCATTATTACACAATGTTATGTTGTTTAAAAGCAAATCCCAATTTGAATGATCGTTAAACTTTTGATGTAGCAGAATAGCCAGGGCTGCACGCACATTGCGTATAACGCGCTCAACGGCGTTTGATGCGGGGTGATACGGCGAAGAATTGATTGGGCGGGGGCCCCACGATATACAAAAGTCTCTGAATTTCTTGGATTTAAAAGGCGTCGCATTGTCCGATACAATAGAATCAGGAGGACCGTACATTGTAAAAACTTGATGTAAACATTTGACGATCGATGCAGAACTGGAATCCGGAATAGCGTACGTAATTAGCCATTTGCTAAAACCATCTAATATCAGTAACACATACTTGTTGCCGGCGCTGCTTGTTACAAGCGGTCCCATTAAATCAATGTATAAGCGGTTCCAAACCGCCGTAGGAGGACTAGACGACATAATTACTTTGTCAGGGTTTTGGTCACTTTTATGACGCAAACATAACTGGCAGGCCTTAATGTGTTGTCGGACTTCTATAAACATCTTTGGCCACCAAAATCGCCTGGCAATAGAGCGATATGTCTTGTTAATTCCGGGATGAGCACCCATTTCAGAGTTATGAAACTGCTCGAGGATGCTTGGCTTGGCTGCACTAGGTACAACAATACGGGCTTTATTATGGCGCCCCACTAGACGCACTAGAAAATTGTCTCGAACGGCAAAATGTCTTACGTTCACACCTTGTAAAATTTGTCTTTTTACTGAATTTAATTCAACATTTTTATTTTGCATGTCTCTGAGTTCACTGAACTCAGTACTGACGTCAACAATTGAACACATAAGATCGTCCATTTGTTTTAGATTCTTGGGCACAGGTAATCGGTGATGGCTTGGACCTTTTCACTATCCACAGCGAGACCAGACGACGAAATGCTGTGACCCAGAAACTTCAGTTCGGATTTCGCGAACTTCACCTTACTCGGGTTGACAGTCAGATTCGCGTCTCGAAGACGCTGCAACACCTCACGCATGTGGCTCATATGAGAGTCCAAATTGTCACTGTAGATGAGCAGGTCATCGAAAAACACAATTACATTTTTATATAGTAAAATAGTTCACTCTTTAGTCGATTCAGAGCACTGGGCGATTCGGACAGTTCAATCTGATTAAACGCACTATTCAGATCCAGAGTTGTGAATACTTTAGCCCTTTTCAAACGTTGAAAGACGTGCTCAATCGCCAGAGCTGGAAACGCGTCCATATGGACCTTTTGATTTATCCTGTTTTCCGTCAAAGCCTCCGGAAATTCTGAACACAATCTATCAAATTTTTCAGTTGCGGAGTCCACGGCCATAATCGGAACCAATAATTCGACTGGGACGGAAGCAGGCAAGGAAATATACGGAATCGACGAATCCCGGTCAAATTCAAACGATACTGAATTTTCGGCACAGTTTAATATTGCCCTCATATTTTTCAAGGACTTACTACCAATAATTACTGAGTATGAAATATTTGGCAACACAAAAAAGATAAGTTTCCAAGTTTTATTCTTAATCTTTACAACTAATGCCACCGAGTTAACAGAACGGGTCGTTTGACCATTGGCTACGCGAGCATATTGTTCGCATTTCTTATAATTACCTAACCTAAGAGAAACTAAATAATTGGCCAGGTTAGCGCTAATGTAATTTAGCGTGGAACCCGTGTCCAATAGAGCAGAAGCCTTAACGTTACCTAAACTAATATTAATTATAGGGATAGACTTATCGACTAAATTATTTGAACCGGCGGTTGCAGCGAAATAGTTCGAAATAGCTGCAATCGGGATCTTATCGAATAATTTTGGAGACGGGGCCGAAACGGGGGAAATTGTCGAACTATCACTATCAGTTGAACAATTACTACAAAAAATTTTGGGGTCGTTATAGGCACTAACTACGGCATTGCATTTTCCGGTGATATCCGAGACTCACCAGAAACACCGGGCACTGGAACGCTGGGAGGCTGCGGCTCCCAGACGACGGTAGGAGTATCTGTTGACTGCGGAGTGGACGGGACGGTTCGGGATTTCGACTTCAGGACGGCGGACACGTAAAGAACAGGTTGGAACAAGGCTCAGGCTTTCCAAACTACGCTCTGCTACCAATTTGATGTTCTCTTGCGTAGACGGACTCCCACTTGTTACAACACTGTCTTGAAAAAAAAGAAAAGAAAAGACAACAGTCGAATCTGTGTTGTCGGCGTCGCAGGAGGATATCTGTTCTTAAGTTGCTGGGCCCGTTTAGTTTATTTGACAGATAATTTGATATCCGCCTATGGGCGTCCGATCAACACAGACCCTTAGGAAAGCAAGAAAGAAAACAATACAGTGTTTATTCCGTAATTATAATTAACAGTTTTATTAGACGTGCATCGAGGTACAAAACTCAGTAGCGATTGTTCCGAACTTGGATGTGAGGCGTTCGTATCAATAATACTTTTGCGAAGAAGTAAATTGACCTCAAAGTACTGATTTAAATACAATCGCTTAAATAACAAAAATTATAATAAGGTGAGCTATTGTACTATTTAATAAATAACAGACAACCCAAATGCAACACACAATTACTTCAGTAAATTCAATTAAATATAAGATAAGCTATTTTACTCATTAATTACAGACAACTTAGATATTACAGACAGACCACAGGACAAATAAATAACATAATACAGACTTAACGGAACGGGACAAAATCGGATGCGTCTATACTTCACCAGGTACCGGAACAGAGAGATTTTACTTAACTAATATAATACTATTTTAATTATAACTAACGGAGCAGATACTTAAATGCTACAACAGACGGAACAGACAACAATTCACAAAATACCGACTTAAACTACGGAACAGAAACCAGATACGTCTATACCCTTCAAACACCGGAACAGAGAGCGTTTGTTATTTTATTATTGTTTATTATTTTCACGAAACCGTCACCTAGCAAACATATTCATTACACAACAATGTCAGGCTTTATTGTTCGTTGCTAAGTGAGGCATTTTATCATAGTAGCCACGGATATCAGAAAATGCAATACCGAATCACAGCTGCCTATAACTGTTCAGATATAATTAAATTATTAACTATTTATTTAATTAACAATTAAGGTTATACTATATATTCTTGTGACATATGGGCATAATGTCACAATATATATATGTGTGCGGGCAATAACTTTCGAAAGAGTTAATTGATTTTAACGAAATTTGGCCCACGTGTTGAAATCCATCACCGCAAGAAGCCTATTTAAAATGGGCGTAATCGGGGCAATTTAAGGGTAGTTTTTAGGGGTTGAAAAATGTTTTTGGGCCCCAAAATACCGAAAAAATTCTCAGAATCGTTTCAAAATTGACATTTAACCCTTTAGTAGTAATTAAAAAGTGTCCCTAAAACTTTAATAAAATCGGCCCGACAGGACCGGACTTACAAATTTTTTGAAAACACTAATTTGCAGATAGTGAGTTATTTATTGAAGGGTGTCTTTAATACGGTGTAGACGTTAGATTGATAATAATATTACAATTAAGTAAAAAAATGTTATTTTAAGGGGTGTATTAAGGGGTTAAATTTTTTATTTTGCCCAAAAACAAACTTAATTTCACATAATAAAAGTATAAAATCACACGGCCCTATACAAGCAAATACACTATATTGTCGGCAGGGTTTTGACACTGCGACCCGGGTTTTTTTATATTATGGTGAATAAAAGTTAAATAATGATATTAAGTAAAAACTAATCAAAGAAAAAGATGCACGAATAATTAAAAATTTTGATAACAAACGTACTTTCGACCGGATATAAAGAAAAATAGTATACGCCACACGGACAGAAGACCGAAATCCCTTAAGTGGGCGTCATAATGCCCGATTCGCTTTGGACATCATCTCGCAGAGTGCAGGAATTGCAATTTTCTGACCTTGTGGTGTAATATACTCTAAAAGGGGTAATTATAAGAAACATTCGGTATAGAACGCCTAATGTAAGACCTTTATAAAAGGTTTTATAAGGGTACAAATAAATCTGATATCTTCAAAAAAATACAAAAACCCTTATCTGTTTTCCTCTATTAAGCTCTTCTGTCCGAAAGAGATTTACTGGAAACACTGTTTAATAATGAAGAGCTTAGGGCAAACATGTACTAAAAATAAATATTTAACTTTATGTTGAATTTTAATAATCCGTAAGACTGCGGAATAATAATGATTAAGTTTCGATGCGTATAAAAAAATTCATAATAATGTATACGCATTGATGTATAGTAATAACAAAGTTTCTTAATTTTTCAGTGCTGTACAATATAAACAGTGTAATAAAAGTTAGCTACAATGTGTAGTTTATCTGTTGTATTAATAATAGTATATGTATCTAGTTGGTAATGCATTATTCTATGACTAATTGTGACGCTGTGTTAATATCGAGCGTTTAGCGAGTTTTAACAGTCACACGTGTCATAAAAGCAATACAATCGAGATACATACTACATTTTTGCACGTACCTCTTATAAAATAGCCTATATTCATGCTTAACTTTGTCGCTCCCTTAAGCGAACCGTACTAAATACTGACTCACTGTCTACTATTTCAGAGCCGCAGTATAGTTAATTTCAAGGTTCCAAAAGGGTGTGACGCGCATTTACCTGCAATTCGATCAATCATTTCTGGCACATCATTAATTCACTCTAAAATACAAATGTCTTGGGGACCATTTCTGCAAGTGTTGCAACTATTAATCCATATTTTTACCTATTAAATAGCCGTGTTTAGTAACAAAATGTCACATCAACTTGCTTGAAACCATAATTTCATTTGTCAATAGTTCGCGACTTACTATTCTGAATGTGAATGATTTTCAGCATTAGTACCAGAGTACGTGTTTGTCTGCGAAGGTACTTTGAATCTTGATATTAATATTTAATATTTATATAGGAGTGTCGTATTATTTCAGTTGACACTAGAGAAACAATGTGCCTCGAGCCAAAAAATGTCTAAGAAACACTGAGCTGTATTAATGGCAAAAAGACAACGAAATGGAAGTATTCAACGAAACTTAAATGAGGACAAAGTAATTTAATTTTAGAGCAAAATAAATTACATACTTGTCAACGAAAATGTTATATTGTTAAAATGTAACAAAGTTTCCCGCAATTGGTCATTAAAAACTTTTGAAAGTTTGTTAAATCAAATGGTTTCAAGCTTAAGAAGAAAATCTAAGATTTCGTTTCTTTGTAAGTTAACATCAAAAGTGAACTGGCAGTTCAAACATGAAATAATTTGTTAATTCAATATTGTAATAATTTTGGAAATCTGAGTTTGCTCTAATTAATTAATGTACTTTAAACAATTTTTTTAAAATCACGTCTTGTCATCGTGCAGAAAATTAATTTTGAGTTCTTAGTGAAATCCCGCATTTTTTATACCGTATGACAAAATATACTAGTTCCAGGAAAGGAAACATTTTTGCATCCCCAAAATTTAACCAGATCTTAATATCCTTAATTCACCTGTTATCTACATTTTCAGACCAGATGTCATTCTTGTAACATGCGTTTGTACATAAGTAACTAACAAAATATAAAGAAGAAAACATTTTATAAGACCTTATTTAATATATCGAAGCAATAGTTGTCGCTAAGTTCTCTTTTCTACCACAATGAGCGCGACCTGTCAGTTACTTCAGCATTTCTCATCCATCCACATCGTAACTTACTCATGAAAAGTATTATATTTATTAAAGTAGAACATATTGTACTCACTAGAAATTTTATGCTAAGCATATTTAGAACAAATACCTACGGTAAATAATACCACAAATCTTTAACAGGAAAAAACTATTGAGGAAATATAATTCCGTGTTAAAATCCTATGTTCCGAATTGAGTGGGACGTCGACATGTAACTACAAATAATAAAATTGTATTATATAAGAAGTTTCAACTTTACCGACTCTGAAGTGAACACGTCACGCCTGACTTTTTTAATTACAAATAATCGGCGTCTCTATTATATTGTTTTGCTATTTCTAAGCCCACATTTTTATTTTATATGTGACCAAATTGGCTTGACAGTATGTCATACAAAAGGGACAGTAAAATTCAATTTTCGTACATATATAGATATAAGAAACAGAAAATAAAAGTTCTATACTGAATCGAGAGATAGGTTCAGAAAGATCTGATCAAGTTTGATATAAGTTCATCAAATAATAATATTTTCTGTTTCGATGCACGTTTTGCTCCGGAAAACATAAAAGTTTCCGATTACAGTTTATTTTTAACTCAATATCATTTATCTCTACAGCTACCAAATGAGTAATTTGTATACATTTTGCGCTGATACAAAGTTATTCACGAAAATATACATTATAATAAAGAATTTATATTGGAATTGGTATATTAGTCAAGCTTTACACGGAATTTCGTTGCCAGCAGATTTTTTATTTATACGTAAAAAGTAGAACATTATATGGATTTCGACGGAACAGTGTAAAATGAATAAATTGTAGTATAATTATTTACTAGCCTGTATCTACGGCTTCACATGCGATTGAGAGAAAACAATATTATATAAGTACTGTAACGATTACTGCGGTTACAGTACCTACAGTTCTTTCTAGCGGGAATTTAACTGTGTTAATATAATACAATTTTCAAAGCTGACATAATATTTTATCGTTCATTATTATTTTTTTTCATTTGTCTGTTTATAGTCTTTTTATTTTATTTATTCCTATAAAATATTATTTTAAACTTATTTGAAACTTCAATTTTCGAATGAAGCTTTGTCCCGCTGAACAGTGACACCAGTGGTGGAACCTTTTCAATCTTGTTATGAATTAGAAACTATTATAAACTGATCGAAATTGTAGAAATGAACTAATTAAGGTAATTTACAATTACCATTAATATACATCTAAATCTAAGTTCATTTATGAAAATTATTTTTATACATTGGAAATTGTTGCGTCCATATTTTTTTAAACATACACAATTAAGTTAGCAGGAAAGTGGACGAATTGATGTTAATCAATAAACCAATTATTAATTTAGCGACGTTTCGGTCGTATATTTGATTTTCATCAGGCATCTACGAAGTACAGCACATGTTAAAATTAAGTAAACAACCAAATATACAAATGTTTACAAATACAGCATATTTACCTTAATACACGGTATATAATAAACATCATATAAATAGCAACATGGATCATAAAACTTTATTCTTATTAATTAATAATTTCCACCAGATTTATTAATTTTGTAACGTTTGTAAGTAAAAATAAAATCCATGTTGCTATTTACCTATATGATGTTTATTATATACCGTGTATTAAGGTAAATATGCTGTATTTGTAAACATTTGTATATTTGGTTGTGTACTTAATTTTAACATGTGCTGTACTTTATAGATGCCTGATGAAGTTCAAATATATGACCGAAACGTCGCTAAATTAATAATTGTAAACCCACTTGCTAATTTTTTTTTGTATCTAAGTAGTTATTTATTTTATTTAAGTTTAAGTAAATTCGGAACCGCTGGGCCCACCCAGTTCCACAAGTCGGGCTTAATTTTGAAACTAAAGTAATAATGACAGTTTGATATTTCAAATTATATATTTAAATTAATACATTTAATACAGAATACATAAAATTAAACGCAAAGTTCCTGATAGTTTCAAGAAGTTGGGCGAGGTGAAGCCTCGCTAAACTTATGAAACAGGAAGCTAAGCACCAAAAATACACTACTCCTGATTATAAAAAAACCCTGACGATAAAATCGCCTGTTCTTTATAATGCAGGTTCTTCAATTAATTATTAAAATTAATTTTACCAATAAACATTAAGAAAAGATAAAAAAAATGAAATAACCGATTAATAAGGTGAAATGAAAGTTTTAAGAGTAAAGTAATTTGTCCCCAAATAGCTAGTGAAGCGACCGGTCTCTAGAAATTCAGTTCAAGAAGTAATGAATAATTTTTTATTTTATTTCTGACAAGAATGTTTAAAACTGAAATTATGTAAGGAATCAAGATAATTAGGTAATGATACTAGAATTGTATTTTTAAAGATGAAATAACCGGTTGGGAACAAATTACACTATTGTTTGAAAATAAAAATATTTAAATTATAGAAGGTAATCATATATGAGGCTATGAAAACGCCTCAGGCACCCCCGCGTGATAGAGAACTGCTTCAGGCAGCTTCTCGTCGTATGTATGGTTTCAGGTCTTCAATGTGACAGCGATATTTGTGGTTGGCGTCGTGTAGATCCGCTAGCTCGCATGAAACAGGCGATGTAAATCTTGTGATTCGGCGCGGCTCGGACCAACGGGCTTGGAACTTCCGTACGTCGTCTCCTGGAGTAGTGGATTGGTGGAGACGCTGCAGTACTAATTGGCCGATGTAGAACGGATGCTGACCTGGTCGATGGCGATCATAGTATTTGCGAATTTTACAATGGTTTTTCTCTAAAGCGGTGCGTACCCTCTCGACGTCGACTCTTCCATCGTCTACAAAACTTGCAATATCCCATTTAAGATCTAACGGCTGTGTGAGCTCGCGACCAAGGAACACCGATGCCGGAGATGTGTTTGTGGCCTCGCTGATTGTGGAGTTGTGAGAGTAAGCCACGAACGAAGTGAATTTGTCCCATTGTTTATGTGAACTGCCGTACTCTTTCAGCAGTATTGACAACCCGGCTTTGATATCTCGGTTGGCACGTTCGACGGCGTTGCTGCTGGGCCTGTATGGAGACGTGAAGACTTGACTTATGCCCCATTGTAAACACATGTAGCGAAAACTTGCACTCTTGAAACATGTGGCGTTGTCAGAAACGAGCGTTCTTGGTGGTCCGTATTTTGTCCAGACGGCGATTAGCTTTTGGATGGTGGCGGCTGACGTAGTTCGTTTGACTGGTATGATTTCCAGCCACTTGCTGAATCCATCGATGACGACAAGTGCATAGCGACACCCGGTACTGGTAATGGTCAATGGTCCAATGTGGTCGATGTAGACTCGCTCCCAAACATTTCTTGGCAAGGTGGAGGCCAGTGGAGCAGCAATTCGTTGGTTGTGCGGCTTACAGCTTTGACAAACATCACACGAACGCACGTAGTCTCGGACGTCTTTGTATAGAGAAGCCCACCAGAAGCGGCGAGCGATTTGTCGGTAGGTACGAGTTATTCCAGGATGCGCACTCGTCTTCGTATCGTGAAAATAAAATATGACCATCTTTTGAACTGATTTCGGAACAACGACTCTTTTCAATTTGTGTTTGCCAACAAGTCGCACCAACAGCCCGTCGCGTAACTGATAACTTGTGACATCATTGTTACCGTTATTAATTCGGTCAACGATGAGTTGGCAGTCCGGATCGGAGAGCTGGTGTGTTCGAATTGACACAAATGATTGCGGGACTTCATCCAGCAAGTTGATGGAGGCTTCAGATATATGAATTGCGTTACAGGTAGCGTGATTCTTGTCGTCTTGGACATCTTCGTCAGCGTACAGTCGACTTAGCGCATCAGCGACGACGTTGAGCTTGCCGCGTATATGTTCGACATCGTAATTGAAGTGCGACAACTTCAGAACCCACCTTCCAATGCGTCCTAGTTGTCGAGGATGTTTCAACAGCCATGTGAGTGCGCAGCTGTCGGTTTGTAGAAGAAATTTTCCGCTCAATAAGTACTCCTTGAATTTTTCCAGAGCCCACACCACAGCCAAGGCTTCTAGTTCGTATGTCGAATAGCGTCGTTCTGCATCAGTGAGCTTGCGGCTTGCAAACTGTATCGGATGGAGGCCATCGTCGAATTTTTGTAGCAGCACTGCGCCGAGAGCTTCTTGACTGGCGTCAGTTTGAACAATGAATTGTCTTAAGAAATCAGGATAGGTGAGTACAGGTGCGCCAGCTAGTTTTCGTTTGATTGTTTCGAAGGCCTTCAGTTCATCAGGTCCCAAGTGGAAGCGAACCCCTTTCTTTTTTAGTTGATTGAGCGGTGCGACAATAAGCGAAAAATTCTCAATAAATCGAGAGAAAAATGATGCCATGCCAAGAAATTGACGAAGCTGTTTTAGATTTCTCGGAGCAGGAAGTTCATTGATTGCAGAAACTTTGTTTGGATCTACATGGACACCTGAGCCGGAGATAACGTGGCCCAGAAACTTGATGCGATGACGGCATAACTGCATTTTATCCGGGTTGGCGGTGAACCCAGCTCGTCTAAGCCTACTGAAGACGATGTTCAAATGTTCAAGATGCTCCTTGAAACTTGAACTATGGACCAGTATGTCGTCAAAGTACGGTATGCAGCATTTATAACGCAGGTCTGAGAATATCTGAAACATAATGCGATTTAAAGCTTGTGGACTAACACTAAGACCAAAAGGAACTTGACGGAATTGATATTGAGAGGTTGGAGTAACAAACGCTGTATATTTTTTGCTTTCAGGAGACAAAGGAATTTGGTAAAAAGCGCTGGCTAAGTCTATAGACGAAAATATTCTGGATCCATTAAGACTTTGAAAGACGGCGTCCATATTCGGAGATGGAAATGCGTCGAAGACAACTTTTGAATTTAAATGTCTGTAGTCAATGACGAGTCTATTAGTTCCATCTTTTTTAGGTACAAAGAAAGCTGGAGCTCCATAAGGACTGCATGACTTCTCTATGACTCCTTGGTCCAATAGTTTTTGAATGTGGTCGTCCATCTCTCGAGCTCTGATTGGATTCATCGGGTATGGACTACGGCGTACTGGAATATTATCTTTCATATGTATCGTGTAAGTATAATCGTTCGCTCGGCCCAGGATATTCTTGTTAATTACGTCGCTGTAAGATGTCAACAATTCATTTAGTTGAGTTTGCTGAATATCGGAAAGTTCAGCGTTAATTGATAAGTCATCTCGAATGCTGGACAGTTTAACGCTTCGTGAGTCTGACGTAAATGGAACTGCAACTTCAGGCTTGAAATCGAATTTGACTTCAAGTTTTGAAAAGTCAAGTTGAGCTTTCAGTCGACGAAGTGTATTAACGCCAATGATAATGTCGTGCGATAGATTAGGTAAAATGATTAGCGAAATGTTCCACGAAAACTCTTCAATCTTGATATGACATTTAAGACGATGTTTGACAGATGTACAATAGCCGTCAGCTAAGGTTATCCGAGTTGCTTCAGGTATAATCTTACCAAACTTCAACATACTAATGGTGTTGGCAACTTTTTTGGAAACAACAGAATGCGTAGCTCCTGAGTCCAAAAGAGCATCGAAAATCAAATGGCCTATTGACAGTTTAATTATAGGTAAAGTTGTAATCGGTGTTGATTGTTTTAAAAATTTAATGACTGGATATTTACAATGACTATGCGGATATCTTGATGACGATTGTTCGGTTATTTCATAATTATTCAGTTTTTTGACTGTTTAGATTTGCCAAATTTATTTGATTCAGCTTCAGAGTGAATTCGGTCTCTTCTTAAAACTTGAGCATATTCTCTTGCTAGTGTGTCCAGCTCATTGAAATTGGACGGAATAGTTCGAAGTCGACAGAAATCATACGTTGTTTTGTTGAGTCTTGCCCAAATATTGACAATAATTTCTTGTTCCGCTAGTGAAGAATTTAGGACACGTGCTTTTCGACGAATGTCTGCCACGTAATCATCGAATTGTTCATTTGAACCTTGCCATCTCTCTATAAGTGATGCAGTGTACAGCGTTTTATCAACTGGCGTCAAGAAACGTTCAAGTATTTGTGTCTTCAAATCATTCCAGGATTCAATATGATGAGCGGCTTCGGTAAACCATTCCAGAAAACTGCCTTGACATAACGATATCAATTGAAAAATCAACGGTTTTTCTTTAACCAACTTTTTGTCGACAATTCTTTCTACTTCTTCGATGAAGCGAAGTATGACGTCTAAATTTTTCCCGTCACAAATCGGTACTGGTTTCAATAAATCGGATATATCAATGCCCATTTTAATTGGTACAGGCGTTAAACTTGCGGTTTGATAACGATTTTCAGTATCGCTGCGATTCATTGCTTGAATTTGAGCTTGAAGTACTAATAATTGTTCTTGTATACTGCGTTCCTTGATGACTTGACTGACGTTTTGTGATAGCGAATTTAAGCCCATAGACAAGTCGCTTAATGTTTGCTGAGACTTCATATTTATTTCAGTTTGAGTCTTCAAGAACTGGAATACACGAGATGGTGATTGGTCAAATCCAGTTTGCGCTGGAGTACTAGGTTCCATTGGTAATGAAGCAGCTTGATCCTGTCCGTTAGTAGAAGAACTGGTGGTACTGATTGTCGTTTTAGGAATGGCGCCCGTTTGACGTTGATTTATTTGAGCTTCTGGCGTGTGAAAGTGCTCGTTCTTGTCCGATATTGGTGACTGAGTTGACGGTATCGGAGTCTTGATTGTAGTTTCACTTCGAAGAGAAGGTTTCGGCATTTTTGACACAAAATTAATTTAAATAATTAAACAAAAACCTTATAATGCTTCTTGAACTGAAAGTGCGATGAAAAATTAATAGACTTGATGTAATAAGATATTCACGGTTACGCAACACTAACTGTAGTAGATGTAACAAATTAAACGCGTAGATTTACTTCGTTAAGAACAGTTTTTAAACTTAACTATAGCTCTGCTACCATTTCTAAACCCACTTGCTAATTTTTTTTTGTATCTAAGTAGTTATTTATTTTATTTAAGTTTAAGTAAATTCGGAACCGCTGGGCCCACCCAGTTCCACAAGTCGGGCTTAATTTTGAAACTAAAGTAATAATGACAGTTTGATATTTCAAATTATATATTTAAATTAATACATTTAATACAGAATACATAAAATTAAACGCAAAGTTCCTGATAGTTTCAAGAAGTTGGGCGAGGTGAAGCCTCGCTAAACTTATGAAACAGGAAGCTAAGCACCAAAAATACACTACTCCTGATTATAAAAAAACCCTGACGATAAAATCGCCTGTTCTTTATAATGCAGGTTCTTCAATTAATTATTAAAATTAATTTTACCAATAAACATTAAGAAAAGATAAAAAAAATGAAATAACCGATTAATAAGGTGAAATGAAAGTTTTAAGAGTAAAGTAATTTGTCCCCAAATAGCTAGTGAAGCGACCGGTCTCTAGAAATTCAGTTCAAGAAGTAATGAATAATTTTTTATTTTATTTCTGACAAGAATGTTTAAAATTGAAATTATGTAAGGAATCAAGATAATTAGGTAATGATACTAGAATTGTATTTTTAAAGATGAAATAACCGGTTGGGAACAAATTACACTATTGTTTGAAAATAAAAATATTTAAATTATAGAAGGTAATCATATATGAGGCTATGAAAACGCCTCAATTGGCTTATTGATTAACATCAATTCGTCCACTTTCCTGCTAACTTAATTGTGTATTATTTTTATACTTTTGTTTTTTTTTAAATTTTACGTATTTGGAGTAGGTACTTGATAAAGTTGAGACATATCAACTAAACGTTGTACAAAAATAAGATTATAAACATTAAATAAAATATATCTTTACAAACTACCTAAATGTAGAGTGTTGCGATCCAGTTTTTATATTTGTAAAACTTCTAGGATAGGAATCTTCTCCGAAGATGACAAAAATATTGTCGAAACGCCAGATTAAATTGCAAAATTCATTAAATACGGCTTTTTTCTGGATCCATAAGCTAAATTTTTGGATTCCCATCCTAGAAGTTTTACAAATTAAATAAAATACAACATTATGATCCAAATTCCTATTACTGTTTAAGTAATTGAAATTACTATCACAACGAGTACTGTTACTGGTGGTAAACTGTATTTCATATGAAAAAGACAAGAATTATAAGAAAGAGGAGTCATCCCCGAATAAAAATAAATGTTGATAAAAAAAATTTAAAAATTTAAAACAGAAAAGTTTCAATTAAAATTATTTACAAATTTTCTGCGTTCATGATTAATTTAGAGAATATTTTATATTTTAAGTTATCACAAGGCAATAAAAAAACCTTTCTTTTCGAAGCGTACGATTTCACACGACAAATTCAATGCTTGAGTGGTCTGGAAACCAGAAATTCGATTGATAGAATAAATTTAAATTAATATACTAAAGACATAATTGTTCTGAATTGAAGATGTGGTCACTATATTACTAACCACACTTTACGTGCCGGTTTAAAACTAACATGAAATTTTAATACGTACCTTACATTATAATGGTATATGTTTGTTCACCATTTAAAGTTTGCACAGAATGTCCATTTTTTATGTTACATAGGTTGCTAAAAATAAAAAAACAAAACAAAACAAAAGGTAAGGTTAGAAAAACTGAAAAGCAAGTATCGTTTACTTATATCACTATCATCGACAGTACCTATATAATTAACTTAGATGACCTTAGCTGTCGAGCGCATATGATCTGCAAACAATCAGTCAATCGGATTGACTTGCAATAAGTTATGAGAGACGAGTCTCAATAAAAAAAAAATAGTGAAATAATGTTTTGACTTTTCAACGATATTTTATTATTAATAAGTTTGCATTAAAAAATAAAAATGATACAAAATAGCTGATATTATAACAGTCTTTGTGCTACTAAAGCAGTCACTAAAACATGGATGCACTATTTTGAATTGGTGTGAATAGCTGTGTTGTTATAAACTGCTTCGAAAATTAATTTCCCATTATAAAATGGAAACTACTATAAAATAGCAAACAAATTATACTAATGGCAATATTCAATTAGCTTAATTTTAGTGATGATATACTCGTTCCGATTTCTTATTAACCTTGAGTATCACTATTTTATTGTGGCTTCGAATGCCAGGCTCATTTAGGCCTAGTGTCAATTCAAACATTAATTTTTTGTGATAGATACTTTTATCAATTCTTATTATTAGGGAACCATTATTGACAAAAAATTTATGGAAACATCATAAACACAACGAGATTGCTACAGCCTCTTCTATTCTCAAACGTCACTACTTTTTAATATTAATAAAAAAAATGTAAACTGCTTAATAGATGTAGTTCCATTGGCTTACTACAAATTAAATAGTCGTTCAAATTATCACAAATTTCAACACCTCGATAGAATTGATGTGATAATATAATCCCAGCTATTGTAAATAATTCATTTGTTAAAAAAAAAAACGGGAAAATGAAATTATTGATAACTATGGAGCTATTGCAATAGGGAAACTTTAATATTTTTTTTTAAATTTTATCACACAAAAATCTTGTCATTGTGTAACTCATGTAGGTATTGGGGCTATGTAACATTTGGATATGGACACACTGTATCTGCTTACACTCACATAAAAATATACAGCATGTAGGTATGCAGTACCTATGTTTGTCAACTGTTTTACGCGAGGCTATCGGACGCCAGCTGTACAATGATAACCCGGCGACGTCACACGACGGACTGGCGTTCTGGCGCCTCGATACTGGTTCTGCTCCTGCTGCATCCCGGGACATCATAGCGTCTGCGTCTGGATTCACGCTGTGCATCCTTATCCCTCTCTATCCGGACATCTGTCTGTCTCATATTGTGCGCCGTCAGTTGTAGAAAAAGGCTTTGGTAATACATATGCAGGTTTATTTACACGTTAACGGGATTTTTGCTGTATATAAAGTTAAAGTATAACGAAAAAACCGAGAAAAATAAAATACAGAATATCTGCATTTGCGTTCTCTTTTAAAGGTATAATAATAATCTAAAACGCTTATAAGCTCTGTCGTAGAGCGTCTATAAACTACAATATTTATTTATTAATGTTGATCATCAACATAATACATAAGATTTCTTATAATTTTTGCCACGACACACTTGCAAAAATCATGGCATACATTAACATTATATATAAGTGACTCTAATTAAGGTTATTCGCTTAGCGTCCGTATTTTCTTCTAATAAAAAACTGTTATATGATAAATTGTTATCACTTATTTAAATATTACATACTATATATCGAATTTAGTTTTTTTAATGTTTAAGAAAATATAATTAAAATTTAGACACAAGTAGAAAACATTGAATACGAGGTCTAGCTATTAAATAACGAGACTGCTTATGAAAAAGAGTTTTATTTTAAAAATTATTTTACAATCGAATGCTCCCCTTCAATGTACTCCCTTCCCCTCTCCACACACCGTTCCATTCGTTTTTTCCGTTAGTCAAAGCAATTCTGGGAGTCTTCTTTTGTAAGAGCATTTAGGAGCTCCGCCGATTTACGCTTTACCTCTTCCATCGACTCGAACCGGGTTCCTTTTAAGGCAGACTTGATTTTCGGGAACAGGAAAAAGTCACAAGATGCTAAATCAGGCGAGAACGGCGCGTGTTCGAGTACTGGAGTGCTTCTAGCGGCTAAATAACGCTTCACAGACAGCGCATTATGGACAGGTGCGTTGTCCTGGTGCAAGATCCACGACTTGTTTTTTCACAACTCCGGCCGTTTTTTACAAACTCGCTCTCGTAAAAATTTTCTGATAGTTTCTTTATCAGCGTTTACAGTCTCAGCAATAATCCGAATGCTCATACGATGATCTCCCCGCACAATTGCATTGATTTTAATCACTGTTTGCGGAGTTGAAACAAAGACAGGTCGACCTGGACGTTGATCATCTTCGGTGCTCTCTCGGCCTTCAGAAAACCGTTTATACCATTCGAAAACTCGCGCACGAGATAAAGAATTCTCACCATAGGCCTCTTTCAACAACTCAGTCGGAGTTTTTTTTCATTTAACGAAAAATTTCACATTGATCCGTTGCTCGAGTTTTTCGTCACATATTGTTATCGGCACGAGAAAAAAACACGCTCGTTTCTAACTTCTATAGAAAAAATACTAGCACAGCGACAAAAACGTGTTTTCGTATTGGAATAGCAGACACTTCCAGCTATCCAACGCTGCATTCGTTTCCCCCTCTTCTCCTTTAGGACGTCTTCTGTGCGCGTAGTCTCGTTATTTAATAGCCAGACCTCCGTATAATTTAAAGATAGGTATACAGAAACATTTTTTTCAGCATTTTCAAAGTTAAGTGACACTATGATTATTATTCTTTTCGACGAGTAAAACCTTCCTAATTGACTTCCCTGTATATGTTACGCAATAAAACAAAATGTTTCGCCTTTATGTTAATCCCACCAAAAACATTTCAAGAGAAGCTGGTTGCCAGGATTCATAATGCTTTCATTGTTAAAAAGCTATGAAATGTCCATATAGCTGAGCTCCAATTTGCACTGCATGTCATAGTCTACGCGGTCTGTCCAAAGTACATACTTTGGATTTTGGAGTGGCCGGAGCTCCAATTTTAACCGGAGCTCAGCTAAGAGCTTGGCTCTACCAGAGATCTCATTAATGTATAACAGTGAAAGCATTATGAGCTTGTGCGTCTTGGCAACCAACTTCACATGAAATGTTTTTGGTGGGATTTCATTTTATTTTGGCAGGCACCCTAGATTATTTTATTAACTTTTTTTCACTATTTTTCATCATCAATGAAGGTTTGTGGACCACTTTTGCATATATTCCTGTACACGAAGGGTGGAGGGAGAAAGGTTTTTTCGTTGTTTATATGCAAATCCTAGCCTACATAGGTACCTATTTTCTGTTTTCTAGGACTTCAGGTTTTGATGATCATCAGTTAGTGAGTCAGTCAGTCAGTGAGTGTCTCAGTCACGAAATCGACGTATTTCAGATGGCAATAAATCCGAAACCATTAAAGCTAGATAATTGATACAATGGGTTTTTGATAAGTCTACTAGGGAAATCTTATCTTGAAAATTTCAGCTTTCTAGCATTATCCAGACCGAAGCTATGGCCGTTCGAAAATACGACGAAACGCTTCCAGAAAACGTAGGTAGTGCCCCGCTTCTTTTGGCTCGTCTTGGAGGGGGCACTACCGTGCCCCCAGATTGACCTTTAGGTAAGGTTTGTATGCCATATTTTTAAATCAACAAAGTATTGGTTTTATATGCTTTTCACGTGAGCAATAATATTAAATATGTAACAGCTCCAAGAAAAATCTATTTTCCTGTCAGTTGTGATTTATTGAAGGACGCGCACCTGTTACAGTTGAATTATTAAGACATGTTTTTATTTTGTAATATGTATTCATGCACGATATAAAATTTAAATTAAGATGCAATCCTGCATTTTTTCAAAACTTTAAAAAAAAATTATCTACTATTTTTTTTACTACATATGTATCGGACGTAAAATTAATTAGTTATCGATTGTCGAGTGAAATTTTTATTTACCAAAGTGTTAAACAAAAAAAAGCAATTTTCTTGCATGAAGCAGTTTAATCATAAAACTAATAGTATTTACTGATATAAGCTACGCCATGCTGGAGCAAATGTTTTTGAAATCAAATTTATTTATGCACTGTAGCATGGATTTTATTTGTGTGACTATTGAAAAGACCTGACTAATCGCACACCACTACAGCCGTAGCGACTAGATCACCATCACGCTAATTATCTTAAAAGCCGGTAGGCAGTATTTGTGTTTGTAACGTTTTGCGCACAATACGTATAAACTTGTGTTTGTATTACTCATGAAATTAAAAGTTCCACTTCTGTATTGTATAGTATAAACTGCACGGTTCAATTTTTAATAACTAAGAAGGTTATCTGCCCCTAACACTAAATCAATTTTCATTTTAGTAATAATTTTGATAATAAATTTGAAAATAGTCAATCACGGCTTTTTATTATTATAACTTATAAGTAGTATATGTTTTCCTGAAATGGGCTATGTTTTATTTCACTGCAAATTAATAATTTATTTAATTTATTTCTTCTTCTATACAAACGTGTAAATAAAATCGTAATGTTTTGTCAAGACTGATCAGTATTCCCTCTTCTCCCGCGACCTCGATATATGTTATAAGTGCATATAGACTGTAAAACAGTCAGTGTCTTTGGACTTTACTCGTAGAGTGTATAATCCTAGCCGGAGACTTTTTTGACTTTCACGAATACCGAGATAAAATATATATTTGAGGTGGTTTCATTATGCTATCATAACAGAGGGCAGTAATTTCCGAACAATGCCGGGTAAATACGGCTATGTTTGAAAGTTGCGACAGCATAATGTGTCTATTGACTATTTTTCATGGGCAGTCGGTAAATTCGGGCGAAGCCGGAACGGGCTATTAGTTTAAAAAATATAGTGATTTGATAATGTTTGATATATAGAGCAAATTTCTTCCTTCAATCTTGTAATAATTCTTTTTTTCTGTTAAACTGAATTTGTTATTAAGCTATTGATATTTTATGAACTTACATTGAAAAAACTCAAGTGTAAGCTGTTGTGATTTGAGATAAAATGATACGACATCTGATGACAGAAATTTAAACCATAAGCACATTACATTTTACACGCTGTTACTCTCTCTCTCTTGCCCCCCCTCCCCCTTTCTCTCCCTCTCCCTCTCTCCCACTCTCTCTGTCTCTCTCCCTCTCTGTCTTTCTCTCTCCCCCCTTTCCCCCACACTCCCACTCACTCTCTCTCTCTCCCACTCTCTGTCTCTCCCCCTCTCTGTCTCTCTCTCTCTCTCTTTCCCTCTCTCTCTCTCTCTCTCTCGCTATATATAGGGTGAGGCACTTAAAGTGTTACAGAGCAATAGCACTTTTGATGATGTCCAAAAATGTTTCAGACAAAAGCTGTTCAGTTTGAAGAAGGACATCGTTTGGAGACAAATACCATCCCTCATCTCCAACCCCTGCGCAGGGATGAGGGTGACTTTGACATTTTTAATAAGAATACCTATTTTTTATCACAAATCATGATTTTTCGATAAAAAATATGCAACATTTATTTGAAACAATTTTTTATCCGATGCCTCTTTCAACTCCTAAAATGCATATCCAAATCGGTTTTCCGAAACTCCATTAAATGTTTATGCCTAAACAACAACCTTAAGCAGAAAATTATAAGAGGTAAAAGTTGTTTGATTTGGGATGGGTCATCGATTAAACGTAAAATAACCCACCACCCCCGCACAAGGGGGTGGTTTTTTTTTTATTTTTAATCGATGATCCTTCCGAAAGCAAACAACTTTTATTTCTTGTAATTTTCTGCGCAAGGTGGTTGTTTAGGCTTAAAAATTTAATGTTTCGGAAAACCGATTTTAAATATGCATTTTAGGGGTTGAGGGAGGCATCGGATAAAAAATTGTTTCAGACAAATGTTGGATATTTTTATCGAAAAACCATGATTTGTGATGAAACAACGTTTACCTCTTATAATTTTCTGCTTAAGGCTGTTGTTTAGGCAAAAAAATTTAATGGAGTTTCGAAATACCGATTGGGACATGCATTTTAGGAGTTGAAGGAGGCATCGGATAAAAAATTATTTCAGACAAATGTTGGATATTTTTTATCGAAAAATCATGATTTATGATAAAAAATAGGTGATCCTATTAAAAATGTCAAAGTCACCCTCATCCCTGCGCAGGGGTTAGAGATGAGGGGTGGTATTTGTCTCCAAACGATGTCCACCTTCAAACTGAACAACTTTTGTCTGAAACTTTTTCGGATATTATCAATAGTTTAAGTGCTATTATATACAATTAAAATCCACATAATATAAGGAAAGACTATTAAATATTATTTAACAGCACCGTTCAATTTTTTCATTATTCTAAATAATTGTCTTGAATACGCTATTTACTTGTACTTTGAATGTATGGTACTGTTACAATATGAAACACTTTTAAGGGCATTATTCGGTTCGTTACGTCTAGTTACATGTCTGTGACACTAATGTTAATAATAATTATAATTACTTCCTATATATGCAAGTCGGCCACACCTGGTATTACAAAAGTTGTAAACCCTAGCGCGCGTCTATTCATTGTGTGTATGTCAAAGACACTGCAGTCATTATCATTCCAACATTCGCTGAAACGTTTCAAATATTTTCAACATAACTGTGACAGTTAAAGAAATATTCATATTTTTAAAATAATAAAAAAAGCTAATTATTTAGACATTTTTAATATTTATTACCAATAAAACATCAGAGAATTTAAATAAAAGTGTCTTATAGTTGTAACCGTTAAATAAATATTTTTCTAATTATGAGTTTAATTTCGCATAATTTAGCAGAAAGTGGTCCAGTGTTTGGTCCTGTAGCAATTGATAGATTAAATTTTGATGGAGGTGGCAGTCATATGACTCATATGACACACACAGCCGGAACGTTTCGAAAAAATGTCAAGCAAAAATTTCTTGGAAAATTTGGAAACGGTGAACACCCGTGAGTATTAAGGTTCAGTGAAAATGTCGTTATTTACGCAGAGTTACGCAGCAATTTAATACTTTAATCTTTATCATTAATTTGTGTCAAAATAAAAAACATTGAATAGGAAAAAAGATTACTATGAAAGTCTGTGTTAAGCTATAAAATGAAGTGAAAAGTAAAAAATAAGTATTATTGCTAGTCGTGTTACAGTTTTTCACATTTTGAAAATACAAAAAGTAGATATAGTTTTTAAATATTTAATAATCAAAATTGATAATTGTAAGTAATTTATATTGCTCTTATGTAACATATATAAACATTTCGTTACAACTATAAATTTCTCTCTAGTGTACCGGAAACGATAATATATACGAAAAAAATATACTGGGCTTTTTTGTAGAGCATGCATTTCCTACATAAAAAATCTGTGAGAGCCTAATATATTTATCAATTATTATTGACCTATAGTTCACGTGCAATAGGCGCTTCCGTGAAAACGCCAAACAGCCGTAATTCCAGTGATGGTACTTTTTTTTTTAAATTTGTACTATTTGTACCAATTCGAAAACGGCATAATTTAATAAATTAAGTTTATGTTATAAACAAATTGATTTATCATAATTTATTAAATTATGCCGTTTTCGAATTTAGAAGCTTTCGACATGTTAATGGTATTGGGCGAAAGTGGACAAAATTACAGAGCTTCTGAACGAATTAATTTTATTTACAATGTAAACAGAAACACTGAACAATAAACTGATAATTTGCTCAATGTGTGATTTTACGACAAAAAAAGCAATTGCAATTATTGATAATTTATTCTGACATTGTCTAATTAGGTAACTAGATTTTAAATGCCGACTTTTAAAATTAAGTTCGTTATTATCACATTTAAATTTAATAATTTCAAACGAATATTACTTAACAGGGGTGACAGCAACAAAAAAAAATGTCGTACAAAACTTACTTATTTTTTAAAGATCTTTTCAATAATACCACTTTCGATCTATCGTGCCATTTAAAATTCCGGAGTTCTGAACATTCTGGAGCAAACTAATAGGGAAGCCGACCTTTCCGGGGGAAAAAAATATTACCATTGGATTCTTCATTAGGGCTTTTATGATACAGATTTTTGACACAACTCTCTACGACTAACCATTTTCGAAAAAAACGACTGATACGGGTGGTCTGATTCACCCTGTATATCAAGTTTTGAATATCGACAAAAAATAACTAGCTGGTATGAAATCAAAATTCAAATACCAATCCACATTTGACTATATTCAATAGTACATCGCGTATTGATGTCTTGTCATCCTACGAATATTTTAGAACTATAGATACAATTCTAGTTTGTTCGAAAAGTAAACTTAACTAAACTATTGACTATTTCTTAAAAACCACTTCAAATTCTGTTTAAAAATTTGACCATTTAGAAATGTACAGTTTCTCTTTTCTTTTGTGAAGCTACCCTATTATATCAAATATATTTTATTGAAATTATGGCAAAACCCTTCAAATTCATGATATTTTGTATACCGTAAACTGAGTAAAACGTTATGCCCTTTTTATCACAACTCAGTACTTACCTGACTTACCTTATACCATCAATGCGTTATTCTTTAAGTTGAGTGGACCTAGGTCAAAGTAAATATTTGCACGATTTTAGAATATCTGCTTGTAACTTTATTTTGGGTTATTTAAATCATAAACTAATAAACTAATTTCCATAGGATAGTCGTAAAAATTGACGATGACGCCAACAAAGCTGCGGCTAAAGACTCATAATATTGTGTTAAATCAGGCCGTGATATGAAATACACTCTCCGTGGTTCAAAATGTATATTAAAATGGGTAGTGTACGACTGCACAGCTCGGACTTCAAATTGTTAAATCTAGGAAAAAGTTAAAGGTTTTGTTGAACTTTAATAACAATGCAATGTACTATCTCGGACCTTTTTGTACTATGTTTGCACCTTACAAACAACACTGTCATATCGTGTACTATACAGTCGTTGACATTGTAGACAGTACCCGTCAAAAGAAAATATATTGAACCTCACCCTCATAAGTTCACATAAGAAGTTTCTCTTCTTTAGTTTTTAATAATATAATTACGGCGAAATTATTATACATTTAGAGAGGGCACTTTGATGTTTATGTCATGTGAAAATTCTCACATGGACAGATCGTCACACTCATACCATAGCTCTCTTTACATAGTATAATCTACAGAAAAACATGTTTAGTATGAATTGTCTATAGTAGGGGAAGGTACTTTAAAATGGGATACTTATGTAAAATGGGATACCCTAATTATTTTTAAATATACCCAATGCCATCTTTTGTAAAATTCACGAAATATACCTCACTTGACAAGCATTCATCTGTAGTACTTTCAGTACGATAGTATTACAAGTGTCAAATTTAAGCAAGTTTTTAAGTTTTCAACAGTTTTGTTATAAGAATACTGGTATGATAAGGTAAGCATTTTGCCTAATTGAATAATAAGATTATGACGGCGATATTTTTACCAGTTTTAGTGTCAAAATGTGTCACTTTGTATATAAAATTTCCGCGCCAATTTTGTAGATTATAATAGTGCATGCTGTTTTTGACATAGTGTAGATACGTTGATAAAATGGGATATGGAGTATGTTGATAAAATGGGATATGGATTATATTGCTAAAACGCCGCAAGAAGCAAGTGGTAAAAGAAAAAACGGTAAAGAAGACGAACGCAAAGACAAACGGTGTAAAAATGAAGAAGAAAATAGAAATAATTACCATTGAAAATAAAAAAACTGATAGTGAAGAAAATCCCGTATGCTTTTATTGCGACATCGATTTTTTTAAAAGTAAGGCAGGATAATCATGCATTCAGTGCAATTCTTGCCAAAAATGGGTTCATGAATCATGTAGTGGAGCAAACAGTGATGATGAACACTTCGACTGTGATCTTTGTTTATAATTACGTACACTAAACGCAATCCCATTTCAGCAACATAATGAATCCCGTTTTAAACACACAGTGTTGCTAAAATGGGAAATAACCATGTGACAAAGAAAAACATTTTTTTTTTAATTTGTAGTCTTTATATCATTTTTGTATTTTTTTAAAATAAAGTTATGTCAAAACTGTCACGTATTAAATTTGCAGTAATTACTGTCTGTAATTTTTTTTTTCAGAACTTGTAATACCTTAAGTATCCCATTTTAGAGTACCTTCCCCTATATTAACATCATAACCTCACATTATGTGACGTTTCGGCACTGTATATTTACTGTTGATTACAGATTGTATCCGTTCCTGCAGAAATATTACAGTAAGCACGCTGAACATGACGAACATCATCACGAGAAGGGTTATCAAGCGGCGATATCGGCACTCACACTGCTTGCTTTCCTGTTCTTTCTCAGCATTCTGCAACAGTGTATAAGAGAGCATATGGCTGCCATGAACGCCCAGGTAAACAATACTTATAAAAAATACATTGTACAGGCACAACCAGAGGCGAATCTAGATTTTCGATGTCTATGAAGTTCAACGGGGTCCCATTTTTGTTAAGTTTTTGTTTATATTGGGTTTTAAAATCATTTTTAATAACATCAAAATCAGAATTGAAATTTGCTGATCTGGTCAAACAATATTATAAATTCATTCAAAAAATTGTCCAACTACGCTCAAGAATATGTTGAAATTCACTGACAAAAATATCAAATTCGGCCAAAAAATTATCAACTCACCCTAAAAATACCAGAATTCACCCAAGAATATGTAAAATTTCGCCGAAAAAAATGTCAAAATTCATCTTAAATATTGTCAAAATTCACCCGAAAAAATATCAAAATATACCTAAAAAATCACAAGATTTACCTAAGAATATGATTTCACTCAAAAGTGTCATACTTCACTCAAGAATATGATAAAATTCACCAAAAATTATAATTTTTTGGTGAATTTTAACAGGCTCTGATAATTATCAGTCTATTTGGCACCCATATTAAATAAATAATTAAATAAATAAATGATTATGGTAATGATAATCATTAAAATTAACTATTTATGCTCATTGTTAATGAAAAACTATAAAAAAATTATGATGGTAATTCCATTTTTGTAGGCTTCTGAAACTTGAGGACCCAGAGCTTAAGCCCTATTAGTCGCTATGTTGATCCGCTACTGGGCACAACCGCAAAACTCACACAGTAATGTTTTCGAATGTTAAATATAATATTATAGTCTTGTATGCGCAAAGTCTGCACGAAATCCTTTTTGCTTATACATATTTATTCATATATATAACTACAGTACTCTTTCGCCAATCCGCTACCACAAAACCCAACCATTGGCGGATTATGATGTACAAAAACAAGAAATTGAATTAAATAGCAAAATTTATAATCAATTTTGTATTAATATTTAATAATTAACAAGTGGACAGTTGTGGTCCAGTGGTTAGCGTATTGGCTTCTTGACCGGATTGTCGTGGGTTCGAATCTCGCCTCTGTTCATTGTTTAGTGATGTTGATTTATTTGACCCAGCTTTGATATTTAATGTTACTGGCCAAAATGCCTTGTGGTGGAAACCAAATCCCCAAATGATATGATAATTAACAAACACGTGACAGTAGTTACTCAGATTTCGAAAAAATGTGTGCTTATTAGTGTATTTGCCATATGGCAACATACACTATTGGCGTCGGTCGGATGGCGGGACCTAGGGGTCGGACCAAAATTTCTCGACGTTTCATAACCTCCTAAACACTTTGCCACCATTTTTAAAAATGTTTATATATATATGTATATATATATATATATAGGTATATATGTGTGCGGGCTATAACTTTCGAAAAAGTTAATTTATTTTAACTAAATTTGGCACACATGTTGGAATCCATCACCGCACGAAGCCTATTTAAAATGGGCCCAATCGGGCCATTTTAAGGGCAGTTTTTAGGGGTTGAAAAATGTTTTTGGGGCTCAAAATACCGAAAAAATTCTCCGAATCGTTTCAAAATTGAAATTTAACCCTCCGGTAGTAATTAAAAAGTGTCCCTAAAATTTTAATAAAATCGGCCCTACAGGACCGGACTTACAAATTTTATGAAAACACTAGTTTGCAGATAGTGAATTATTTACTGAAAGTTGTATATAATTTGGTATAGAGGTTCGATTGATAATAATATTGCAATTAAGAAAAAAAATGTTATTTTAAGGGCTGTTTTAAGGAGTAAAATTTTTTTTTTACCCAAAAACCAACTTAAGTTCGCATAATAAAGCCACACTGCATGTATCAGCAAATACACTATATTGTCGGCAGGGTTTTGACACTGCGACCCGGGTTTTTTGGCTTGTTTTTTACCAGAATATATTTTCCTAATACTTGATCACACATTTTATACGTAAATTTGTAACCATATCGCATGACATTCTATTTTCTTGAAATGACAGATTATCGAGCTGAAGATTTTCAATGACGGCGAATTACAGAGCCTTAAATCATGACAAATTCTGATTCGCAAAAAAATGGCGCATTATAGAAGTTGTCGGATAGTCTAAATATAAACTCTTTTTAAGTTTTTATAAATAGCTAAGAAATATATCATATACCGTTCTATTTGATAAGAAGATAGCTACAGTCTGTTTATAGCATTATTAATGCGCATGTGCGGATTTTCCTGAGAAACAATACAGCTATTCCTACTTATTTTTCAATCACTCCATTTATTAGTGTATTTGCCATATGGCAACATACACTATTGGCGTCGGTCGGATGGCGGGACCTAGGGGTCGGACCAAAATTTCTCGACGTTTCATAACCTCCTAAACACTTTGGCACCATTTTTAAAAATGTTTATATATATATGTATATATATATTTATATATATATATACGTATATATATATATATACGTATATATATATATACGTATATATATATGTGTGCGGGCAATAACTTTCGAAAGAGTTAATTGATTTCAACTAAATTTGGCCCACGTGTTGAAATCCATCGCCGCAAGAAGCCTATTTAAAATGGGCCTAATCGGGCCATTTTAAGGGTAGTTTTTAGGGGTTGAAAAATGTTTTTGGGCCCTAAAATACCGAAAAAATTCTCCGAATCGTTTCAAAATTGAAATTTAACCCTCTGGCAGTAATTAAAATGTGTCCCTAAAATTTTAATAAAATCGACCTTACAGGACCGGATTTAAAAATTTTATGAAAACACTAGTTTGCAGATAGTGAATTATTTACTGAAAGGTGTATATAACTTGGTATAGAAGCTCGATTGATAATAATATTGCAATTAAGAAAAAAAATGTTATTTTAAGGGGTGTATTAAGGAGTCAAATTTTTTATTTTGCCCAAAAACCAAGTTAAGTTCGCATTATAAAGCCACACTGCCTGTATTAGCAAATACACTATATTGTCGGCAGGGTTTTGGCACTGCGACCCGGGTTTTTTAGCTGTTGGACCTGAATAGTCATGAATAACACACAGACATATTTTTTGCAATCCAGGAACCTCAAGAATAGAAAAATTATGTAATTTTGACACTTAAATTCTATCGTTTTCCACACTTAATAGAGATGGAATGGTAAAATTGAATATTAGTGAGAAATTTTATATGAATTAAATCACGGAAAATAAATATTATCAAGATATTTAAACGAAAAGCAAATCTACTGAGAGAAAAGCGAAAAGCAGTTCATTCTTATTTAATTTTATTTATTTCTCTGGAAAATAATTATATACAGAAAAAACAACAGTCAATAATAAATTCTTGTTAATGTAATCAATCGTGTTAAAAAGTTCCTAACAAAGATTTAGTAGTTATATAAACTATATACCTACAGCGTTTTTGAAACATTTAATTAAAAGTTTTTTAATCAGCAAATAATAACTCTTTCACTTCCATTCGTTTCAACAGCGGTAAAATTATGATTAAAATTATTTTATAAATAAACTCTTGACCAGGTACAGTAACGTTAGCTTCTTATCTAGGCTTTTGACTTTTTGAGTTTAATTGAACTCCACGGCTTGTTTTTTTAATATAAACTTTTAGGCCTTTATACTATTTGTATATTTAGCCACTATCTAAAACCACAATAAAATTAATTTAAAAATTTAAAAAAACCCCGAACGTATAAAAAGTTAAAAAATAAAATTTTTGGGCGGCGTCCTTTAACATTAATATTTAAATACCTAATTAGTAATATCTTGTGATTCAAGCGTCGCGGTCGTCGCGTCGGGAGACCTAGATAGAATACTTATATTAAGCTTCTTTTTATTTGTACCTATTCTAACTTTTATTTTATTTATTTAGCGGTCCCCCGATGCGACATCGTTTGAATCACAAAATATTACTAATTAGGTATTTAAATATTAAAGTTAAAAAACACCGCCCAGAAAATTTATTTTTTAACTTTTTATAGGTTTTTTGTCGGGTTTTTTTTTAAATTGTTTATTTAATTTTTATTTAAACCTTTTTAAACTTAGTTACAAACAAAATACCCGTTATTCCTCTAAGATCCCTACCGCAGCTAAGAAAAGAGCTGATGATCCTAAAACGGCTGAGCCGATTTTGATAAGATATAGTTAAGAACCACCGCTAGAAATCCTGCTTTCATATAAAAAAGTCGCATTCGAATTGGTTCACCCGTTTAGGAGCTACAGTGTCTCAAATTCTAGTGTTAGACGTATGTCGTGATTATCATGGCCGCTAAAAATTGTTTATATGCGGCGACACTTGAATTTAAGCATGTATAATATTAACAGGACGTTTTTTATTTTTTTTACATTTAACCGGACTTTTTGTCCGTTATATCCCAAGTCCGTTAAATAGAGGCCCGTTATATCGAGGTTTTGCTGTACTATTATTTCATTGCAAATCTTCTTGATTTCCGGGCTTGTACGCTGTGGTCCATTGGCATTTCTACCTGACGTTTCGTCTACAACTGCGGTAGACATTATCAAAGGTGATGTGGTAGCGGGCGAAGTGTCCTTCTCGGCTTGTGAGCAGCCGAGAAGGACACTTCGCCCGCTACCACATCGCCTTTGATAATGTCTACCGCAGTTGTAGACGAAACGTCAGGTAGAAATACCAATGGACCACGGCGCACAAGCCCGGAAATCAAGAAGATTTGCAACAACGCCACAATTGGATATTATTTCATTTTTTTTTTTCAGGTAAATACAATGACCGCAGGTACGGGCACGGGCACAACAGCGGCAGGCGTATTCAAACGCACTCTTCCAGCCAGCTCTCGACAGCAGCCACAGCACCCCAAGCAAGAAAAAGGAGATCCTGGGGATACAAATGAAATTTCAACTAAACTGATATCCAACGCTAAATATAAACGTACAACTTCTGCCCTGCAAATTGTTAACACGCAATTGCCCGAAATAAATGAAGAACCAAAAATCTATATGAAAATACCTGTCAAAAAACCGCATGTAAATGATTGACTTATCATAAAACGATAATATCATACTGGCTGTTATAATAGGCCTGTGCTGAGTTGCAGAAAGCATTGTCAAAAAACTAATTTGACAATGACCTTAGGTTATGTTCAGCAGTCTAATGCCGTTCTGAAATTCTCAGAACATTAGAGATTGTTTATCTTTAAAGTTCAATTCCAGATATATTATGTTATAATATGAAAACAGGAATTTATTTTGAAAAGCCATCCTTTTCTATTTAGATCAATCATTTGTTTTTGTATGAGTACAATCTCTAATAGAAAACAGTATCACGGGTAATTGGAATAATGAAAAATCAATTTAAACACTCATTGATTGCAACGTTTCGTCTTTTCTTTAATTAAGACTTTTTCAAGCTCTCAATATGCTTAAATGATAGTAAAATTATGATATAATATGCAATTTGGCATTACAAAAAACAATTATAAAAATTATTATATTATAAAAACAATTATAAAAAATTTTATAATTGTTTTTTGTGATACTGTTTTCTATTAGAGATCGTACTCATACAAAAACAAATGATTGATCTAAATAGAAAAGGATCGCTTTTCAACATAAATTTTGATCAAAATGCGTAGAAAAAGGTTGTTTCGAAGTGGAAATTGTACAGAAAGCGATGTTAAAAAAGTTTTAAAAAAATCTGAAAAATGGTTGACCCTGCAGGCCATCCCTGGAACTCGCTTAGTTTTGATGGTAGGGACTTTTATAAAAAACAAGAATAAAGGTTTTTTTAAGCACTTCAAAAATGGTCCCATAAGTTTTCCCTGAAAAATGCATTGCTTTTTTGGTAGCTTCACGTTGAAACTTCCAATTTTGCGTTTGACGAATGAGAACCAACCTTCAACAAGCTAATACTTCATTTATATTGGGTCTACAGACATCATAAGTGTACCATTCTTTTTGTTTTTTATAACCTACATTTTTACTAACAATGATTTTTTCGATAAAATACTTACTTTTTCAGTTATTTGCGAAAAACCGTCTGAAAACGCGGGTTTATTGGTCGAAAAGTTGACACTTTCACTCGCGAATAAGTAAAAAAGTATTGACTTTCAGATAAAACTTTATAGAACAAAAGTTGCTTAGAATAGGTCAATCTATCCATTACCTGACTTATTTTCAATGAAAAATGTTTCACTCCCGAGAAGGGATAGCATCCACCCCCAGAGTAAAATCACCCCACGGCACAGGGTCAGCTTTGAAGTAGAGGGTAAGTAGAAGCTAAATCCAAATTTTTATGAAAATCGATGCTGTTTGGCAAAATTATGAGACGAAATGGTCGTTGACTGGACTATATGTATTGTAACAATGTAAGGTGGTCATTGTCAAATCTGATTTTCTGACAATTCTCTTTGCAAGCGAGCAATCATGATGTTTTCTATACATCTGTTGGATTTAGAATAATTTGGCACATTTTCAAATCCAATTTTTTTTCTCTTTCTCCACTTCTAGTCTTTTTTTTTGTTATCGCTTGCTATAGAGTTAGAGTTTCTTCTGTCGTGTTCGCTATATTGTATTTTCACAATGTTCTTGATCAAGTCTCTTCACATAGTTCTCTCCGCCGACCACTCTCTTCTTTTCACTCCCTCCAAGATAACCTACTTAACATTGACGTATTTCTTGATTGGGAATTTATTAGAGACGAGATAGTAATCCATTTCAGTTGAGATTTTCTTTTATTAGTTTTTTTGCTAATTTCCAATGTTTTTCAGGCATTAATACACTTGCAATGTGGAACTATAAATACGTTTTTATTAGCTTTCCACTATGTCGGGAAGTTATTGTAATCGGTCCCAAAATAGAAATGAACTCTTTTTAAATATTTTTGGTTTAAAGTCACTACACTATTTTTACACTTTTTTGAAAATAAGGATGTGTACGTGGTCACATTTTTTCTAGAACGAAATCTCGGTAATAAAAAATGAAACGGACTTCGTTAGGATGCCAATCGTAGTGTATGATCCAAAATAAATTTTATTAAAATCGGTCTAGACTTTTTTCAGTTTAAAAAAATACTACAAAAATGGATTTTACACGAAAACTTGAGAATAGAAAATGTTGTTGATTTTGTTAGAGTGTCAGTTGATCCGAAAGAAATTTTATCAAAATCTGTGTATAGCCTTCTTTTGTTTAGGCAAAACTGCAGTTTAGAATCCCAATAACAGGATTATAATTTCAGCCTGTATATAGACTGTAGCTTAGAGACATTATTTTTATAGTTTAGAAATCAAATTAAATATATCCGACTTTTGTACTGAATACAAAAAGTTTGGAGAAGTCGATGATAGGGTGAAATATTATAAAATATATTTAGCATTAAAATATTTATTTGTTTCCAAAATATGATTTTATCTTAATTTATTGTTTTGGTTATTAGTATAAACTTTAATTTAATTTCATTAAATATTACTTAATAAAATATATATATATATATGATTTTTTTAACCTGAAACTTTCAAATATCTCGAGTAATAAGCACTTGAAAAAATGTTTCAAACAAAAATTGTAGAATCAGATGTGGGCAGTTCGACGGAATATGTCACTTTGACTTTGAATGGAAGGGTTAGAGTGATGGGAATCCATATTCTTTATTGCAAATTCGGATTTTACGGCTAAAGATACATATAATTTGTGTGAAACATTTTTTTCGATTCATATAAATGGAGCTGGATTCGAAGAAATTCAATTTTTTCTTTCTCCAACTGAGAACCAGTGCATACAATTCTGCAATACGTTTGCACTAAAAATCCCACATTTTCGTTAAACAGAATTGGTTTTAAAACAAATTAACGTGAAATTTGTTAAAACTGTAGAGACATTGTATATGCTACTTACAAACACTCCCTGCACTCTTTACCCCGAATTCTTATCCCTCGCCTAAAATGCAGTTCTCTCGTCTTGGAGATTCTTACAACTATTTAAAAAAAAATTAAAAATGACATCATCTCTTACACGTAGTCAAAACTTTATACCAAAAAAATCGCCTGTAGGAACGGTAGTGTGATTCTTGGTCTTGTATTTAGTATTCACGGAAACCATTCAGTTAAATAACGTCGGGAGAGCTGTAACCATTTTTATGCGAACGGAAAGTATCTAAGATGAAGAATTCAGGAGGTATTTGTAGTTCTTCAGTGCTCTTAATATAAGGATACAAAAGCTTCTTTATTACAAATACGACAAATTAAATTTTTACACTAGGTATTTTCAAAAATAATAATTACTCTACCTATGCAACAATGATAAAGAATGCTTTAGGAGAGAAAAAAATATTAGCAAAAAATAAATACAAAATTTTGACTAAGGACAAATAATTTTATACGGATATTTTTTTATCGAATAATGAAAAAATGTCTTTTTAAATACTCAGTGGCTTTCAGTTAACAAATTTTCAAATATTTTTACAACAGAATAACGGAGTTTTCTAGTAGGTATATAAGGTAAGGTGAAACTATGATTTGATATTGAGACTAAATTACTCTAGCAGCTGATCGTTTAAATAAAAATGAAAAACATATTTGTTCGACCTATAATAATTACTTGAATTTTATTTTATTCTAAAGACAGAAAGACAATAGAATCATTTACGATACGTATTTTCTAGGCTTCAGCTTACATCAAATGAACTCTACGTTTTAATTTAGAGTTCGTACTTAAATATATTACAATGAAAAAAAGCGATTTTAAGTCTACGGCAATTAATGTTATATTTTTTTTGTATATACGGTGTGTTCCACTTTACATGAGGACACCGAAATAACTTTTTCATTTTAAAAGCAATCATTATAAAATTTGTAGCAGTTATGCTGGCCATTAAGATGCATCTTTTTTGTAGGAACATTATTTTTCAAAACTCAAAATCTATCCAACTACGATTAAAATAAAAAGTAGGTTTTCCAGTAAACTCACATGTGCGATTAAAATAGCGCAAAATTTTATTAAAAAAAGTTGTTCAGAATCACAAAAAACATAAAAAAGTATGAAGTTTCGTCAAAAAAAAAAAATCATTTCTTAAATTTCTCAAAATATGAATGCCACCTGTAATTTATGTGCTATGTTATTGTTTCATGGCACGCTTGTTAGTAAAATAGCAAATAAATTACAGATGGCATTCATATTTTGAGAAATTTAAAAAATGCATTTTATTGACGAAACTTCATACTTATGTTAGTTTTTTGTGATTCTGAATACCTTTTTTAATAAAATTTTCCTCTATCTTGATCGCACATGCGAGTTTATTTGAAAACCTACTTTTTATTTTGACCGTAGTTGGCTAGATTTTGACTTTTGAAAAATTTTGTTCCTACAAAAAAGATGCATCTTAATGGCCTACATCACTGTTAAAAATTTTATAATGATAGCTTTTAAAATGAAAAAGTTATTTAGGAGTTCTCATGTAAAGTGAACACGCTGTATAAGGTGTTTCTAAAATACTTACAAATTTCTACAGCGTGTAGTATTCATCCAAATTCAAAAATGTCATACAATTAACTCACCCCTTTAAAGAGATTCAAATGAAATTTCTTTTTTTTTCATTATTTGAATCTTTAGATATTTTTACGTAAAAAAAGTTATTCTTGGCTTAAATCAATATCGATCACAATTTTTGAGAAAAATTTTCATATTTTACAAATTTTAATTCGTAAGTCATGGTAATTTTTAAACTGATTTATTGTAAAACTGTTACCGACATGAATTTAAACAGAGAATACTTTTTTTCTAAATTTAAATGTGTAAAAAATTTAATTTATTGTAAAAATATCAAAAAAAAAACTAATAATAATAAAAAAAACCCGGGTCGCAGTGCCAAAACCCTGCCGACAATATATGTTAGTGTATTTGCTTATACAGGCAGTGTGGCTTTATTTTGAGAACTTAAGTTGGTTTTTGGGCAAAATAAAAAATTTGACTCCTTAATACACCCCTTACAATAACATTTTTTTTCTTAATTGCAATAATATTATTCAATCGAACCTCTATACCAAATTATATACAACTTTCAGTAAATAATTCACTATCTGCAAACTAGTGTTCTCATAAAATTTGTAAGTCCGGTCCTGTCGGGCCGATTTTATTAAAATTTTAGGAGCACTTTTTCATTGCTATTAAAGGGTTAAATTTCAATTTTGAAACGATTCTGAGAATTTTTTAGGTATTTTTGGGCCCAAAAACTTTTTTCAACCCCAAAAAACTACCCTTAAAATGGTCCGATTGTGCCTATTTTAAACAGGGTTCTTGCGGTGGTGGATTCCAACATGTGGACAAAATTTCGTAAAAATGAATTAACCCCTTCGAAAGTTATTGCCCGCACACATATATACCTATATATATATATATATATATATATATATATATTTTTTTTTTTAAATGGTGCCAAAGTGTTTAGAAGGTTATGAAACGTCGAGAAATTTTGGTCCGACCCCTAGGTCCCGCCATCCGACCAACGCCAATAGTGTATGTTGCCATATGGCAAATACACTAATAAAAAAATATGATGAGCCTCACCCTCATATAAGCTCACATAAGAAGTTTAACTTCTTTAGTTTTTAATATTATTACCAAGTTTAATTTTTTTTATGTGAAACTAATTAATAACATATGTGAATTAATAATAAATAATATTGACTCTACCAACAGTAATAGAATATTAAACAAAACGAAACCACTTGCAATTACTGTTCAATCCAATTTTTTATTTACAAAACGTTTCGACCAACCATTTTGGTCCTTTTCAATTATATTTAAATATTTTCAATTATATTTAAAAAATTGAAAAGAACCAAAATGGTTGGTCGCAACGTTTTGTAAATAAAAAATTGGATTGAACAGTAATTGCAAGTGGTTTCGTTTTGTTTAATAATATATGTGGCTTCAGATCCAGTATATATTATAATTATATTTTTTAGAGGACTGTGGATCAATCAATTAATAATGCATTAATATTAATAATGTTTACACATACCTTAGCATAACAACTATAAACTTCTGTCCTTGTCAGTTTCATGTAATTTAGGAGACAAACTAACTTCCCCTTTAGGGGTCGAATCTACTTCCCCTCGATTTTTTACTTTTTTCAAACAGATACGTCGCTAAAGAAATTAAACTTCAAAAACAATTTCATTTGAACTCCTTTACGGGTTGACTTTTCCCTAAAGATGCACTTAAGGTCATGTGTTTCCATGATTTTTTTTTACTTTATTGAATACACGCTGCTGAAATTTGGAAGTCTATTTTAGAATCATTCTCTACATATTATATCCGTAGACACCTTTTGAACTTTTTATTATATACAAAAAATTACCATTATTTTAAAGATTAATTTTTCAAAACCATTTAACATGAAAGGATAACTACCATGATAATATGTTTAATCTTGATTTGTAATTGTTGTTGTTGAACATCCAGAATCTAAATCGTCTCGTTGCGTTGAGTCAGCTACTTGAGCGATCATTTTAGAATGTCGCCATTTCATGCGACGGTTTTGAAACCACACTTTGACTTGGGCATCTGTCAGTCCTAAGGTGGCCGCCAGTTGACGTCGATCAGGTTTCGTTATATACTTTTGCAACTGAAATCTTCTTTCAAGCCCTTTCCTTTGAAGATTGCTGAAAACGGCTCTTGACCAAGAACGTTTCCTTTTTGGTTCTAAATTTAATGTATTTTGTGGTGGCGATCGATGAGATGCCAATACAATATCTATAAAAAAGAAAAACCGGTCAAGTGCGCGTCGAACTTGAAAGAAGATAAGAGTCCTGGGCCCCTAAGTGTCAAAGGCCCATAAAATATTTAAAATCATTGTCATAAATTTTTAATACTACAGTGGAATCCGTTTATAATGACATCGAAGGGAATTGACAAACACGTCATACTAAGCGGACGTCATACAAAGCATTTTTGTGAAAAAAAAAACCTTTCTTTTTTTTAGGTAGCATAGGGCCGCTGACGGGTATTCCTTTGTTTCGCGTGATTTTAAACTACTGAATTAACGCTTGATCAACATTTTCTTGCGCGATTTTCGAAGCCTCTTCGGTTTCAAAACATTTGAATTGAACGATCGCTTAATCCGGTTCTTGTTTTTGAAAATCATTGAGATTGTCGAATGACCCACGCCCAATTCCTCTGCGAGAGATGAGCTTGATTCTCCATTTTCTAATCTGCATATTATTCACCTTTCTCCTCAATCGTAAATGCTTTACGACGTTGAGATGACATTTTTTACATAGGATATCACTAAAAACAATGCGTGACGTTCAACTATCAATTACTCACTGAGATTCAAAACAAAAACAAGCCACGTGCCGAACGTCGTCGGGAATCAACGAACATTGCCGAAGGTGTAAAGAATCATGTCGGTCACTATAGACGGACAAAATTTATTAAAAATGGGTCATAATAAGCGACATGTCACTGTAAGCGAAGTCATTATATCCGACTTTGTTACAAAGAATTCTATATGAAAACCAAACCTCGTTGTGTAATTACGTCATAATAGGCGGTTGGTCAATATAGGCGGAGTCATAATAAACGGATTCTACTGTATTTCATTAATCGTATAATAAAAAATAGTTAATATTAATGATTATCATTATGAGTGGAATTTTAACAAATTTTTCGGTGAATTTTGACAATTATTTGGGTTAAATTTGACATATTTTTAGGCGAATTTTATCAATTTTCTTGATGAATTTTAATAATTTTTTGGGCGTAATTATGGTGTTATTTGTTTGGTCAGGTCATCAAGTTTCTATTCTGATTTTGGTTATTAAAAATGAATTTTAAATCCCAATTTAAACACTCTTAACCTAATAGAAAATGAGGATCCATTCGACTATAATAAGTCCTAGGCCCTAAAAGCCTAGATCCGCCCCTGCCAAATATAATTGATAATGAATCTGAAATTAGTAGTAGACTGTAAGCTTTATATTATGGTGAACAATGTCCAAATTGCACATGTAAAACATTCGCTATATACAGCGTTTCTCAGTTAGCCTCGATAGACAAAGACTAAATGGATGTCAGATGAAATGAAGAAATTAACAGTACCTAGGCTAGACTCGATTTGTTCTTCGATGGACCTTCTTATTAATAAACGTCCGCTTATAACGGAAAGGGGTGAGTATAAAATCTTGTTCACAATTAACATTTTTAGAAGCAATTTTAATAAAAAATATTTCTTGTGCAGACCCGGCAAACAGTTTAGAATAATCAAGTGACAAAGAGTTCTTATGCACGAAACTATGCAATAGTTATAATATTTATAATAGATAAAGTTGTCAACATAGCACGTTTTCCTATGTTAGAGATAGGCATAGCTTCATTTCCTGGCATCATCGCAAAAATTGAAAACACTTACTTGTTTTGGATCCACTAGGTCGAATAGGTTTCGGAACATGTATAATGTGACCACTTGACGTTCTCCCTGAATAACCAGAGCATACTTCTACTACTGGATACGGTAGGGGGCGAGGATGATTAACTTCTAAAATATCAAATTAAATTAAAAAAATGTAAATAGGAGGACATGTATCATTTTCATGAAGTCAGATTTGATATTTTGCACATTGACAGGATTATTCACATTTCTCTAAAACTTTAACATCGCGATGCGATGATATCGGTGCTATTACCATAGCACTTGCATAACAGTGATAAATTAATCTTGTGTTTGTAACCAATATAGATTGGAATTCGTATCGAATGTAGATGGGCACTACCAAATTTTACCGCTAGAGGCATACCAGCTACAAGTTGCCTTCAATCTGCGAATAGTTCAGAGCAGTGTACGTAAAATTAGTTTATTTCAAATAACAAATCATTGACAATGTCCATGTACTGTGTTTACTAATGTTCAAATAATGGAAGTTTTGGATTTCCAAAGAATCCTGAACTGGAAAAGACGTACGGTAATGCTATCAGAGAGGAGAAACTTTTACTGAAAATCTGTATATAATACGCGACACGGTTCTAAAAGGTTCTGAAGTTAGATGCAAATGGAGGCTTGGGCAGGTACAGTCGGTTGAAAAACTACAAACTCGCGCTATATTATTATTTTTAATGTTTTAATTTTTCTTTAATCTAAAGGCCTAATTCCTGCCATAAAGTCATCCAAAAAATTATTTTTCGTGCTTATCTATACAAAACTGCATTAGGCATCTTGATCAATTAACAATCAAAGAAACAACATAACAATAGCGTACGTTCTGTGCCGGTAACTGGGAGGTGGTGGGAGTTTTCCTTTCCCACAAAACAACCAGGACGGCTTTAAAGTATGCATTTGCGACGCTGTTTGTGACTAACTTCAGAACCTTTTACAATCGTGGCGAGTATTATACTTGCTTCCATCTGCGCTTTTTCGAGACAAAATGTCCTCAGGATGCACTCAATCCAAATCTGCTTAGCGGTTTAGGCGAGAAAAGGCGAGAAGACAGACATACTCAAAGAAGCGAATAGATAAACAGACAAATAATAAGCAGGCAAAAAATGATGAGAACTGATAATTCATTCCGAAAATCTTTAAAACCCACCCCCGCACAGGGGGTGGGGGTTCTTTTTATTTTTAATCGATGACTCTTCCCAAACCAAACAACTCTTACCTCTTGTAATTTTCTACGCAAGGTCGTTGTTTAGGTATAAAAATTTAATGGAGGCATCGAAAAAAAATTGTTTCAGACAAATGTTGCATAATATTTTTTATCGAAAAATCATTATTTGTGATAAAAAAATAGGTGTTACTATTAAAAATGTCGAAGTCACCCTCATCCCTACGCTGGGGTTGGAGATGACAGATGGTATTTGTCTCCAAACGATGTCCTCCTTCAAATTGAACAAATTTTGTCTGAACATTTTTTTAATATCATCAATAGTTTAAGTGCTATTGCTCTGTAAAACTTTAAGTGCCTCACTCTGTATATGTCGTAGGATAATTAAAAAAATCGGATCTTTGCGAAAATCCTAGGAAGATTGCAAAAAATCGGGTAATTGAAATCCGGTTTATTGCAAACGTCCTAGGATTTTCGCGAAAATTCGATTTTTTTAATTATTCTACGACATACCTATACAAACCATCGATCATTATTACGGAAACAGTACTGTATTGTATTTGGAAATATCGAACTTATGAAACGTAGGTAATATAAAATACTCAAATCTATTTTTGAAAGACTTTGATTATTGATTTAGAAATATCAAGCAGATAATAGATTTGAGGATATTTTCACCTTTCTTGACATCTCAGTTATTCCTTACAATTTATATTAAATCTATATAAACAATATAACAACAAATAAAACAAAAATAACATTCTATTCCGGTCAGTACTATTTTTAATTGAAGAATTTTTTTAATGAAGATATTTCAGAGTGAAATATTTATAAACATTAAACAATTTTAATGAAATACACTTACCACCTCCACTTTTACCACGTGATTTTTCTGAACTTATTTCATCAGACAAAATTCTATCGACTCCAAATTTTAATTGTGTTGACGTCACAGATTCTTGCGAGCGTATTTCAGTTGATGTAGTGCACAAATCGAGTTTTTCCATTTTACACATATTTATAGCTTCTTTTATATAATTTTTTGGTTATTATGTTTTAATTTTTAATATGCTGGCACTTTCACTATTAGTAATATTTTTAAAACAAGCATTTTTCCAATACAATATATATTACAGTTTCCAAACTAATACGAGCGGCCTATTTATTATGAGCTCGCATAAAATTAATACATTTTTAAACAGCATAATTTGCTAATTTCATAGAGTATTTTGAATATTTTTACGACATATTTTGTGTTCACTTAAATTTAGGTAAACTAACATTTCATAGAAAATGTTCACTGTTATATTTTTAATTAAGCCATCGATTGAGTGTTGATTTTCTATGCAATTCTTCTTGATATATTCGTGAAGCTGATTCAATCCGTTTGGGTGTAACAGTAAGAATACTTAGCTAGTCTTTAACCAATGTTTAGAGTAACTGAGAGTGTTGTTTACCTCATTCGGTCTTATGTTTATCTTTTAAAATCGTATAGAATCCAGTAGCGGAGAACTGTTAAAATATGCAGGGGTTTTAAAATTATCATTTTTAATCATGCCAAAAGTTTTAGTTATATTTTAACGAAGTTCGTATTTCCCACTATGAGTGAAGTTGAAATATGTCACCGTTAGCGAAGTTGTTAACTATCTGCAACACGTTGTATTCCTCTCCAGAGAGTCATAGATAAATTTTGGATAATGGTGTGCTAACACCTTATTTATAGTAAGTGATAACGCAATAATAGTAGGTTATGTTTCACATATATTATGGCGTTAAAAATGAGGGACAGCAAGTTTAACAGTCACATGAACCATAGTATCATCACGCACGAGATACATAATAGTATTTTTTGCACGTATTCCCTATAAAATAACTAAATGTCATATCATTTTCAGAATTTTTAACCGCAACAATTTTCTTATTTTTGCTTATATATGGGGTCTAAAATCACAAAGATGAAGCACTTTCTTTTGAGGAAAACCGCTATGCAACATCATGCCATTAAGTACAATTTTCTTTGTAATATTAAATATTTTAATCAACATATATTGTAGTAAGGCTGTATCTGGATCTGTATTTCTCCCAATCCGATGTCGTCCGACGTCGACCAACTTCGGATCGGTAGAATTACAGATCCAATGGTGCTGCAGCGTAACACTGAAATAGTTATTGTTTTCTGCAATTGTTAAGAAACATCCATCGATACAAGAAAAATGTAATTTCAAATAATGTCGCCGTCAGGAAAATTTTTCTTATATAGTATTGTATCGATGGGCGTTTCTCAACAATTATAGCGAACTAGATATTTTACTGTTTATTAATTTAGTCTTACGAACTATACCTTAATGACCATCTGAAATATTTTATTCTAATTTCTGACACACTGTACTTTCATAAATTCATAAAATAAAATTCATTTGTGTGGGTGATGCATAGAATTGAGTAATTATACAGAATCACTAAATTCGATATATTAATTATTTCATTACAAATAATAATTTATAGATTCAGAAATGGTTTGTGTATTGTAAAATAATTAAGTTACGTGAGAATGTATATAATTTTGTGTAATTTAATAAAATATACAAAATATACGCACACTGCACATAATTATTACATGCAATTTACGTATTTGTATTTGAATAAACTCGTAATATTATTTATACATAAATGTTATACAGACAGTCTTACAAATAAGTATCCTACATCCAGAAGTCGATCAAAATTACTTAGCGTATTCAGATCTTTTTCAATTTGATGATAGATTGTATCTAGTGACGTAAAAAGGCATATTAAAATGAGTGTCAGCAAATTTTAGCAGTTACACGAGTCATAATTTCATTGCAACCGAGATGCTAGAAAATATACATTTTGTTACATTTCATACATAATTTATGATTAATTAATTTATTTAATGGAATATAGTGCCTTCACACATGCATTTTTTGGCAAATATTGACCTTCAATTGTTTGACATTTGTCCAGTAGGTACCCAGAGCTGTGGATGGATCATTTAGATTCTTGTTTGTGAAATCTAAATTATTTCCCGCGCTAATAGTCCGCGAACAAACAATATTTAGTGAAAAACTGTGATAGATACTGGATTAACTAACTAATTAGTGTTGATACTCACAGTATCATATATTAGGCGGATATTTGTCATTGAATGGCAAACAATTCAAAAAGCTGATTTTACTATTGACAAATCTATATTATAAGATGATATTTTTCTTGAATCTATTTTTTATTTTTCTGTTCATTAGAGAAGATAAATTTATCAAAATCGATTAGGTACTTAAAAAAAAAGTTTTTTTCCTCGGCAACACCTTCGAATTGGCTAAAAACCATCCCTACATCGCCGTTTCGCGCACAAATCGATTTCCTAAACGTTTTTGGGCCTGGTTAACAGTCTTTCAGGTCTCGGGGATCAGTTCTCAAGGAGAGTGACCCAAACCAACTCCACCCCTTGATTTCCACCCCCTGTGAGAGAGGGAAAATGATTTTTGTTGAAAAAGAAATTTCAGACAAAAGTTGTTCAGTTCGAAATGGGACATCGTTTGGAGACAAATACCACCCCTTTGGGGATGCATTTTAGGGGTTGAGGGAAGCATCGGATAAAAAATGTTTCAGACAAATTTTGCATATTTTTTATCGAAAAATCGTGATTTGTGATAAAAAATAAGAAATTACAGTTTAAAAATTTTAACAATTTCATTACATAACATTACATAACATAACATTACATAACATAAAAAACACATTTTTTCATCTGGTGGTAATCTGTTTATTTTAACAGTTGTCGGTAATATGACGTGTAGTGGCGCTGGAGTCTCTGAATAGAATGGAATAAAATAAAACAAATGCCGCCCTTTGGTGACAATCTGTTTATTTTAACAGTTATCGATAACATTAAGTGACGTAGTTGCGGTAAAGTCTGAATAGTTAGACTCAGATTTATTTCCACCCTGTTATATTACGTAACTGACCACTACCGATGCGAAGTACTCGCACGAGTTCGCTAGTTAATATCAAATAATCAAACCATGTTTAATATCTTGCTCGTTAAACATGATAACAGCTCAAGTTTGAAAAAACGCCTAATGTAACACTTGTAGCCATTGTGAAGCAGTAGCGACTTGTGAGCCGTAAGGTTAAGATTGAACCACATGCTTTACTAACTGGCTGACCGTTGCTGTCATAGCAACGGGCGTTACAAGTGCTAATTGTGCGCTCGTTTTACCGTAGTGTATAATATAATAATAATAATAAATAACAATAAACCATCATAACCGTCTAATAGAATTTGTTTCATAGAACAGGCGGTATATACTTAAATATATAGTACCATCGACACATAAACACTTGTACCCCTGGCTATTAACGTGTCACTGTTCAGTTCATCCATATGGTTAATTTCTGGTAGCAGTGTTTATTTTATGTTGTTTCTATGTTTATAATCCCAAAACCCAAGCTGCGTGTGGCGTGTATATATTGCTCATTCATTATTCAGTGACGGTTCGTCCTAGTTAACGCTGTCACAGTTTTACAGGATTTAAATAAATCTAGCGATTTTGCACAGAAACTTTATTAGTGTATTTGCCATATGGCAACACACTATTGGCGTCGGTTGGATGGCGGGACCTAGAGGTCGGACCAAAATTTCTCGACGTTCCATAACCTCCTAAACACTTTGGCACCATTTTTAAAAATGTTTATATATATGTGTGTATAAATATATATATATATATGTAAGACGTGAGAAATTTTTTTTTCTTTTCTTTTTACTCATATATTATAAATATAAATAAATATAATATATAATAAATATAATATCGTATCGTGAACGATGACACACCACATCGCATATATACATACTGTATTGAGTCTTACGGTCAATACAGTATAATAGTAGTTATAAAATTGTTGTCAGGATAACCACATACCATACGTAAACACATATTATTGTCAGGACTTGTCAGGATCCTTGCGATTGCCGAGACGTGAGGTCAGATTCCAGCGGTCATCGACATGTTCCTGTCATAAAACGCATATGAGTATTCATAGATTCAAACAACATATTATATCATCATAGTTAATTATTTATTATATACATTATGACCCAATTACGACTCTATACAGTTATCTGTTATCACCACACATACAAGGCAACAGTACATTTAAACCGTTGCCATGGACACAGTTCCTTTAAACTGTTGTCAACTATCATCCAAGGCAGAGCAGTATCCAACTGATGCCATAGACACAGTACCTTTAAACTGTTGTCAGCATTCATCCAAGGCAGAGCAGTATCCAACTGATGCCATAGACACAGTACCTTCAAACTGTTGTCAGCATTCACACAAACAGAATTTATCGTTACGGCATGGTATCACAACCATTTGCCGATATACACTTTACTCATCCCTAATATGGTCATATCACATAGGCCCATGATCATGTATTAACTTCATATGAAATACTCATTAAGCTTGCATTCGCAAACATTACAAATCTATGATTAATACTCAGTAGGCTTGGAGACCTACCTTAATCTCTGGAAATGCTGGCACAATATCACAATACAATTTACACAGATTAATTGCAATTATTATTGGAATATAACACATTCTGAATAGAATAATATGCAAAGACAAGCACAACTGTTCACTTCCAAATCTCATCAGTAACTGTTAAGCGTCTCCGAACTGCCCCTTCGTCTTTCTGCCCTTTTCAAGTACATCGTTACATTTTTAACTAATAATTTATTATTTCTGAGAACCGTATCCATCTACGACCCCACGCATTCAGAACAGACCATCTCTGTCTAATGTCTGTCAACGTGTTCTTTATTATCTAACGTTTGCTAATTTTACATCTTAAGTGCTGGGAACAACTTTATTTAGAGAAAATATTACTTTTACCAACATCAAAAATAATATTACCTTACATTCGGCCATCCTGAATTGACCTTCGCCCCGAAGGTCGCCCGTTTCCATCCTCGATTAAAAATAAAAATGCTGCTCTCCTATTGCTCCATATCATTAATGAATTGAAATATCTACAACTGAACTACGTTACTCATTAAATGGCACTCCTCAAATCGAAAACATTTTGGGTGTCACTGTTTTATGCATCATTGCAAATATGATATTACAAGTATGTCAGGTATAAACTACCCTAAAAATGCATGCGTATATTCTAAGCCGCAGGGGGTGAATCCTTTTTCTTAAGGAATAGTGCACTATTTTACATTCGTTTATAATTATTGGATCAATTCTTAACAATTGATTTATCTTCAAAGAATCAAACAACTTGGATCACTTCATAACTATTTCGCTAATGCATTACCTACTCCTTTTTTTTCAAAACTCAAAGAATGTGTACGGAATAAAACAATTTTAAAACAAATGTAGTTAACCTCAACTTGTGATAATAAGGCTGATCCGTAGTAGGTACTGACTCCAACTGTCAACCTTTTTATTAACTTTGTTTACCCTTTTCTTTTGTAGACAGTAGAGGTCATTGAACCTTTGCTCTGACAATGAGCTGATGTCATTCATTTCTATTTACCATGATGGGAAGAAACATGTAAACGAATAATTTTCATATTTATTGAAACACTAGATTATTATTTATTATGTATTTTTAATGGTTGAAAAAGAAAATGCACAAATTACACTTATATACACATAAAGGCACATAAGTCATCAAATTAAAACATATGAGAAAAATATGAAAACAAACTTCAAGTGGTGAGTATCGGGTCGTTTTGCGATATCGTTGTCCCGAATTATCCAGTGTCGGTAGTAAGCTCCAATTGAAAGCAGATTCTATAACGCCACCAGGTGAAATTTATACAGTACTAGTTAGTTGATGGTCGGTTTGCCCTTCTAGGACATTCTGTCCAATAATGACCTACAGTAGAGCATTTAGTACATTTCTTTGCCTCGGGAAGCCGACAGTTTGTTGCCGTATGTCCTTTTCGTCCGCATTTGAAGCAAGTCACAATGTTGTCCTGATTTGGCGTACATTGCCAACTGGTTCTTTGTGACATTCTCTTCTGATTCTGTCTTTTCGCGAGATCTTGTCCATTATTGCGATAATATAAATTTGATGTAGAAACTCGGTGGTCAATTCCATTATCTGGTTGTCTTAGCGTTCTCAGAAAACAATAGAGAGATTCTGAGTTCTTATGATTTCCCGCTCTTGCACCAGATTGTATGTGAAAATCAGTTATACCGCCTATAACGCAAGAGACGGCATTTTCTCCCCTTATGTTACAGGCATTTACGAGTGCCATTTTCTCATAATAGTATTTAGAGTAAGTCTCCTCCGGGAGTTTTATACGCTTTATCATTATTTCCAGACATTCACAATAATCCCGTTTTGCCGGGAAAGCTTTCCGAAGCTCTTGCTTCCAGTCGCGCCAGCTGGTCATCATACTAGGTAGTCCACGATACCAGGTTTGGGCGAAACCTCTTAACTTCCCCAAAGCATAGTAGATTGTGTCGTTCTCCGTCCAGTAGAAAACTCTGCGCATTTCGTCAATTTTTCTGCACCACGTTTCAACATTTTGCGATTTGTCATCTGGATCGAAAATTGGTACTGCGTCTCCTCTGTAACCCGAAGGTCGTATATTTTCGTTGCGGCGATGTCTTCTGGTGGGTCGCCTGCGTTCGTACGTTGAATTTGATTCACAATTCGTTGTAGATGAACGGGTTGAATTGATTGAAGCGGCTGAACTTGTTGAAGTCGCGGAAGAATCTCGTCTCGATCTTTTCGCGTTTTTAGCACGTCGTCGCGAACCCATGGTGTAAGGATAAACGTATACTGACTAATACTTCGTCCTGTTTTATGCTTTGCTCGAAGCAACTATTTACACTGTGAAGTTATTAATGTGACGTGTTGAGAGTTGTTTATTCATTCGATGTGGAACCCAAAAACGATATTCCTATGTCGCCAATCGCCTGTCCATATTCCGTTAAGTGGTAACATGCACACACCACAAGCCCCATGTAACTTATCCTTAAACTCGACACAGTGGCGTGGAGTGAAATTTTAATTATTTCCCATTAGTCGTCTTATAAGTCACTTAAAACTTGCAATATGTAATTTCAAACTACATCCACTAACTGAATATTTGACCACCCAACATACGCACCATTTACACACACTCATACGTATTTACACTCACTTCGACATTATGCAAACTCACTAACACTACACTCACTTTATATTCCATCACATTAAATTTAATTCATTTACTTTTATTCACATCAACTTTAAATAGTGCCGACATCCGTACTTTACTTCTCTCCTTTTTAGATTTGTTCTATAAACTATTACATAATTCAATACTGATATAGATATTTCAGACTTGAACTGAAATCCTCATTAACAACTATTGACTCATTTCTAAAACTCTAACATAAACTTTGAATAGGTCCCGTATCAAATTTCATTTTGCGAACAATTACATTCCTATTCATAGTGCAATACCAAGCACTGATAAAATCTTTTCGGGGTCGAACCGAAAACTTTGCTATTAAACAAATTGTATATATTCGAATTTCCAAGACTAGTATCGTGACGTTGGCTTAAATATTTCCTGTATCAAATTTTTATTCCGTAAACTGTTACATCTCCATTCATGATGCAACATTAAACACTGATAAAAATATTCCAGAATCGAACTGGAATAATTGTTATCAACAAACTTGTATTTAATCGTAGCCACTATCAAAATTTGATCAAACTTCAATAAGCGTCACAACTCACATCGCTACACAAAGCTGTAAGTTAAACATCATGTCTTGCAAATACATAAATGATAATCCATCTAATTTATCAAATCTCATTACTGCTTCATATGATCGCTTTCCATCTTAATATTCCAGCAAAAAAAAATAAATTAACTTGCATCAATCAAATTTACTTTTTCATATCAATTACGTAAACAAACTTAATTTTGTTTTACAACTGTAAAACTTAATTCTCAGTATTCAAACTCCTTGAAAATTAAATAATCGATATTGCAAACCAACATGTGTTAAATATCTACGAAGGGCAAGTCATAAAAAAAAACCCTTACATGTTCTTTTCATTTCAAGCGCTGTCATAAATTTTCAAATCTGTGTAAAATTGTGCATATTATCTCTGTGTGCATTTAAAAACATTTCAAAAACAAATTATTAAATAACCTTTTTAGCCATTTCCAACACATGTAAAAAAATGCTCTCCAGACATTACATAATTCGAACTTACACGTCTTGACCTGACCATCACGTCTGACAAATTTTATCTAATATTCAAACTCACAAAAGTTAGGGCTGTGTTAAACCACAAATTCAAAATAGAACAATTATACAACATCACAACTGATTAAAGTTATAATTGTTACAATTATTTATTATGCATTTTGAAAACACATCGCGAGGGGTGTGTTCCATCCCACTTCTGATATTGTAAGACGTGAGAAATTTTTTTTTCTTTTCTTTTTACTCATATATTATAAATATAAATAAATATAATATATAATAAATATAATATCGTATCGTGAACGATGACACACCACATCGCATATATACATACTGTATTGAGTCTTACGGTCAATACAGTATAATAGTAGTTATAAAATTGTTGTCAGGATAACCACATACCATACGTAAACACATATTATTGTCATGACTTGTCAGGATCCTTGCGATTGCCGAGACGTGAGGTCAGATTCCAGCGGTCATCGACATGTTCCTGTCATAAAACGCATATGAGTATTCATAGATTCAAACAACATATTATATCATCATAGTTAATTATTTATTATATACATTATGACCCAATTACGACTCTATACAGTTATCTGTTATCACCACACATACAAGGCAACAGTACATTTAAACCGTTGCCATGGACACAGTTCCTTTAAACTGTTGTCAACTATCATCCAAGGCAGAGCAGTATCCAACTGATGCCATAGACACAGTACCTTTAAACTGTTGTCAGCATTCATCCAAGGCAGAGCAGTATCCAACTGATGCCATAGACACAGTACCTTCAAACTGTTGTCAGCATTCACACAAACAGAATTTATCGTTACGGCATGGTATCACAACCATTTGCCGATATACACTTTACTCATCCCTAATATGGTCATATCACATAGGCCCATGATCATGTATTAACTTCATATGAAATACTCATTAAGCTTGCATTCGCAAACATTACAAATCTATGATTAATACTCAGTAGGCTTGGAGACCTACCTTAATCTCTGGAAATGCTGGCACAATATCACAATACAATTTACACAGATTAATTGCAATTATTATTGGAATATAACACATTCTGAATAGAATAATATGCAAAGACAAGCACAACTGTTCACTTCCAAATCTCATCAGTAACTGTTAAGCGTCTCCGAACTGCCCCTTCGTCTTTCTGCCCTTTTCAAGTACATCGTTACATTTTTAACTAATAATTTATTATTTCTGAGAACCGTATCCATCTACGACCCCACGCATTCAGAACAGACCATCTCTGTCTAATGTCTGTCAACGTGTTCTTTATTATCTAACGTTTGCTAATTTTACATCTTAAGTGCTGGGAACAACTTTATTTAGAGAAAATATTACTTTTACCAACATCAAAAATAATATTACCTTACATATATATATATATATATATATATATATATATCTGTGTGTGTGTACGGGCAATAACTTTCGAAAGAGTCAATTGATTTTAACGAAATTTGGCCCACGTGTTGAAATCCATCACCGCAAGAAGCCTATTTAAAATGGGCGTAATCGGGCTTTTTTAAGGGTAGTTTTTAGGGGTTGAAAAATGTTTTTGGGCCCCAAAATACCGAAAAAATTCTCAGAATCATTTCAAAATTGACATTTAATCCGTTAGTAGCAATTAAAAAATGCCCCGAAGATTTTAATAAAATCGGCTCAACAGGACCGGACTTACAAATTTTTTGAAAACACTAATTTGCAGATAGTGACTTATTTATTGAAGGGTGTATTTAATTCGGTGTAGACGTTAGATTGATAATAATATTACAATTAAGAAAAAAAATGTATTTTAAGGGGTGCATTAAGGGGTTAAATTTTTTATTTTGCCCAAAAACAAACTTAATTTTACATAATAAAAGTATAAAACCTCACGGCCCTATACAAGCAAATACACTATATTGTCGGCAGGGTTTTGGCACTGCGACCCGGGTTTTTTTTTATTTATTACTAGCGAGGTATAATATAGCCAGGATATAATATAGTTTTTGTCACGATTTATAAATATTACTTCGCATCATTAGTGGTCAGTTACGTAATATAAGAGGGTGAAAATACATTTTATCCCATATTCTATTCAGAGACTTCACTGCCACTAATCGTCACTTAATATTACCAACAATTGTAAAAATATTCCCACCAGATGGCGACATTCGTTTTATATTTTTCTATTCTATTCTATTCAAAAACTTCAGCGCCACTACACATCCTGTTGAAATAAACACGAGATGGCGACATTTTTTTCGTGAGTATAAATTGTTAAAATTTTTAAACTGTAATTTTTTAATGAACACATTAATTTTAAGACAATAACTTATTTTTCGTTATTAGAGAGAAAAATAGTCTCCAAATTAGCGCATCAAACATTAATTTTGATAGTGTTAAGGGAGATATTTCATACCGACAAAAAAGACTTTTGAGAAATAATATACGCCGATTTGAATTACATGGGATTAGCGCTGTACGGGTCGGAGCCAAGTATCAGCAAGGAATCAATGTTTATTGTGTGGATGAGAGCTGTGTAAATTAGCCCACTATTATTATTATTATTATTGGGTATAATATTTACAAAGATATGGCTTTATACACCTGAAGTGTTATTTGTAATTGTAGGCTTAGGTGGATTATGAAAATTACTGTTGAATCGCATTTACCTCTTTTATTTTACAGCACTACTGTGAAATGGATCATTTTACGAACGCTATATTAGTATGAAAAGCAGATATTTTTAGGGGGGTGTGCAGTTTAGATTAATTCGAGTACAAGTCGGGAAATAATCTGTAACAATCTTGACGAATCAAAAGGAAATGTACGTTAGTGAAAGTAGTTTTAGAGATTAGTACCTATCTATATAGAAACAAACTTACCTCTTTTCATAGGTGTTTTTACAAAACGGTTTTTTCATTTCCAGGTCGGTAATTGAAATGGGGATAAGAATGTACTGAAAATAAATTAGACCATCCATTTTTTATATTATAATTTTTATTAATAAACACGCCTGATATAGCAAGTGGATTTTAATTAAGTAATTAGTAAATGTTTTACACTATTTTATACATAGCCGAAATAATAAAATTACAATATTTGTGTAGTTTAATACAAAACGTGTGGAATCTACTAAATGTACGTAAAAATGGATTACGTATATTAAATATTATGTACTTACAATAAATTTATGTAGACTTTTTTAGGAAATAACACTTCGGTAATAATTGGTCTTTATTTCTAGTTAGAATTTCATTAAAATGTAATAAATATTTCATTTTCAGCCAATTCTTCCGTTAATGATTTTATAAATAACTTTGATATTGCTGAAAATCGTTACACTCTATAGTGTACTAAGTTCATTTTTTGTTATCGATATCTAGAACTACATCAAAGGGCAAGAAAAATATGACATCTAGCACTAAAAAAATGTTTAAAAAAATGACCTTAATACGCTTACAAGAATCTGGTGAACATATTTTCGGAAACAACAATATAACTAAAAAAATATAACTGAAACTTTCATAGAGACTTAATGTGAATGATTTTTTTTCTCAGTGATTTTATCTGAAACCAGCAGATAATTTTTCTCTTTGTGATACTATTTCGAAAGACGAATATTATAATGAAATATTTATAACATTAATGTTGCAATTTAGCACTATGCAGTAATATACATAATCTAGAAAAATGTATGTAAAAAATTTTTAAAATAGCAATTTTTTCTTAATAAGTCCATGCCTAAACATTTATTTAAATTTAAAAAAAAATCGAATCAAACATTTCACATTCAAACGTTGCTCATTATATTAAAAAAAAATCACTTAAGAATAATATTTTTTCACAATTTGTATTTTCAGATTTAATTGACAAAAATTATTGCTAACTGAATATATTTTTCCTTTTCAATAAATTTCATTCAAATAACCTAATAACAATATTAAAATTATGATAAAACAAAAATCTTTAAAATATATTTTATTTGTATTGATTTTGTTGAATTTAAGGTCATATTTAAAAGCGTTGTTAAGTACGTCCAAAGTCGTAGCCGAGAGAGGTATCAATTGAGTAAAAACTGATTACGAATGGGTCGCACAAATTTTAAGATTTATCGCCTGCACTACTTTTATTTTCAAAATGTGCTAATTTTCGTTAACAACCTCTTCCGCAAAATGTTTTTATGGCTACGTAGCTTTTTGACTGTTATATTGAATATTAAAGACTTGCCAATTGTTGTGCAAACTCCCTTTTATATTATAAAGATCAGTTCAAAGTGCAATAAAATCAAAGCATTGTCTTTAAAAACATTTTCTTTCTCAAAGTACAGCTATTTTTTATCCCTGGAAATTATTTCGACGGATCGTAGCATTTAAATCAGTCTTTAAAAAAATATTCAATAGAAAAATATTTGGCATACCTACAGAAATAGAAGGACGATATAAGTCCTATTTGTCTATTTGAATTTGATTTGTGAATTTAGTCATTCTGAATTAACAATATTGATTAATCGGTCGTCAATTTTAAATTGAGAGTAATAGATAAGCTAAAATTTTGCGTTAAGCGGTTCATTATTTTACGAAGTAATTATATTTTTAGTCAAGATTTTAAATTCTCGGACTGTTCTTTGCTATCCTTAAATTATCATTATTTTTTACGATTAAATGATTTCAAACTTAGTATTTATGTTATTAGTTTATAAATTTACATTTTGAAGCTTATTTAAAGGAACAAAAATTGATCCCATTTATTTATAGCTTAATTATTTATTACCTATAAACATAAAATATTAGTTAAAACTTAATGGTCTTTAATTATATTATTTCTAAAAAAAATGTTTTAATAATTTTGTTAATAGTAGAAAAAGCAACATTCCAGGTTTGCTTCTAAGAACAACTTTAGAAATATCCAATTAAAATATATTGTAGAATGTAGACGCCCGTCAACCAAAGTCATTATAGCGTCTGGAAATATTCGTATACATAAGACAAATGAGTTTGTTGTACAGACAACTGGCAAATTTTCCACACTGTCTTGTTAAAAAATTCAGAGTCACATACATTGTTTAAAATTAATCTAAATATATTTAAATGAGCCACTTAAAATAAGTAACAGTTTAACATTATATCCCTGTGTGAAAAATGGACAAGATACATAATATATTATGCAATATTATAAACCATAAATTAAAAACAATGCTTCGAAATGATTGCATCTAAATTTGACAACTAGCATTCGTTAATTTCTATAGAAAAATAAACAAATACATTGAGTGCCGGTACCTGCACTCAATAAAAATGGCTTATGTATAATAGTGGCTTTCAAACACAAGATAGTCGAGCTATATTTTGACAAAAGTCTGCCACAAAAGCACGTACACCATTAAAAGTGCACGTTAAGCATTTTTATCTCCGTGACCGGCGCGCATGAACGCGTAGATTCAATCGAATTTTTATTCATTTCTATTCATTGCCAATGAAAATGCGGTTGCGTCGGAATCTCACGAGTAATTTAATTGATAAATGTACACTACTTGTGCATTGTACAACGCCTCAAGTGAGTAATCATGAAACTATTCCTATGGCAGGAGTATTGGGAGTAACTTCACTTGAGACTTGTGAAGGAACGTATTCAGAACTATAATAATAGAAAATGGTTAGCTGATTTTTTTACAATTCTTTGTGAGAAAAATAATCGTTCCACAAGTGACAAGTATTTGTCATGTATGGCAATCATGGAATTCCGGCTAAAACATGTACGTGCATTTGGGACGAGCCTTATGAACATAATTCATTTCAATTTTTATAAAAAAAAATATGTTAGGCCGGCCATACACGGACAGCTTGTGCTGTTAATCGTCGAACGACATACAAAAACCACTTAAGCAGTCACTGTCAACCCTCGAACAGTTCCTACTCGAGTAGGACAACCGCTTGAACTGCTCGGTTAAATTCTGTTGCAATATGAATTTTGACTAAGAAGCACTACAATTGCTATTTTTACTCAGGCACAGACGATGTAGAAAACTAAATTCTGGGCTCATCCAATTTTAGACCCAAGAAAACAGCATGGATAATTTCACCATTTGTTCTGGTCTCGTTACCTAGAGCAGTCAGTTTTATGTATTGCGACTGACTGACTACATGACGAAACTTCGCTGTGTTGCTGACTGCTCGGTGCGATCTTGACTGATCGGGCAGTCGTATGTATGTCAAAGAAATATTTTCTAGGGAGATTTGTAGTTTGTTATGCTCGAAGTAGTCAGTTTCTATAACTTGAAGCTGTCCGCGTACAGGTGGCCTTAATGTAAAAAATGCATGTTAAATAATAAAATGGACGTTAGAAATACCAATTATTATAATATGTAGTTTAACTACCCGTATTGTTAATTAAGTCACAAAGTTGTGTCAATTTTTTCGATGTTATCAAGTTATTTAACGAAAAAACAAAAGACATCCAATTTTTTTAATAATAATACATATATAGGGTAATAAATCATGTACATTGTACAATAAATATCAATTTTATGAAACAATTTACAATTTTTTACTTTTCAGCCTCAAATTTTCAATCCTATCAAGTCATTGCAAAATAAAAATGTAAATTGCATTGCTTTTCAGTTGAACGAATAATGTTGAAATGTACTCAATGGCATTCATTTGACTGAATTTCATTGATAAAAAACACTATTTCATCTGAACTGACACAATAAATATGCGAGATGCCGTTTTTAGACAGAAGGAAAACAATCTCAGTTAACACTAGTTAATTTAGTTTGTTGGCCCCCCCTTCCAGATTTTAAATTAGCATATTTAGTACTTACTCTTTACAATGTAAGATTTCAGGAGTAACGCCCCGCCCTCCAAATATTTCTGCTGCCAATGCACCTAATATACTAAATATGTATTCGAGATGATAAATTCATTAATAACTACGTTATTTATTCCAACACTCAATTAACGTAATGGATAAAAACATAATATTTAAGGTACAAATTTGCAAATTGTAGAAGTACAAAATACATATTAAATACTAGGCATGGTAAATTTACAATAATATTTAGTAAAAATTTACTCGTATTTTCCATTTTTTAATGCTCATTTTTTTATTTTTTAAAACAGACGAATATTTTTTTATAAAATGCATTTAAAATAGAAGTTAAAATCCACAGATGATTTTTAAATATTAGATTGTCTTTAATTTTTTTTTTGTTTCGCTTTTTTAACCATAGAAATAAATGAAATTTTTATTCAAACCGTGAGATTAGTTAAATATAAAATCATATATATTAATATGCTAAGGTTAAGATGTTTGCCTCCCTTTTTCGAAAAAACCACACAATTGCTCGACATAAATTTTATATCATTTTATAGATAATTGCTTGCTCTACCGACATCAACAACTAAAAAATCTATTATTGCTTTTGTTTTTGCAAAATAATTAATTATAGCAATTATACATTTATTCAGTATATGCAGCAATGCTGCCATCTGACGGTTCTAACTTTGAAACAACGTCAACATAATTGACGGTCGGTAATTTTTTTTTGTTTAATTTTTAATCAAAATTCACGTATAAATACTTTTCGTATGGCGGCGCTTCAGCTCAACGTTTTCGATATTTGCGCCTCTATATGACAGTTTTAGAAAAATATTTTCTTGAACCGTCCCTGAGCTTAGTAATGTAATACGACAAAAAGAAGAAAGTTATAAAGAGTGTGAGAAATTAGAAGCGAATTTTAGTGCGAATTATTCGCACAGGTACCGCTAGTAGTAATTTACTACGATAAGCATTGTAGAAATTGTAGATTATAGACGCTCAACCGTTGAGATTATTAGCGGGCAAGTATTGTCTAGGCATAAATCAACATTACGATATAAATCGTGTTATATGGTTTTAAGACTTTCGTAAATCATTTCGAGAATGTTTTTCCGGTATTTAAGAAAAGTTGGATGGGCACAAGCTAAAAAAATATAAGAAAAAATGTAGCTGGATGTGGTTTTTTTTTATATGGCGTTTCTATGGCCCCAATTTGTAGGTTCTAATTCAACGTATTATGAAGTAAATACTAAATTAAAAAGATGAATAGTGTAACCAAACTGGTGAAAAAAAAACGATCGTGAATTTAAAACTGAGTTTCCAGAACTTTCTTGCTGTTAGAAAAAACAAAAAAATATGAGCATCGTAATTAATACAGTCGAGATTCAAGAGAACCTTGTCTGATATTTTAAAATACATTTACAATATAAACGACTTTACTTCAAAACATACCACATATTTTTCTTATCACAAAAACTATCACCGTTCAATTCGTTTTCATGTCCATTTGTATATTTTTATTAAAACTCAGTAGAATTGCTTAGCACAAAAAAGGAAGTACTGATATATAAATTACTGTTAAATTAATGTAAAATTTCACAAGGCAGTGGTTTCATCGTTTACTATATATTTAAGAAATACGGTAAAACTGCTTTGAAACACTGGTACTGAATTCTTGTATACGTAGTTTTTTTTTCCAAAAGTAGATAACATTTTTAGACTTATTTTGTTTACTGAAGCAATTATATCATTCAGCATCGCAGGGGAGTGGTGGTACAGCGCTTAGTAACGCCGTTTCGTTACTGACCACGCGTTATACGCTCATGAGCATTTTCAAATGACTTTACCGAGTGTAAATACAATATGTATTATTTTTGTAGCGATAATGGTCATAGATACCAAATCACATTTGTTTGTTAACAAAAAAATAAAAAAAAGTTTCGTTTTAAAAATGGATCATCAAATTCGTAGGAATTCTTTTAAATAATTAGTATATTTGAAGTTGCAACACTTCAATGTTTATGAATTATATTTACTTCCAAATCGAATGAATCAGCACTTAGTCAATTTTTAATTTGAATTAATAGCAAAAGAAGAAAATGATCACTTTTTTTCGAAACAACGACACGCGTGCATATTTAAAAGTTATCAATAATTATTAAAGATCACCTCTTGACAATTTTAGCAAAATACAGGACAAGTTAAAAATTTATAGTTTCAGTGTTTCGGAAATAACGATTTTTATTGTTTATTTTTCTTCAGCTACGCTGATTCTGAATTTATTTTTATTGAATAAACAGAGTAGTTGGTACATAAAACAGAAAAATATAATACAGTATTTTATTTTTTGTGCTCGAGTGATTCAATACTTTTTTAACGCCAATTATAATCTTTTTCATCAATATATTATTATTATGTACATAAAAATTTACAACTCTAAAGTCACTATGCTTAATTCAGACAGTTGTAAAAAAATACAAATTCGAGACTAATGTTGTAACAAAATTATTAAAGAAATACAACTTGTTAGATGTGTCGAAATATTAATAAAAGCTGTGGCTAAATAATAAAATTAAAAACGATACACATTATCCAAATCTTGTAGGTAGTATACCGATTTATTTTTAGTGACGTGAATATATTTTTTTAATTTCTCCGACCTTTGCAGTTTGAAACTACCATAGAATATCTTCATTTGACAACCTCATTGTGAGGGCAATGCTTATAAATTTTATGGATATTATGAAATCATATAGTTCGGTTCATAGAAAAATAACAAATGAAGGAAAACAGAATCTATTGTTACTTTTCAAACATTTCTACTTGAACACTCTTGCTATTAGCTAGAAATATTTACAAAAGATCCACTTTTTTAAATAAACTTCTTTATACAATTACTTTTTATATTTTGTGTACATTTAAACTACGATAATTATTTAGTGTGCATTTTGTCTGAACTAGGCTTTATAAAATGAAAAAACGCAGTAACCATTATGCTTTCTGAAGTGAATAGAACTGTGTTTTCAACTGAAATATAAATTGCTCAGTACTACTAATCTACTTTGCGATGATCGTCTTCAGAATTGTCATATTTTATAAACAGTTTTCGAATAATTTTGCCCCTATTTGTCCGAAGGTTAAGATAACAAATTTAGTGGCCGATTTATAGAGAGCAACCACGAAAGCCATGCCCTCCCCAGTAACGGACAAAATATTTTTTTATATAATTACAAAAATGTAAAATAGTACACTACTCAGATTTCAAAATTCGGTGATGATGAATTGTGTCCAACAGCTCGACCCTAATCCCCTCTATTAAAAATAGAGTAGATAATTGCAGATCCTCGCAAATCAAGATTCTCGCACAAATGTCTACGGAACATGCCAAATTATTGAATAAAATACTTTTTTAAAATAAGTTTATCATAAAATTAACAGGAAGAAGGCAAAAACGCTATCGCAAGATTTGAAGCAAAGCTATAAACTAATAAGTAAATATACGGGGTCAAGCTAAAAACCCCGTCTAAAAATATGAAACATAATAAAAAAATATACAAAATAATAATAATAATTTGAATAGGTCGATAATTTAAATTTATAAAATGGTATATGCGTTATAGAATAAATAGTGTTGAAAATATTATTATCAGGGAATAATATTTTTTTTGATATTTTATACAAACATATACAACTATTCTGAAGATGGTCATTTTGTTAGCACTTACATGTAAATTTTAATACTGAGATATAGAAAAATTTAATTTATTAGGTACTAATAAAGTATTTATATAAACATAGAATTTTTGTGTAGCAACGCTTAGGTTCTAGTGTAAAAAACGTTTTTATATCTACGCTTTTTATTAAATTGCATATTACGTAAACAAACCGTCTGCATATCGTTCATTGATTGTTGTAGTTTTCCACTGTGGAAAATGTTCTCAGATTCTTCCGTATAGATGGCAGTGGCTTTCACAAATTTTCATGTCAAGACGATGGTAATAGAAATTTCCATATGCATAATACTAAAGTATTTATTCTCAGTCAATGTTTGCCCGAAGTCGGTGAACACAATTTTGGAAAAAATATGAATGGAAAAATAACACCAAACATACAGAGCGACTCGGAAAAAATAATACAACCAAGAAAAGCAGAAAACTCCATAGCATTAACTGAAAATGAAAAATAACTTTTTCCACATTATTTAAAGGGTACAAATACTCTTCTTTAATTGTAGTACTATTTTTGGATAAATTTTTAACGTAAAAAGAAAAACTTACTTTTCTGGTCGATGTGTCGCTTGGATTAAATAATGCGAGGAAAGATATCTATTATGACAAAATATCCGAAAAAAATATTGAAGTAAAACTTATATTTTTCCTAAGCAATAGTTTAATTTTAAATTATTATATTGAGCTCATTAAGTGTTTCAAGACAATCGTAATTTTACCTGTTCTTAAATCGTCCGTTTTAAAAATCAACAAGGATAAAAAAAACCAGTCCATGATAGACTATCGTCTTCGTGAACTGTTATTAATTATTCTATAATGTCAAATTCATTTAAATATTGAAATAGTTCAACTTATTTTTTTACTTTTTTTTGTAAACGAGTTTTTAATAGAAAACGTAGATTATTATATAAACTTTATTAATAAGAATTAGAAATACTATTTTCATAAAAATGCACCTATTCGATTCTGCTTTCAATAAATTTGATGTTAAGTATTTATAATAATAGGTAGAAACACACAAATTGCAAACAATATTGAAATTCATTAAGAGTGCGTCCGCTATCAGGGTGACATGATGTTTGTAAAAAATGGAACAAAAACTATACATAAAATGTAATATAAACCAATTAAATTAGTTGGAAATTTATTGTGAGTTTATAAGTATAAATGTTAATAATTCCTTTTCACAATACTTTCATTAGCGAATTGCAGTTTACAAACAACTATGTTGCCATTAACATCATAAGGTCTATACAGGTGTATCACAAGATTGAAAAAAACACTGTAGTGATAATCATTAATTACATTGTTTTTCTTTTCATATACCCAAATGGTAAAATCAGATCATTTAGTTACCCATGATCTTTGTTGCGCTACTAACTTTGTGTATGTTTCCCCTTTTGTACTCATTAAACTTCTATAGAGAAATAAATAGCTAAAAGTTTGCTATAATATTATGAAACACATTGTTGCAATTATAATGCGATAATATTCTAAAAATGTCACTTTCGGGACTCAAACCCGAAATTTCTAGTATCGAGACAGCTGAATTATCATTTATAAGTGTATTTGCCATATGGCAACATACACTATTGGCATCGGTCGGATGGCGGGACCTAGGGGTCGGACCAAAATTTCTCGACGTTTCATAACACTTTGGCATCATTTTTAAAAATGTTTATATATATATATATAAAGAAATATATACACATACACACACACACACACACACATATATATATATATATATATATATATATATATATATATATATATATATATATATATACAGGGTGTCTCACCGAACGTTGGCTAGCATGGGTAACTTTGTTATTAGTGGAGATAGAAAGTCGGTTAAATGGGCAAAGTAGTGCAGAAAATTGGGCTCATTAACATCTCGTCGAAAAAACAATTGAATTTTGACACCCTATGAATTTATTCAGAAAATAGTGAAAATTGCCATTTATGAAAACTGGCCATAACTTTTTTATTTATGAAGATATTTGAAAATTTCATTAATCATTTTTTGATAACTTTTTAAAGTCTTTTCAGTGGCGTAGGTTTAATTTTTTTATTTTCACTGCATAATGAGATATTGACATGAACTTTGGTTTTTCTTATGGACGGCAGATATTCGAATTCTACTTATTTTTCTGAATAATTTGACATAGCATATCCTATATCTAAACCAATCAGAAGCTACAAAACTGACAAAAATAGCTTTTTGGCGTTATCAAAGTGTGCCGTGTAAAACGAAATTTGTTGAAACAAATACATATCGACAGGTTAACAATCTGTCGAGCGATCACTACAGTTTTGCTAATTCATTTTGTTTGATTTACTCTCTAAGATGGCTCAAGCATTCTCAAATTTGGAGAAACAGGCTATTTTTGCGCATACATTCAGCGTAACAAAAATACCACGTGGGCTCAAGCAGAATACTTGAACCTTTATCCAGAAAGGCGACAGCCTTATTCAATAACTTTTAGGAACTTTTCTCCATTAATTTCAACATTTGCTGAACCTAATTCTTCTTCACAGTGTTGAATGTTGCCTTTTTTCTTTGAAAATGAACCGTATACCTTTAAATTTCTATTTAAGTTCCTAAAAGTTATTGAATAAGGCTGTCGCCTTTCTGGATAAAGGTTCAAGTATTGTGCTTGAGCCCAGGTGGTATTTTTGTTACGCTGAATGTATGCGCAAAAATAGCCTGTTTCTCCAAATTTGAGAATGCTTGAGCCATCTTAGAGAGTAAATCAAACAAAATGAATTAGCAAAACTGTAGTGATCGCTCGACAAATTGTTAACCTGTCGATATGTATTTGTTTCAACAAATTTCGTTTTACACGGCACACTTTGATAACGCCAAAAAGCTATTTTTGTCAGTTTTGTAGCTTCTGATTGGTTTAGATATAGGATATGCTATGTCAAATTATTCAGAAAAATAAGTAGAATTCGAATATCTGAAAATCAAAAATGCCGTCCATAAGAAAAACCAAAGTTCATGTCAATATCTCATTATGTAGTGAAAATAAAAAAATTAAACCTACGCCACTGAAAAGACCTTAAAAAGTTATCAAAAAATGATTAATGAAATTTTCAAATATCTTCATAAATAAAAAAGTTATGGCCAGTTTTCATAAATGGCAATTTTCACTATTTTCTGAATAAATTCATAGGGTGTCAAAATTCAATTGTTTTTTCGACGGGATGTTAATGAGCCCAATTTTCTGCACTACTTTGCCCATTTAACCGACTTTCTATCTCCACTAATAACAAAGTTACCCATGTTAGCCAACGTTTGGTGAGACACCCTGTATATATATATATATATGTGTGTGTGTGTGTGTGTGTGTGTGTGTGTGTGTGTGTGTGTGTGTGCGGGCAATAACTTTCGAAAGAGTTAATTGATTTCACTTAATTTGGTCCACGCGTTGAAATCCATCACCGCAAGAAGCCTATTTAAAATCGGCATAATCGGGTCATTATAAGGGTAGTTTTTAGGGTTTGAAAAATGGTTTTGGGTCCCAAAATACCGAAAAAATTCTTCGAATCGTTTCAAAATTGAAATTTAACCTCCTGGTAATAATTAAAAAGTGTTCCAAAAATTTTAATAACATCGGCCCAACAAGACTGGATTTACAAATTTTATGAAAAAACGAGTTTGCAAATAGTGAATTATTTACTGAAAGGTGTATCTAATTTGGTATAGAGGTTCGATTGATAATAATATTGCAATTGAGAAAAAAATGTTCCTTTAAGGGGTGTATTAAGGAGTAATTTTTTTTATTTTGCCCAAAAATCAACTGAAGTTCGCATAATAAAGCCACACTGCCTATATTAGCAAATATACTATATTGTCGGCAGGATTTTGGCACTGCGACCCGGGTTTTTCTATGTAAAGTCTGTAATTCACAAAAAAATGAGTGCGTGCAGTTATGTACGCGCGTTGGAAGTTAGACTTCTTTGACGTGATTGAAAACTAATTTTTAATTTGCATGCAAAGAATTTATTGAAATACAATAATAAAACGACTGGTATGAAGTCAGATTAGCATAAATATAGCTATTAGATGCTACGCGTATGCCAACATGGCCTCTACCATAGTCAGTCCTTCTCTCTCATTGAACCGAAAAACAACCTACTATAACGACATATGACGAAGGGATGTTCACTATAAAGCTAAGTTAACGGTTTTCCATCTCTTTTCTGTTGGTATTCTTTTTCTGGGAGTAGCTTCATGCTGTTAATTTTGATGTTACAGATATGTGTACAAATTTACTCTTATCAGTTTTTCATAGCGCGCCAAAAGAAGTACGACTTCAACATTTTAAATATAAATTCTGAGATCAGTGAGCTAAAATTAAACTCTATCTCTAGTTTGACACAAATATTTGATAACCAAATAATAAAAATTACTTATTAGTGCTCTAAGAAAAGCTTTGAGACTTAAAACATGTTAAACTTATTCGTGATATTTAATATATTTAGAACGTTCACAGATAAATCGCTTTAATTAAAAAAATAAAACTAGAAATAATTATAAACTAAGTGATTCAATTTGTCACAATAAATTCCCAGTAAAAATGAATTACGTTACATTTTACCAAATATGAAAAATTATAGATACTTTTTCAACTAGTGAATTTGTTAAATTAATATTAAAATATTACTATTACTGTTTATAAAAGTGTAAAACTCTCCATTTCGTTTAGATTTTCTTTGAATTAAAACCAGTTCTCATTAAATTTTCCCTAAGTTTTACTCGCAGAAATTATATAGACCGGGGGTTACTGTCAGATTTTTTGATGCGATTTTATCAGTATGCTTTTTAGACGACATTATGACGCGTACATATTATCAATATGATGAGTTATGATTCAAAAAGTCATTCTGGGTTCTTCATATGGAAAAGTAAGTAATTAAATACATTGAATCACAACAAAAATCGGTCACTATCCCCGCTCTAATACTAAGGTCGTATGCAGTCGGACTTACTCGAAAAAAATGATCAGTTACGCAAATCACTAACTAGTCCGCGAGTAATTCAGTCCGTACCGCGTTAGTAATCAGTTGCAGGCTATTTAATTGCCGAGCTTCTGATTCGAGTTGCCAAGTTTCTCGTCTCATACTTCTACAGTGTTTTCTTGTTTTTGCGACGCGAAGCGATTTATTTAAATTATTAAGTGATAGAGTTGGGTGGTAATCAATTACTAAATAATTAAATAACTCTTTGAAATACTTTTATAATAACAGTAATTGAATTACTTTTTTTTCAAATCAGTAGTTGTATTCGAAAATTATTAATTCCTCGTATGGTATTCAAAAATACCGTTTTTACAGTAATTAATCTCCAATACGCACAATGATTGCGATGACAACATAGAAGGAATAACCGCTTGCGATCACTAATGGGTAGCCGCGTGTGGAAAGTTGCATCACTAATGAGTTACTAACCGGTCAGTAATTTCAGTCACAAACTAGTTCCATTTCTTTTGAGTACAGCCATAGAACCTTACATTCATCAAATCTAATTTTTAAGAACGTCCCGATAAAAGTGCAACTGTGTCAGACGATAGCATTTCGAGTGTAAAAATAATAAAATTCTATTTTTTCTAATATTGTTTGCATGTTTTATTCATAGAATGAAGTTAGAAATAATTTTCTGATTTGTTTAGGACGTAAATAATGAAAATTATTGTTATTTAATTATACAATTAATATATTACGTGCAATTTGTTTTAAATAAGCAACATCATTATATCTGTTTAAATTGTAATTACTCGCCTACGACACAACAATTAACGAATCGCTTACTATTTGTGTTAAATGTCTATGGTGTAATCATGATAACGAAAAACAAATATGCTGATCTTTAAATGTCACTACTTAATATGTATGCAAGGTTGCAGAAAGCATTGTCAGAAATTCAGTTTGACAACAACCTTAGATTATGACCAGACATATTTATAACTAAACCACACTTAACTGTAACATTTGAGTATTGCTTAAGAAGTGGCACTTCTTTCGAATATCACGACATCCACAATTATTTTTAAATTGCTCTGTATTCAAAATACTAAAAATTTATTTAGTATAATAGCTTATGTCTGCTATAATTGTTAAGAAACATTCATTGTTGTACAACTATATTGGAAAAATTTATTATTAGAGCTGTAGCAAACCGTATGTATTTGTTACCGAGTTACGGGTACATCGCCTGACTCGAAGTACCGAATCGTTACTCACAAATTAATTTCGTTACTCACATTTTGTCGTATGTCAGTGTTTGATTCACAAAGCTGGTCACAGACACAGAGCCAGGTTTGATTCGTTATAGTTATACGAACGAATACGAATCATACGTGAACGTGAACTGGAATATATCGTGCGTCGTACGTATGCGTGTGTATGTGTAATGTGTACGTTCATTTTTGATGTATTTTGAATTCGTTCGGTACATTACAATACAAATATAATATTACGTTATTGCTGCGCATACCGCCGTACATTGTAACATTATTTTACAAGAGATAATATTTAGTGAGTAGCTCGGTGAGTAGTGTAAAGTGTTGTGTTGCTATTTTTTATGAGGTAAGTAATAATTTTCACAACATAAAGGCCTATTTTGTATTTTTGCATATTTTTAACATTAACACTTACAGTGCATAATTTGTAAATTGAAAATTTGGATAAATAATTTGAGATAGTTATTGTTTTTCTCAAATGTTTCTTTTCATTATTATTTATTTTACTAAAGAATGTTTTATTTTGTTTCAGAGTTTTTAATTGTTAATGTTGTCTCAATAAAGAATTTTCCATACTATATTGTTGTCGTGTGTTGTTACTGGTTTGTGATAAACCTCTTCAATCATTTTAATAATGACGCGAATGCGACTCGATGCGATACTTCATGTTCGAGTCTCGCATGAAGTATCGCATCGAGTCGCACTCGTGTGATTGTATTAGCAGCTGGACGCTAGTGTTTGATTGTATCAAAACTCTAAAGTAACGAGTAACGTAACGATACGAAAGTAACGGGTGCTGATTGTTTTAGTAACGAATACATGCAGGCACACAATTTCTCGTTACTTTTACAGCTCTATTTATTATTCCAACACGTCACCGTCTGGATTTAAACCAGAATCTTTCCACTTTCGCGACGGAATGAGTTAATCAGTTACTCTACGGTGCACACAATTTAACATTTTAATCCTTCATAATATAGTGATATACAACACTCAAATTCACTACATGCGAGAGCCAATTATTTTTAGCTATAGCTAGACATTAACTCTTACAGTAGCGAGGGCTCTAGAATGAATCAAAGATGAACTTTCGCATGTAGTGAATTTGAGTGTTGTATATCACGATATTATGAAGAATTAAAATGTTGAATTGTGTGCACCGTAGAATAACTGATTAACTCATTCCGCCGCGAAAGTGGAAAGATTCTGGTTTAAATCCAGACGGTGACGTGATGGAATAATAAATTTTTCTAATATAGAGAATGTTTCTTAACAATTATAGCAGACATAAGCTATTATACTAAATTAATTCAGCTGGTACGTAGCTACAAGCGTATGTAAAATATCTATTAATACTAAAAATTTATGTTAGTGTGGTAATATTCAAAACTATATGCTACCAACTTGAAATGTTTTTGTTTACATCTGTTGAAAAAAATCAATACGATCCAATAGTTGTTGACTAATTTCTGTTTCAAAGTCAATGGCTCTTCGCCCTTCGTTACTTTATGAAGTGTTCCTTTTGGAAGCTGTTATAATGCTGTACCTTAAAAAGTGTAAGTTGAATTTCAGCTTAGTTTAGAAAATAATTAAAAACTAAACCAATTTAATTATATTTCAACAAGATTGGAATGCAATATTTTATGTACGTGACATTATATTAAAACGAGCGATTAGCTAGTTTTAACAGTTCATGAGTCATAAAAGCATTATAATCGAGATACATACTACATTTTTGCACGTATCTGATTTTCAAATCATATCTGTTTTAAACGATTTAGTTCGGCCATATTGAAACTATATGTGGACTGTTTACAATGGCAACTCTTTCTATGCTTGCTTCTTTTACTCATATGGATATAAATGGCAACTCATAGAGATATTACTATTGGATTGGTAAAAACGCATTACATTTGTTTTACTTTGAAAAATAATGTACAAAGGGTCATTTTACTGTCGTTATACAGCTATGAAAACATTTATTTTATAGGGAGTCGTGCAAAAACATTATTTGTTGAATAAAGAATAGAAGTCAAAATTTAATCTTTGCGAGACTGAGTTTAATAATGTTATGAAATAAACCATACGGATTATTTAAACAAATGAACGTCAACCTAGATTGTAAGTCTAATATCTGAAAAGAAATAACGATGATTTGACACAATGTAGGTACTTTAATTTTTGAAATTCATCTAAACAATTTTATTGTTATTACCAATTTTCAAATAATTGTATTTTTTTTACTTTTTATTATACATTTGTTTCAGAAAATCCAAATCTAACATTCATTACTATGAATGGACGGAAATGAAATCGTGGTACATTATTTTTATACTAGGTTTATTTTTTTATTTAAGTATGTGCATTGAAATAATCAAATAATCTTTATAATATCTATAAATAAGTCAAACTTTCATTTTAAAAAACGTATTTGAAACAAATATTTAACAATGAATTCTATATATGACTAGATAATGACTAGAAAATGTCAATAACACATCACTCATTTTAAGTAAAATTTCTCAACGGATCACTAGACAAAAAACTGGAAATGTAGCAATGGATTTTATTTTGTCATTTCACTACAAACTCACAATTCACATTAATGAAGAAATTTCACTATAAAATACATGATGTACGTATTTTGCTATAAGTAACTAAAAAAAATCTGACATCCAAGTAAACACGAAACAGAAAATATCGTGTCGATCGAGATACCCCTCTCATCACATTAAAAGAGTACCATTGTTTAGAATAGTAGCAAGGTGGTGAATCTGCATAGTCAGAAGAGTGGAAAAAGTGATCAGTAGCGACATGATTTGTAATTACAGGAGCAATCATAGACGGTATCTGTACTGCCAATGGTACATCTCGATTAGCTACAAACAACTAAATGACCATAGTCATAGGACCAATCCTTTTTACAAAAAAGCAAAAATTTGATCAAATAATTCATAATCTAATGCCTTATTTTGTTTATTTTTGATCAAAAAGATAGACTATTATTTTTACAAACGAAACAGTTCTCAATACAAAGTGATCACTTGTAGTTTTTTTATTCTACATTTCCAATTTTTCTATCGAATATTAAAATAAGCGATTTTACACTACAAACAAGAATCTTTTATACTTATAACAAACCGCTCAAAAAGTAGTAAATGAAATTCGAGTCTCACTTTTCATATATTTTTTCGAGAAAATAAGCTCTATTTTTCCAATTTCTTAAAGTTCAAAATACATTTAATAATTTGTATACTCTACACCGAAATTAAATTTTGGCGACATGTAATTTTGGTGTTCCTATATTAATAATATTTTACAATTACTTAAATTACCGTAAATCTTTAACAAAATATATTATTAATCAAATATTAATATTTTATTTTGATAAACATTTTCATATAACAACAAAACATTTTATAACAAAATTAAATAGTTTTAAAAATTCACAATAATAAAATTTTAATTTGCTTTTTAATTTTTCCACCTTTCTTAATATCTCCACTATTTACGATATATAAAAAATCGTTTGAGAAGTTCTGATAAAATATTTTTCCGTCGTTCAATTGATTGGATTTTTTGCTGGCGGTAGTCAGGTTTCCTCTATTTTATTTAAGAATTATTATTTAATATTGTAATAATTTTTATTTTTACAAATTTTAAAAATAAAAACATTTAGAAAGTTGAGATTTTCAAGAATACGAAAAGACCCTTTAATGGACTCAAAAACATTGTCTTTTTTTCAGAAAATATTTAAAGAATCATAAAAAGTGAACGTTTATCATACATGGGAATTAATTATTTGGCGAAATAATTGTTTTCGTACTCAAGTAATGTACCTACTAAATGTACTATTTTGCTGTAGAGTTGTAAAAACTATAGGTAGAAAAATTCGGAAGTACTGTTAATTGATTTTCAATAATAAATTTTTACCGTTTAATATTTTAATATATCTTTACTTAAATTAATTTACATTAATTATTTGGATCGAATTTTATAACTTAAAATGAGAACTTCTCAAATTGATTGTACCCTGTCGTATTGTACCCTTTGTTCGTTTACACAAATATTTTAGTGTTTAATGCTTTCTGAATTAAATTAAACGATTTCCTATAAAGTAATTATATGTATCGAATTACAATTATGTAATGCATAATATGAATATTTTTGCAATAAAAAAAATGTTGAATTAGGCATCTACACTCGCTTTAGCTAATTCGTCCTGATCATGTGGTAAGAAAGAAAAAACGAGTTTGTTAATTATAGGAATGTCAAATTACTTATGTAAGATTAATAAAGTTGAAAATTTTTTCCATCTTTTACGGTTTAATTAATTTTCTGAAACAAATAATAAACACCGTGGTGAATAACGGGTCTAATAACGTGAATGCAGTTATTACGTACGAGTTGTGACATTATGGAAAAATGAACTTTAGTAAGTTGTAACAGTCACACGAGTCATAATATCATCACCTTGGAGACTTTTTGCACGTACCTTCTATAAAATAGCTGTTTTTCACATCATAATAAGTACATCTTCAATATTTTTGACAGCTGTATGTGTAGCCATTTGCAATCTATTTGGGTTGTTTACGGAAACTACGCCTGCTTTGCTATTTCTGTCCTTCTTATAATGTTAAACGGGTCGCTTTTGAAAATTACTGTTGGGATGGTAAGATAGACCATTTATTTGTTTCAGTTTACAGTACTTGTGTGAAATTGGTCAGGCATTAGAATCAGATATTTTATAGGAGACTGTGCAAAAACACTTTTCCTTACAGCTTATCTAAAATCAATGTGGAAACTATTTTGTTACCAATAAATTAATTTTATTTTAGAATATTTAGCTAAATTAATTAATTTTGTTATTGTGAATATAAATAAACAAAATGTACGACGCAATTTGAAACATTGTCGCTATAATAAAAATAAAATATACAATTCTAATAAAAATAATTTCACAACCGATTAATACGATAAGATAAAAAAAAAGTTTATTCTCACGAGTACAATGCAAAATATCGTCTGTACTAATAATTATTATTTTATATAAATACAATAAATTACATAATTCGATTTATAATATGTACAATATATGTTGCATCTGCAAATACATTTGAATCACTTTAAAAAAGCCATATGCATAATATAATATCAATTTTTATCTATATTTTTCACATACAAAACTCGCTTTTTAAAACTTCTTTATAAGTTAAAAAATAAATCATCGAGTATATAATTTATACATAGATTTTACACAGTCATCAAATAAGAACTACAATCCGTCATTTTAAAATTGAATATCTAAGTCCTATCTACATGTAGTTTTTCTTCTTTGTTTCCACTCTTAGTTGATCATTTTTTATAGTTTTATTCATTCTAAATCTTTACACACTTTCAAAGAACCAACAAATTCACTAAGTCCAATGACTGATTGCTGAATTAATTTCATTCACGTTTTTTGTAATAAAACACTATATACTTACATCTTAACATTTTCTTAATATGGGATATGTCATCATTCTTTGTAAAAAATAGTTTATCACTGCTATATAGAAATTAATAAATTAGCCAAACAAAACAATAACGTCGCTGCACCGGCCGTCGATTCAACAGTAATTATTAATATTATCTATCACACAGGCGGAATATTCTATTGTTTTAATAGATGCACAATGTTTATAATTAAAAAAGGCGTAATAATTTAGGTATAAAGTTAAAGCTTAATCTTTTTATAATATCAGCTGTGCAGACGGAAGTGAAACAAGTTACCATCGATAGTAATTGTTGTTTAGACAGTCGGCGATCGGTTAACAAATAAAGGCAACTGTGCTGTTGAAAACAAAAGAAGAAGAAATAGAAGATGTCGTCGATTGATTTACAAATCAATAAACTGTTGATTGATTGGATTGCTTGCACAAATCATGTTATTAAATTAGGTATAATATTTAAGTAGTAATTAATTGTGATGATGTTTATTTTGACTGCAACGGACACTACGTTTATTCTTCGTCCGCATTGCTGGGAGTGTCGTTTTTGTTGTAATGGACGAAGAAGAAGATCAGAAAGACGGCAAAGGCAGTGGGGAATGTGATGCGTGCAATGACGTCAATCGTTTTTGCAACGCGAATCGGATGCGGCGGTTCTTTCTTCCGAACCTGTTGGAAAGAAGAAGGCTGCGCGCCATTAGACCCGTCCACCCGGACTGTGTTCTAACAACAACGAAAAAAAACACAACATGCATGTTATATACAAAAACAACCAAACATATTAATTGTACTGTACAATACAACACACCACACATACACGCACGCTAATTCGATTTTATACATTTACACGCAGTTTCTTTCTATATGAACATTTCGACTAGGAGCATTTCTACTGATTAAAGCCGAAATGTAAAGTAATCTGGTTTCGTCAAGAATGCCAAGAAATAATAAATACAATTTTATTTTTATATGGTTACTTCATATTTTAAGGAAATGTGTAGTGTATAACCAAAAAACAGAAAGTTTTCTCTAAAGTCATCACCAATACAAAAAGCGAATAAAAAAATAAGGAAAATGAATGGTCAGTACTGCTAAAGAAATATACTAAAAATGGAAAGCATTGTAGGCTTCAAGAAAGCCTCAAACTAATAAAAAAATACTCTCTAGTGAAACTAAACGAATCAAAACAAGATTCTTTTTTTCAACAATTTTAAATATTTGCAATTTTTACATTAAGGAAATTATTAAAAATACAAATAGTCATAAGAATTTTTTTTAATCCTAGATTAATAATTATTTGGTTAATATAATCCCGCAAAATTGCAATGTAATAAAGATCTGAATGTGTTTTTTTTTAATTATTATTATCAGTCATTCCTGATTTATTTCCAATATTATGGAACGTTCTTGCCGAAAGTTGGAACTGAATTAAGTTGTAATAATTATACATATCACAATTTTATTCAAAGCTATTTTGGATATCCTCATTTAAAAGAAATTAATTTTTCATAACCAGTAGTCACAGAAAAATAATTGAAATGGGTAATTATTTTTGCACCTAAAAATTGTGGCATTCAATTGATTAGTAATAATTAATATTCAAGTTTTTAATAACACACCAAATCAAACCATTTTTGACTATGTCATATTTTGCGGTTAAAAGTATTAATATTACTTTTCTTGCTATATTTGCGTAATAGTTAAACATTCGACAAGGTAAGTTTATTTCAAACAAAACTATTACAATGCTAATATTTCCTAAAATCTAAGTAGAAAGTTTCCCAATAATGTTAGTTATATTTCAGTTAAACAAAAAACTGTCAAATATAATTTACAATTCATGAAAAAAATATTTTTGACTGATTAAAATATTTAAAAATTAATGATGGATAATTAAAATTTGTAAATTATCTTGAAGACATAATGTAAAGGGAATGTCGTAGTAATTTAAATAATTTACAAAGCGGAATTTGATTGTGTTACACAACTATTATCATTCAAATTATCTACAATATAATTATTTATAGAATATTATATGTTACAAAAAAATTATATTTATAAAAATGACTAAACTTTTTTTTAGTTTTCTCGGAGAAAAGATAAGCGTTGTGCAAATCTATTAGGGACGTGTTCTATTTTTGATTCGCAATTCAAAGTATTAAGTTACGTAGCTACGCTAAACTAGTTCAAAGCAATTCAGATAAAAACATGCTTTCTAAGTGATAAAATGTGTAAATTATTGGAAGTGTCAATTAATTTGAAACTCTATTTTTTTAACCCTCGACGCAAAAACAGGGGTGATATAAGTTTGACCGCTAAGTGTGTATGTGTGTGTGTGTGTCTGTCTGTGGCACTGCAGCTCTTAAACGGGTGAACCGATTTGGATGCAATTTTTTTTATATGAAAGCAGGTTTTCTAGTGGTGGTTCTTAGATATGTTTTATCAAAATCGGTTCAGCCATTTCTAGATCATCAGCTCGTTTCTTAGCTGCAGTAGGGATCTTACACGCATAACGGGTATTTTGTTTGTAACTAAGTTTAAAAAATTTTAATTGAAAATAATTTAAAAATGTAAAAATCCCCGACACAAAAACCTATAAAAAATCAAAAAATAAAATTTCTGGGCCTAGTACTTAAACTTTAATATTTAAATACTTAATTAGTAATATTTTGTGATTCAAACGTCGTCGTGTCGGGGGACCGGTAAATAAATAAAATAAAAGTTAGAATACAAATGAAAAGAAGCTTAATATAAGTGCTCTATCTAGGTCCCTCGACGCGACTACGTTTGAATCGCAAAATATTACTAATTAAGTATTTAAATACCAAAGTTAAAGGACTAGGCCCAGATATTTTATTTTTTAACTTTTTATAGGTTTTTTTGAGTCGGGAGTTTTTTTAAATTTTTAATTTAATTTTTGCATAAATAAACGCGCAGCATCGAGGCTATATGCGTTATGTAAAGAGAGAAAAAGATAAACTGTAAATAAACTGCTAGAAGTGAATGTTGAAGATGATAATGTAGGAATCTCTAATCAATGATCAGAATCTTCAATTATACATACAAATATATTTCCTGTAGATTATAGTCGCTCAACATCTGAGGTCATCAGCGAATATATTTCTTAAATATACATTTTTAAGCTAATTGTTTTTATACATACTAAGGTCGAAATATTAAAATGTTTGTCTTTCTTTAAAACATTATTTCTAAGTAGTGTTCGCTCACTAAATTCGTTACTTCTCCTTTTTCCCCTTAAATACAGAAAAATGTACCACAGAAAACAAAGAACAGTGTTGGAATTACAGAAAGGAATTTGAAAGCCTATAAATGACGTGACAACGACAATACAAGGTTACAATATAGAACAAACGTTTTAATTCTCAAATTCACGTTTGTTGAGTTATCAGATATTTCATCGTGTTCTAAAGTAAACATTCATATAGCACTTGACGTATTTTTCATTTCATACAAGACCTATCTAAAGGAATGCTGCGGAGTAAATTACCTTTTACTTCCACCATCTGATGGTGGAAGGAAAGGGTGTTTGTCACCACTTATTTCGAATTGATTTTTAAAAGTAAAATCGCGTTTCAGTTTTTAGTAAACTACTTAGCTTTTTAATGTATTTGCCATATGGCAACATACACTATTGGCGTCGGTCGGATGGCGGGACCTAGGGGTCGGACCAACATTTCTCGACGTTTCATAACCTCCTAAACACTTTGGCACCATTTTTAAAAATGTTTATAGGTATATATATGTATATATATTATGTATATATATATATATATATATATATGTATATATATGTATATATATGTATATATATATAATATATATATTTATATATATATACGTATATATATACGTATATATATATACGTGCGGGCAATAACTTTCGAAAGAGTTAATTGATTTTAACGAAATTTGGCCCACGTGTTGAAATCCAACACCGCAAGAAGCCTACTTAAAATGGGCGTAATCAGGTCATTTTAAGGGTAGTTTTTAGGGGTTGAAAAACGTTTTTTGGCCCAAAAATACCGAAAAAATTCTCAGAATCGTTTCAAAATTGACATTTAACCCTCCAGTAGTAATTAAAAGTGTCCCTAAAATTTTAATAAAATCTGCCCAACAGGACCGGACTTACAAATTTTATGAAAACACTACTATGCAGATAGTGAATTATTTACTGAAAGTTGTATATAATTTGGTATAAAGGTTCGATTGATTATAATATTGCAATTAAGAAAAAAAAATGTTATTTTAAGGGGTGTATTAAGGAGTCAAATTTTTAATTTGCCCAAAAACCAACTTAAGTTCGCATAATAAAGCCACCCTGCCGGTATAAGCAAATACACTATATTGTCGGCAGGGTTTTGGCACTGCGACCCGTGTTTTTATTTAACACGGCGCTGATTTTTTTTTTAATTTTTATAATCAGCGATAATATAACAAACAGCAAACGGTTTTGTTAAAAAAGAAGATTCGTTTCTTTGTATTTTTCATGCACTACGTGTGAATTAATTAATATTAGGATAAATGTATACTAAAATTAAAAGAACGAAACAAGCAAAGATTTTTTGTAGAATTTCTTTGATGGCTTGTCACTTTATTAACACATTTGGATACACGAGGAATGTTTGTTTGTTTGCATTCCTTAAACCGAAATGCGTAATATGTATATTCAATCTCACAATGTGCACACAATTTTAGATGACTACGGATGTAGTATTTTGGAAAAGTTTTCAAAACATTTGTCATCTGTTTGATTTCAAGTAGTTACATAGTTACATTTTTACTTTGATAAAAAAGTTTTTCTGTATAAAACCGTTTCTCTATTTCAACAGTGAAAAAGTCGTATACAATTTTGTGCATTAATTTTACGATTCAATAGAATTCAGAGCAGTGATTTCTGAGAAATGGGTAGTGTTTACACAGGGATGTTATTATTTTAATGTTATCAACTTTCACATTTTTTAAAAATTTTGTAATATTTCGTTTTTGTAAAAAATATCTCGTTTTATGATTAAAATTGATTTTTTTTAATTTTGAGATATCAACTTGTTAACTATTTCAAATGGAATATGCTGTATATTTTTTTCATTTTATAGACTCACTTTAACATGAAAAAAATATTACCTGCGAGTCAATAAGACAGCTATTTTATTTGCTAGTGGATCAGTAACAAAACCTCGGGTATTAAGATAGCGATCAGGCTCGTGACTCGTTCGAAATTTTAGTAATTGAGGCCGCTGCACACAAGGCTAGTTTTGCCGCTGGATTCGCTGTTGATTCCGCTGATAGGTTTCAAGCGCGCTGTGACGCTGGATTTTGTAATGGTTTATATGGCTTCGCACGATGCGTATTTTGAAGCTGGATTTGTAGATTGTTTTGGTGCGTGCGCAGTAACCGTTCAACAAAAGTCGACGTTTGTTGTCTCTAAACAGAACACATACTATAACGCCATGTTTGTTTATGACATTTGTTCCTGTCGCACACGTGACAAGATACTGTTTTCTGATTTGATTCTTGTTCAAAACCAGCGAAGAATCAAACACGAAAAATAGCTCGGGTTCTAGTTTTGAAATTCAGCTTGTGATCATGTAGTGGAGCCCGAAGTGACATCACTTCCATTCTCGCAGTCAACATGGCAGCAAATTCAGCGACAAAAATAATCTCTTGTGCAGCGGCCTTTACGCCGCTAAGTAGCAAAGCAGCCTTTTCTCTGAAAAGATTGCCGAGTAATATTGTCAGCGAGTAATTCCGTAAAGGTATTAGTCGTCAATGGATCAGAGTACGTAGCTTTGCCTATTTATTCGGAATCATAACTTCAATAAAAAAAAGAATTCCAATAGTAAACACGGAAATACTTGCAGTCATGTATTTTCGATATATAAAATCACTTATTATATCTCCTTTGCCAAAAATGTGCTATCTGAATGTAATTAATTTTCCCATTTGTAAATTAAAACAGAAGTGCAATTATCAGACAACTAATACATCTTCAGACATCTTAAACACATTCATGCTTCTGACGTTCTAATGAATATTACAGAAAAACGAAAATAATCGAATCTGTTTCAAACTGTATATTTTATTGACGTACCTACATTTGATAAATGTAGTGATTACAGTATAAAAAGCTACTGTTTGGTGATCTCCATTTGATAACAAATGACATTTAAAGCCGAAAGTAGTATTAGACATCATACGTAGGTACGTATTTAGGCGATGATTTAACTCATCGTCTAAATACGTACCTATGGTGTCTAATACTACTTTCAGCTTTAAATGTAAACTCAAGAATGTCATTTGTTTTCAAATGGAGATCACCAAACAGTAGTCCCAAGAATAAAATATTTTTAGACATGTTTAAACGAAGCTGGAAATAACAATGAATACATTTAGTGAATTTTACCAATTTACAATAAAATGATGTAAAAACTTTTTTTTTTGCTTACGTTTATAAATATATCTAAACATAATTTTTGATTCGATGTTTTACGTTCTTACTAAGAAAACAACAGAATGTATTCTGATAGTGTTGTGGTGTGCGCAATAGCCTTATTGATTACAAAATTGAGAGAAATGAGAAAACGTGATTTGACTATCAAATGACGTTCCATAAAGTTTGAGAAATGAATATAGCAAGGGAAAACGTGTTACCTACATAGATCGATAAATTATACAAGATAAAAAAGAGAGACAAAATATTGAGTGTTTATGACTCTCATTTCCCTCGTAATTCATGACAAATTTCTTCCTTAAAACAATGTCATTAGCTTGTTGACATTTTAAAAGTTCGGGTGATAATTTTTTAAGAAATCGTTTCGTCGAAATTGTTGTTTAAACTAAACAAAACATTAAAGCAGTTGCGTGAGCTTTTTAGTGTATTTGCCATATGGCAACATACACTATTGGCATCGGTCGGATGGCGGGACCTAGGGGTCGGACCAAAATTTCTCGACGTTTCATAACCTCCTAAACACTTTGGCACCATCTTTAAAAATGTTTATATATATATATATATATATATATATATATATATATATATATATATATATATATATATATGTGTGTGTGTGCGGGCAATAACTTTCGAAAGAGTTAATTGATTTTAACGAAATTTGGTCCAGGTGTTGAAATCCATCACCGCAAGGAGCCTATTTAAAATGGGCGTCATCGGGCCATTTTAAGGGTAGTTTTTAGGGGTTGAAAAACGTTTTTGGGCCCCAAAATACCGAAAAAATTCTCAGAATCGTTTCAAAATTGACATTTAACCCTCCAGTAGTAATTAAAAAGTGTCCTTAAAATTTTAATAAAATCGACCCGACAGGACTGGACTTACAAATTTTATTTTTACTTTGCAGATAGTGAATTATTTACTGAAAGTTGTATATAATTTGGTATAGAAGTTCAATTGATAATAATATTGCAATTAAGAAAAAAAATGTTATTTTAAGGGGTGTATTAAGGAGTCAATTTTTTTATTTTCCCAAAAACCAACTTAAATTCGCATAATAAAGCCACCCTTCCTGTATAAGCAAATACACTATATTGTGGGCGGGGTTTTGGCACTGCGATCCGGGTTTTTTTTTATTATGCAGAACGAAAATACACGTCAACTTGAATAAACTTCTAAAATCACAGAAACACTGAACGATTTGTTGAAACGAAAAAATATGTTTGGTATTACTTGATGCTAAGGTCAAAAATGCTCTGATAAAATTTAGATCTCTTTTTTAATATTTACATCAAAAAGCGATCCTTGCAAACCTGCAAAAATATGGTTTTACCAAAGCACTTCTGACGTTAGTTCGGAAAAGTAAGTCACAAAACGTTTAAATAGCACAGCAACGTATAATAAATCACTGGCCTTCAACAAATAGTTCAATGTTTTTCAGATTTTAGAGTGTTGTTCAAATTGATGAACCTATGTTTTTGTCCTGCATGATAAAAAAAAATATATAATGAGCCTCATAAAGCTTCTTAGTTTGTAATATTATTCCAAAGTTTAATTTTGTTTTGTGAGAAACTAATATTTACATACTTAGCAACACACTATGAACATCTGTCCTTGTCAGTTTTATCTAATCTAGGAGACGAACTAACTTCCTCTTAATGTGGCAGTTCTATTTCCCCTCGATTTTTTACTTTTTTCAAACAGATACGTCGCAAAAGAAGTTAAACTTCAAAAATACGATAAAAAATGCCAATATAGATTATATTTAAGCTAACAGTAGACCTTTCGACGTATTTATTTGATTAACCATTAGTATTAGTTCAATCAGTTGTGCACCTAAAATAAAATAGTCAGAATATACTGGATTATCTAAGATACTTAATTTTGAGACATAATTACTATAATAATAAAATTATAGATATCCGTTTATATATTTAAATCCTACCTTGTTGTTCAGTAACCAATCTTAAGTTATTATAATTACTGCATATAATATTTACATATTTGTAATTAATTAAATTGTATCACGCATATTAATTGTACTTTTGTATCTTGCGATAAGTAAATTTCTATTTATGAGTATTTTTACTTTATAAAAACTTATAAATCTTTATAAAACTAGTTTATAGAAAATATTATACGGGAAATCATCATACATATCCTTAATATAAGTAATATAACATCTACTTAAATGCAATGATTTGTATCACGTTTTTCCTTTCTATATAACCAAAATCTAAGTATGGCAAATTTAAGACGTAGATTTTAATGTTGAAATGTAAATGGCGAAATGTTATTTTTGCTAACATATAAACATCTATTTTATAAATAACAGCTTTCATATAAATATATCTGCTGTGTTTTGCAAAATAATCTTATGCAAACGCCGATGTACAAGTGTATTTAAATATTCTAATATTGAAACATGTTAATTCCGGAATAGTTGAATAAACATACAAAACAGTAAGAAAACAATATCTGAATCTTGAGAAACATTATCAAAATATTATTTTAAATCAAAATATTGTATATAATATTATAATGCATGTCTCAATATACGTACATATACAGAACTACAGTGAAAATGTAGAATAGTTTACAATTAGACCAAAAACCTTAAACCATTAAGAAATTAACAAAATTCAACTAACATATATTTGGTTGATTTCTATTCTGGTTGTAATTTATGTTATAACTTTTATAATGTATTACTTGACAAATAGTCGGTTAACTTAAATTTGTCATACTGTATATGAAAAGAAATGTTCAAAGATAATGAAAAATAATAATGATATTTAGGAATGACCATGTTTCTAGAGAAACGACTTTGGTAATAGTAGACTGTATACTTAGTGTCGAAATGTGACATTATGTTTAAAACGAGCGCCAGCGATTTTTAACAGTTACGCGAGTAACCATTATGCACGAGGTATATATGGTATGGTTTATACGCACCTCCTATAAAATTGCTGGTTTTCACTTTTAACACAATTACTGACAGTTCACTTTTGAACAAATATCACTTCTAAGAATTGGTATAAAAAACAACTGACAAACAGTGATTTACTATATGGAATTGATATCGCGCGACCAGTTTTGTTTTCTTTACCATACTAGTGCATAATGGGCCACTTTACATGTCTGTATATTGTATGTATACAGATAAGACATGCATTTCATAGGGGATGGTGCAAAAAAGTATTTTTTCACTACTCTCTATAGAATAGCTACTTTTCATGTCCGTATAGCGGTTGTAAAATGACCCATTTCGAACTAGTGCGTAAAGTAAAATAAAAGAAATTCAGTAAGGGTTGCCTTGGTAATCAAACTAAATAGATTCCGATGTGACCAACCACTCAACTGCCAGATAAATATATACTTATTATGAAGTGAAGGTCAGCTATTTTTAGAGAGTTTATGTAAAAATGTAGTATGTATCTCGATTGCAAAGCTTTTATAACTTTTGTGATTGTTAAAATTTACATTTTGCACGTTTTAACACAATATGACACTCGTCATAAAATAATGCATTACAAACTAGATACATAAACTAATATTCTTTGGATATTTCATATGAAAATTTACTTCACAAAAAATTACACAAAATAATACAACAGAATTATTTTCGAACATTTCGTCTCAAATATTTTTTTCATTTTAAAATCTCTTAATTTTAGGTTTTCATAACCTATGAAAAGTGTCTATTAAATTGACTGCTAAGCCGATATTTTCTTAAACAAATATATGTAAACTAAACAAAGTCAGAAGGAAGTTTCAGACTCAAAATTATGAAAATTTCAGATGTACTCAAGTACTTTTAATGAACGAAAAGAAAAGATTTTGCCAAGCTTTTTGGCTATACCAATGTCGTGTCACCAGTTTATTCCACTCTAATAGTTTGTGTTAGGTATAGATAAGCGTTATTTTTACAGCATTCCACACAAACAGGCAAACAAACAAACACACACAAACACACAATTTTAATTGTGCAACGATGCATAACACTTACCCCGCTAATTTCAGTAGCTATACCGTTGTTTAGCGGCGACTGAGTGACGCCGTACGGGCCACATGTGGTACATGCGTTTACCATTTCACCCTGGCGGTCCTGTTGCCGCTTTTTGTCACCCTGGAAACAGCCAACAAATCACGCCTTATGATTAACACACTGAACAAATCACGTCTTACCTTCCACAGTTTTACCCTGTTGACATTCAACAATTAATGCAAATATCCAATTTGGAATTTATTAGTGTATTTGTCATATATGGCACTTACACTATTGCTGTCGGTCGGATGGCGAGACCTAGGGGTCGGACCCAAATTTTTCGACGTTTCACACTATTCTAAGCAGCTTGGCATCATTTTTGAAAATGTTTATATATATATATACATATATATATATATATATATATATATATATATATATATATATATATATATATATATATATTTATATATCTACGTACATTTTTATATACTTATGTGTGTTAGCACAATAACTCTTGACAGACTTAATATATTTAGATTAAATTTGGTACACATGCTGGAATCTACTAGCGCATGAAGGACCGGATTTACAAATTTTATGAAAACACTAGTTTGCAGATCGTGAGTTATTTACTGAAACGTGTATTTAATTTGGTGTAGAGGTTCGATTGGTAGTAATTGCAATTAAGAAAAAAAAATGTATTTAAGGAGTGTATTAAGAAGTTAAATTTTTTATTTTGCTTAAAAAACAACTTCAGTTCGCATAATAAAGTCACACTGCCTGTATTAGCAAATACACTATATTGTCGCCAGGGTTTTGGTAATGCGACAGGGGTTTTTATATTATTATTATTGTTTTTATTTACACTGTTTCGTCGTACAGTTTTCAAGTAGAACCTATGGGTAATGTGCTAAATTGTTACCAAATGTCACGCTTGCAGTGGCAAAAGAAGAAAAATTGTGAATAGTTCGTTATTATGGTTTGTCGCGTTTATACATTTGTTGCATTGCTAACTGGATTCAGGTTAATATTAAAAAAAAAAGGTAAGCGAGAGGGAACACATCAATAATTCTATAATATTATAAGTGAATTAATTTGACTACCGTTTGACTAATATAAATTAATTTTCATTGGCATCCATAAGGTAGTTACCTAATGTTTGTTGATATTTCTATAAAATATTCTGTAAAAAAAATCAAAAATTGACGTTTGATGAAACCGTGGATTCTGTCACATTTAATTTAAAGCATGAATGTAAAAAAGTTAGGCATAAAATAACATCTGAATTAAAAATCTAGAAAACTTATCTTGCAGATATGAACAAGGTTTTCACTGCACAAATAGTGTATCTTATTTCTTTTCATATTATATTATATAAAGGAAATTGCGACTATTTTCAAATAGAACCGCCAGTTATCGCCACACGGCGAGTTACACTTAGTCCATAAGAACAAAAAAAAAAAAAACAATATTTTTCCCAAATAATTATTTTTAAGTGAAAAGTTTTTGGTCGCGTCTTGCGCTTTCACGGCAGAGTAGTTAGACTGTTATGGGTCATAATGGGTCATAATAATTTGGTTATATGCCTTATAAATTTCACTTCCATCGCGCGTTAGACTCCACGCATTAATTTATCTACTTCTCGATCGCAAGGTTCTAGAAACTCAAATTTATAACAAAAATATTATCTAGTGTATGAATGTATAAATTGTAAGTTACCTACTGTTTTATAACTATTTTAAATAGAGTATGAAATCTAACTATGCTACCACTTTCATAGAGTATATTATTCTTGGCGGAGAGTATTTTATTGTCATAGTGATGAATATTAATGTGTTCCAAAAATAAATCGTCATACTTCAATAATATACATAAGAATGTTTAATTACCTACTGATCTATTTTGTGTGGTTTTGAAATTATGCGTTATCGAAATGCGTCTCATGGATTTAGCTTTTTCGTACCAGAACAGCTTGATGTCTGTCTGTCCGTCTGTCACCGTCTTATTTCTCTAAGACTACTTAGCAAAGAAAACCGAGATTTAGCATAGCTTTGAAACAGGTATGGTAAATTTCGTATCTGATTTTTTTTCAGCAGTCGAATTCAAAACGATATTATCTTTTAAAAAATGTAAAAAAGTGCTATATTTCCCCATCAGAGTCGTAAAGTTGCCATTTATCCGAGATGTTTAGAGTGGATTGTTTCTCTTGAGACACACAATATATAATCAAAATGTGTGGTTGCTTAAGTGATTGTTCGGTTTATTTATAAATTATTTTACAAGCTGTTCATTCAACTGCGTTATTGTGAAGTCTTCAGAATAATGTGCTATGCTTGTTTTCGCTATTTATTTACTGTATTTTTTTAAGTTGAAAGCAATTAATTACGCAAGTTTATGACAATAAAGTCAAAATAATTTCGACAAAAGAATTTAGTTATTTTGATTGTGAACAAGCAAATAATGAACTTTGATTAAATTTATATTTGTATAACCTTTCAATTTGATGAAACTGATCCAGCTGATCTCACTTTTATTGATAGTATTGTATAAAACCGCTGATTTTTTATAAGAGCACCCAAGTTTTTTTAATGGATGTTTGAGGTTTTTCAAAAGTATTTCATGTTAAATCCTATTTTATGGGAACTGGAAAAGTGTAATTTCGAATGTGAATCGTAACCCCAGTTATTTGTTTGAATGATGTAACTTGTGTATGCAAATGTACGAAAGTTATGTTCAAAATAACATTTCCACGAATTTTGATGATTAGAGAAACAAGTTCTTCAATTTGAAACCCTTAGGGCATACACGAGTTTTCCGTCCCGTAAAAGTCAATTTCACACATATCACACTATATTTGAAACTTTAATGGTTCCCTGAATTCAAGAGATATTATGTCCAGACAGTATGTTTCTATGTTTAGTTTTCACCGCGTTAACATTTCATTGCTGAAAAAATGTATTTTTTGACGTAATTTTCAAAATTATGTAGACTAAGGAAGGAACCTGTATTATCGGTTTGATAATTATTTTGAAGTACGTACTTTTTTAATTATATTTAAGATTCGGTTAGGTTTTTACTTACCCATTTTACGACTTTTATATGAATAAATAATTTACGAATTTTGAGGAGGATAAAATTTGTTTCAGACACAAAAGAAAAATTAACGTTGGTGAATATTTCCATTAATTGAAGAATGTATAGAAAATATATAACAGGGCGATAAAATGTTGAATAAAGAAACAATTTACTTCATAAACAGATATGAAATTCATACATTTGTTTTACTTTATAAGTAAAATTTTGAATGAACTGTACAACAGCGCTACTAAAAGAAGTAGTATTAGTACTATTCATAATTTGTTTATTCAGTAAAATGTCACATAATTTTACCGTAAAATACACTATATTATTGACAATATCTTAATTAAATCACATAGATAGTTAATATTTATTAGTATTTTATTAGATTTTAGAGGATATATAAGTAAAGACATGCATTAAAACAACGACAAACTTCATTCATAAGTCATGCAAGTTATAAACAAACAGAAGATGTGTACAGAAAAAACCGATTACATTTTTGTTGCCTCAAGGACAAAGTTTCAAACTTTTGATTAAGTTCATAATTCTTTCTTCTAATGATATGACGTGTAAACATCAAACTTTAATTTACTTTAATTTACGCAACGCTCAGTTCAGTAATGCTGAAGAAAGATCCAATTGTGAACACAAAAACATTGAATAAAACGAAACAAGTAGAATACACACGCTAAAAAACCTTCATCAATTTTACATCTGCAAAAGTTATGTTGTGTCATGAAAAAAATTATTTTATACATACCACCCGTTTGAATTCACTATATATACGGTTCATACAAAAAAAAAACAGTCAAATATCTTGTAAAAGGTAGAAACTACTAAAAAAAATGTTTTATACAAAAGTTTTAGACAGTGAAGGTGTAATGAAGATGGTGCTGCCAAGGCCAGACGAAGGTCAGTTTTAGTTTTTTAATTATAACGATGCCATTTTATTTCAGATTACGATATAGTATTTAATAGTGAACAAAAAAGTATATGGATTCATATGTGCTAAAGTGAATAAACAATAAGCTAATATTTAGAAATTAGAATATTATGCCATATTGACTTTATTAGTGTATTTGCCATATGGCAACATACACTATTGGCGTCGGTCGGATGGCGGGACCTAGGGGTCGGACCAAAATTTCTCGACGTTTCATAACCTCCTAAACACTTTGGCACCATTTTTAAAAATGTTTATATATATATGTATATATATATATATTTATATATATATATATATATATATATATGTGTGCGGGCAATAACTTTCGAAGGAGTTAATTGATTTCAACGAAATTTGGGCCACGTGTTGAAATCCATCACCGCAAGAAGCCTATTTAAAATGGGCTTAATCGGGCTATTTTAAGGGTAGTTTTTGGGGGTTGAAAAATGTTTTTGGGCCCCAAAATACCGAAAAAATTCTTCGAATCGTTTCAAAATTGAAATTTAACCCTTTGGTAGTGATTAAAAAGTGTCCCCACAATTTTAATAAAATCGGCCCGACAGGACCGGATTTACAAATTTTATGAAAACACTAGCTTGCAGATAGTGACTTATTTATTGAAGGGTGTATTTAATTCGGTGTAGACGTTAAATTGATAATAATATTACAATTAAGAAAAAAATGTTATTTTAAGGGGTGTATTAAGGGGTTAAATTTTTTATTTTGCCCAAAAACAAACTTAATTTCACATAATAAAAGTATAAAACCACACGGCCCTACACAAGCAAATACACTATATTGTCGGCAGGGTTTTGGCACTGCGACCCGGGTTTTTTTCTTTTTTGTCCTTGGTAATTAATATAAAAATGATTTTTCGGGAAAAATGACTTTTTTTATAAGTAAACACTTAATTTTTTTTTTTATTTACAGCGACGTTTCGTTCCTTGTTTGGAACTTTATCAAGCTTTAATAACTATTAAATGTTTAGATTAAGTAGATATAAAAGTTAATATAAACATGTGAATATAAATTTGAATTTAACAATTATTAATAAAAATTTTATTATAAACTTTTTATTATAATAAACAAACAAGGAACGAAACGTCGCTATAAATAAAAAAAAAAAAATTAAGTGTTTACTGATAAAAAAAGTTCTTTTTCCCGAAAAATCATTTTTTTATTATGCCATATTAATTGAAATGAAGCCGTGAATGCCGGCGGACTAACTGCCATGCCATAATTTATCTATCTAACAATTGCGTAATATTTTGCAGTTGTTGGACAGACATTATAATTACCTGCCTAAGTAATTTCGAACAATATTACTACAAACTTTTACATAATAACTGCAAAACATTATACAGACGTCAAATAGATAAATTATGGCATAGCAGATAGCCCGCCAGCTTTCTTGATTTGATTTCAAATTCTAAAAGGATCGAATCGAAGATTCTTGAGTTCTAATTAATTATCTCACTTCAGCTCATAACATACACTTCGAATTTTTTTTTTCGCTTCCAAATATTGTATTGCATTCTAAAATAAAAATCCACTGTTGGAATTAAAAAATCGAAACTGACCTAGGCACCACCATCTACGTACATAGATAGAGAGATAGATAACTGTATTTAATCTAGATACTACAGGAGGTTTTATACATATTATATTTAACAATACATCAATATCTCTATTTTTCAAATTCACATACAAAACAAAAAAGATACCCTCTACGTATGTTAAATCCGATACCACCATCTTTATTCTAATATAAGACTTTTTTTTATAATGTCTATCGGTTTACAAGATATGCGACTGTTTTTATGGACCACTCTGTTTATTAAGAGAAGAAAACTCGATTCGTGGGGTTTTTTTCAATCAAGCTGAAGAAAGTTTTACAAAAATGAAAAATAAACGATATTTTCGTCAATCTAGTTTGTGAAAAAAATCGAGTTCGGAAAAATTACCTCGTCACTCCCTCATCCTCTCGTCGAGTTTGATTACCAAATTTGGAAACTGATTTAAACAGATTATATAGGAAAGCAAAGTTTATACCATGTATTAAAGAAACATAGAAATGGTTGACCTGATTATTAATTCATAAAATTGTACTTTATTTATTTTTAACATATCTTGCTTTTCAAATTTTGCGAAAATTATGCTTTAGTTCCTTATAACATATCTGAAATGTATTACACCTAATTTTTTAAATATTTTTTTCATTTGTATTTGACGGATTTTAAACACATAACAAAACTAACTTGAACACTAAGTACCACGGCCAACAGGGAACTTGTATATGTTTTTTGTATTATATTTATAGCGCAAAGCGTTTTTGTTCATGACGTCAAAGTTATTTAATGTATAGAAAAGCGCGTTTATATTATCTCCACTACCTAACAATCTATAGAATAATTCTGTATTGTACCTATGTGTGAGTTATGCAACTATAGAAATGAACATTCAAAATGTCCAGTAACGTCTCACGATGTTTGTGATAACAAGAATTCGTAATATAGTAACTGAATATCCAAGATAATTAGGCAATACAGTAATACTCACAGAAACAATTACGAGTTCAATTGAGTATTTGAATTAAAAAAAAACTACTAATTTTTTTTATTTTTTAAATAATATATCGTAAATAATATTGAAGAACGGAAAAAAAATTAAGCCATAGGTAATTAATAACAAATTAATTAAAATGTATAAAACTTCATAAGATGTCACTTGATTACAAAACGTACCAGGAATGTTTTTGTGACGTCAAAATGACAAAAGTTGTGCATTTGTGTATGACTTCATAATACATACTATCAAAGTAACCATGGCAACCAGGACCATAAAAACATTTTGACGTCACAGAGGTTTTTGGCGCGTTATCGGATCTTAGCTTAAGCATTATTTTTAAAACAAATATAACTTTTTCATTATGAAATTAAACAAAATAATAAAAGTAGTTTCGCTATAAAACTTGTATGTGATCTTTCCATTTATGTAAAAAAAAATCATTCAAAAATCCAATTGTTCGCAAAGAAGCAACAGCATAAAAATTGTGTGCGTAAGATTTTTCTTCTTGTTTCAAATTCTACGGATCTATCCTTTATGATTATTTTATTTTCGGTTTTTTCTTACATTCTGTACATAAAATCACTAGGCAGAGTATAGAGTTATTAGAGAGTAGAATCAGGTGATTTCAATGAGAAGTGGCGACTTATGGTCCACATCACACAACCGAAATGACTTACAAGAGCATAATTTTGCCGTGGACTTTCGCAGAATGAAGAGTAAAACTCGTTCTCTACCGTCTCCTATAGGTCGAAAAACAACAAATGTAGTTCAATTTTATTATTTAAAAAATAATATCTGTTATTACAAACAAAAAAATGTTTTTATATTAAATAAATAACTACTTATTTAAAAAAATCAAATTATACTTCTCTAAAGTTAAATTAATTTTAAAGCAATTTGAAATCAAAGATGTGTACCACACGTTCAGTGCTTTACCATTAGCTATATTTTAAATCAAATAAAGAGACAATGGTTGCATTCGTTTGTTTCTTCTTTTTTATTATTTCCATAAAAACAAACTGTGTCCGTGACCTCTCATCATTTTAATGGAAATGATGAAAAAGAAAGAGCATCTCAGCACACCTTTATAAGAAAAAATATAGAAATTATAGTCTAATTCTAATAGATTCCCAAACTTCAATTTAGTATATTTTAAAAAAATCGATTTTTATATTTTTTCTCATTTCTCTAGTTGATAAATTAAGTTTCCAAATTCTTCGAACTATAAAAACTATAACTATAAAAGACTGAACGTTTCACTAACAATCGGTTACCAATCACCTAAAAGATTCAACATGTTGTTTTCTTCCTAACATCTAGCATCTAATTTCTAGTGTTTCTTTAAATAACTTTGATAATAAGCTTGGAAGCATCTTGCACAAAGAAAAAAAAACAATGAATAAGTAAAATTAGTAATTTAATAAGAAATATTAAATACGAACTGATTTCTGTTTATTTAGTACTTGTCAACGCGAAGAAGTGCTATTTTTTGACATAGCGCTATCTACGGTACTTTATTGTCAGCAAATAAAATTACAGAATAATAAACATAGAGCACATTCGTTAGTGTAGCGAATGTGCAATAAGGAGCACTTATTTTTTGGTCAAAAATAGCTTATATTTAGCTAACGTTATTTTTTAAATATATACACTAGCATTTGTTTTCAATAATACCAAATATCTCAGCGGTAAATACTCTCATTCAAAGAAACTTCGAAAACTGTAGGGTAAGTGTGTTTCATTAATTCAAAAAACTAACCACAACATTTTTGTCAAAAATTTTCAACTATTTTAATGATGTATAGATATTCATACATTTCTTTTGTAATTTTTAGTATGTATTGATTCTATCAGTTTTGAGCCGAAAAACTTTAATAAAGTGGTATGATTATGCCTCACCAGTTCTTGTTTGTTTTTAAAAAAGTATAAGTTTTATTCTACAACTTAACTGAATCTGATGTAACATAGTTTTTTGAATTTTTATATCAATAGGAATTATCGTTTCTCCACTCATCAGAATTGTAGACATCCATCTAGTTCTAGTGAATAATAACCCTGGAAAAATAGTCCTGGAAAAAATAGACTTGAAAAAAATAGATTTGGAATAAATTGCCCTGGAAAAAAAAGACGCGAATCACAACTATATATAGAAATGGCAACCCGATATAATATATGCACTAAGAATACATAAACATCAGTATATGGGCATTTAGCACTATAAACCAAAAGCACACAACACCCTCCCACCCAAAAGCGCCCAACATCCACCCCAAAAGCGCCCAGCACCCACCCACCCAAAAGCGCCCATTTTTTTCGGGGTTATTCTTTTCAAATCGATTTTTCCAGATCTATTTGTTCCAAATCTATTTTTTTCAGATTTATTCAGATCTATTTGTTCCAAATCTATTTTTTTCAGATTTATTTTTTCCAAGTGTATTTTTTCCAGATCTATTTTTTCCAAATCTATTTTTCCGGTCTAGTTTTTAAGGCCACTTAATTTCCACTTTACGATTCAAAACAAACTTAAATTATAAATTACATTTTAAAGTATTTGCCCTCTAGTTTTCAAAGATATGAATAATCCGATAGTTGGTAATTTTTTAAAAAATATTTTTAAAAAATAAGTGCGTGTATTAAAATATTTATTACTTGTAAATAACCATATGTATAAAAAGAAAGTAACGTATTTACATCAAAGCAATATAATAAATTAAGTTGGAAAAAGCATCTTTAGATACTAAGTCATAATGCGTCAATGCTTTCATAAGTTATTATGAAAAAGCTGAAGCGCTGAAAAAATGAACTAATTAAAATTCTTAGTTTGTAAAATAGGTATCTGGTAATTAAATGTTTTTTTCAATTTTTTCTTAAAATTCATATTTTATTTACTCGGTGTACCCATTAATATCAATTTTTAGTTATTACTCAATTTATCTTCAAACGCAAACAATTTATTGTTTCGATAATTTTAATTTTCCTTAAAAGTTAATATTTTAATGCTCAATACAATCAATTTCAAGTTAAGTTAAGTTATATTAAATTATTACCAGAAAACTATTTCCAAAACACACGAAGCCATAATAAATGATATCAATACGAACAAATAATAATAAAAAGGTGTCGTTAAGAACTATTCTGGCAGCAGTTGTTAGTCTCCTTCTAGATTTTAGTATAGAAAATGCAAGCATATTTTGGTTATTATAGATTAATATTGCAGATCAATATGGTAAATTTGTTATAATATTAAATAGTGATTTTATTAAAACAAAAAGCAAAAGAAAGATATGAATGCTGCGATAAACAGCTTTGACATTATTATAAACAGTGTCCTAATAGTCTAAGCCCTGACTGTATACAAATCTACTTAGACGACACTTCTAAAATTTAGATATTGAATTTTTTTCAATACATTTTGTTTCAATATCCCGAATCTGGCTCAATACTATTTGTTGAAATTTACACAGTTTATGGAGAAGTATCATTTATAATTATACCGCAAATATTTTTTGAGATACATGGCAGACCTCTCTCCAAATGAAATAATATTAAGCATGGGGTTTGCCAGGAATGCAAAAAATTGATATTTTTCATGATATTATCTGTTAAACTCAATAATAAAAATTTTGTAGTGTTGTCTAGTAATCTTTTATACAATCAGAGTTTGAAATATCACGATTGCGATAACTATTGTATTAATATGGAATTGTTTAAATATATGTATGAGATAAAACGCTATCGTATAAATTTTTCAGTGTCAAAAATTTTGATATTTCAAACTGATATATAATTTATCCATTCATAAGTTACGTATTTGACTTAGTAAATAGTAAAATAGAAATCGTAAAAAAATTGTATCGACAACAATACTTTATCATCTAAATATCTGACTGGTTATCAGCCCCTTCAACCCTAATTTTGTTACAGTAACTCTGTGAAATATCATGGAAATGACATTCGTGGCGGGAAGTTCAATCAATTCTATAAGCTCATTATGTCGTATGCTTTGATCAGTTTTAAGAAAGTTACATATTTTTTTGAGGTCATGAAACGAAAAAGTGACAATAGAGAATAGAGATATCTAGATTCTCCCCGAATTTCATGATTTAAATATCAAAAGTATGGACAGAATGATTAAATCTGTGAAAAACTCTCAAGGAGTAGAAATTAAAAAATACCCTTTCAAATTTCATGTTTCAAAGTGTCTTCTGTAATAACTTCCTCAAAACTTAGGTGCGAAGTATAATAAAAAAAATATTGAACCACATTTTTTTCTGGCAACATTGATCTGACCTTTAGAGCCTAGACGCCAGATTTTGCAGACGAACCTTCTTTAGACGCTCGGTCTATAAAATTTTTTAAATTTTGGATCCCAATTCTGAGTGGGGTTGCAAATATAGATCCCATGAGATTAAATAAACAGTAATTTTTTTACAATAGAAAAATTGATGATTTCATATTTCTACGGTTGCTGGAAAAGTTGTCATATTGCAAACAAAAGCTAATAATTATTTTTTTTTGTGTCAATTTTTATATTTATCTGTGGTTATTAAGTTTATCTAGCAAAATTCCATAACAGCACCTACATTCTCTTACACATATTAATAACTTTCCGCAACCCGCGACTGAGATGAAGCAATGTTTAATAGCAATAGTGGAACCTTCGATATCCGTTCGGCAGAAATAACATGTCCGTACTTTCACCATAAAATTAGTGTACTTTCAGGATGTCCTAAAATTTAGCCAGTTTACTTGGGACTTTTACTTTTTATCAAAATAAAATATAGCTTATATTATTTAGGGATAGAGTAGTTTTTGATTAGAGAAAGATTTTTTGGAATCGGTTCAGTAGTTCCAGAGATTACCCCTTACAAACAAATAATTAAGGATGGTTTTTTTGTGATGTAAATATGGTAACTTATGAATTCATAAAATAAAATCTATTATTTCAGAAATATTTTAAAGACACCTGCAGCGTTTTAAGTTGGTGAAAAAGTATATTCTTTATCCGACTTAAAATATTCTATAAGAAATTGCTAATTCTGAAAAAGATTTATTCTGAAAATTTATAAAAAAAATGTTTTTAAATTATTTTATAACATACATTTAAAGGGAATGAATAATACGTTGAAATCTTTAAAACGATCGTAACACAACAAAATATTATCCATTAAGAAAATACGAATAAAAACAGTAACTTTCAAATTCTAAGAAAATGAGTACAAATAAATGATATACACTGATGATTCAAATAAATGAAAATGATAATAAATCGGATATAATATACAATTACATATACGTATCATTTACATTAATAATATATAATAAAAAAAAGACATAGGCCAACAAAAGTCAGTGGCGTGGGGCAAAAGGTTAGCGGTGTGAATAATGTGGGGGTGGGGCGCATGCCTGCAGGACCAGGGCTTGCGCTACATGCATACCAACTTGAGAGAGAGAGATTATTATATAATTAATAATTATATTATAGTATATATAAACTAGAACGAGCCTTACCAACGGGCTGGCCAGAATTATACCTATCCTGTTGAGTACAGCGGGCAGTCGCTGGAACATGTCAGATTAAAGTCCACATCACAGAATCAAACAGATCAAACAGTTCAACCTATTTATCTATTGTATATTGTCATCACAATATAACAACAACAATAATACTGCCATTTGCAGTTGTATGTACCTTAGAGTTTAGACCATAGAGCTACAAAGGTTGACGGCTAATGCCATAGTCATAGAGAACTAGACAACGCATATCGCACATTAAAGTAGTCAACAAGAATGATAGAGATAGAGCTAGTAACCGCCAGTTTGTACCGATATATAGAAGTTGGCCGTCACACGATCTACCTCTCTTCAATTTTTAACGGTCGTACTTTTAAACACAGTAATACGGATGGCGCTGACCAGTTTTCTATGCTTTTTCAACTAAAATGGCCTGATTACCATCGATGCAAAATTTTAGTTGAATGACAGGTTATGTTAAAAATGTTCCCAGATATCATTTAATCCGAGTTTTGTGATAACAACGGCGAAGATATGAAACATAACCAGTCATTTAACAAAAATTTCATATCAATAGAAACTAGACTACTGAGTTAGTAACAAACATGTGCAAAAACAATCAAGTCAACTCCGATATAAAAACGATACTTTTGTATAGTTACGTTTTCCAAAACTATAAGAATTTGTTTTATTTAATGCATATTTTTGCAGATTTGAAAAACATTCCTCAAAAATAATTTACAAAATATACCTACAAGTGTACTAGCGTAATTTCGTTTGTATTACACTAAAAGTAAATCCAAAAAAAAGTAATCAATCACGCACATCAAAACAAAGTATGGTAATTGACTTTTAGTTGATAAGATCTGTCACAGACATGTTTGTTACGAACTGACGCATTCCATATCTATAATATTTAAGACGCTATTGGTTATATACTGTCATGTATACTTACAATAATTGTGTGTTATTTGTGTGTAACCTATTACAAATAGGCTATATACCTATAATAAGCATAGCGTTTCATTTCAATTTTTTTAAATTTGTTAATTAATCCTATCATCATCTATGTTGATAAAGTTAACAATAGACTACGCTGTTTAAAAAGTTGTTTGTTATATAAAGGACGCTAACAGCTTATCGCGACAACAAAAATAAAAACCAGAAAGTTTAACTTTTAAACGTTAACCAAACGTATCTATTATAGTTGAATAAAGGTAGTCTTGCGACACGATGGGTAAGGCCAAACGCACACATGTTATTTTTGCTATCACGAACATGCAACTGATGAATCGCGAACACGCGATTGTCGAAAAAACATGACACACTTTGCCGCCGAATCGCGCGACACCTTGCCAAAATTCTTGATTGGGTCGCACGCTTTACGAGCAGACGTTCTAATGCTAAAAACCAACACAACTAGTTGCTAGGTCGAGCGAAAGTGCGACTGAGTTTCCACTAAACGAGAAATTTCGTATGCCTTAATAAACGTCCAATTGCGATGCAGTAACTTAATTGTGCGTTTTCGATACAAAAAATAGTATGTATGCGCTGGGTCTAACAGCGAAATGACGGCAGAGGCATTTGACACCTCTTTTCAATGCACAGACGCAGATGTGATGCGTGACAAGGTCTTTGATTTCGAACTGATTTATATTCCGATTTGCTCGGATGCCTTTTTAATCAATTATAGATAGATAAGTATTCTTCGCAAGGGCGTACCCATCGAGGGGCAGAGGGGGGCAGCTGCCCCTCCCCCCATGGAAGCAAAAAATAAGTCGTTATTAAATTTTGTAGCTGGAATTTTTACAAGTCGTGAAATAACTTTACTTCTACAAATCCAAGAAAAGTATAAGACATGTAACTAGAATAATTTTTTTTTTCAAGCAAATATAATTAAATATAATTAAGTAACTTAGTTGATAAAGCACTGCTATAATTATACATAATTTTCTTAATATTTTGGTTTCATTCACCTTTTCCGTCATAAAATGTTACGACCTGAACGACCATGGCTTGCCCCCCACCCCCCTAGTTTTGATCCTGGGTACGCCCTTGATTCTTCGTATTTTTAGCGAACACGCAGAAAACATACTCTATGTAGTTAGTTTCGCAAATCTGGACGGAGCTTGGACGGGAAGTTATTTATGCCACAAACATTTCTCAAGAAATAGGTAAAAACTGATTACAAATCCATTTGGTAGAAGTTATCGTGTTTTTAACGGCAAACAGAAAATCGCGCGAGGTTCTTTGCTTTATATATGCAGGGCTTTTATTTAATCTGTTCTTTTGAAACGTGTCGCTGTTGATGTATCAGTTGCGTACCATTGTTTCACATCGCGGTTGCAAATTTCGAAATGCTACCTATAACGCAAACATACGAATTAGTTCGGCATTGACAAAAGGTCAAACGCATTTACACTGAGAGTGTGTTCTCGTACACCAAGCGGATTGTATCAGATGTTTGTCAGTACTAAGCAAATTCCTATCTGATAGTTTAAGGTTGAGTTTTACTCCCTATTAGCAGACTTGTAAAGTATTTAACTAAAAGTATTTCAAATACCGTAGTATTTTATTTGACATCTCAAATACTTTTTAATGAAAGTTTTTGTAATTATTTGTATTTAAATACATTCTTTTTAAATGGTATCTGAATTTGCAAATACATTTGCAAAAATTAGGAGGATCTAGCCATTGCTCGACCACAGCTAGTCCGCAAAGTATTTAAGTAAAAGTATTTCAAATACCGTAGTATTTTTTTTGACTTCTCAAATACTTTTTAATGAAAGTATTTGTAATTATTTGTATTTAAATACATTCTTTTTAAATTGTATTTGAATTTGCAAATATTAGGAGGATCTAGCCATTGCTCGACCATAGGTACTCTGTAGTGCTGATGAATAAATTTTGGAAAATATTCTATTTGTGTTTTAATAAAATCTATAGACATATTTCGAATATTTTTTCAGTATTTGTATTTTATTTAAATATTCAAAAACAAAGTATACAAGTGATCTATTTTCATCTATTCTTGAAACAGGGCAACAATTTCGGGAAAAAAGTTTCAGACAAAAGTTGTTCAGTTTGAAGGAGGGCATCGTTTAGAGACAAAAACTATCCCCCACCCCCAACTCTTGCGCAGAGATGAGGGTGACTTTGACATTTTTAATAGGAACACCTATTTTTTATCACATATTATAATAATTTGTCGATAAAAAATATGCTAAATTTGTCTGAAACATTTTTTATGTGATGCCTCCCTCAATCCCTAAAATGCATGTCAAAAATTGGATTCCTGACATTTTTATGCCTAAACAACGACGTTGCGGAGAAAATTACAAGAGGTAAAAATTGTTTGGTTTGGGAAGGGTCATCGAATAAACATAAGAAAACTTCCCATCCCCTTAGGCCACAGGGAGTGGGGGGTTCTTTTTATGTTTAATTGATGACCCTTCCCAAATCAAACAACGTTTACCTCTTGTAATTTTTTGCGCAACGTCGTTGCTTACGCATAAAAATTTACTGGGGTTTCTGAAAACCAATTTTTTACATGCATTTTAGGGGTTGAGGGTGGCATCGAATAAAAAAATGTTTCAGTTGCGTATTTTTTATCGAAAAATCATAATTTGAGATAAAAAATAGGTGTTCCTATTAAAAATGTCAGTCACCCTCAACCCCGCGCCGGAGTTGCGGATGGGGGGTAGATTTGTTTCCAAACGATGTCCCCCTTTAAGCTGAACAACTTTTCATAAATGTTTACCATTCTAATTATTTTACCAAGACAATTTTTTCTAAACTTTATATTTTCGGAAATATTTTTGAAATTATAAAAAAATCAACTGTTCTTGTTATGAAGATCCATCAAAATAAATGAGTTACGTAGGCGCATGCTTTGGTTATTTTTCAAATGTGATGCCATGTAATGTAACCATGTAAACGATTAACGAATAGCAAATATATTTTCATCATACCATGCCGAAAGTACATACTTTCTGATTCGATTTAAAAACAGAAAGTCTAACATTTATGCACTGCTGGAATTACTCGCATATTGTCTGTATTGGCGGGCCTAAACAGTTTTGTCATGCACAATGATACGCAAGACTGGCGTTTGAAAGCACAAAACACGTGTTCGCCAGTATAGGCATTAGCAGAGATGCGGTAGTAGGTAGCGAACTGCTGTTATTACGTATAACCTCAACATTGTTCACTTGAAAGTAATTAGTCTTTTTAGTGTATTTGCCATATGGCAACATACACTATTGGCGTCGGTCGGATGGCGGGACCTAGGGGTCGGACCAAAATTTCTCGACGTTTCATAACCTTCTAAGCACTTTGGCACCATTTTTGGAAAAATTATATATATATATATATATATATATATATATATATATATATATATATATATATATATATATATATATATATATTTATATATATAGGTATAGATATATATATATATATATGTGTACGGGCAATAACTTTTGAAAGAGTTAATTCATTTTAACAAAACTTGGCACGCATATTGGAATCCATCACCGCACGAAGCCTATTTAAAATGGGCCCTATCGGATCATTTTAAGGGTGGTTTTTAGGGGTTGACAAAAGTTTTTGGGCCTAAAAATACCGAAAAAATTCTCAGAATCATTTCAAAATTGAAATTTACTCTTTTAGTAGCAATTAAAATGTGCTCCCAAAATTTGAAAAAAATCGGCCAGCCAGGACCGGATTTACAAATTTTATGAAAACACTAGTTTGCAGATAGTGAGTTATTTACCGAAAGGTGTATTTAATTTGGTGTAGATGTTCGATGATAGTAATCTTGCAATTAATAAAAAAAACTGTTAATTTAAGGGGTGTATTAAGGGGTTAAATTTTTTATTTTGACCAAAAACGAACTTAAATTCATGTAATAAAACCAGACTGCCTGTATTAGCAAATACACTATATTGTCGGCAGGGTTTGGGCACTGCGACTCGGGTTTTTATATATTGGTGAAAGTATAACGTATTTTCGACCGGGTGTGAAAAAAAAATAGTATACACCACACAAGCAGAAAGCTGAAAGTCCTGCACTGCGCGACACAAAATGTCGTCGACTTCTCCTCGGGCAACATGACGCACAGTACAGGAATTTCAACTTTCTGCTCTTGTGGTGTAATGTACTATTATTATATGTCAAATGTCAATATTTTTGCAGTTGGAATGGTCCTATTGCCTAATTGTCTGGAATTTTGTGTATTGTACTAGTGCATAGACACAAGCATGGTCAATGCCCACGGAGGATACATAAATTATAATATGTCGGTTATGCCGGTCCTGCGTTCTAGCTCTGGAATTTCAACCAGAAAAGTGGCGGGCGCTCTGCATTTCTTGGAACAAAAATATTGTTGACTGACAAAATTATATATCAAACATTTATTATTTATTAAAAATTATATATCATTTAAGTGCACCTGAACTGTGACTTATTTTAATTCCAACACTGTATCCAGTATTTTTTTTTTTTCATTTGTATTTAAATACTTTTTACAAGTCTGCTTATTAATAGTTAATAGTATACAGTCCGTAAGCAGAAGTATAATGAGGCACCAAAACATATAACAAACAAATGCGTAAGTTTAAGAAGTTCGTGATTTATAATATAGTAGTAGATTGTACGTCGTAAATGTTATATTACGACAGGTTGTGACAATATATTTAAAACGAGTGCTAGTGAATTTTTAACAGTCACACGAGTCGTAATACTATTATGAATGAGATACATGGTATAAAATTGCGTTTATCACTTAATTTTTAAAATTTTTTACAGTTTGCTTGTAAGCAAAAGTCACTTCTAATAGTCGATATTTAAAAGAGAGCAACTGACAGACAAATAGTGATTTACTATGGAATTGGCGCAGCGCAACCAGTTTTGCTTTACTTTACTGCACCAGTGAATAATGGACCCACTTTACATGGTCGCTTTTTCATAGAGCGTAGCGCATAAAAAGATTTTGCATTCTTCTTTTCATTATTACAGTTAACTTATTTGGTTAACATGACTAATTACAGAATGAATTTAATATTTCTGTGATGCGTATAAGGCAAAATTATCTTGTTGAGTTTGTATATCATTATCGTAAGCGAAGACTGTACTGTAAGATACGGCATTAAATTAAGAAAACAGCAAAACATTATATCTACTGATTATGCAAATCACGAATTTCTGAAAAACAAGCCATGAAAAAACAAAATGTAGACCATCGATAACTTTATCAACAAATTATAATAGTAAAATAATATTTCAATACAACCTGGCTAAAAATACTATCCTGAAATTTTGATTTTGATACTATTTTCATTATCTCAATAAAAGTGTATGCTTGCATTTTTTGGCACGTAATGCCGATACTGCTATAGTATTATATTTTACACTAATAATAATTTTGTTTTTTTTTTTTAATGATGTCAATCTTCTTCCATTTAGTCACCATCGGTAAATGGTAATCAAACAACCAATAAATTTATGATTTTTATTATCAGAAGATTAAAGGCTCTCACAAATGTACGCGGGACTGCGGGGGTGGGAGTCGCGCGGAATTAAAATTTGCGGCAAAATAATGTTAGCATTTACCCTCAAGCAAAATCCCATTTACATATTCCGCCACATAAGTTGATCCTGCACCGCTTCCCTTCTGGCAGTTCCGCGTTAAAGCTCGTTCACAATTGCCGGATGCCGGAATGATTGTTTATTGGGTGTCCTTGTGGCTTATTAGTTTATTTGGCATAGCTCACATTTATCCGACACTATTAAATTGCGTCTATGCCATATAAACACAAGGACACTCGATAAAAAAAATAGTTCCGGTATCCAGCTAATGTGAAGTCTGTGGGAGCCTCAAAACTGAAGCAAGCACTTATAACAATATTTATTTAAAAAAAACGCAAGTTAGCCTGCAAACAATAACTTATTATCAACAGCCAATCAGCTAAAAATATCGGTAGGTACTTACGAAACAATGTGGATATTATTCTTCAATCTTATAAGTTTTTATTTAAATTATGCTAATCGTAAGAACTTTTATTACAAAACTTGATGTAAAAGAGTGCTAAATTTTAACTATAGCAAAGTTAAAACTCTAATGCTAATATAATAGATAAAATGTGCGAACGTCACAAGTAGCTAATAATTTACGAAATACGAAAAAGGTTGCACATAACCTAAAAACTTTACTTATTTTTCCCTGCACACATAGTAAACAATAAAGATTTCCCCTTTTCAAAAGGTACATAAAGATATAGAAAATATATTACGTATTTAGTTCTTGCTTTCTTTTAAATAGGATTATTTAAAAGTATTTAAAATAAAAATTATTATCGATTTTTATTTTTCTTTGCAGACATTGTGTTTTCAATTCAAACCTAAAATGTTCATGTAATTAAAAGTTACATGCAAAGTTAGAAAACCAAAAACTTGTGTTTATTATTCTTATGGAACTTTTTAAACGATCAATACCTAGAAAGTTTAAATTTCTCACGCAACTTACATTACTCTTAGGTACGTATACAGTATGAGCTTTGCATTAAAAAATGTCTGAAGCTTTGCACTAAAGCACTAGCAAAATATGATCCAGTTAAAATAAAATTTTTATAACTTTTCATGAAATCTTTGCTTACACTCTCATGAATCTTTTAAAAGATTAAAGGTGTAACGTCGATAAAATGACACCCAGAAATATTTGAGTAGATTGTCAATTTAAAATTTAGTGTACCTAACGTTGAAAAGAAAAAGTCTGTAGCTATCAAAAACATTTTTTGTTTGAATTGTTATAAATAAGCTAAACTAAAAATTATTTCTAAAATTTTCAAGAAGATGAAAGTCTTATGCCATCATGTTTGTGTTTCTACTTAGCGTATTTATTACAATAAATGGGAATTATTATTGTTCGTATCTTAATATCGATTAATTTTCAAAAAACATGTTAGTACGTTTTTTCTTTTACACCAGGATATGACAGTTTCAGTCAGCTTGTATATATTTCCCCAATAGAAAATGTTCAGGCTTTTCGATTTTTGAAAAAATATCAATGTGCAATTTGTATTCTGAAGATCGATTGATTTTTTTGTCTATTAGATGAAGCTCCAACATTAAAGAGGCGAATATTTATTGATCAAATATTTCTCTTTATTCTTTTTTAACTATTTCATCATATAATACAGCGTTTTATTTCATCATTTCTAGTATAATTAATTAGTGTATTTGCCATAAGGCAACATACACTATTGGCGTTGGTCGGATGGCGGGACCTAGGGGTCGGACCAAAATTTCTCGACGTTTCATAACCTCCTAAACACTTTGGCACCATTTTTGAAAATGTTTATATATATATGTATATATATATGTATATATATATATATATATTTATATACGTATATATATATATATATATATATATATGTGCGGGCAATAACTTTCGAAAGAGTTAATTGATTTTAACGAAATTTGGCCCACGTGTTGAAATCCATCACCGCAAGAAGCCTATTTAAAATGGGCGTAATCGGGTCATTTTAAGGGTAGTTTTTAGGGGTTGAAAAATGTTTTTGGGCCCCAAAATACCGAATAAATTCTCAGAATCGTTTCAAAATTGATATTTAACCCTTTAGTAGTAATTAAAAGGTGTTCCTAAAATTTAAATAAAATCGGCCCGACAGGACCGGACTTACAAATTTTATGAAAACACTAGTTTACAAATAGTGAATTATTTACTGAAAGTTGTATATAATTTGGTATAGAGGTTCGATTTATAATAATATTGCAATTAAGAAAAAAAAATGTTATTTTAAGGGGTGTATTAAGGAGTAAAATTTTTTATTTTGCCCAAAAATCAACTTAAGCTCGCAAAATAAAGCCACACTGCCTGTATCAGCAAATACACTATATTGTCGGCAGGGTTTTGGCACTGCGACCCGGGTTTTTTTTATATCATTTCTTTTCTTTAACTCAATATTCGCATTTGGTCAAGATGTTTGATTAAAAAAATAAAAAAAAAAAATTGTTAAGATGTCGCAAAACTTTTAAGATTTTCATATTGTATTTTTATATTACGATTTCGAAGTTCTTGATTCAGTTTGTAAAGCTTGCGTTATTTTATATTTTCTAGACTATAATAAACACGCTGAAAGTAACACTGAGACTTTCTCTGTATAGAAAAAAGAAAAAGTAGGTATGCATATTCTTCTAACAATGTACGCAACAAACTTCTGGACATTGTAATTTAAATTTAATTTAAATAACTTTTTTCTAATTTTCAACATTTAACGTACTTTTCTTCAAAAATTCAAATACTTATCTTTATCCTTTCATTTTCCAAAGTACTAGAAGTTGTAAAAATGATGTAAGCTAAAAAAAATGTTTTTAAAATTCACCGTAGAAAACCCATTAAGGCGATACTAAGTTTATATATATATCACGTAAAGCTCTTAAAGCAATGAAAAAATGCAGTCCAAAGTGCATACGCCGTCAAGTTACCTTACCCTGCAATGTCGCGAATTAAGTAACGCGAAATATTCGCAGCGCCGATCATTGTCTGTGGAGGCCTTAAATAAGGTAATTTAAAAACAGGGTATTGCCTATAGTTCGAAAATTTAATTTAAATGGATTTCACTTAAAGCCATTACCGTTTCGAAAACCGACTTTAATTAGAAATGACATTTAAATTTAAATTACACACACATAGGTTTGTTTATAAACGTATTTTATTAATTATTCACATCTCCAGCTGTTTCTTTAGCGTCAACAAAAACATTTCTTTTTAATCTTCAAAGTTCAGTTCCAGATATATGTTATAATAGAAAACAGGATGTATATTTATTTTAAATTCAAAATTTTGGGAATTGTACTGACCCCTAGCGGAGAATTAGTTAAACTGAGAGCTTTCATACAAGATTTTTTAGTTGACTGTAAAAATAAAAAAAAAGCACGTATACTATTTTCTACAAGTTTTCAATTTTTAATAATTGTTTTTTATTTAACGATAATGCCAGATTGTATATACATATTTCTATCATAATTTAACTATCGTTTAAACATATGCAGGTTAGGCACACCATTGTTTCTTTTTAGTAATATTGTTAAATTATTTTTTAAATAAATGACAAGTAGATATTACTAAAACATAACAAAGATTCTAAACTATAAAATTGCTTGAAAAAGTAGGAAAACTGCCTACGAAACGTCGCAAAATTTATAAAACTTAGGATTTTTATTTATTTATGTCCAAGTACCCGCTAACCATAAACATATATTAATAATAATGTTTAATATTTTTATTATATGAAAGTTGTTAATTGTTGTAAATTTTTTTAGAATTTGATAAAGTCTTCATAATAAAGACAAAACGTTGCAAATCAATGAGTGTTTAAATTGATTTAACTATATTGTTCCAATTACCCGTGATCCTGTTTTCTATATATTTTTTTTTAATTTAGAGCGTGTAAAAAACGTACATAATTTGTGTATTACATTCTTGCTTAGGGTGTAGGATATTTTTATCTAAATATTTTAAGTGCTGTATTAATATTTTCAGTTGCCAAGAGTAAATTACCGAGTTAGCATTAGCAACTGTTGAACAAAACTAAAATTACAAATTTGGCCATAAGCATGTTAAAATTGTCCCCGCTCTTTTTCTAATTAAATTTGGGTCATACATTCAGGTGTATAAAAAACGTTTTCTGTAAAATTTTCAGCTACTTTTCTCCACTGGTACTCGAGAAAAAAATTATTTTTCATTTTTGAGAATAAACTTTTGATTTATTTCATCAATTCATTTGAAAAAAAATCACGATTTAAATACAACGAAGAGTCATTTACAAAAAAATTATCAACCGTCAAAACTTACTAAATCACTTTAAAAAAAATATTTTCTCTTTTTTTTCTTTTTAATTTTTTTTTAATATAATAATCTAGTTGCACAACTCCAATTTATTTTTTTGCAGTTTTCTTACATAGCTCTGTATAACATATATTTTTTTAACCAATCTAACGTTTGCGCCATAGTGAAAAAAAATAAAAACCTAAAAAAACTTTAATTTTTCGAGATAACTCGAAATTTTTCGATCTTACATAAAAAAATCAATGACGCCATTTTGTAGAACACTAAATTTTCTATACAAAAAGGTTTCTAACCATATTTTTCAGACCGTGAGTTTATATACACAAAATGGAACATTTGAATGTCCATGCATATCTACGATTTAACATTGTTTTTCTATAAGAAGAAAGTTTGGTCACAAGTAAGCTTTGGTAATGTTAAATCGTAAATATGCATATGTAAGTATGTAATATACATTCAAATGTACCATTTTGTGTATATAAACTTGAAATTTGAAAAATATAGTTAGAAACTTTTTTGTAGAGAATTGAACGTTCTACAAAATGGCGTCATTGATTTTTTTATGTAAGATCGAAAAATTTCGAGTTATCTCGAAAAATTAAAGTTTTTTTAGGTTTTTATTTTTTTTCACTATGGCGCAAACGTTAGATTGGTTAAAAAAATATATGTTATACAGAGCTATGTAAGAAAACTGCAAAAAAATAAATTGGAGTTGTGCAACTAGATTATTATATTAGAAAAAAAATTAAAAAGAAAAAAAAGAGAAAATATTTTTTTTAAGTTTAAACGGTTGATAATTTATTTGTAAATGACTCTTGGTTGTATTTAAACCGTGATTTTTTTTCAAATGAATTGGTGAAATAAATCAACAGTTAAGAATTTTTTTCTCAAAAATGAAAAATTATTTTTTTCTCGAGTACCAGTGGAGAAAAGTAGCTGAAAATTTTACAGAAAACGTTTTTTATACACCCGAATGTATGACCCAAATTTCATTAGAAAAAGCGCGGGGGCAATTTTAACATGCTTACCCAGCTATGGCCGTACCAGCTACTGTGGTATACAAATCAATTTTAAACCGTTATTTTTACCCTCAAAAAACTTTACGACAAAAACTCATACAACATTTTTTTTTTGTTTTATTTTTACTACGCCGTTAATACCATAGATATTATATGCACGATTTAAAACACTTTCCCAAAAATAGTCTTAAACCTTGGAAAAAGTATCTGGCTTTTTGCAGATATTTTTAAATATATCTAATGAAGTTGCTATAAAAATTTCCGCGTAAACAAACACTTATTTTTTTATTTTTTAAAAATACAACTTCATTTTCGTTTAATGTTAACGCATCCAAAGTGTCTGCCTCATTTATTTATTTATTTAAAATCAACCTAACTTTCGAATAGCACTTGTTGGCTTTTGAATCAAACACTTTTTTGGCACATAATTTTTTACATATTTCCTGTATGCGTAGTACCTGGAGTTCACAGGTAGGTCAAGAAAACACTCATTTACCTGTACATTTTACCTATATACGATATACTATTGTACAAAATTTCTACCTGAATCAAACACTTAATGAAACGGGTGTCATGAGCTTTCCAACTAATAAGCGTTCACTTCGACGCAACGGTTCGATACAAATACCCAAGTGTAAGATCGACGAGCTTTGCTTCATATAGGCATACTTTGAAAACTCGTTTTGTTGATTATTGACAGTGCTTTCAAAGTAACCCTTTAACTTGACACGCAATTTTATAGAGTTGCCAAAAGGTCAATAGTAAGTACCTTTCTTATAGCAAATCTAATTATTAACATTTTATTTTCAGTGTATTTTGCGAATTTCAGCAATGGCTTACAAAAAAAAATTGAAAAATTGTGTTCGCATAAAATGTGATGTTGTAGATGCGTGTTAGTTGGGAAATTTTTGGGTCTACGTTCCTACCCTTATTGGAAATATATAGACGTAAAATGATAACTTTACAAATTGTTTCTTCTAAAAAGTACTATTTGTGTGTATCAGCTATAAAGAACTTAAGAGTAAAAAACAAGTTTTAAGTCATTAATCCCAAAAAAATACAATTAGTAAAAATTGAAATTGAACTATTTTTGACATAAGTCCTTTATGCCCGACACCAGAGAATTTGTGCAAAAACACATTTTCACCGGCAGGATGCGTTCCACCATTATAGTGCGAATATTAGCCGTCCACTGCCTGATACCTCGTTTTGGTGCAAATCGCTATTTTCGTTTCTTTCGTTCCCCATTTTGTCGTATAACATAATCACTTATCAAGAAATAGGTTTTTAAATAGTGGACGAATTTTTATAATTGGTTTACTGGCGGACGCGTGTTTATTTGCCACGCAGTCGGTGTTATTTTTGAACAGCCTGTAGCATTCCTTGTACATTTAATACATACGTTTATATTCCTGATTAAATAGAAGATGAACAGAGCTGTTAATTCTGTTTTAATAACATGCATTTATTAAATGCAAGAAAAAAGTTGACAAGGAAAAATCTAAATTGTTCACGAGTGTGCAAGGTTATAAAACACACAATGTGAAAAATACGTACATAAAAAGAAAAATCAACGATCAAAAGTTGACGCCATGCATATTACAAGAAAAATTTGTTGTAAAGTTATAACACCCAATGAAAACTTTTTAATAGAAATATATTTTAGTTAAAGAAAACACTTTTAACAATATTTTTCGTTTCAAAGTTCTCATTTTGTGTTCAAATCTGGCCATTGGTTACACGCGATTATTAAATTTAATTACTCATAAATATTTATATTAATAATTCCACTAGTTAAAATCATTTTTTATTATCATTTGTCATGTAACCAATGACCATTTAAACACTGTAATAATGTAAGTTGAAAAATTCAAAAAAGTTATAAAAATCATAAAATGAGTGGAATAAAAAATATGATCTATCTAATCCGATCGTTCACTCGTAGATATATTTATAGCCATCTTCAGTTCAGAATAACGTTTACGTTGCCTGAACGTGGTGATTATAGAATAGTCGAATTTGTGATCGTTTATGTTATATTAACCGTTGAGACAACACAGACGTTCTTTTGAACCTGGCACTGACATAATCTCAAACACACAACACTTACAATTTTATACAGAATGAACAGCAACAAGGTGGAAAAATATTAAAACCTCAAACTTGTAAATTCTTCTATTGGTCATCGCAAGAATGTTTAATAATGTGCTTAGATATATTAAACATAAAACAGTCGATCTTCATAATCATTGCAACAAAAAAATCGATCTTCCGATATCGTTACTAATCTGTCTGCGTGATTTTTTTCTATGACGACCATCAACTGTGTTAATTGGGCTCAGTACTAATGTATACTTTAATACAAAATCGAAAAGCTATTTGATACTTGCACCGGTTCTTAGATTAGGCCCTGGGAAGTGGCGCTTGTATTAAATGAGTCTGATATTGCTGTTAAATTAATCCGACTATGAGAGTAATTTAACGCCAACGTTGCATTTATTCATGGAAAAAAATTATTTATCTTATGATCTTGAAACCGTGCAGACTTTACGCTAATGGCTCTATAAAATTCAATTGCATTTAGAGAACAATAATTATCTGTGGAGCTATACTTTTAATAATTTATTAAAAGCATACTTTTAAAGAATTTTATATTGTCTTATCCATGATATCAAGAAATATCAAATAAAGGAGGTCCAGAATACAAGTACAGTAGTTTTTTAGTGTATTTGCCATATGGCAACATACACTATTGGCGTTGGTCGGATGGCGGGACCTAGGGGTCAGACCAAAATTTCTCGACGTTTCGTAACCTCCTAAATACTTTGGCACCATTTTTAAAAATGTTTATATATATATGTATATATATATATATATATATATATATATATATATATATATATATATATATATATATATATATATATATGTGTGTGTGTACGGGCAATAACTTTCGAAAGAGTTAATTGATTTTAACGAAATTTGGCCCACGTATTGAAATCCATCCCTCCCAGAAGCCTATTTAAAATGGGCATAATCGGGCCATTTTAAGGGTAGTTTTTATGGGTTGAAAAATGTTTTTGGGCCCCAAACTACCGAAAAAATTCTCAGAATCGTTTTAAAATTGACATTTAACCCGTTAGTAGCAATTAAAAAGTGTCCCTAAAATTTTAATAAAATTGGCCCAACAGGACCGGACTTGCACATTTTTTGAAAACATTAATTTGTATTTAATTCGGTGTAGACGTTAGATTGATAATAATATTGCAATTAAGAATAAAAATGTTATTTTAAGGGGTGTATTAAGGAGTCAAATTTTTAATTTTGCCCAAAAACCAACTAAGGTTCGCATAATAAAGCCATACTGCCTGTATAAGCAAATACACTATATTGTCGGCAGGGTTTTGGCACTGCGACCCGGGTTTTTTAACATTCAATCGATTGTCAACATTTACATGCGATGTTCTGTTTATTAACTGTTAAGAGAATAAAGAGCATTGCTGTTCACTACCGTATTTTACTATAGATTTTAGTGAGCCCAGTACAATTTTGGCAACACTGCTGCAAAAGGCACAAGAAAACACACACAGATTTACAACATCAAGCACTCGAGGAGCGTAAATTAGAAAGACAAAGAAAGAAATGAATACCCAATGTCGTAAATATGATTAATTAAGAAATATACTGACCCTATATAGTAAGAATATAATCTAGAGATAACCTTTAGTGTCTACCGATTAAAAAACGAAGCCCCGAAATATATTTTTAGGAAAATAATTTTGTAACAGGAACAGCGTACACATGTTACTTTTTGTATCACGATTGTGCGATTCAGACGCTTGCAGATCATCAGAAGCAGCGTAAGGCCGCACACTATTCACTGAAATATACATCTGATATATCACGAACGCGCGATTGTCGGAAACACATAGAACACTTAGTCGCGCTACTACAGGCGATGGATTCCGGATGAGGTTGTACTCAGACGCGTCGATCATTAGATCGAGCGAAAGTGCGATTGCCGTCTTAAGGTGGCGGTTCGCGCCGCGACAGAGACAGGAGACCGAGACCGGAGACAGAGACTGGAGACCGAAACAAATGTCTCCGTCTCCGGTGGTCTGTTGTGTACCGAGACCAAAGACCTCTGTTCATTCAGTTTTGTTGAATCGTTAGAGTCAATCGTGTCGTGTTCTGGAAAATTATTAATCCACAGCATAATGGAAAGCCATTCAGTTATGAAGTTACTATTGGAAGAAGAAGAAGAAGACGATGACTTGCTATTATATTATTATTATAAAACAAAACGAAGAATGTCTATCAACAAATTATATACAACTAGAGGCCACGAAGGATCGTTTTCCCTTTTGATAAAGACCCATTTATTGTTTGAGGAAAATATGTTCGGGATGTACTTTCGGATGAATAAAATACAATTATCCTTCAAATTTTCATCTCTGTATGCGTCAAATTGAGAATTAAATAGCGCAGGATGTTGTCTAATCATTTTAATCAATTTATCGGTGTCTTCATCAGAAAACGACGTCATTTTTCACAATTTTGCACGTGCGTCTCGAGCGAGACGCGAGACAGTACTAATCCGAGGTAGAGACCGTCTCGCGGTCTTCTGTCTCGCGTCGCGGTCTCCTGTCTCGGTCTCGCTCGCGAACTGACACACATAGAAAATCTAAGGTCAAGTAACGGTCTCGGTCTCGAGTCTCTGTCTCCGGTCTCGGTCTCCTGTCTCTGTCGCGGCGCGAACCGCCACCTTTAGCGATGTTGCCAAATTGCGCCATCAGTAGTTGTTGAGTAATTATCACAACGCGATGCAGGCGCCTAATCGCGTTGTTGCGATACTAAAGTAACATGTATGCACTGGCCTTTATTGTCTTTTACATTTGTGGGTACTTTATTTTAGTGAACATATAAGTACAAGTTTCTAATAGGGTACTTGCGTGGAATTTTTAGATGTATTTTTATTATGTAGAACGAAAAACTATCATTTAAATCTCTAAAATCTGGGAAGCATTAAGTGATTCGTTGAAGTGCAATTGCTTTATTAAAGCTGTGTGCTATAAATGACACGTGACGCCATCAATAAATATAATAAGAACTACAACTTAAAATTTACAGATGTCAAATAATTTATATAACAAGTAATCTTCATAAATATTGCGCTGCAAAAATCGTTGAATGTTTCTCAAATCTTAGAGTTTTGTTCAAATGGACGTGTATTTACGTTCTGCATATTAAATATGCGATAAAAAATTTCACGCATGTACCGTATTGATAACTTAAATAAATGCATATTAGAAATTTCAACGGTATTATACTAAGTATTTATCCTGGATATTTTAATAGGAATACGTTACGTAAAGTTTATAATAAAAGTTTCATTTTCTCAGTGACAGTTATGCCATATAATATTTTTTTTGAAGTAAAACGCAATGAAAAGTTTTGTAAAGATAAATGACAATAAAAGTTTATACTCAGCGACATATTTTGTTGTGCATTCTTTATCTAACTTATACATAAATATGTTCCAAGTATTTTATATCGATTTCCGGTCCAATATAAGAAAAACAAATATCTGAATAAAGATCTTTGGGGTTTTTTCACATCGACTGTGAAACTTTAATAGAAAACAAAAATACAGCAAAGAAACAAAATTAAACTGTTAGGTATATTATACTTTTTTATTTTCTAACTAAAGGCGATTTTATCTATAATTTAGATATATTTCCAGCACAGAAAAAAATTACATTTTCTTTCTACAGAATAACACTCTTGAAGACTTAGAGTTGTTACAAGCTGAGAACAATTCTACAAAATATAGATCATAAAATAAATGTTCGTACTGAAGCACCGCCAAATTTATTAGATATTATTTTGAAATTAAACCTGCAATTTTCGTTAGAATATTAATTATTTTTTTACATTGGAAATTGTTGCGTCCATATTTTTTTTTCACACATACACAATTAAGTTAGCAGGAAAGTGGACAAATTGATGTAAATCTTTATACCAATTATTAATTTAGCGACGTTTCGGTCATTTATTTGACCTACATTAATTAATTAATCGCTAAATTAATAATTGGTATAAAGATTTACATCAATTTGTCCACTTTCCTGCTAACCTAATTGTGTATGTTTGAAATAAATTATTTTTTATTTTTTATTTGCTTTTACATCTTTTTATAACTTAAGAGTCGCCGTGAAAAATAAATTAATCATCATCGACTGTAAAATAAAAGAATAGTTACTTCTTACCACAGCATATTTATTCAGTGGATGTACATTTCGAGAGATAAGCTCCCATCTTCAGCAAAACACTACGTTAGTGTTTTGTTGAAGATGAAAGCTTAGCTCTCGAAATGTACATCCACTGAATAAATCTGTTGTGGTAAGAAGTAACTATTCTTTTATTTTATTGGTCCAACCACAGTGCTCTTAATGTTTACATCATCGACTGGTTAAAATGCTTATAAATATTACCTGTTTTTAAAAGAAATCTGCCAAATCACTGCAATACATTTTAAACATCGAAATAATGTAGTGTAAATCGCACCGTTATGAATGAAATAAAACTTGTATATAATTTTTTTAAATTTATTTATTATGCTCGTTATTACGTTATATTATTAATAACTAATATACCTGCGTTAATGTAAATTTTTTAACCGGAAATGTTTTTACGTGCTGGCCTATGTATAATTTACTAAATTCGTTTCAATAAAATTTTTCGAAAAATATCTTTAGTATAGTTAATCGAGCACATAATCTATATATGTTATACTTTAGGTTAATGTTCGCCCATTGCTATTATACAAGTTGAAGTTTTAAAAATGTAGAAAAATAATGGGAAGTGTGGTAGGTGGAAAATAGTAATGGTGCGAATGACGTCTGTTATGACATAAAGTCGAAAAACGGACGTTAAACGCATTATTATTATACTATTATGACTTTAAGTTAATGACGAGTTTTTTTTGTTAGATTTTAACCTACCTACGGACAAAAATAAAAATAAAAATTCGAAAGTTAGTCTGTTCAACAGGAAAAGTTTTTTTTAATTAATCTTTTTTTCCCTAAACCTATACATCCAATGACAAAAACAGAGACACAACACTTGAACCAAAGAAGCAAGGAATAACTAAAAAGGACTCTGAATGAAAAAATATAATTAAAAGGCTCCATTATTCAACCAGTAGACTATCCTCTAACTTATGAAAAGTTTCTTAGACAAAATGATAACCTGACAAAGTAAAATCCAGTAGTTGTGATATTAACGATAAATGATAAAATTAAAATATGACAAAAATGTATAAAAATATTCGAGACATTTGAAAATGAAGTACTTTTTAAAAATTATTAATAATTTGACAGTTTTTTGAACTGAGATTCTTATATGAAATAAAGATATATACGTTATAAATACTTACCTGGGTGACAGGGTTTTCCCCGGGCCTATAAACTACGTCGTGCAACGGCCTCTTTCGACCGACATAATTGACGCAGACGAACTCCAGTAGAGACGCGTAAATAAAACACATACATACGCCGTCCCATACGTTCATGGCGGTCAAGTTGGATACCACCGGAAGTGTCGACCGGAAACCGTTCGACGTTGTGAAAAAGTTGAGCATTGTTGTTACACCTGAAGCAGTTAAAAAATAAAATAAAATATGTTCGTCAACTACAACTCAACCAAAACCATATACCTACAAAGCGAAAAGGCTTTTGTTGAGATTTTCATTAAAACAAGATTTATGACCTTTTTTAATAGACTTCAAGAAAGAAGAGGTTATCAATTCGTCATGTATTTTTTATTTTTGTTCAGCCACAACTTTTTCGATTTAAAAAAAAAACGACACCATTTTGTTTAGAATATTTACGGATTGGTACCGTACGATTTTTACAAAAATCTATATTTAATAAATTAAAAAAAAAGATTTTTTTTATATGTTCTCTAATATCTCTAGCATTTGTGAACCGATTTTTTCGATTCTTTTTTTTTGTGATAAGGCGGTCTCATATAAATCTTAGTTAAATCGGTTCAGTAGTTTTTTTTCTAGTTTGGCAATAAAATATTAAAGAACAAGGCAATTAAAAACGTGCAAAGTACGTACTGCAAAGCCACTAAAAAGTAAAAAATAAAAAGACACGAAAAAATTGAGCCCCTTTCAAAAGAGTTGCTAAAGTGTGGAAAATTAATTTGGTATCAGTTATTTTATTATTAGAGGACAGAATTCAAAAATTTACATACACTTCAACTGATTGGTATAATATACCTGCTTCAAAAAAATCATACCAGCAAAAAAAAAAAATATTAACAGGACGGAAACGCGTGTATACATTAAATTTTCTGTATAAGAAAAAGAAAAAAAACGTGACTGAATAATAAATGTTACACAAAACAAAGTTTTTAAACAAAAATGAGATACATAATTCAACGTTCTGTGATGCGAAAAAAAGTGTTAATAAAAAAGAAAGTATATTCAAAAGTTTGAGCCACGTGTATATTTTTAAAATGATTAGTTACGGCAATTCTTCCGAAAATATACAATGTTGGAAGATTTACATATCAAGGAAGATGTTTTGTTTGTTGGTTAACTCACAAAGTTTTCATTGTGCGTTATTTGTTTAAAACAATAAAACATGGAAATTATAACTAGACTTAATAGATAAATAATATTATTTTTTTAAAGTGAGCTTTTTATTTAAGCTGAACGATGTGTGTGTGCATGTAAAATGCACTTACGTTTCGAAAATCTCTAATTTCTATAAAAAATCTTATTCAATCTTTGATGATGATGCTACACAATAAACGAGAAATACGTATCATTCTTCCAATATCACTTTTAGCCCAGTTTTTAAAGTTTATTTGATTAAATTAAATTCAGATAAAACGAGAAATTTGTACACAGAAAAATATAAATTTGAAAAAAATTATTAAGCAGGCCAGTCAACATTTTTAACATAAGTTTGTACAGAAAAAACTTCGAAATGTTAATTTTTCTTCTCGTAATTTGAAACCTCGTGACGTGCTGCAAAGTAATATTGACGAATAGCATTTTCTTTTATTCAATTTTTAGGGTCAAAATATGTTTTTTGATATTTACAAGGAGGTTAGTGCTACTAGAAACAGTAGTAAAATGAATTTTGCGGTAACAGTTCGAAATTTCCCGAGAGCATATTTCACAATCTGAGGTATCAGGTCACGTTAAGTATGTCTGTAATCCTGTGGTTTGTGAGAAATGTTACCGTTTTAAAATACCTACATCCCTTGTACAAAATCACAAAATAAGTTTACAGAAGCGGCACTTATTTCCAGTACCGTTGATAACATTACGTTGACTACATTACACAATATCATGCGACCTTGAAAATGACAGTGTTTTTTTTGGCGTTTGAAATTAACTTCAAAGTAGATTTTTTGTATTTCCACTCTTAATTTAACGATTTATTTTAGCGTTGTAGAATGTGTCAATATCTTGTGATGATAAGGATCTTTATATTGTTTCAGAAAAATCTCTATAAATAGTAGTTCTCTAAACTACATAATGGATTTTGATGCGGTTTTCACCATCATTTAAAAATTTTATTTCGACACGTTTATGTGTATAATAATAATAAATTTAAAGACAGTAGAGAAACCTGGATGTTTTGTAATCAAGTCGTAAAAAGACGCTGACTAAACCATTTGAGATACATCCAATAAAAGTATACGAGTATACTACAGAATTACAGATTTTAAAAAGTCTACAGAAAAAATTCGCGATAGTATATGTCTATCTTCTAAAGATGACCCGCAGTAACTATTTTTATCTTTTAAATATTTGATCAAAAATAATAAGTTATTTACAAATTTTGACTGACATGGTATCAATCTTTATCCAATTAAATACGTTTGTTACCTTAGGCATTTAATTTTGATCAAAACTGACCAGTACACCATATCATTTAAACGAATATCTTAGAATATATCACAGATTTAGAAAATTACTCGCACAAAATAATTATTATGGTTTACTTGCGAAGCTATTTTTATCGACATAGTATTATTCCTTATCCAATTAAACATGTTATCTTTAATAAGCAATTTACAAATCCAGGCAAAGCTGGACCGGGTCGCTAGTATTTGAACAGAAATCAGATTGATGTTGGTTGGGATTTCGACTGATCGTGTATTCGTGATTAATTCTAAAATGCACCCGACATAATCAAAATGGGGAACTTAATCAAGCGCATACAAATATGGTTCGGCCTCTGAAGCTTTTGTAACTTATCTTCTGTGACATAGTAATACGTGGAAACTGAGTACACAGCTTATAATCTTCATACTTATGTCAAGACTCAAGAGTTGTGCAGGCGCATTTAATAATGTTGAAAGTTTATTTTAACTCTGTGTGCAGATTAGTGTCAACTTATGTACGAAGAATTTTGCAAACGTAAATTTTAATTAACCATCGAAGACAATATGAACATCACACGTATCAAAATGAATTTTGAACAGTAGACTTAGACTGAGTGAAACATTTTTCAATTAGCTCTGACATAATATGTACCTATTTGTTGACGCCACTGTGCGTATAGAATTTGGTTTTTATTTATTTCCAATAGATGGCAATTGTGTCATGGGAAGATTTCGATATTTTGTTCTCACGGACCACAGTTGCAGTTTGGCTTTGCAATGATTCAGTTCGTTTGATTTAGTAACGCATAGATATTCGATTAATGCAGTTTGTTTAATTTGTTAACAGTAGCATTTCAATATTGGTTCGAATAAGTTATGCATTAATATTAGTAGTAGCATCTTGATAGTGGTTCAAGAAAGTTCGAATACTGATAGTTGTTCAGTTCGTGAAAGCAGCTCAATTCGTTGGATATATTTGAAAGTTACATTTTGTTAATTTTGGTTTTTGTTGAGAAAAACAATTAGTTATTAATTTTGTTCGTCAAACAAGTTTGTGTGATATTGAAATCAAGCAAATTCAGTTTTCCTAATAATTCTCCTTCTACCCCTTTTCCAAACACTCCAAACTGAAATACATCACGGAATCATCAAACACCAAATTTCGGTAAGTCATTTTAAAACTAATAAATAATAAATAATAATATTGACTCTACCAACAGTAATAGAATATTAAACAAAATGAAATTACTTGCAATTACTGTTCAAATTAATTTTTTATTTATAAGACGTTTCGACCAACCATTTTGGTCCTTTTCAATTTTTTAATAAGGACCAAAATGGTTGGTCGAAACGTCTTATAAATAAAAAACTAATTTGAACAGTAATTGCAAGTAATTTCATTTTGTTTAATCATTTTAAAACTATTTATCACACAAACAAGTAAAAAGAAAAAAAAATACAGTCCACTTAAAACTTTAGAATACCGGCAAAAACACTATTTGTGAATCTAATATTTCATCCAAACGAAGAAATAGTCGATGTGTAAGTCTGATATATTTAATAAAGATTTTTTAAGGGCTTGCTTTCTAGCGCCGGATTTTTTAAAATTTTTTTATACAATTTTTATTTACCTAACTATTCAAAAATTGAATACATGACCTCAAACTCAAATTTTCTAGCTGTAATATTGGCCGAGATTTCAATACAATGTGTGTTTGGAAACGTCTGCGCCGGTTTTCATTGAACTTGACCAAAAACTATCTTGTAAATAGCAGTTTTCAAACAAGAGATTTGGTGCCACAGAATGCAGACAAAGGCTTCGAACTTTTAACATCCCTCTGTTTGCATCATGAGTTAAGAATAAAACTATTTTAATAAAAATTATGGCGTCGAAAGTAACAAAATTATCTTATTTGTTCATTTTATTCTATCTCTTAATTTAAATTATTTTGTTTGCGCAAATGTATTGTTCATCTTCAATATAGTCAGATACTAACACGTGGTTGGTATTTCATAGTATAGTAATATGTATGGAATAATGTTATATGGCAATCTCATTATAGAATTATGTATTCTTCATACGTAGGTATAGACAGATAATGTAAACCAACTTTTTTGTTCTTAACAGACAAAATTTAATTTAGTTCAAAGTTCTTTTTGTAGTGAATAACAAAAAACGGATCTATATTTTTGGTGCCATTTTACGAGGAAGTACTATAAGAAAGCAGTGGTGAATGTTAACTTAGTAAGTTAGACAGATATTGTAAATTATAAACGCTCACCAACAGAGATCATAAGCGTTTATGGGTAAGCAGTGAATTGAATTAATATGATTAAAATTATTATAAAACATTACCTATCATAACTCTGGCTGGCACCGCATTCCATTCTAACCAAAAGGTTATAAATGATGAAGTCACAAGAATGATGCCTGGAATAAAAACAGTTGTGAAGTAGAACGCTCGATCTCTTGTGAAGATGAGGTCCACTTGTAGACAACTGTAATTTCCTGAAATCAAATAGAAACTATATCAATTTTATGTTACTGTAAATTCACTAAAATTTTCAAAATCATAACTATGTACATATTGTTACATCTTTACACGATTTTTTATAACATAGTATTTTGAAATTGAATGAAAAAAATGTCATCCCATTGGATGACGGTTGATTCCAACTCCAACAATACTAACGTTTGTCATATTATAACTAAATATAAAGTTTATGTTAACGCGTTCAATGACGCAGGTAACGGCCCGTAAACAGTTTTTATATTACATTTATTTCTAGTTTCCATGGTTACATATGGTTTCACGTATAAAAATTAACCAAAACATGCTTGCCAGCTAATTCATTTATTTTTGATAGATGAATTAACTTCTGAACAAAAGAACAGCTCATATTTTTATTTCCAAATAGTTATAAGACTATAAGATTTAGAAAAAAAGCTTCTGTCGCAGCTAACACGAACGAAGTAAAACTTCTTATGTATGAATAATATAAAAATTTATTGGTTTTTTTATTGAAATTTTGCAAATTAAAAATTTGACAACTCCGGAATATGTGTATAATATAAATTTTAAAGAACATATTTTTATCAAAATTTTACGCTATTATTTTTTTTTAATAAAGTTTAAAATTTATGAATAAATTATAACGTTTTATTAATTAATTTAAAATCGTCTTAAATCATAGGGCCATATTTTTTAAACATGTTAGTCATAAAATTTTAAGCGGAAACTTTTTGGAACTAGGGAACTGCAAAACGAAAAATAAAATTGTGAAAACGAATTTTAACCCAAATCAGCACTATTCCCCCCTTGTGGAGTTGGAATGGTAAAATCTGATAAAAAACATTGATACACATTTGTATTATTATCCTTCAAAGTTAATGAAAATTTACTTAAATTTTTATTAATTTATAATAATTATAGATTATAAATATTTTATCCTACAGTTTTTAATGTAACACCAAAGACTAGGTATTTCTATAATGCGCTATATTATCTGATATATCTACTTTTCGACAGAAATAAGTAAATCCTTGAAATTTAAATGCCTTTTCGTACATTGCATAATAATACTGTACAAGATACGTGTTTTTTCTACCATCACTACCTACCGTAAACATATGATATTGGTGTATTTTTGCATTTCTATTTCAGTAAGGTAAGTCTTTTTTTAGTCACTTTCATGTCATCTTTATGTGATATTGTAAACTTTATATTAAAGTAACATACCAGACAGCCAATTAGAGTTTCCTCCTCAATCTATCACTTCTTTGTTTTCAGATCGTTTTCCCTACTCCTGAAGCAACTGAAAGTTACTGCTCTTATAGAATTTACATACTCTTTGGCTATACATCATATAAGTAATCGATAGCTTTATATCTGAATTAAAACAAGCACAATGTGAATTTATTTATAAAAGAAATTAGAGGAAAAAAATAATATGAAGTACATGCTGAAATAACATTATTGTTTAAATTGTCTCTTATTGTGCCATCAAGTCATAGTGCATTCATGCTATTTATGATTTTAAATAATGTTACTAAATTAATAACTAAGAATGTGTTACGTCGTTACTGTAACTACAACCAGAACGAATCGCGGGTTTCTTAGTTTTAATTTCTGATATTTAATTTAAATATTAATCTGTTCTTGAGCAAAAATCGTGTTTGTATTTTTACATGTTTTTAAATATAGAGATTTTAATTTTGAACTTCTTCGAAATTTGTAAACGATTTTCAAATAGAAGCATTAAGTGTATGAAACTACATATTTGATAAAAAAACTGATATTTTGAATTTAATTATAGGATATTTTTATGAAAATTGTTTACTTTACAAAACAGAACATAATTTGTAGCCAAAATCCTTTTCTAATATTATGACAAATATTTTTGTGTTAAAATGTACTAGAGAAGATATAAATAATTTTTGTCGCCATCTTGTCAATGTGATGCTACGAGAATTGTAAAATTTAATATTAAGGACACCCCTAAATTGCCCAAATTTAAATTTATGCTTAGAATTTATGCCTGGTCTATATTACGTAACAAAAAAAAATGGCGTCGATAAAAAATATAATTCTATACTTTTATACAACTTTTTAAAGTTTTATATTGTAAAAAAGTTAGTATTTATTTTGTTCAACAAATAATTTATATACAGAATGATTCATAAAAGATGCGCAGGACTTTAGGGGAAGATAGTTTGTCCAAAAATATGAATTTTTTTTATAAACATGGGTCCGCAAACGCACCGTTTTCGAGATACAGGGGGTCAAAGTTGAAAAAAAAAAATCGTTTTTTGTCAATATCTTTAGAACCGATAGAGGTAAAACGTTCAGCTTTTGCACACACTTTAACCTCCTAAATACCCTTATTTTAAAGTGTAGACAAAGTTTTTAAAAAAGTCAGTGGCGTAGAGTTAGGTTATTTTTAGTATTTTAACCCCCCTAACTTCTGAACTACTGAACAAAATGCGCTTTTGTGTAATTTTTTAGAGCCGCCAATGTTTTTGAGCAAAAAAGGTACTCTTGGTCCATTGCTCTAAAGTGATCCGTTGGCATTTTATGCATTTTTCTGTTTTACCAAAAATTTATTTTAATTTGGACACAACTAGTTTCTGAATATAACTTTGACCCCCTGTATCTCCAAAAAGTTGCGTTTGCGGACCCATGCTTATAAAAACTTTTTTTCATATTTTTGGACAAATTATCTTCCCCTAAAGTTCTACGCATCTTTTGTGAATCACCCTGTATATTATATGATTTTGTTTTCTCGGTTGAGAAAAATGTTACGTAAAAAGCTTAAAAAATGCGTTACAACATTTGTGAATGGCCCTCTAAAAAAGTATTCGTTAAATAAACACATGGCTTGCACTAACGTTGTCGCTAGGACTTGGCTTGGCGCACCGGCGTGCATTTAGATATGTTCATTATTACGTAGTCACTTAAAATGCGTCACAAATACATTATAATCATAGCTAAGCTGTTAATTTTTTCCGTGCATGCAAATGCATTTTTTAACATATTTAATAACTTTCCATACTGCTTCGTATCATATGTACCTACGTCACAAGAGCCGTGTATTAATTTAAAGCAGGGTCGCAACATCGTAGGTATTAGTTAGAAAAATTTGTGGGTATGTTGTGCGTCGATATTATAAAAATACTATTTTTTCTTTTATATTTTAAAAAAACCAACTGCCAAAGTTATCAAGATCAAATGGCACCTCTTAATACAAAAAAAAAGATCGTTAATTGTCAGGAAAAATATATAAGTATTCTGTGTACCATAAATAATTAAAAAGGAAAAAAATGCAATATTCAGAATTTACAAAAAAATAAAATAAGAATAAGAATAGCCAGGTAGTGATAGGGTATTTGATATGCTCTTTTTAAAAGTAAAATTAGACATATTGAATATGTCAATATCATAATTTTTCATTGTAATATTATTGCAAAGCTGAGTGATCTTGTTAATAGGTGAATTAATGCCGTAGTTAGTAGACATAAAGTCAATGTTGAAAAGATTATGCATTCTAGAATTGAAGGAGGGAACATGTATACAAATACACGATAGCAGAGCAGATGAGTCGTAATAATTAATTATTCAATAATTTATACAGTAAACACTAATCTAATATTTTACGTCTGACCAAAAGAGGTTGTGTACTGTGAACTACGGTGGTAATGTTACAGTACGAGCAAACATATTAATAAAAATATATTTGAACGACGACAAAAAGTTAAGAGCTAACAAATTTTTATTTGAAACAAGACTTGAGAATAATCAAAAGGCTGTTACTCAAAAGATTTATTTGAAATGATTTTTTCGCGTAATGTGTGTGTTGGTATTGATTATCAGTGTGAGAGAGTCACCTACATGCAGTGTTTCATAGAACAGACGTAGATAAAAGACGTAAGTAATGGCACGTTGAATGATTAGGTACTATGCATTCCATCGTGCATTTGATATAATATTATCATTAAGAATGAATTTAGTTATGAAACTCGGAACGGCGACCTATGCAGTGCTTCATAGAACAGAGGGAGATCAAAGATGTAAGTAATTATATTTAATACTACGAATTGCAGTGAGTACGCCAGCTGATGAGAATCTGAGGAGGACACTTGCATGCAGTGTTTCAAAGAGCAAAGAAAGATCGTCAGATATTGTATTTATTAGTCGAAAATCGTAGGTATAAAAATAATTCGAATGTTTTTGAATATCCTCTCGCAATATGTTAATAATCGAATAGCTTGAATATTTTCACTCGCAATGCCTCATCTCTATTTGTACATATATGTAGTTGATAGTATTGTCCCGTTTTTGTCTTCTGATGAACAGAAGAACGTTGCGCAGTTCGTTCTTTATGTCACTAAATTCGGTATGATAAATTATAAAATTAACAGTGCTGTTAAAAGTTCTGTCTCGCTTTAACTTATGTGATGTCAAATTTGTTAGAAAATGACAAAAAATTAACAGCACTGTAAATTTTACATTATATCAATACAGAATAGCATCATTATAGATGTCTCTTGAAGCCTAGTATCGGTATAGCAACTGAATTTAATTAATTATAGTGACAAATAATCTATCTTGATTAAAATCAGTTGAACCACATTCTGTATTTTTTATCGATTTTCTTTTCAAATGTCATGTACAAAATAAATAATTACTTGGCTACATAATTTAATTTCATTAATTAATAATAAATTATTGCTATTAACGATCCTTATCGTCAATCGATCCTATGCCACGAATTTTATTTAATTTAGTGTAGATTACAGACGCTCTACAAATAAGGTCATTAGCATCTTATTACATTAAGTTATATTAGAACGACATCATAAAACATCTATGAACGGAGGTGGGATTCGAACTCACTACAATTCGATTTAAAGGTCAGCACCCTAACCGCACTACATCGAACCCTCTTCAACCGCAATTAGCAAATAAAAACGTCATGAATCTATTTAATTGTTTAGAATTAGTTTGTCAGTCAAATTGTTTAATAATTTAATACCAAATTTGGTATAATACACGAGTTTTGTTCAGCATTATTACATAAACGCAGCGCAGCACATATTATGACATTTGCCCAAAAACAAACGTTTGAATTTTTGCCTAGGTCCTAAGTATTTCTAATATCTCTATAGAAAATATTCCACTGATACTTACACCACCGCTCGAGCAGTCGTGATCACACCGGGTAGTCACCACCTCCTTTCGACATGCAGTCGATCAGTTATATAATTATGGTGCTTGAGCTGCTGACTGCTCGTGAGAATGGTTATCGAGGTAACGCCAGTGTTGCCAACTGTTTGATAACTTATAATAATTTAAAGCAATTTTAAAACTCACTAAATTCAAACAAAAATCCGAATCAACTATTTATTAATTTCAATATAATTAAATAAATTAAAATAGTTATTTAGTATTGGTTCAATTAAAACTAATAAAATATTTCAGAAAAATTAAGTTAATATATTAATCATTTGAATATCTATAAATCATTCAAGGAGTAATTAGAAAAATATAATTTCAAAAACTACATTTACTACTGCCCAGCCTTAAATAACGCAAATAAACTTTTATCCCTAAAAATACTCCCAAAAAAAAATGATCCCGCCAGGAACTCCCTATATTTCCCCCCCTAAATTTAGGGGGAAAACCCCGAAGTTGGCAACACTGGGTAACGCGACACAGAACAGGGAAACATAGCGGTTCATGTATTTTGTTCGGCGGTCAACCGCTCAAGCAGTCTGTGTACGGCCGGTCTGACTACTCGAGCAGTTGACAGTGCTGCTCGAGCGCTCGACACTGATTGCTTGAGCGATTCGTTTATGCCGATCAACTGCTCAAACGTACGGTCGAGTTAAGATCACAAGCACTCTATCAAACATTTGCTTACTTTGATCGAAAATCGAGAAATATTTAATAACCAGATTCACGCTAGGAGGTACTTGCCAAATGACAAATATTTGCTACTCGGGGTTTGGTCAATGTCGAGTATGTGTTGCACCGCCTTAATATGTATCAGGTGTTGTGCAGCCAAGCTCAGTCGGAGCTTAAGACTTGTATCAAAGGCCATTCGCATGTATGTTCTTGGACTATGTTATAATATGCAATCTACATTCTAACATGAATAATTCTATGCAAATCTGAAACGGCATAGCTGATTTCCCAACAGATTTTCTCAGCAAGGCTCATTATATTTCATTTTATGTAATAAATACTGCGCAATATTGTTATGCCATCAACGATGTAAATAGCAAAGTAATCATTGCTTACAGATATTGTCATTCAATAGAATTCGAATGGGTCAGTTCCTAAATATTTTTTAAGTATTATAAACGTGATGTAACTCAAATGTGTAACTCAAAAGTGTGATGCAACTTACTGGGCATGTTGAAGAAGAAAACGTTGATTTAACAAAAACATCTTCTATTAATTTGAGCTTAATATACAGGTTTTTCATCAGAATATTGGTGAAAGTATCAATTGAATTAATAATCTATACTTATTTATCAAGAAATAATAAATTGAAAATAATTAAATAATGACGTTGCTTTAAAAATATAGATTGTAATAAAGGCTATCAGACTATTTTTAGTCATTTAATAGCGCCGCTGGCAAGTGACGTAATGCCATTAAACTGTCAGTAGGTACTGGTTATACTAAGTTATACAGTAAATTGCATTGAATTGATTTGGTGGTGATGGTATGGAGGTAGTCATTAATGTAATCTCTAAATGTTTGACCTAAGACTTTGATGCATACCTACCTTACTAACAGCGCTATCTGAAGAAAAAGAAAATGTTAACTATCATTTATCAAAAACTAAATTGACCTAAGACCCAAATATCCCTGGCAGTTGGGGATTTAAAAAATAGTTTAAAAATTCCATGAATATACTTAAAATAAATTTAAAAAAAACTATAAGAACTTTTTATATCGATGGAAATGTGAAATATACACATATATATACGTAGATACATATTTTTTTCTTTTAATCTGAAGGTTCATATTTATCGAATACTTTAATATCTATTGCAATTTTCAATTTAAATGTATGTGATGAAGCAGTGCATTCTTTTTACATTTTATAACTTATATGAAAAATTCACAATGATCATTAAGTATTTTCATGTGAGTAATTTAAATTAGATAGGTACTTAATAGTTCAGTTCACAGTAAAATAAGGAGAACAAATAAATGACAAATAATTTTAAAAAAAGTACAAGTAGTTTGAGCGCCAACAATTAACTAACGTAAGGTTTTAAAAAAGGAAAACATTATCCGATTGTTTGCTCACAATCCTTAACCAATAAAAATATATATTTTTTGTATACCTTTCTATAAAGTAGCTCCTTTGGATGACTGCATAGCGGTCGTAAAATGATTCATTCAACACTAGCGTTGTAAAGTTGCATACAGCAAAATAAACTACTATTTCCATAATAAATCATAATCATGACTTGTGCAACCGCGTGAGAACTATACGCAACCTACTATTAAAAGTCAATTTTTGTCAAAAGTGAACTGTCAAAATTTTGAAAATGAAGTGAAAACCAGCTATTTTATATGTGGTTTCTAAAAAAATCAGTATATATATCTAGAACGTAATGATATTTATTTCGGGTTGTAAAGAGAACCTTTTAATACACTAAAATTTTTCGAACGAAGATATTATTTTCAAATATATAACTTTCAAAAAGTTTCCTTAAGTTCGTGGAACATTCACGAGTGTGTAAAATTAATAAACATTTTTCTGCTTCATAAAACGGTCAAACATTAAAATTCAGAAGGTAACCTAAGAAAAAATTATTTCTTTGGCTAGAGAAAGATTTGCTGGCGCCCACCCAAGCTTCCAATTGTACTACATTTGGTAACATTAAAAGTTGTTGATATCTAAGTATAAGATTGAACTTGTCGTTTTATACAGCGTATATGTCTTATATACTACATTAAAATATTTGTAATGATACTGTAAACTGATAGCATTCTCAAAAAAAGTAAAAAATAAAAACTTTAACTTCTATGTTTTGTGTTAGAAGTCTGACCGAAGAAGATACAGCATTCTAAAATTATGTGCCTTATTCTTAAAGTGTGTTTTCTGAGAAACGGTTGAAAATAGCTGAAATTTTAAAGTGCAAACTATTATAAGCTCTCACTGGATTTATGAAAAGGGTAGATTCAAACAGTCGCTTACAGTAGAAAAAATAATTGCGTAATGTAAAAAGTGGTACATATTTTTACACTGCGTTTCCCATAAGAAAATTCACATATTTTCATAGGCGTATTACGTATGTTGCTGCACTGTTTTTTTTAATAGAAAAAATGTATGTATAGTCTAGAAAAACAATTTAGTCACTTCTTAAGACCGGACTTCACCTTGCCGCGGAGACAGAATTCGGAGTCTTTGAATATAACGTATTTGCTAATACAGACAGTGTGACTTTATTATGTGAATTTAACCTCTTAATACACCCGTTAAAATAATATTCTTTTCTTAGTTTCAATATTTGGTCTCTGATCAATTGATCATCTGCACAAAATTATAACAGCCTTTAGTAAGTATAATTCTTTATCCGAAAACAAATGTTTTTATAACATTTTCTAAGTCCGGCCCAGTCGGTTTTATTTAAATTTTAGGAGCACCTTTTAATTGACACTAAAGGGTTGAGTTTTATTTTTGAATCAATTCCGAGAATTGTTTCGGTGTTTTTGGCCCCAAAACAATTTTCAACCCCTAAAGTGATCCGATTAGGCCAATTTTTATATAGGCTTCCAAATTTCATTTTAAAAAAACTAACTCCTTTGAAAGTTATTGCCCGCACACACACACATATGTATATATAAGAATGATATGAAACGTCAAGAAATTTTGGTCCGATCCCTAGGTCCCGCCATCCGACTGATTCCAATAGTGCCATATGGTAAATACACTTAATAATAGAAAACGCAGTGTTTGAGTACGCCCTGTTTTAAATAAAGTGGAAAGGTATGTTGAAATCAATTAAGAAGAGATGATTATGGTTTAGTGCCTGGCAAATCTAGTATAAGAACTTCCCCTTTCAAACTTTTATTCGGAAGAGTGCAACAAAATTTTGAACAACTAATTTGCTTATTTGGAACAAAAGTTGTAAAATTAAATGCAAATTACAGAAATGCAATGCTCAAAAAGCGGCTGCTCGCGCAAACCGCGGAAATTTCTTTGATCTTTACCGACATTTGGCCGCTAGAATAAACAAGCCGGCGCCTCAAACCGCCGGCTTATATGGATATTTCTATTTGAATGTTTCTTCGGGAAAAACTTTCGACCTATGCCGGCGGCATGTGCCGCCGGGCCAGCTCAATCTGGTGAAGCACCGCCTTTAGACACAACAATTTTATTATTGGATGATTTTAATTCAATATATCTTCCATCATCAAAAAATAAATAAATCAAGATTTACATTCAACAATAATATTGTTGTGTGTAAGAAATGACAAAGCTATTGTTTTTTTCTAGTTTCCAACCACAGTGTAAAATAACGATGCAAAAGTTAAAGACGTGTAAATCAACAACATATCATAATTTAATGCATGTATTTAAAAAAATACATGCACGAAATAACACAAGAGAAATCCAAATAGGAAATAAACTAACGAACTATGACATTACAACTTGACAGTACAAAAGTGTGACAAATTTTGCTTCTGCTATATTAAAAAAGTAATGACAACCATTAAAGCAAATTTAGATTTTACATCAACGAAGTGATGGAGCTTTTACGTCTCTGTCACAAAAGTAAATGGGTGGTTTCTATCATACATAACGGCCGAGTTTATCAGTTAACACAATATGAAAAAAAGTTGCGGTACGTATGTTATTATACCAGTTAATTGACGTATACTGTTGATATAGCTATAACTAAAATTTCTTGCTGAATAAACAAAATTGTTTTGATTTTCTTTTATAAAAAAAAAAAAATAAATTATTCTCAGATACATCTAAAAATCTATATATGTCGACGCAATAGCGTGTAAAACAAATCATAAATATTCAATGTTGGTGAAAAAACGAAAGCTTATATTATTATTGACGCAATAGTATCTCCTGTGTAACGAGCAATAATGTCATATTGTCTGTTTATTGATATTTTCGCTTCACAACAATGATTTTTTTTGTACTGAGAATACAGAGTCAAACTACTGATTGAGAGAAGCTTTAAATCTACCATATAGTCTTCTGAAGAAAATAATCGTACCATTTGGCATTTAGTAGTATGTCTGTTATTGAAAGTATTATTGAAATTGAAGCATATTTTATTTTCTAATGAAACCTGAGTGGTTTTAAAATAAGAAATGGCCGTGAACCAGTATGGCCTGAAGTATGGAGAGTGGAGATAAGGGAAACAATCTGTTATAGGTGTTATACTGAAAAAGTGGTCACCTAAAAGCATTAAATAGTGGGTTAAGGGTGTCGGAATGCTCTGAATTTAAGCCACTCTATGAGGTTACAAAATGCTTTTGCAAGGGTACCGTTATCAGTTGATTACTCTAATTTTTAGAAATATCTTGAAGATTTAAATAACTTTTTCGAAAAAGGAAGAGTGACTTTAGGTTTGCATGGAACAATTTTGTGAAATAAGTACGAATAACGTGTGTTTTTAGTGCCAACTTTTTTCTAGTAAATCGTACATAAATTACAAAAGTAGTTCATTAGAGACCTAGATTTGTCCTTTATCTTCCTTGTAGAGAAAGAATTTTTGCAAAAGGTTGACGAATAAGTCTACAAGCAGCTATCAGCCGAATTTTTGGCTTAAATTCAAAGCGTTCCGGCAGCCGTAATAACTTGCCAGAACGGCGCTTGTGAAACAATTAAGGTTTATATGAACTTAGCTATTGTAGGCAAAGTGGAGTATTTTGGTGGTCAAAGACAACAATCAAGGTCATGAATAGTTGAAAAAAATGAAGTATTCGAAAGTAACAACATTTAATTTAGTTAATATAACTTGCCAACTAATTGTGAAACCACGTGAGACGTAGCCTATATAATTTTGACAATTAATTTCAACATTATTTTATTTTTTAAAATTGTTTTACATCTGTTACATTTATGGCCATTATGTATTTAATATTTTAAAAACAACGGCCTCAGAAGACGGATGTGTATCTTTTTTTGTTTATGTTCCTTATGTTTATGGCGCTTTCTTCATATAAACACCAGTGTCATTTTAATTTAATTATTCTTCTTTCTTTGGATTAAATCAGATAATGATTATTAATTATCAAAAAAAATAATTATTTTTATTTTTCTGATTATTGTCAAAAAAAAATTTTTTTTTTTGATAAATAACAATCATTAGCTGATTTAATCCAAAGAAACAATAATAATTATTTCAAAACAGCTGTACTAAATTCAATTTTATTTTAATTTAATGTTATTCGAGGACCCTTTTTCTAATATTGAAATGGTGCTCCTTATCTCCATACTCAGTGGCCTAAAGGAAGATATGCTGCTTGCAATATTTCTACAATTGAACCATTTGAAGTTGGGTCAAGAATGTTCTGAAAGACATTTACTTCAACTCCCGCACATATTGCGGACTATTTGTACCTAGATTCTTATCCGATTATTCATTCAATACCAAAAATAAAACAAAACGAGCGTATGTTAATTTTGATCAGGAAGGTACTTTAGCCAACCAGTCGAAATAATTTTTTGTGAAATTAACTAATTAACTTCAGGTCTTTACCGTATTTTAAACTCCGACAAATGTTGATGGTGAAAAATTAGAGACTATATTTCAAAATAAAAAAAACCCGGGTCGCAGTGCCAAAACCCTGCCGACAATATAGTGTATTTGCTAATATAGGCCTTGTGGCTTTATTATGTGAACTTAAGGTGATTGTTGGGCAAAATAAAAAAATTAACTCCTTAATACACCCCTTAAAATTACATTTTTTTCTTAATTGCATTATTATTGTCGATCGAATGTCTACACCAAAATTAAAAACACCTTTCAATTACATAAGTCACTATCTGCAAACTAGTGTTTTCAGAAAATTTGTAAATCCGGTCCTGTCGGGCCGATTTTATTAAAATTTTAGGAGCACTTTTTAATGGCTATTAAAGGGTTAAATTTCAATTTTGAAACGATTCTGAGAATTTTTTAGGTATTTTTGAGCCCAAAAACTTTTTTCAACCCCTAAAAACCACCCTTAAAATGGCCCGATTGGGCCTATTTTAAATAGGCTTCGTGCGGTGATGGATTCCAACATGTGTGCCAAATTTCGTTAAAATGAATTAACTCCTTCGAAAGTTATTGCCCGTAAACATATATACCTATATACATATATATATATATATATATATATATATATATATATATATATATATATATATATATATATATATATATATATATATACATATATATATAAACATTTTCAAAAATGGTGCCAAAGTGTTTAGGAGGTTATGAAACGTCGAGAAATTTTGGTCCGACCCCTAGGTCCCGCCATCCGACCGACGCCAATAGTGTATGTTGCCATATGGCAAATACACTAACAAGCCTAAAAAATTTTTTATACACGATCTTTGGTTACATATATTTTACCCTGTTGTAGTGCTTATTAAATCCATTTCAAGAAATTGTTCTGTATTTTAGTGAGCTCAATAATTATTTGTGCATAATATAGATAGGTATTCAATAGTTTTTGCTTTCAAACTGTCAACATAAAAAAGTATAATTTGAAATATTTAAACACAAAGTAAATTAAGAGTAACAAATATTCCTACATGATAATGATATCATTATGGGGTGTCTAAAATGACAAATATAAAAGTATGTAAATAAAATGGGTGTTTAGTTCTTAGCAGTAATGATATAATAAAACTAAACTAATAATGCAGAAAATACCTTGTTTGTGATCCAGTAATAATAGCGATGTTTACGTGTTCATAAATCCAGCTTACTAACGTAATAATTACAGATTTTGTATCTAGGCCAATCGTAGGCGGCTATTTCCATACTGACCGATTTATATAGAACAAGGGAAATGTTTTAGTCAATACAATATTTAATTAACGTTAACAATATTTTAAATGAATTACGTCACAAGAGAGAATCCACGAACTAAAAATATATACATATAACTGGATACTGACAGAGTAAGTATTTATATTCGCGATATATCTGCAATAATTTATATAAATACAATATAAATATAGTCATAGACGCTGACGACCTCAGCTGTCGAGCGTCTATAATATACTATCTATAAATGTATTTCTCTCTGTCAGTTCCAAGTGGTCAGTACTATGTTTTATCTCGATATCCTGTCGCTTTGACTGAGACCATTTGATTTACCAAACCGGACTTGATGAATCGCTGCTTTTCATGCAAGTATTCAAGCGTGTAACCAATTACACACTAGTGTTATAATGAAAAACAAAAGTAGTCCGGTTATGCCAATTCAGCGTGCGACCGCTACTCTTATTTAAATTGAAATGTGCAATACAAATTAATTGTCACGTTAGGTTTTTCGTTTAGATTTTCCTATAACTATGAGTCAGGGTCTATACTCTATTTTTCAAAATTTGAGGCTCAGTATTTTCGAAGATAGGAGCGGGGGAACTATCGATTTTCGTATATTCTCTTTAATATATAATATTTTAAACTATGGTTTTTATTATTAAAAAAAATGATTGTATTTCACATAACGAACCCTTTTATTTGATATATCACATGATGCACCTGAAAAAAATATTTTTTTTAATTTTATAATTTAGTTCCCAAAATTAATCCACAAAATCGCTATACGTTCGTGATAAGGTCATTTAATTGTATTTAACTCTAATTAAGTATTAGTAACGATTTTGACAGTTCGATTGTGAAAATTATTATTCATGTGTGCTGTTAGATCGCGGACTTTCGTTTTTCATTACAGCACCAGTGCGGAATGGGTCACTTTACATGCCTGTATACATACATGTAAAGCAGGTATTTAATAGGGAGTTAGAGCTCGTTCACACAGGTCGGATCCGGAACGATTTTTTAACGAGATGCGAATGCCTCCTGTTCTCACAGCACGTTAAAATTCTGGTTCATTCATTGATCCGAGTTCATTGTTGAAACAGGCAACCATACGTGATGGATGAAGGCGAAGTTCCTATTGTAATGTGGTACTTTTAAAATAAAAAACGAACGACAAAAGAGAAAAAATAAATAAGTATTGGGTGCGTCCCATCTTAGTATAGACAGATATTCTCTTGGAACTTTCCAAATATTGATGAGTGAATTAAGAAGTGACGTAGTTAAGTCCTTTAATTATTTTAGAATGGCTATGACTTCCTTCGACGATTTACCAACGCGAGTTTCAGGAAGCCTAACATACCGAAGTACAATATTAATTATAATATTTAAGCAATATAGCATACGTGCCAACGCCCGCTTTACGCCCGTCTAAATTTGCGGACGGAATTTTGACTGTAAGTGTGAGAAAAAAAGTGTCAAATATCCAATTAATATAAAATTTCACATACCGACATTTTTGTTCGCGCTTTTAAATATCAACTTGATCCTTATTGTACAAGGCTACGCAGAATATTTTGCGCATGATTGTAAATTCCGGTCGAGACTTTAATTTTAATTTTATAAGCAGTATTTACATAAATATAAATAAATTATTTAATTATTTCTTTCAATTCTACTGTTGAAAACTGCTCTAATGTTTTGTTTTTTGTTTGCGCTGAAAAACAGAAACTGGAAACCGTCATCTTGTTTCATAGAGATTCGGTTAATTAACTGGCTGGTTTCAAAAAAATAACCGATTTTACCTTACTAATTGACAGTTCACCATAATGACGCCATTCCCCATTCTATCCCTATCGGAACGATGTCAATATTATTTTAATTATAATGATTTGATTTTTCTTGAAAACAATAAATATACATATATGTTTTTTTTCTTAAGCGACGGAACTGCTAGAGCAGGCGTCGTAGATGCATATCTCTCAGGCAAGTGTAAACAGAGATATAAGAAACTATCCCATCCGACTTTTGACCGAACGGCAGGTGGTGACAAACCATGCGGAAAAATGTGTCGGAGACGAATTTTAATCCTGTTGGATAAATGTGAAATATGCAACAAAAACTAATAAGTCACATGATAAGAATTCGTTCCGGTATCCGGTTAGTGTGAACGAGCTCCTAATCGATGTTGTTAAAAGCCGCTTTACAAATTAGACACAGTAACGAATGAACATGTTTAGAAATCACCGCCTACGATCGAGACCACAGCATAGAGCCTTAGCCAACTAAAATATTGCCTGTCTACAGTGATTGATACAGGTGGCCGGCGTCAGCAGCAATCAGCGGGACTTGGCAAGTAGCGATATAATAAATGTAACCAACAGCTGCACAGCAGGCTGCAGAGTTCAGAGCGTCAGCAACAGCAAATGTAGAGGATGCGCGCGGCGGCGGCGGCAGTGTGTATCCAGCATAATATACAGTACATTGTAAATATATGTAAGAGAGAGGTTTTTATAGTAGGTACTAGTTTAGATAATACAGTTGAGAGGTTCAGCCCGCTGTATATATTTGGATGGTGCGATGGTGGTGTTGTATTTTGTATTGAGAGCACACTCGCCTGTAACAAACATCCTCGTTTGATGTTTTGGGTCTTGACCTTTGTACATACCTCTCCAACTGGACTGCAAGCGACACTGCAGTGTCTCGTTGTGAATCAGGTACGCGTTCAGCGTCTTCAAACTCGGCGACTTGCGCAACGTATCCTCCTTGTTCTTCCACACGTACGTTATGGCCGTCTTTTCGTACGATACTAAAAAACACAAACACGTTACTCAATATCTGTATACGAAATGTTTGCTACTGAAATGAACGGGACATCGCGGCTATTTTTAACCCCCGACGCAAAAACAGGGGTGCTATAAATTTGACCGCTGTATGTGTGTGTGTGTGTGTGTCTGTGGCACCGTAGCTCTTAAACGAGTGAACCGATTTGGATGCGATTTTTTTATATGAAAGTAGGTTTTCTAGCGGTGGTTCTTAGACATGTTTCATCAAAATCGGTTCAGCCGTTTCAAGGTCATTAGCTACGGTAGGGATCTTAGACGCATAAAGGGTATTTTGTTTGTAATTAAGTTTAAAATAAAAATTAAATTAAAAATTTAAAAAAATCCCAATACAAAAAAATCTTACAAAAAGCTAAAAAATAACATTTCTGGGCTTAGTCCTTTAACTTTAATATTTAAATACTTAATTAGTAATATTTTGTGATTCAAACGTCATCGCGTCGGGGGACCACTAAATAACTAAAATAAAGGTTAGAATACAAATAAAAAGAAGTTTAATATAAGTACTCTATCTAGGTCCCCCAACGCGACGACGTATGAATCACAAAATATAACTAATTAAATATTTAAATATGAAAGTTAAAGGACTAAGTCCAGAAAATTTATTTTTTAACTTTATATAGGTTTTTTTGTGTCGAGGGTTTTTTAAATTTTTAATTCAACTGACTTTATTTTTGATGTGCAAACATCTTATATGGCGGTATGGGCCAAGTTTGATAAATTTTTAACGGAAGTGTGTAAGAAGAAATCAACTGGTCGTTTGGTGGTCATCAACGGACACCATTTGATGTTTTTAATTATTTTCATGACAAATATTTATTCATTTGGCAAATAATAAATTCAAAATAATTTCATGATGATTGAATAAATAAATAAATCTTTAACTATAATTACATAAATTGAGAGAAAAAAATGCAAATAAATTATTAACAAAAACAACTTATAAATATAATTCGTATTTTACAGAAACGTGTAAAATAAGTCCATAGCAAACTGCCGTTAATATGTTTACACATCAATGTCTTGAGTACTAGCAGGTGCTCCAGTTTTTTTAAGATCATCAAAAGCTAGAATTATCGGAGTCTAGTACCAATTCATATTTTTAGTATTAGTATTTTTTAATTATAAAATAAAAATACAATTGATACTTTAATTAGTTCTCAGGTTAGAATTTTGAAACTGGCGGTTTGTAATAGGAAAAGTCATGAAAATGCCACATAAAAAATTGCATCGCTACACACTCGGCGACTCTCAAGCCTAATTTTTTGCATTAAGTATTCAAATACTCGAGAGAAGTTTAAATTTGAAAATCAGTTGTAAATCCATAAATAAATAACTACGATTGCCACGTTCTTTTCACTTATAATTTCTTGCGTCTTTGCTTCAAAGCACGATAGAATTGAAATTGTTTTAATATTATAAATTTTAAATAAAACGTTGGTAAATTCGTGTCCATAATTTTAATGAAGTTGGAATCATAGGGAATTGGACAGTTTATGAAAAGAATTAACTTTGATTAAGTTGAACGTTTCGTTGCTAATTGCAACTTCCTCAGCAACTATATTATATTTAAAAACAAACAACAAAATACAAAATAGTAAATATTACAATGACAGTTTTATATAGGTTATAAAGAATGTTTAAAAAAAATTATGTCATACCTTATTCTTATAATTCTATTGTTAATTTTGATACGGGCATTTAACGAAACAAAAATTGTTGATAAAGAAGATAATTGGCTCAGAAGGAATATTAGTGAAATGTTTTTTATTAAAACAAATGATAATAAATTTACGATCAGATACACAACATCTAAGTGGTATGTACAATGAACTATTCAAATTTACCAAACAAACTTAATTTTCGAATTTCGAATTTCACCTAAATTCTGGAAACAAAAAAATTCAAATCAATAAAATTAGTTTCATATTTTAACTGAGAGTGGCAACACTTTACACCTATTTAAAATAAACGTAGTAGGTATAACATCTGTTTTTTACAAACAAAAAACTTTTGTATTAAAAAAACTGTTTATATTTAAAAAAATATTTATAAAATTGAAAGAGAAAAAAAATTATCACAAGATGATAATAATATCAACAAAATTAACAATAGAATTATAAGAATAAGAAGGTATGACATAATTTTTTTTTTTAAAACATTCTTTACAACCTATATAAAACTGTCATTGTAATATTTACTATTTTGTATTTTGTTGTTTGTTTTTAAATATAGTTGCTGAGGAAGTTGCAATTAGCAACGAAACGTTCAACTTAATCAAAGTTAATTCTTTTCATAAACTGTCCAATTCCCTACGATTCCAACTTCATTTAAATAAAACTTTTAATTGAGGAGCAATTGCTTTTTTAGTGTATTTGCCATATGGCAACATACACTATTGGCGTCGGTCGGATGGCGGGACCTAGGGGTCGGACCAAAATTTCTCGACGTTTTTTTCTAGTTTTATTGAAATAATAAAATATCAACTGCAACTCCAAGATTGCCTTATGGTAAAAAATTAATCGATTAAATTGGTTTTAAACTCACATTCAAAGTTAATGCAGAGAATAATACTATGATTAAATGATATGACAGCTTCATAATTATTATAAAGCTGTCATATTAATTAATTATAATTTGTTGATAACATCAATATAATCCTCTCTATGGTTGTTAAATATCTCATTTATTATGCAGATAGTATAAATAATTCTACACAAATGAGTTGTTCAAATAATAATGTTATTATCTTTAGTTGCGACCAACAAAACTAAGCAAATCGTATATGGGGGCCTTTTAAATTGCTGTTATTTTTAGAATCTGTTGTTTTCAGAAACAACTATAATATAACAAATAATTCAGAGGATTGATTTTTGGAGCGGGTAAATTTGTTCAATATTTTTTATTTAACGGACATTTCGCAATAAATTTTGATGTTTGTCATTTAAATGACAAACATCAAAATTTACACATATAGACATGATAAGCAATAATATATGGCAAGACAAGAAGAATTTTAATAGTGTTAATATTATATATAACGCATGAAGATGCAATATATTATTGCGAAACGTCCGTTAAATAAAAAAAATTGAACTAATTTACCCGCTCCAAAAATTAATTCTCTGAATTATTTGTTATATTAAGAACAAGGAGCTGAACTTTTCATAAAAATGTAAGAAACAACTATCTTTTTAGAAAAAATATTTACAATATTGAAGTTCGTGAGTACAATAAAAATAAGCTATATTAAGTTTCAAAAGTATTTTAGGAATAAAATTAATCGAACGAACTCACTGATGACGAAAAATAAAATCACTGTTTTATACATGTCATCGATCGATGGGTTCGTTGTACTAATTTTATTCTTACTACACTCTCGAAGTTTTTTATTCCACTCACGAACTTCAAGTTTACGTTGTATTTTTTGTGAGGATATAATTCATTTTTTTATTGGCATAATACATATTTTTTTTTAATAATAATTGCCAGTCTTTGTAAAATATAAAAAAATGCCAATTATTTAGTACTATAATAAAGATAATATGTAGAAATAAGCACAGCAACGCCATTTCTCCATGGCGAAATGAAAAGCAAAAATTTCCATTTATGAAAATAAGGTTTAGTACTACAGCAATGCTATTTCTCGGTGTAAAAATCAAAAGCCAAAAAGTATTTGTATTCCTGTAAGTAATGCTTTTTAGTAGATCGTCTCTTCTCACGAAATCCGCGATCTACTGATTGTTATATTGTTAATACGTCCCATCGCTAACATGTATTATGATAGTGAATATTTTTAGATTAATTTATGTTATACATACAAATATAGCGTATTTTGTATAACAATAGATAGGTTGTTGCTCAAGGCAAGGAGCGCTCTAGTTTGCTACTCCATTGTTACATAGGTATACTCTGTTTAACTGGTTATTGTGTTCTGGCGCATTACATAACTTTTTGTTTTTACCCGCAAGCTGTTAAAGAGTAACAAACGATGTACATATGTGCTGGGACTTATAGTTTTCTTTTACGGAATTATTTCGAAGTATTTTGAGTCCTTAAAACAATCAAGCATTGATAATTAGAAATCTTCTACATAATCTGGGTACGTAGTGGTTATTATTTCAGATTTTAATATGACGTGTAAAACATCTTCACTGTTCGCCTTCCGAAAAGAAATCTAGTAGATTTATTAAATTAAATATCACAAAAGAGGCGTGTTACAGTTGTAAATACGCGCCACGGTTCTAAAAAGTTCTGAAGTTAGATGCAAATGGAGGCTTGGGCAGGTACAGTCGGTTGAAAAACTACAAACTCGCGCTATATTATTATTTTTAATTTTTCTTTCATCTACAGGTCTAATTCCTTGCATAAAGTCATCCAAAAAATTATTTTTCGTGCTTGTCTATGCAAAACTGTATTAGACATCTTGATTAATTAACAATCAAAGAAACAACTTAACGATAGCGTACTGGACTGTACTTTATAGCAGGAAAGCGTCAAGTGACAAGAAAACGAGCGATAACCAATCACCGACGAGCGCACGTCTGCAAAAGGTGTCCCCCTTCCAACCCTACAACTTTCACTCGGACCATTTTTTGATTTTTCATAGTCTAGAGCAGATATTCTCATCCGAGGATTAAAATGGCTCATCATTGCGGGCTATAACTTTCGAAGGAGTTAATTGATTTTAACGAAATTTAGCACACATGCTGGATTCCATCACCACACGAAGCCTGTTTAAAATGGGCCTAATCGGGCCATTTTGAGGGTGGTTTTTAGGGGTTGAAAAAAGTTTTTGGGCCCCAAAATACCGAAAAAATTCTCAGAATCGTTTCAAAATTGAATTCTAACCCTCTGGTAATAATTAAAAAGTGTCCCAAAAATTTTAATAAAATCGGCCCAACAGAACCGGACAAACTTTTTGAAAACACTAATTTGCAGATGGTGACTTTTTTTATTGAAGGGTGTATTTAATTCGGTGTAAACGTTAGATTGATAATAATATCGCAATTAAGAAAAAATATATTTTTATGGGGTGTAGTAAGGGGTTAAAATTTTTATTTTGCATAACAACACATTTATGTTAGCATAATAAAACCACACTGCCTGTATTAGTAAATACACTATACTGTCGGCAGGGTTTTGGCACTGCGACCCGGTTTTTTTTTTTATTTTGTCAATGTCTTTAACAAAAATGTGAATATCAATTATCGCGATCACGCCAAAGAAGTATAACTTCTGCCGCGCGTACATAAGTACAAGCACCATATTTTTTTTTCATTTATAATAACGTATCTTGCATTATTTGTGCGTTTAACATTTTCAGAAAATATTTCATTACTTCAGTCATTGGGTCCTGTAATTTTAATAAATTTACTCAACTTATACAAAAATGTTTTAGAAATGAAATTACTTGCTATACTGTTCAAAGTTTTTTATTGAAATATATTACAACGTTTCAACCACCTTACGTGGTCCTTTTCAAGTTTAAAATGCGTCCATAAAATTAAAATTATAATTTTAATTTTATGGACGAATTTTAAACTTGAAAAGGACCACGTAAGGTGGTTGAAACGTTGAAATATATTTCAATAGAAGACTTTGAACAGTATAGCAAGTAATTTCATTTCGTAAATATATATCATTATTGTTAGTAGAGTCAATATGTGTTACACAAAAATGCTTTTCAATAGGCCTATGAAATTTTTACACACATAGAGAAACTAAAAAAGCGGGATTTAAATTTAATTTGCATGTAAATAACTTTTGGACTTATTAGTTTTGTACATAAATGGAGAGAATATAGTTTACTTGCTACATTTTTATAAAATAACCGACACGGAATTTGTAAAAAAATGTTTTTTGTTGTATATTAAAGATGAGCGCTTTCTAAATATTGGTCACATGCTAAATAGATTAAAAAAAATCTTTTTCACTTTAATGGTCGTGGAGGACGCAATATATAATAATAATAATATATATTTAGTATTGATTACACCGTATGGTCAAATACAAGTCATGTCAAAACTATTAAATAGGAACCGCATTATTTAAAAAATCACTGTAATTATAGTAGCACGTGCCTTTCAAAAACTCTGATGGTTTTTTTGAATTTTGCTAATGGCAAATCTTTTGTATCTGCAGATAACTTGTTGTAAAATTGTAGCCCAATATAATTTGGACCATACCTTGTATGTGTAAATCTTTTTAGAGGCAAACAAAGGTTAGACTTATGTCTGGTGTCATGTTTATGTACACTTGATTGTCTATTGACAGTACTAATATTTTTTTTTACGTATACCAAACATGAGTATATGTACTGATCATAGAAGGTTGGTATTTTTAAATGCTTAAATAAAGGTTTGCAACTTTGATTAAACTCAGCATTTGACAATATTCTAATTGCCTTTTTTTGGACCAGAAAAACTTTACGAGCATTAGTCGAATTACCCCACAGTTCTATACAATATGTCATCTTTGAGTTAAATAAGAAAAAATATGCGATCTTTAAGACTGACAGATTTACTTCGTTTCTTAGATTCCTTATTAATAATAATAATAATAATAATGCGTTTAACGTCCGTTTCTCGACTTTATGTCATAACAGACGCCATTCGCACCATTACTATTTTTCATTTTACCACTTCCCGTTTTTTTCTACATTTCTTAAACTTCAACTTATATAATGGGCGAATGAAGGAATTACAGGAAATTAGGATAAGGTAGGTAATTTTTGAACTAGGAGTTTGATAGGTAATCGGCCATGGCCTCAAATAAGGAACCACCTCGATATTTATCTGGAATTAATTGAGGGAAACCATGGAAAACCTCAATCAAGATGGCCGGTACAGGAATTACCGTTTCTCGGCGAAAGGCAGTAGGAAAAAGTCCCAGCCACATCTGCCCCCGCCGGGAATCGAACCCGGACCTCCCGAATGCGAGTCTAGTGCTGTACCACTACTCTACCCAGCTCGGTAGATTCCTTATTAGATACAAGTTTTTATGTAAATTTGAAACTAAATTGTCTATGTGGTTTTTCCAAGATAAGCTTGGATCAATTAATATGCCTAATAAATTTAAGCTGTCCGCATTGTTTTTATTTTCAATGAATAATGTCAAATGCTGAGTTTTATTAGTGTATTTGCCATATGGCAACATACACTATTGGCGTCGGTCGGATGGCGGGACCTAGGGGTCGGACCAAAATTTCTCGACGTTTCATAACCTCCTAAACACTTTGGCACCATTTTTAAAAATGTTTATATATATATGTATATATATATATATATATATATATATATATATATATGTATATATATATATATTTATATATATATAGGTATATATATATATGTGTGCGGGCTATAACTTTCGAAGGACTTGACGAAATTTGGCACACATGTTGGAATCCACTACCGCACGAAGCCTATTTAAAATGGGCCCAATCGGATCACATTAAGGGTGAATTTTAGGGGTTGAAAAAAGTTTTTGGGCCCCAAAATACCGAAAAAAATCTCAGAATCGTTTCAAAATCGAAACTTAACCCTTTAATAGCAATTAAAAAGTGCCCCTAAAATTTTAATAAAATCGGCCTAACAGGACCGGACTTACAAATTTTTTGAAAACACTAATTTGCAGATAGTGACATTTATTTTATTGAAGGGTGTATTTAATTCGGTGTAGACGTTAGATTGATAATAATATTACAATTAAGAAAAAAAATGTTATTTTAAGGGGTGTATTAAGGGGTTACATTTTTTATTATGCCCAAAAACAAACTTAATTTCACATAATAACAGTATAAAACCACACGGCCCTATACAAGCAAATACACTATATTGTCGGCAGGGTTTTGGCACTGCGACCCGGGTTTTTTAAATTTTGGGTCAATTTGTTTGCAGCGAACCACTGCAAAGTCTCAAATTGTGCCCCCTTTGACCTTAAAATTAGTTGAGACAAATTTTCTTCTTGTGTAATAATAGTTGTATCATCAGCATATAAAAGTGCTTTTGCTGATTTTATGTTGACAATGATATCATTTATAAAAATAATGAAAAGTATAGGTCAAATTACCGATCCTTGCGGTACACCGTGTCTTATTAGTTTTTTTTGTGGACTTGCATTGTCCAATTTCAACATATTGATATCGATTTGAAAGATACGAATTAAATAGTTGCAAAACTTGTCCACGAAAACCATAATAAAATTTAAAAAACACTCCTGGAATACCCGCGGATGACAATACTCTGTCTATTTACCAAATTTTAGGTTTCAAGACACATAGACGGGCGACAGATAACGACGTAATTACTACCAGGATTCCGATTTTCCCCCTTTTGATACGCAATTAAAAACATAGTCGAATAAAGAAACTGTTTAAAATAAATAATATAATTGGTTATTATTTGTAAAAAAACAACTTTACAAGTTAAAAATGCTTTCATTTTAAAACACCAATATATTTTTGTTTTTTCTACGTAGTGGCAGTAAATTTTTATTCGAAATAAAAAACAAAGATATATGAAACATGCATATGATATATTACATCGGTACTATGTAAATATAAATAAACCCGTCCGTCCGCCATATATACCCGTGTGGTGGAGGAACGCGGTCAATGTGTCTAGGTTATAAAAGGTGAAGCAAAAATCCTATACGTCAAATAAAACATATAAAAATGACAAACAGAAATTAATTTATGTGAAGTCAGTCTCTAAATATATGGAACGTTTGAATTTTAATTGTAATATGTGTCATCGAAGCATTTTCTGAACAGGATAATAAAATAATGAATTATTTCTGTACACAAATAATTTCACAAACACACAAATAATTTCACAAACACACAAATAATTTCTTGAGCACAAGAAAAAAAGGAAACAAGATTTAATCTATTAAAAATCGATTAGAGTACTTTTTGGATCTTTATTGAATAAAAACAATTAGTTATCGGTTCTCTTAGAGCTGTGTAAATATTTAGATTTGAATAAGATGACATATTCATTATAAAACTTCAACAATTTTTGACAGCAGATATGGCACTGTCAGCAGAGCCTTGAGTTACTTCAGACAAAAAAATACTTTCATGAAAAAATATTATCTATTGATTGATCGGAATTATTGTTCTTTCAAGAACAGCTAGGAAAAGAAATAACGTAAACAAATCATGAGCTATTTAAGTTTGTAGAACGCTTGATAAATACTTAACATAACCTTCAAAACCTGCTCGATCCAATTTATTGACAAAATTCTATATTACATAGGCGACGTTTCGATGTTACAGACTCCTAATATAGCTTGAGTAATCGAGGTACACATGAAGTGTTAGTCTGAGTTGAGTAAGCCAAATGACAGAAAGAGATAGCGATAACTGAGGTAGTCATTCCATTTTTGTTGAACAACAACAAGACGTGTTTATCGCCTTCCGTTTCCTATGCGCAGTGGCTACTTTAGCACTCCATATCTTAACCTCATTGAGCCTGAAGATGATGAAATATAGTTGGATCGAGGAAGGATCAAAGTTTATATATCAACCGATCTTCAAACTAATATGACTCATTATGCTATTTCTTCTTTTTAGTGTATTTGCCATAAGGCAACATACACTATTGGCGTCGGTCGGATGGCGGGACCTAGGGGTCGGACCAAAATTTCTCGACGTTTCATAACCTCCTAAACACGTTGGCACCATTTTTAAAAATGTTTATATATATATATATATATATATATATATATATATATATATATATATATATATATGTGTGTGTGTGTGTGTGTGTGTACGCGCGATAACTTTCGAAAGAGTTAATTGATTTCAACGAAATTTGGGCCACGTGTTGAAACCCATCACCGCAAGAAGCCTATTTAAAATGGGCCTAATCGGGCTATTTTAAGGGTAGTTTTTAGGGGTTGAAAACTGTTTTTGGGCCCCAAAATACCGAAAAAATTCTCCGAATCGTTTCAAAATTGAAATTTAACCCTCTGGTAGTGATTAAAAAGTGTCCCCACAATTTTAATAAAATCGGCCCGACAGGACCGGATTTACAAATTTTATGAAAACACTAGTTTGCAGATAGTGACTTATTTATTGAAGGGTGTATTAATTCGGTGTAGACGTTAGATTGATAATAATATTACAATTAAGAAAAAAATGTTATTTTAGGGGGTGTATTAAGGGGTTAAATTTTTTATTTTGCCCAAAAACAAACTTAATTTCATATAATAAAAGTATAAAACCACACGGCCCTACACAAGCAAATACACTATATTGTCGGCAGGGTTTTGGCACTGCGACCCGGGTTTTTTCAAGTATGAACAAATAGGTTAAAAAATATTGATAAAAATTGGCTTCTAGGTTAGAAATATACACCATCTGATAAATAATATTGTTAGAACTATTCTTGTGATCGACAAATAACTGTGTCTAAGTTTATATACAATAATATTAGACAAAAATGAAAGAAATGTCTTTTTTTAATGCAAAAAACGTAATTGGAAAAAACATAGCTGTAAACTATTTAATTTCAAAAACAGTTAATAGAAACAAATTGTTGATATTATAAATTTTCCGGTGTGTACCAAAAGGCTAATTTAGAGGCAAATGGAAAATATTTTTAGTAGAATAAAAACATAAAGCTGCCTGTGATATGTATATACCTATACTGTTATTAGTGAACATGTTATAAAAATAGTTGCTCAAAAAAAACTGGTATGAAAATTAATACGACACATTTTTATTAATTTCACTGTGATTGGAATCAGAGCTAGGATATATCTTGTATCTGATATTTCAAATCCTTTTAAAGCATATTTAAAATACTTGCAAAAGAAACGTAGTTATTTAAATATATTATCTTTAAGACTCTTAACAACATTTGAGTATCTATCGATCTAAAATAAAGATCGAAGTATGTTTTATTTATCATTCTTGTATATTTTTTTTATAAGAAAAAAGAGTATTTAGATACAATATACAATATGCATCAGTCAGTACTGCAAAAAATAAAAAATACAAGATGCTTCTTTGTATGATAATTTCATACAAAGTATTTGGTATCTTTTATCTTTTGGCGTAGGTACATATTATATACAAAGTGATATTTTTCAGTCATCGGTCCCACATTTCAATAGGTAATACCACCGCTCACCTTTCTCATAATAAACACTACCTTCCCAGAAAATTCCATCCTTTTACGAATCGGTTAGTCTTTTTACGTCTGCCGCTCGGACTACAATAGTTTGATATCCTTTGCAGTAGTAATGAGCAAAATAAGACCAAAACCAAAACTGAGTCAGTTTTGGTCTTGGTCTTGTTCTTGCTTGTTCGATCTTCGTCAAATACTTCTAGTCTTGGTCTTGCTTATATAGTCTTGGTCTTGGTCTTGCTTACATAATCTCGGTCTTGGTTTTGGTCTTGCGTGTTAAGTCTTGAGTCTTGCTCATCTGATCTGGTACTTACGTTTTTTTAATATTTTTTTTAAACACTATTATTATAAAGACTATTAAAGGTATAAATTATAAATAACTCAAAAATAATAATTAACTAAAAGGTAAATCAATTTATTTTATTGCAATCATGAAAATATTAAAAATCTATTGTCTATATTATATAGGTATACAAATTTTGTAAATTTCAAAAATGAGTCTCTTTTAAAAAATGAATAAAAAATCCGTTCCCCCACCTTAAATAATCTATTTTTACACTCTATAATCGTCCTAGATAACTAGGAATTTTTTTAGAGACGATGTAAATAATTTCCAATTTTTCTTATTCTAACACTTACACGAACCGAAATACAAATTAATTTACGCCCAAAAGTCACTAAGAAGACATAAAACGGGCAAATATTCTGGAATTTATATTATTTAGAAATAGTCTTGCATACTCGGTCCTGGTCTTGCATAATTGGTCTTGGTTTTGCATACGCGGTCTTGGTCTTGCTCTTATTTGTTGGATCTTGGTCTTGCAGACTCGGTCTTGGTCTTGCATACTCGGTCTTACTTTTGGTCTTGGTCTTGCTGGTGTGAATAGAGTCTTGTCTTTAGTCTTGCTTTTTTGCAAGCCCAAGACAAAGACTGCACGACCAAGACCAATTTTGCTCATCACTACTTTGCAGCTTAAAACGTGTATTTAGTACTCGTTTCCATAGGAACATAACTTAGATTGTTTACATGGGTACAAAACAGTATTTTTCAGCAATTCATTTCCTTGGGGCTTGCATATTTCTAAATCTATTTTTTAAAACTTAGTAAGAAATAAGAATGAAACGATTAAGGTGTCATTTTGTTCAGAATTAATTTTATAACAAAAATCAACCGCCAACACATTTCTAGAATTTATTTTCCGTAAAACAAATATGGCGTTTTTATTTATTTGTTGTAGATTATAGACGCTCGATAACAAAGATCTTAACGTCTAATTACGAGTATATCAAATTAAATTAAACGACATCACAAGACATCCAAGAGCGCAGATGAGATAATCGAACCCACGACAGTTTGATTAGAGCAGCAGGCTAACCGTTACATCAAGCTGTCCTCAAAAATACGAAGAACGTTCTGTATATTTTTTTTGTTATGTGTGGATAAAGTTCGCGTACATCTACATCTGTATAATAATGAACACAGGCAGCGTTCAGTGACGTTACGGAAACACAATATGATGCATGCGTAGGCCATAAAAAAGCTTTTATTATAAAGATTATAGACACGCTTTGCGTGTTTTGTTGGCCTTGAGAATCTTCAGGGAAGCATTCTCTCTTTGCATAACATGGAGACTGCGTATGAATTACCAACAATTATTATTACTATATACCAAAATCTCTGTCCTAAAAATACGCGATATCTAGATATGAATACATAATAAAATGAGCTATGCATATATATACGTATATAAAACATAGAACCCTTTCCGCGCATTTTATATTTAAATAATAAATAATAACGCTAAGGACGGCTTTGTTTATTTTTAGACTGTCATTAACAGCAAAAAAATAACATTGTGTTTCTAAGGTAAAGTTCGAAAGCAAACGAAACTGCCGCATCGTACCGCATGGAGAATTAAAGTTAAGGAAACGAATTTCCGCGGCATACAAAGTGTGCGGCAGAAAAATCGGTGTTTTCGACGTTTGAAACATGGAGACTGCGTATGAATTACCAACAATTATTACTATATACCAAAATCTCTGTCCTAAAAATGCACGATATCTCGATATGGACACATAATAAAACTAGGTGTACATATATAGGTACATATAAAACATTTATATGCATTTATATTTTATACTGATTGTGTTATTCTCTCTGACTAAATAATAAGTAACAATACTAATAGTGGAGTGCCGTAAGGTTTATACCTTGGAATCCAGGGCCAGTCAATGAATCTTCATAAAAACTGTTGGACTGCATTGTTAAAAACTCAAATAAAAAATTTAAAAAAAAATTTGCCGCTCTCGATTGCAAGGTGGATGCCACCCCTTCTCAGGGGTGAAAAATGTTTCGTTGAAAATAAGCACGGAAATGGATAGGTTGACTAATTCTAAGCAACTTTTGTTCTATAAAGTTTTTTCTGAAAGTACATACTTTTTGACTTATTCGCGAGTGTGTCAATTTTACAACCAATAAACCCGCGTTTTCAGATGGTTTTTCCCGAATAACTGAAAAAGTAAGTATTTTATCGAAAAAATCATTCTTAGTAAAAATGCGGCTTATAAAAAAAACAAAAATAATGGTGAGTTTATAGTGTCTGTAGACCCAATACAAACGGAGTACTACCTTGTTGAAGGTTGGTTCTTATTCGTCAAAATCCAAAATTTAAAGTTTCAACGTGAAGTTACCAAAATACAGTGCATTTTTCGGGGGAAACTCATGGAACATTTTTTGAAGTGCTTGAAAGAATTTTTATTTTTATTGTTTATAAAAGTCCCTTGCATCAAAACTAACTGAGTTCTGACGAAAATAATGTTGGTCCCTATTTTTTTCGGCGTCAAAAAATGTGAAAGTCACCACTTCACAATTCACTTTATTTATGTACTTGTAACATGCTCTACAAGTTTGACCGGTTTAAAGTGCGTAGTTTTGAAAAACCTATTTTGATGCGATTTTCTTATTTGTGTGGGAAAGAGTACTCATTGATTTGCAGTAAAAATTAAAAAAAAAATTATCTATCAACTCCATAGACCATAAATAAAATCACCAGATCTTGATGAAACTGAAAAAAATAGTAGTTTTGACGGTGTTTTCTACAGCGATATTTTTAATTTCCGTCATATTGATTTCTTGTGTACGACGATATAAATATTGTTTAATGTGTAAACCGATTTTAATGATAATAAAATTTGAAAAAAACTTTACAGCGTTAATAAATTGTAAAAATAAATACGCTATACAAACAAATAAAAATCAAACAATAAACACTAGGTGTTTATTTAAAAATTAAATAAATGAAGAGCTATAAATATTCATTGTCAGACATTTGTTTTCTTCGAAACTGAATCAATAATGTTACTTATTTAAACCTCTATGCCGGTCGATTATTAGAAGTTTTATGTATCAAGGACGTAAAGGAGTGTATTATCGACAAGCATCAGCCCAGTTGCTTGAAGTCATTTACTTTTTAGTAATTACAGCAACCCTGGTTTTCGTATTCGTTTTTGTAAAGGTCTTCCACTTTTTGGGAACCCTTGGGTGCTACCCAGCCCTAGCTCCGACACTTGTGGTCTTAATGAAACAAATAATAAAAAAATATATATACTTACTACTTTCCATCGCGAACGAACACTGTGGATCGTCAAACGGAAAAACGTTGAGTCGACCTTGACACGATAATATTAAATGCCTCCTGTAACAAATATTACATAATATTAACAAAGAAATTCTGCATTACGCTTAAATCTATCTGGTACTTGAAATATCGAGTATAAGTAGGTATTCGAGTCGAGTCGAAAAAATTCGAGTTGAGAAATAAATAGAGAAACAATGTTCAAATTGATCGGTATAAATCGAAATAACTGGAACTGTTTCGAATCAAACCAATCAGAGTACGGTGAATTATTTTACATCATGAAAACCATTTGAGCGCGAGAGGAATGCGCAATGTTCTTAATGTGCTAGGTTCATCAGTTAAGTAGTTTTCTTCATACTATGCCGAAAGTACGTACTTTCTGATTCGATTTTAGATCAGGAAGAATAACATTTCTGCATTGTTGTTGTCACAAGCTGGAATTACACGCATATCGTCTGTATAGGCTCACTTGAAAGTAAGTAGTTTTTTTATATATTGGTGAAAGTGCGTAGGTACTTTCGTCATGGTTAGTGATGAGCAAAACAAAACTGCTATGTACTTATTACATTATCTATGATGGTTATATAATTGTAAATCATTATTGTACTAATTGATATTGTAATACTTCAGTTTATAATAAAGATCCAAAGTGAATACATTACAGTGGCGCAGTCGGTTTTTCAAATTAATCTCCGTCTCCAAAAGTCTTTAATTCATATTAATTAAAGCAAATTATTTTCAAAATAAAATAACATTATAAAAATTAATTTAATTCAAGAAATAAAAAAAATATTTTTCTGTTAAAATTCTACAAAAATTAAAATAAAACTTTAAGATATTGACATTACGTAAATAACGAATAAATTGTGTCATACTGCATAATACAAAAGATTAACAAAATTTTTAATCAAAATGCCTGATCTAATTGGAACATTGACCAAATTTGACCACACCTTAAATGATATACATATCTTTAAGGCGCAGTTCGAACAATTTTTCATTTTAAATGAAATAACGGAAGACACGATGAAGAAAGCGGCTTTATTGCATTGCTTGTCGGAAAATACTTTTCTACTGCTAAAAAATTTATGCGTACCAGAGGATCCAACAAGTAAGACTTATATACAACTAATTAGATTATTAGAAAAGCATTTGAGTCCAGTGAAGGCGTATTATGCGGCTCGACATGAGTTATATAATGCAAACAAAGAAGAGCATGAATCTATCAGCGAGTGGGCAGCCAGAGTGCGGAATTTAGCATCAAACTGTGGATTTCGGACGGAACTATCTACCATAATGACGGATATTTTCGTAGCAAGAATGAACGCGGGGCCAATCAAGGACCGCCTTTTCGAAGAAGATGCAAGTGCCGCATCGTGGGACTCGGTAGTCGAAATCGCACTGAAAAAAGAAGCTGCATGTCGCGACCGGATGAATATTCAACACACGGCAGAAATCAATCTGTTACGTAAAAACAAAATGGAAACGAATAAAAATGTACAGGGAAGTATGGAGAAATGTAAGGTTTGCGGACGAAAAAATCATAATTCTGATAACTGTTTTTTTAAAAATAGAAATTGTAATATTTGTTCCAAAAAGAGTCACTTAGCGCCTATGTGCCCTAAGAAACAAAAAAATAATTCAAGATATCTTACTGAATGTGAGGAACCTGATTCAGAATCGTTTTTTAATTTAACCTCAGAATCTAAAGATAATAAACCATTTTGTTTAACCTTGATTTGTGGCAATACGCCTGTAAATTTTGAAATTGATACAGGGTCAGCACACTCAGTAATAAATGAAAAATTATATTTAAAAAAATTCTCTAATATTCCTATAATGCAAAATGATTTAATTTTAAAAGATTACGTGGGTAACAAAATTTGTCCTAAAGGTAAAATTCATATAAACGTTGGCTTTAATGATATAACTGTTGAAAAAGTGCCAATTTATGTAATCGAAAAGGGCGGACCTCCATTAATAGGCCGCGATATTTTACAAAAATTAAATATACATTTTCAAAATATCCAACATAATACTTCAGTTTCACTTGACATTAATAATTTATTCCAAAAGTACGCAACTGTGTTTCAAGATAAATTAGGTACATATAATAAGTGTCAAGTGGAACTGAAAGTAAAAGAAAACTGTACTCCTAAATTTTTTAAACCCAGGGCCTTGCCTTTTGCTCTAAAAGGTTTGGTTGAAAACGAATTAAATAGATTAGTTGAAAACAATATTTTGATCCCAGTTGATACTGCAGAGTGGGGTACACCAATTGTCCCCGTATTGAAATCGAACGGTACGGTACGACTCTGTGGTGATTATAAAATTACAATAAATCCGGTTCTTGTTAAAATTCAACATCCGTTACCACGTATTGAGTATTTATTTGAGCAGTTACAAGGGGGAGTACAATTTTCTAAATTAGACTTGAGAGATGCTTATCAGCAAGTTATGTTAACCCCTGATTCACAAAAATTATGCACTATTTCTACTCATAAAGGGTTGTTTAAAGTGACAAGGCTACCCTTCGGAATTTCTCTCGCACCGTCGGTATTTCAGAAAATTATGGAAAGTTTAGTTTCTGGGATGCCTGGGGTAACGTGTTTTTTGGATGATATTCTGATCACAGGTAAAGATTTCCAAGAACATCTGCAACGGTTAAATACAGTGTTGTCTAAACTGATGGACTGCGGTCTGACTGTAAAGAGAGAAAAGTGCAGTTTTTTTCAAAATTCCATTAAATACTTGGGTCATGTAATTGATAAACATGGTCTACATACATCCAAAGAACACGTAAAAGCATTACAAGAAGCTCCAGTCCCAACTACAATAACTGAACTAAAATCATTTTTGGGCATGTTACAATTTTATTGCAGATTCTTACCAAATATTGCTACGGTACTTTATCCGTTATATAATTTATTGAAAAAAAAAATGTTCACTGGAATTGGGACAGCTCTTGTAACCGTGCTTTTGAAGAAGCAAAATCTCTGATTTTATCAGCGCACGTTTTGGCTCATTATGACCCGAATAAAAAAATTAAATTGATGGTTGATGCTTCGACCCATGGCATAGCTCCGGTTATTTCGCATATTTTTCCTAACAATATCGAACGTCCAATAGCATTCGCGAGTCGCGTCCTTTCAGAAACGGAACAACGATATAGTCAAATAGATAAGGAGGCCTTGTCGATAATTTTCGGCGTTACAAAGTTCTATCAATACTTATTTTTGAGAAAATTTATATTATGTACTGATCACAAGCCGCTTGTCTCAATTTTAGATCCAAGTAAGGGTATCCCGGGAATGGCAGCAAACAGACTGCAAAGATGGGCTCAGATTTTAGCACAGTTCGATTATGATATTGAGTACGTGAAATCCGATAAAAATTGGGCAGATTTTTTTATCCAGACTCCCTTTAAGCGATAAAAATACACTCGAACACTCTTTCTGTAATTATTTATTATATATTGAAAATGAATTTAACCTAGACTGGAAAACAATTCGTACAGAAATTCGAAAAGATAAAATGTTGAGTCAAGTTTTAAAATTTGTCCAATTGGGTTGGCCCGACATTAAAATTGATGACAAACTTAAGCCATACTATATACGAAGGAACGAGTTAACTGTCGAACAGGATTGTTTAATGTGGGGGTTTAGAATACTGGTTCCTGAGAAAATAAGAAAGCCCGTTCTTGACGAGTTACATGTTTCCCATATGGGAATAGTCAAAATGAAACTCCTGGCTAGGTCCTTCGTATGGTGGCCTCTCATGGATAAGGAGATAGAGCAGATTGCTAAAACTTGTGGTTCATGTGCTAAATTTCAAAATTCACCGGAACAATCTATTCTTAAACATTTTCAATGGCAAAATGATGCTTGGTATAGACTTCATGTAGATTATTTCGGTCCCATAAACAATTATCATTTCTTTGTTTTGATCGATGCCAATTCAAAATGGATCGAATGTTTCCCCATGAAAAAAATGACAACGTCCTCTACGATATCAAAATTAAGAGAATGTTTCGCTAGATTTGGTCTACCGTTTGAAATTGTTTCCGATAACGGTCCCCAATTCACAGCTCACGAATTTAAAAATTATTTAAAATGTAATGGGATACGTCATATAACCGGAGCACCTTTCCATCCTTCAAGTAATGGGGCTGCAGAAAAATCTGTTTGCATCATGAAACAAGCTATAAAAAAAGCGTTAAATGATGGCGAAACTGACTTAAATCTGATTATTAATCGTTTTTTGTTTTATTATAGAAACACAAATCATTCAACTACTGGGGTCACTCCTGCAAAATTGTTAATGAATCGTAAATTACGTTGCAAATTTGATCTCTCAATTCCATCTACGGAAGAAGTGGTGAAAGGAAATCAACTTAAACAAATTCAAAATAACTCTGGTAATCGTTTAAAAAAATTTAAAGTTGGTGACACAATTTTTGTTAAAGATTATAGAGTTAATAATGTTGTTACGTGGTCCCCAGCCACAGTCGTTGAAGTTTTGGGCGATCAAAATTACGCGGTTAAAACTAATGACGACCAACTATGGAAACGTCACGTGGATCAAATATGCAACAGAGCTACTCCTACAGTGGTAGCACCTTACCATTCAGAAACAGACGAAGCTGAAATCTCTCAGGAGCCGGTGGTTAATAATTTTGAGAACCAAAACAATGCTTTTTCTCCAATTCAATTAAGAAGAAGGAGTGCTTTGAAGCCACCTGACAGATTTCAGATTCCATAAGGGGGAAAATTGCTATGTACTTATTGCATTATCTATGATGGTTATATAATTGTAAATCATTATTGTACTAATTGATATTGTAATACTTCAGTTTATAATAAAGATTCAAAGTGAATACATTACAAAAACCAAGACCAAGACTGGGTCAGTCTTGGTCTTGGTCTTGCATACTCGGCCTTGGTCTTGCTCAAATACTTCTAGTCTTGGTCTTGGCCTTGCTTATATAGTTTTAGTCTTGGTCTTGCATAAATAGTTCGGTCTTGGTCTTGCTTATATAGTCTTGGTCTTGGCCTTGCTTATATAATCTCGGTCTTGTTCTTGGTCTTGCGTGTTAAGTCATGGTCTTGCTCATCTGACCTGGTACATTATCATTATAAAGACCCTTAAAGGTATAAATTATAATTAACTCACAATTAATAATTAACTAATAGATCAATTTATTTTATTGCAATCATTAAAATATAAAAAATCTATTGTCTATAATATATAGGTATATAAATTTTGTTCATTTCAAAAATGCGTTTTTTTTAATACGGCTAAAAAATCCTTCACCGCACCTTAAAAAGCCTATTTTTACACTCTATATAATCATCCTAGATGACTAGAAAATTTTGTAGAGACGATGTAAATAATTGCCAATTTTTCTTGTTCAAACAGAGAAGAAACTACTTTTACACTAACCGAAATACAATTTAATTTACGCCCAAAAGTCAGTAAGAAGACAAAACAAGCAAATTTTTTGGAATTTATATTATTTAGCAATAGTCTTGCATTTTGGTCTTGGTCTTGCTTACTCGGTCTTGGTCTTGGTCTTGTTTGTTCAGTCTTGGGCTTGGTCTTGCTTACTCAGGCTTGGTCTTGTTCTTATTTTTCGGTCTTGGTCTTGCATACTCGGTCTTGGTCTTGGTCTTGCTAGTGTAAACAGAGTCTTGGTCTTGGTCTTGCTTTTTTGCAAGACCAAGACTGCAAGACCAAGACCAATTTTGCTCATCACTAGTCATGGTATGAAGAAAAATAGTATACACCACACGAGCAGAAAGCTGAAATTCCTGCACTGCGCGACATATGATGCCCTCGACCTCGCCACGGGCATCACGTGGCGCAGTGCAGTAAATTCAACTTTCGGCTCTTGTGATGTAATATACTTTTAAATTGGTAGTATTGTAGCGTGCCCCCAATTGTTACGCCGCTGGAAATGACAGGTTTCTCGAAAAAACTGACAGAAGTTTCTGGAATGATCGAGAACGGGATGTACACGCCTATAAATACCGCGCATATGGGGCGCGACATTCATTCAGTCAGAGACAGTGAGTGAGTCAAGGTCAGTTGCTACTGTGCAGTGATTTCAGTCAGAGACAGTGATTCAGTGCATAGTCAGTCAGTGGGTAGACTCAGTGAATACATAGCGAGCGAGCAGTTGGAAATCATTGAGTAAATAGATCGTCTACATAAATAGCATTATTACATAAATTTCGGTGTGTTGTAAATAGCCGTGTGCGTATATAATTATTGTTCTATAGTAATTATTGTTGTGTTATTAATTATTTATAAGAATCCGTTATTAGAGAATTACCTTTAGTTTATTTCATTGTTGTAATAGAAGTACTTTTTAGTTTACTTGTTTATATTTATTTTGTTTGTTGAAAATAAATCAGTTTTAAACCACCACAAAGAACAGTTTTGTTACAATATATTATACTAATAGGTGTGATTGGCATTTTCAATTCAAAAAGTGTTAATACCTTTTACACTATTGCGTTTGTTATACAAAGAACTAAGGGACATTGCTCTGTTTGGTATAGGAGTAAAGGAGTAAACACTAGCAGTCCCGACTCTTGACAAGTACGTAGAGTAGAATAGATCACGTGACATGTCTAAATTTGACAATTGTTAAAAGAAGTGCATTTTTCATTATAAGTTTTTCACATTCTTTTTGTGTCTTAAAATGAATTCGTTTCAATATAAAAACAATTTAAAATTTAAGACTCCGTTTGTTATAAGTGTACACATATGGTAAACCTGACGCACATATTTTAAGAGTAAACACTGAATTATCTACTCTATTCTAATATACTAAACAGTTAATGTACCATCATACTCTGTTTCTAATAATACAGTTTTTTTATTAGGTATCATAATATAAATGAGTGAGCAGCCTTAAAATAACGTCCTATTTAAATCGCTTTTTACTGTTTTTGTTATTATTAGACGCGAATGACCTTTGTTGACGGGCGTCTACATGAACAATAATATATAATTTTGACGGCATTATCATTCAATTAAACATTTTGTATACCTACATTTGTCTACACCAACAATGGAATAACAGGCGCAAATGAATGGATTGGCTGACGAAAACGTTTATGTAAAGTTGATTATTTAATTCAAAACCGGATACAACCGACCTATGTTGGGAAATACGCAGGAAGAATTGAACAAATGGAAATGAAAACAATATTCTGACAGCAAATCGATTATTTAACCATTATGGTAGCGTTGACACTTTGAGTACCTATAGCTAAAAGTAGTTACCTTCCTCTTTGGTAAGTATGTTAGTTTGTTAAGCCAGGGTCAGACACATACCAAGGCTGGCCCAAAAGCCATTGTCAAATATTTTCTTTAACCTTTAACTACTGAGGTGGATTTAGTTTCACGTAAACACTGACGTGTGGGCCTCAGAGGCCCGTACTATATATGTGCTTATATTTAAAAATCTTTAGGTTTTTTAGGATTTAGTGTTTAATAATTAGCTTTATTGGATATATTTAAATAAAATGAAATTATTTTTGTATAATTTATTTGTCTATAATTAACTATTATTTCAAAGTTTAGAAAACACTTAGCATTTTTTAGCAAAAATCACATGAGATCATAAATTACAAAGTATTTAAAATTATTTAAAAAATCATCAAATTAACTTACAAATCTTACAATCTTAATTTTAAATAGTCTCTAGCAAATGACACATCAGTAATTATAATACTATAATGGGAACAAAAATCAATTATTGCGAATTAGGCCCAAAAGAAATTTCAAAATGGATTTATTTACCGAAATTGCGCGAGCAAACACGTGAATAGCCGTTGACAGCCTCGGAGCAACTAAATTTGAGGGTACTAGAAGGTACGCGTGTGTCGTGCGCAAGTGAAGGGAGTAATTAAAAAAAACCCGGGTCGCAGTGCCAAAACCCTGCCGACAATATAGTGTATTTGCTTATACAGGCAGTGTGGCTTTATTTGGGAGCTTAAGTTGGTTTTTGGGCAAAATAAAAAATGTTACTCCTTAATACACCCCTTAAAATAACATTTTTTTCTTAATTGCAATATTATTATAAATCGAACCTCTATACCAAATTATATACAACTTTCAGTAAATAATTCACTATTTGTAAACTAGTGTTCTCATAAAATTTGTAAGTCCGGTCCTGTTGGGCCGATTTTATTAAAATTTTAGGGACACTTTTTAATTGCTACTAACGGGTTAAATGTCAATTTTGAAACGATTCTGAGAATTTTTTCGGTATTTTGGGGCCCAAAAACATTTTTCAACCCCTGAAAACTACCCTTAAAATGCCCCGATTACGCCCATTTTAAATAGGCTTCTTGCGGTGATGGATTTCAACACGTGGACCAAATTTCGTTAAAATCAATTAACTCTTTCGAAAGTTATTGCCCGCACACACACACACACACACACACATATATATATATATATATATATATATATATATATATATATAAACATTTTCAAAAATGGTGCCAAAGTGTTTAGGAGGTTATGAAACGTCGAGAAATTTTGGTCCGACCCCTAGGTCCCGCCATCCGACCATCGCCAATAGTGTATGTTGCCTTATGGCAAATACACTAAAAATTACTTTCTCAAGGTCTGAGAGGCCACCACGTCAGTAGTTAAAGGTTAAATCTCGTCTTCCCTTACTCCAACGACTTCTAGCCCGACCCAATGTTCATTGGTGAATATTTACTTTCGGAATATTAACCTCAATTATTCGGTAGTAGGTACTTATTAATACCTTTTTATTATCATTTTATCAAAAAATTACAATTAATTAAAAACAAACATATATACGGAAGTGATGTCAAATGAAACCATTTAAAAATGCAAAAAAAAAACACCTTGTTTTTTTTATTTCAGATACAAAATTGCTAGTTGTGTTAGTATTTAAATACTAAATGCAAAATACGTTTTCTCAAGATGTGTTCATTAATTAAAATACTTTTTGGGTAATATTTAATGGGTATGTTATTTCAGTTATTTCATTGATTTTATTAAAACATCATCGACGAAGTATGGTCAGATTCATTGGAGCAATATAAAGCAAAGCGGCTTCTTTAACTCGGGTTGGAACTTAGTTTATATCTGTCGTTTTCCTCAACTAGCCCTCTAATACCGTCCAGCCTCGAATATTTAACGATCATTGTTACCGGTGAAGCGACCTCATATTCGTTATAGAACAATATTGGGCTAAGCTTGCTATGTGTGATGCCGAGCCTTTATACTTGTAGCAAAAAATAAAGCTTAAAGCACAATGCATAGTACCTACCTCATTCAACCTACTTTACGCTTAGACCGAAAATACATTACTTCATTAAATGCTGAGTTCAATGGCCACGTTTGGACGGTTTAAAAACTAAATGACTGGTTTCTAAACTTTCTCAAGCTACGACTTTCTAACTGTATGATTAAAAGTTATTAAATGTTTTGTAAAGGCCAAACTTATGATAACTACATAATTTGAATATAATGAATTATTTTAAAATCGAGGTTGTAAAAATTTCTCTACAATCGTTTCAAAGTGCAAATATTGCCCAGGTCTGATAACTTAAAAGCAATAGTTTCTGTCCTTATTGATCCCAGAACAAGATATGAATTTTGCACCCCCCAAAAGAAGAAAAACAATACAATAACTTTAAAATGCGCCTCCTTGAGGTTTGCGCTTTCAGCAGCTATCATGCTGGTTGCATCCACTGTATTTGCGCTCTATATCTTTCAAATTGCAAATTGACAGTTATTTGAAACTCAAAGAAAAATCAGGTGGTAAATACCAAAATTGCGTGTTAATGTAATTTATTACCGAGCTGGGTAGAGTAGTGGTACAGCACTAGACTCGCATTCGGGAGGTCCGGGTTCGATTCCCGGCAGGGGCAGATGTGGCTGGGACTTTTTCCTACTGCCTCTCGCCGAGAAACGGTAATTCCTGTACCGGCCATCTTGATTGAGGTTTTCCATGGTTTCCCTCAATTAATTCCAGATAAATATCGAGATGGTTCCTTATTTGAGGCCATGGCTGATTACCTATCAAACTCCTAGTTCAAAAATTACGTACCTTATCCTAATTTCCTACAATTCCTTCATTGCTATTATATAAGTTGAAGTTTTAAAAAATGTAGAAATGGTAAATGGAAAATAGTAATGGTGCGAATGGCGTCTATTATGACATAAAGTCGACAAACGGACGTTAAACGCATTATTATTATTAATGTAATTTATTCAGAACACATGTTTAGTTGTTTTTAATCCAACTTCATGACAATGACAAAAAATGAACAAACTTTATAATTTTTTCTTATTGTAGATACCTGATGAAGTTGGAATAAAACCAACGAAATAAATATTAACACGAATTTTGATCTTTATCACCTGATATTTCTTTGAATTGTAATAATAAGACCTGAAATTTTAAGAATTTGAATTCATATGAAATATTTTAAGCAGTAAAATTGTATGTTTTTCATGTAAATTGATATAGGTATATCTTATTTTTTACTTTTATAACAAACTATTAAAGTTTTGTTACATAGAGTGATTTAATTATTTTGAATCAATGTTGTAACCATTAATTTATTTCGTGACCAGTTTAATCACATAAACGTTTGTTATTTATGTGTCAAACAATCAGTTACAAATACAATTAAATATAAAAATCCTCATATAGTGTAGGAATTTTTATGAGTTGGCACACCTGAGTATTACTTTACAGAAATGTGCAAGAGTGAAACGATTTTAGAGAAAGCAAGCACACCATAATATAATATTTCAACCATGGTTCTCATCTGTATAAATAATATTTTACCGGTTTACAACATGAAACCTGAATGTTCTTTTCATCCTATGCACGAAAGCTTAATTTTAATGGTGTTTTTACTGTATAGTTGATCATTAATATTACGCTACATTCCAATTAGTTATTTTACTCGTAATTAATTATTTCGAGCCACAATATTTATACCAGTTGGATAGATTGTTTAAACGTTACCATTATTTACTTTATTACACGCACGCAATTTTTCCCTGTAGTATAGTTCAGTTAAATATATTTGCTTTGTCTTCATGACAATACAGTTATTATAAGCAGATATAAGCAAAGTGTTCACACGGAAAAAAAACAAATTTTTCCTTACAAAAAAAAAAAGTATAAATATAAGATTAGTATGAGCGCACTTCTTGCGTCGGGGGTTCCCTACATGATTTTTAAAAGTTTTCGAATAAAATAAATAAGAAAATAGACAGACAAATTTAATTTGTGGTAAAACATATTTTAAATTAGGAGTCGCTCGTTCACGGCACATATAACAAAACTTATTCAAAAATTGAATTACCTAGTATTTTCTAAGTAAATACTTTCCAGAGGCATATCATATCCTAAATTGAAAAAAAAAAATGTTTTTTGAGATCTTGGAATTGTAAATTATAAAAAAATAGAATATTCAGTTTATATTTCTGGTCCAATGAAACTGAAAATTGTATTTGAATTCAGTTATATTTATTTATTTACCAACAGACATTAACATGCCCAAATAGATATAATTTACTATAATCTGCACTGATTTTTCACTCGGCACGTGGTAGAACATGATTAATAATAACAAGTAATTAAAAAACACTTGAAAATTCTACAAATAATTCTTTATTTCTCGACGATCGTTTCGGACATTAAGTCCATCCTCAGGAGTACAAAAACTTATACTAAATTACATATTTTCATTATACCTACTTATACACTAAAAAATTTGACCTGAATTGAATCATTGATAATGGGTCAACCATACGTCTATCTGTAAGATAGTTGTAGGAGGGGTGAAAAGTTGAAGTCTAGTTGGTCATTTGTTATATTTTTATTTTTCCTAATAGCTTTTTGAATCTCTACATTTTCTAATAGTGTAAGTTTTTTGCCTTTATTACAGATAAGTAGAGATTTAAAATTGTCCTGATTAAAATTATGATCATTATCGATACAATGAGTTGCAAATCCCGTATTGTGATTAAGTGTCCCTATCGCTTTTGCGTGCTCCTTCATTCTTAATTTAAAAGTACGTCCCGTCTGTCCTATGCTAATAGCATCGCAATCGGAACAATGGACTTCATAAATACCACTATACTCTGATTTGTCTCGCTTCTCAAGTGTTTTTTAATTACTTGTTATGATATAATTTACACTCCGTTCATTTAGTCAATATAAATATAATTTAGATACAGATATAATAAACCCATAAAGCATCAAAAGAATAATATGTAGCCCACCACCTATCTACGCGACTGCTTGCACTAGTGTACACAAAACTTTTTTTTTTTTATTTAGAAAAAAAATACAAAGTAAAAATAACAAAAGTATTACATATTGTGTGCTCGACTGCAAGGCCATTAGTACACAGAAAAAGAAAGAAAATATACAACTATGGTAACTATACTATTATGAAAATTACGTTTTTCTATTGTTAAACAGATGCATTACTTGAGGTAAGCATATATTATTATTATTTGTATTTTTGTATCTAGCTCAGTAATTTTTAAATAATAAAATTGATTCAATATATATCTGAATTTATATTTACGTTGGTCTAAACTCTAAAGTAACAAATTGAACTGCGGACGGAGCGAAGAAAATTGTGAAAAATAAGGTACATGTTCGCAATGGCTCATAAAAAATTGGGCAGTTATTTTAAGTTTTCAAGAATAAAATAAGCGGGAATTAAAACGCTTGTTTATTTAAATGCGTGTGGTCTTTCATAGTAAGAAATGTCCTATTTATCATTATCAAACCAAACTTTTATTACTTTATGGCACGTAACTGGACAATTTTCTCATAATAAAGAAGCTATAATTAAAATTTACAAAAAGTGAATAAATAAAAAAAAATTATGTATATGAAGAACATTAAACACATAACATGTAATTATATTAAAGACAAAATTACTCACTGCACGATTTTATTCTTTAAAAACATGCGGAATTGCAAAATCATTATTCTAAAATAATGCACTAACTTTGAATTTTCAATTTTATGACAGCCAAAATTGCCTTTTAACATATTTTTACTGGCGTCCGGTAAAATGTCAAGGAAAGAGTTGCACAACGTCCACTGTCGGCTATATATTCTACACATTGCTGTCAAGTTTTTTCTCATCGTATATGGATCTGAATATCTCCTGATATACTTTCGAATCCATTTTGTTCAGAATTTTTACCGGTTGGGAATATATTTTTTTAAATCGGTTCAGTCGATTTTAACTGACTTCAAAAAAGGATATTTTTTATACGTTAACTCATATCTCTATTATTTGTGAAGCGATTTTGATTATTTTTTTAAGTTTAACTTCATTAGCGACGTACCTGTTTGAAAAAAAGTAAAAATCGGGGGGAAGTAGAATTGTCCCCGGAAGGGAAAGTTAGTTTGTCTCCTAAATTACATGAAACTGACAAAGACAGAATTTTATACCTTGTTGCCAAGTACATGTGTATGTGTTAATATTATTAATTAGTTTCACATAATAAAAAACTAAACTTGGGAATAATATTAAAAACTAAAGGAGTTAAACTTCTTATGTGAGCTTACGAGGGTGAGGCTCATTATAATTTTTTTTTCTATTTAATACCTTTAATATTTAAGGGGGTATTCTTATGTGACCACTTCGAAAAATCGATTTTTTTTTTTCATATTTCAATAGTAAAACCTATCGAAAATATGCTGTGAAAAATAGAGACCGAAATTCCTAGTTTTAAATAAATTACAACTCATAGTCGCCGACGAGCCGTATAAGCGACTTGTTGGCTCTTGAAACTTTAAACGCATTTATCTGGAAACATTATTTTCTAAAACTGTCATGGTCCTAAAAAAAAAGTGTTCAACCGATTGCTTTGAAATTTATATATCGTCGCTGTGAAATCAAACCGGCATATCTGCAAAATGCATATTTTTCATCAGAGCGCTTTAAAGTTTTCGCATGTGATATTTTCTTTTTAACGTCCGTTTGGTTCACCTCGAAGTCACCTTATGCATGAATAAAATTTAGACGAATACTGCTTTTTGAAGTAGTAGTTGCAAATAAATCGAAAACTTCTTAAATTAAGAGAAATATGCAGATATGCCAGTATGACTTTAAAATCAGTGTAATATTTGATTTTGTGCCACAGTGGTTTTGTTCTTTTGGAACCTGTTTTAGGTAGAAAAAAAAGATAACATTGTCAATGAAAAAATAATTTATTGCTTCACAACAACAATTAACATAAGATCAACGTTTCACAAATTTTTGTAGAAATCTGAATAAATTGACGGTATTATCCCGTCGGTAACTAACTTTAGGATACCCTTTTTTTTCTTCTCATCAATGGTAAGTCTCTTGAAATAAGCTTGCAACAGAACAGAATTCTCGCTCCCATTGCCCCGTTTATTCCTTTTCTTCGCCTCCTCCCAGGTATGTGATCCGTAGGATGTTTTGAAGTAAAAGTTGCCGTCGTCTTTAATTACTTTAAGTATTCGAATGTCCAAAATGGGTAAAATTACTTGGGAGTCCTTCAGAGCTTTTATGTCAAAAAAGTCCTCATGACTCAACTCATGTACTAGGTAAGGCTTGCCACTTTTCTTTGCCGTTTTCATGGCCATGGTGTATTGGGAAGGTAAGTATATCGGTCCGCTTCGGAGTGCTCTTTTAACTTCTTTTTCAATGGTTGAGTGAGCTGAATCCCCCTCGTTTTGAGTGTGTCCCTTTACTAAAAATTTGTGTGTGATAGATTTTATGTTTTTTAATGTTGTGACTGCATATTTGTACATTGCCATCATGAAGTTATTTTTTTGTTGTCCACAGCAATTATCGCTGTAAAAGACGACGTCTATTGGACAGTCAGCTTTGTCATTTAAATGTTGCGGATATTTCAGCACACAGCTCCCAATCTCAATCACGCCTCTTTTTCCCTGTGTCTCATCCCAAGTGTAACAGTTTACCGTTTTGTCGCCCTTCAGTTCAGCAATTGTTAAATTGTAAACGGCTAGCTTTGAAATGTAATAGTAGGAAGACGCCTCCCCCTGCGGACATGACAGCACTGCCTGTAGGTCGTAAACTGCTACGACGGTTGAATCTGGGGTTTTCTTGTCATTCTCCTTTTCCAGTCTGGACAAATCCTTTTCTAGAATATGATTCTCATATTCTGTCGTATTTTGTTTCGTGTTTTGGTAAATGAGACAAACATCACAGTGTGAAAAAAGATAGGTTGTATGACTTGAAAATAGCTCTGTACTGGCAGTAGCTGATTCCTGCAAGGTTTGACTCCTTTCTTTCTTTTAGATAGTCTCTGTGAAGTTCGGCTATAGATTTTCCACCGTCGATATACTCCCGAGAAGTTTGAGATCTGCAGTAATGACTAGGAATTCTGGGAATTTTTTCTATGTGAACCTTTGCACTCTTCACGAGTTCTTTATCCAGCTTTTGATCCTTTCCATGCTTGCCTCTCATTTCCAAGCTTAGGACACCTGTGCTTTTGTCTGTTTTTTCAAAGGTTGTACGAATAGCTCTGTCCGATAGATCAAAAGTGTTTTTAAAAAACTGTTTGCATACCCGTATTTTTTCTCCATTTTTCGTTACCGAGTATGATTGATTAGAGCCCCTTTCCCTTTTACGATTCAATGTAATCCTCTGATACTTGGGAACAACCTCCTGTGTGCTATCTTTTATGAATTCTCTTTGTCTTTGCAAGTCTCCCATTCCCCAAAACATTGCAAAAATCTCTTTCCGATAGTTCTCATCAATTTTTTCAGTGCACTTGAGTTTACAGTTGTGGCAAGGAGGCTTCATGATTCGTTTGTTCACTCTTCCTCGGGTTTTAGACTCGTATTCCTCACCGCAGTTTCTCATCTTCTTTGCTAAAGTTCTTTTATTAAATTTGCCTCTTTTCTTCTTTCTTGTAATTGGTTCGTTTGCTTTTTCAATTTCAATCCTAGTCGGCGGTTCATCTCTACTTTCATTATCACTTTCGGAGCCAGAATTTAATGTATTATAATCGGGGTCGACATCATCGTCATCAGAATTATGAAATGGGTCTTGGTCTTCCTCATCAGTAGAGTCCGTGTTAATATTATTGTGGTTGACACTGTAGGTTGTTGCAGTAAGTTCACATTCTAAAATTTAAAAAAATACATGTTTATCTATAAGCCACCAATGATCGTGCAAACGACGAACAGTATTGATTTATATAAATAAAAATGGCTAAAGCTTGAACTTACCAGTCGGAGGGGAAATGTGGTTTTCAGTCTCTTCTTGTATAGGTTCACATTCCACCCATTCATCATTAGAGAGTGCCTGTAGTTCAGTCAAATCAGTCTCGTTAGTTTTAGGAAAATTTTTAGTAGTGCTTTCTGTATCCATAATTAATGTTGGAAGCAACGGATCAGGCAGCTTATTAACCCAAGCTTTTACATCCATAGGAACTTCTACTGGATTTATAGTAGTCAGGTCAGCGTTTGTTGATGCAGTAACTTCACATACTAAAAAATATATTATAGAATATATAATATTTTAATTATATTATGGGGAAAAGTTTGAAAATGATGAGCAATGACTAAGTGAGTTCTTCCTATATTAGTATTGACTACGCCAATGCTTATGCAAGTGACCAACAATATTGATTTATTTAAATCAAACGACAAAACCTGAAATTACTAGCAGGAGGGGAAACGTGGTTTTCAGTCTTTAATTGTATATCAGTCTTGCTAGTTTCAGAAACATCTTCAGTACTACGTTCTAAATTGTCTCTTGTCGGGGGCAAAGCATATTCTGGCGCAATCACTTGCCACTGCCTTTCATTTTTTGCCGCAAGTTTTAATATCAAAGCTGTACGCTTTTTTCTTCAACAAACAACAATATTATAAGTAACCTGACGAAAAATAATAAAGCTATGTGGTAGTTAGTTTAAGTATCTGCCTACAAGGGTCGATTTTGAGCTTTGTAAGCCGTAAAACATCTTGCATAACGATACGTAAGAATAAAACAAACCGGCATATCTTCAAAAACATCACATGAAACTTTGTTTTGATATAATTCAAACTGCATTATTGAAACATATTTCGGTTCTAATTAACATTTTGCTTTGATCTTCGGGAGAAAATTTACCCGGAAACCGACATTTTGGCATATATGCCGGTTTGTTTTAGTTGAGGCTGCTATAAACGCATAAATGTTAAGTGCAAAACGGATTATCTGCCAATAAGTCATCTGGGTAATAATAAAAATGTTAAGTGCAAACCGGATTATCTGCCAATAAGTCATCTGGGTAATAATAAAAATGTACTATTGTGAGATAATTCAGTTTTACTTACATGATGTACGTCGTTCCTCCTTGAAGGTTTTAAAGCGACTGGCGTATTGCGCAATATATCTGTCTTCTGTTAAACAAAATGGCTATTCCCGCGTAAATGCATACCGGCCCAACGCCATCTGACGGATTTCTATTCAACTATACGATATGCCGGTTCGACGTAAAAATAGACGGGAAAAAAAGAAATTTTTCGACACCAACAACTCAAAAACTCAATTTTTGCAGATATGCTGGTTTGATTTCACACCGACGATATGTTCTTCTACTCATTAATGGTTATCGTCCGTACCAAAATTGCTTATTTTCGAAAATATTTTCTTATTTTTTTAAACGATTTTTAACAAAAAACAAACTTTTTTCTACAGTCCGCCATTTTTTTTTAATGAAATTGATTAGTTTTGGTAGGGACGATAGCGACATCCCTACTGAACAATGATCCATTCGATTTTTTTATTTCAGACAACATGAACAGCCGCTATTACCATGACCAGTGACCTGCTTTTTTTAGTGTCTAATTTAATTTTAAAAAAAAATATATATAAAAAATGTAAAATAAGAGAAAAACATTTTTTTTATACAGTTAAAGATACAAACAAAAACATAAAAGAATTAAAATGATTGAATGTTATTGTCGTCTAAAAAAAATTCCCTAAAAAGAGGTAAAATGTATGCGTTCACATAAGAATACCCCCTTAAGACCTTTAGGGTGATCTCGCATAAATTTCACTTAATTTGGTTTTGTAGTTTTTTTTTTATTAAAATATTAAGTAAGAAGGCGATTAATAACGTGCGAACTACATATTGCAAAACCACTAAAAATTAATAATAAACAAACTTTTAAAAAAATTAACATTCTTCAAAAAAGCGATTAAAAAGCGTAAAATAAGAAAGTTCAACCTTAAAACTTTTTTATTTTAAACTTTTTAATGGCTTTTTTTTAAGGGTGTCCTTTTTTAAAAAGTTTCTTTTTATTATTCACTTTCAAAAAAACTAGAATTAGTGAGACGTGCATGCAGTATACAATATTTTATGTATAATTGTTTATTGATTATTTTTAAAAATAGAACAAAAGTCTGAACAAACAACAAAAATATTCTTGTAATGTTTTATTTATACATGTGAATGTTATGTTGGCTTCTGCTGAAGTGGGAAATAGTACACGTTTGACAATAATTATCTAATGTTATAATTTACTTTACAAGTACAAAAGAAGTTTCTTTTATTATTCATTGTTTTTTTTTTTTTATTCTAAAATACACGTTACTTGAATATCTAACATCTAAGTATCATTTTTAACATTCTCTTCTATGAGTAAATTGTAATAATACTCTTCATGAAAGTTACATTAAGTAATTTATAATTAAGGATAAGAAAAAGATAAAAATAAGTCGCAATTGACATTGTACATCCCACTGCAATTTTCACTTTTGTTCTTAAAAAATAATGAAAAATTGTATATAAACAGGTATTTTTGCCTTTCTAACTAAACAGCATATTTAAAAGTTATTTAAGATCTGAAGGATGTATAAAAAAAATGAAGTGTTAAAAAAAGAAATCGGTGATCTACATAGATAATTAGTGTCTGGGAATTGACAATAATAGAATAGACATTGGTAGTAGATAAGCTCACAACTTTACCTCACAATGTTGACGTCATTTTAGACGGTGTAGTAATTGCGTATACTTTGTCATGTTTGCCAACAACGTGATTTTAAACATCCAACAAATTAACAATAAAACATTTTGTAAATATAAAATGATGTAAAAGCTGCCAATAGAGCCCACACTTCTAATGAATTTACAGATTTCTAAAAATAAAACGTTATTACGCTTTTACAATGTCTAGACCCACAATACTTAATATACCATATTGTAATCCACTGTTTTTTTACTGTAAGGATATACAGAGTGTTCTCGGTTTTATTAGTGCATTTGCCAACAAGCGTCTAGCGGACACATGTCCTATCAGCTAACTTCGAGTTATGTCGCCCAGCCAGCGCCGGCAGCACAAAGTACTGTGATTCCTGAAGAAATGATCGTACGGCAATTTGCGTTTAATAAATATGATGCAATTTTATTAAAAAATAAGGGATCATTTTTCTTTTTTCAATTCTCACGGTTCGCTAAGAAATGATAAAAAAAATAGATTTTTTTATTCAAAAACAAAAGCTTTAAAATAATACGTGTTTTATCTAATATTCACGAATTGCATATATTTTTGTGATATATTTTTTTGTTTGTACATATTTGTCTATACTATCTATATAGATAAATTGTTATTTTTAAAATATATTACCTTGTAATAATAATTATATTACATTGAGTTATATTGAAAATAAAAATTTATAGATATATTAAACATCAATATCACCGTTCTCTAAGTTATCCATAAACCACGAAACATTATTCTGGTTATAAAAACAATGCACGTTATTAGCGGTAAATTATGAATATTACATGTGTGTTCCATTTTAAAACACAAGTGAAATTGCAGTTTCTGAGTGGTCAGCACTAATTACTAAAATAAGAAAATAATTTGTTTTTATTATATAAAAGAAAATTGGAAAATAATGTAAATAAATATCATATAAAAAATGAAACAGTTGGAAAAAAAACAAAAATCACACATCGTCGATCTTCGGATTCGAATTATATACATCTAGGTATGAAGCAATGCTCACGCGTTAAACCACTCGGCCATCCATGTTAACTGCAGTGCAAGCTTATTTTAGAATACCGCGTATACTCAGTACTAAGCAGCAAGCTTATGTTGTATGCAGTCAATCGAAGTTGGCCGATAGGACATGTGCCGTGAACCGCTGGACGCTTATGATTTGCCATATTATGGTATTACATGCGTCGGTCGAATAGAAAAAGACGTGGAACCATACTATTTATTTATATAAATCATAGATTGAAGCAAACAAATCATGACATTTGAAACTGCTAAAATTCCGAATTAGTGCGATTATTAAAAAAAAAAACAGATGCATAAAGGTTGTACCAAATTTGAAAACAAGTAATATTAAATACAGTATTTGACAATATTTTTGCAGTTGGCCTATTTGCCATTGGGATTACATATAAAGGTACGGTAATAAATCTGCAAAAAGTTTTAAAGCTAGTTAAAATAGATCCCTTTCGAATGGGTGACTTCACTAAAGTCTACGAGCTAGTAATATCATGGCACACTGCACTATACAGCTACGCGATCGGAGTTAATGTAAGCCGGTTTTAAAATTTTAGAATTTGTATCTCCATAAATATAAATACTTAGCAGTGTTTATGACAACCACATTAAAATTTTTATTTTGAATAACCTATTTGTAATTCCCATTTCGTTAGTTCAGAATCTATACAAATAAAATAGTGAAGACTAGCGGTACCTGTGCGAATAATTCGCACTAAAATTCGTTCCTAATTTCCCACACTCTTTATAACTTTCTTCTTTTTGTTGTATTACATTACGAAGCTCAGTGACGGTTCAAGAAAATATTTTTCTAAAACTGTCATATAGAAGCGCAAGTATCGAAAACGTCGAGCTGAAGCGCCACTATATGAAAAGTATTGATACATACGTGAGTTGATTTGAAATTGAACAAAAGAGTTACCGACCGTCAATCATATTGACGTTGTTTCAAAATCAAAGCCGTCAGATGGCAGCAATGCTGTATTGTGTCTTAATGTATATCTATATATATAATTTTAATAATTAACAAATTTACAAAAACAAAAGTAATAATAAATTTTTTAGTTGTTGATGTCGGTAGAGCAAGCAATTATCTATAAATGATATAAAATTTATGTGGAGCAATTGTGTGGTTTTTTCGAAAAAACATCTTAGCCTTAAAGTATTAATATATATGATGTTATATGTTTTACTTACTGATTCAATAAACGATTTAGTATAATTATTTTTATGCCTGGTAAAAGTCTGTAAGAGGATTATCAAAGCTAACCGGATAATCTATGTGTTGATGTGAATCGTTAAATGCATTATAATACGATTAAACTGCTTTCTAAGATTTGTTTGTTGAAGACTAACGCTTTTCAGACTTCTTGACGCGAGAAGCCATTGTTGTAAAACATTGTGATTTTCCATTTCTCACGTATGAATTTATTGTATTTTTCTTACTCTCAAATATTCAAACTGCAATCCACGTACCCGAGAACTGAAATAGCGTGTTGCGGATACGTTCTGAGTGTTACCAAAGCTCATAGTGGTAAAATTATTTTTTGTAGACCCCTTTATAAAATAGCTACTTTACATGCCTGTATAGCGGTACAAAAATGATCCATGACGCACAAATGCGCAAAGGAAAACAAATAAATGTAATTTAATCAATTCGATTGTAATTCCCAAAAGCGATCGGTCAGTTACCGTTCAGTATACCATATGATGAACAGAGAGTAAGGCAACACAAATCAGGAGTAGTTTTCGTAAATGAAGTGCAATATGGCTGCACACACAAATGATACCAGCTCTCAGATAATAAGGGAAAATCAACTATTTTATACGAGGTACGTGTAAAAAATGTAGTTTACATTTATAGAAATTTTTAATGTTGTTCACATTCAATAATTAATAATATTGTGGTTGTGGTAAATTTTTTATGTTATTGTAATTATTCTAGTTGCCTGAGGAAGTACAGGGTGCGGCACAGGAAACGGACGTTTTTTGAACAACTAGTACTCAGCCGGTGAAGGTTATAGAAAAGCAGGGTAGGGGTGAGCGTCCTCTCCTTAGCCTTTAGTTTGTAATTTTAGTCGCAATAATGCCGTTGTGAACTTTGGAGCATCGCGTTTTCGCGTACGACAGTTACGAGTCTGTCACAGCAACTTAGCGTCTTTTTCGTCACCAATTTAATGTTTTTCGTCATGGTGAAATACCGGAACGCAACGCCATTTTGCGATGAGTTAATTTCCTTCGTACTGGAGACAGTTTAATGCAAAAGATGCCACCTGGCCCAGCTCGCGCAGTGCGAACTCCGGAGAACGTGGAAAAAAAAGTCTAGTCGTTCAGCTCGGCGGCATTCAGCAGAATTAGGGATTCAGGAGCGTTCAGTGCGGCGAATTCTCCATAAAGATCTAAGTTTTCATCCTTACAAGATGGCAGTTGCGCAAAAACTGAACGAAGCTATCGTCAACGTGCAGCTTTTGCTGAAGAGATGCTCCAAGTTTTGGAAAATGAGTCCCATGCGACTTTGATAATGAGTGATGAGGTCTTTTTCACCTTAACGGTACTGTGAACTTCCGATACTGGGCATCCGAAAATCCTCAAACGTTACATGAAAAGCCACTGCATAGCCCCAAAGTTAGTATGGTGCGGTATTGGAAAGTTTGGTGTCTTAGGGCTCTACATTTGGGTTTTTGAATTATTTTTTTTTACATAAATGGGAAGATCACATACAAGTTTTATAGCGAAACTACTTTTATTATTTTGTTTAATTTCATAATGAAAGAGTTATATTTGTTTTAAAAATAATGTTTAAGCTAAAATCCGATAACGCGCCAAAAACCTCTGTGACGTCAAAATGTTTTTATGGTCCTGGTTGCCATGGTACGTATTATTATTAATAGTATGTATTATAAAGCCATACACAAATACACCTTTTATCATTTTGACGTCACAAACATTCCTGGTACGTTTTGTAGTCACGTTATATCTTATGAAGTTTTATACATTTTAATTAATTTGTAATTAATTACCTATGGCTTAATTTTTTTTTTCTTTTCGTTCTTCAATATTATTTACGATATATTATTTAAAAAATAAAAAAAATTGTTTTTTTTTAATTCAAATACTCATTTGAATGATATTATTTTCCGCGCATAAATGCATAAAACTGCATGTTCTGGTACACTTATTTCCGCCAATATAATTCTTTTAAACCCGAAAATAATGGAGTACTCTTCATTTAAAAAACATCCGTTTTCCGTGACACACCCCTTGTATAAACAAATATACGCAATCTAGTCTAACTGTTGTAATTTTTTCCACATTCCCGTGAAAACTCATTAATTATCAATAATATTTTTTCATGTGTTACGTATAAATAATTTAACACTGCGTCAGGATTTTCTGCCTAACTTGGCAAACCAGTGTTAGGGCAGGACCTCATATCTGCGGACATATACTACTTGTACTTAAGACGTCTAGGTTATATCTATAATCGATAATTATTTATATTTTGTTATATACGTGAAAGTGTCTGTCGTGTGTACATTGTGTGTGTGTGTGTTTGTGTGTGTGTGAGTAGATAGTCATATAGAGAAATAGTTTAATTTATATATCGAGTGTTCAATAAAAAATACTTTTTTACTGTTTCATATCTCGGCTATGATGATTGTTTGGTTCATGTGACTGTTATTTTTTTTATTTAAAAAAAAACAGTGTGCAGCAACTAGGGCTATTTACACTGTACTAATAAATATATAGAGTATGGTAATATATGCGGTAAGTAAATAAGTCATATAATAATTAGTTAACATAACAGTTGGATTTAAAGTGACTGTTATTAAAACTCACTATTTCTCGTGTAACATAATGTCACTCACATAGTTTAAACTTTCTAGATACATAACTACTATTTTTCTTATTATATTATCGAACACGATTATTTCGGAATTAAAGCAGGGGCAAGTCAATTAGCTAGTTTAATTCGAATATATCGAACTCACCTCATTAAATAATTGACGGTGCCATTCCGGTAAATTCTGAGCGCAAAGTGCACAGGATTAATGGGATCTTTGAAGTCACCGTGCATGATGAAGTAGGTGTCTGGTAGCCAGATCTCTTCGTGGTGATGAATGGCGTTGAGGAAGTCGTACACGCTCTCGTTGTGGTACTGGATCCGAGGGTCGAACCATTGCTGTTGCAGTAGAAACTCCACTTCGTATTTCTGTATCATAAAACAATCACCTTTTATTATTAGGTAATTAACAAAGATGCATTTTGAAGTAAAACTTCTTTTGGCAAATTTTGTAAATCAAATGGAGATATGTAACATGTAAAGTCAATATGTCGATTTAAATCAAACGTATTGTGTTCAAAATCAATATCCTTCAATTTCATGTTTTCCATAAAATGAAAAATATAAAATTGTGCTATGCACTTTAATAAGATATTTAATACAATTATTATATTACATTAGTTTAGTGCCGCTCAGAGAAAGTTAAAGCTATCAGAAAATTACGAGTGCCTACGTCAATGCTAACAGAAGTTACATTAAAGCGAACTTGATACAGAAAATTGAATTTGAACCTTGATGTAAATATGATACAATCAACGTACAAACTCTGTTGATTGCATTGATGTAATTATGATCCAGCGTTACCAACGTATACATGGCAAATGCAATTCTATTAGCTATGCAGATGCTATTGCGTATAATAGAAATAACCAGAGAATGTGATAATTTTCAAAAATCAATTTTAACTGAAAATCATTGCCAATAAACCATATATTACACGTATACACGTATTATTATTATACACGTATAATTCAAACTTTGACTGTACATTTTTTTTGTATATCTGCCAGGTATGCAAAATTAATTGGCAAAGCAGACGATTCAAACTGCAAACAATTGATATTTCTCTATAATCTGTATAAATTTCATCAAGTAGTGTTGAGCCGTATTCAAGATACATCGCTAACAAATTCTTGGGAATTGCTTCATTGGGTAGAAAGTCAAAACGTACGCAATCTTTTTCTACTTGCGACCCCATTTATTTAATGACAAACGGCGTTCTTTTTATAGCTTTTTTGATAGTATTTTTGCATATGAAAATATAGGATTAAAAAGCATTCCCGGTGACCTTTTATCACTTCTTCTTTCGCAACTCTTGAAAGTGAAATATTTAGGACAATTTTTTATCGTAGGTGACACTGATACCTGCATGAAATAAACTAGCTTGTCGATTATAGATGTTCGACAAGCCATTAGATGTAAAAAAAAATGTATTTTTGACGTAACTGGCAAGTTTTTGATAAATATAATTAATTTGAAATATACCTATCGTGAACCTCAGTTTAGGAAATTTTATATTCAATTCTACTATCTTGTTCTGCGCTATCTAGTACCGTTTCGTATGAAAGCTGGAGAATACTTTGTTTGCTTAAAAACGCAATCTCAGTGAATTCTACTGCAATCATTTTTGCAAATTTTTATTCAAAGTGCTATAACTACTTTCGATAATTTTGCAAAAAAAACAAACTATATATATGAAATTTTCTACTTCTGTCAAAAATACAAGTTTTTTCATAAATTTATAACACAACAAACGAACGGTTGTTGCTCAGTTCAAATTTCTGCTACAATAAACGCAACTTGTCAAGTGCCCCTACATTTCCCCTTCATGTTCATAGTTTATTGTGTGCTTTCATTTGTTATCAATCATTCTGTATACAAAATGGGCAACCTATATACACTAAACCATGCTATATGAAAAAATTAACACAGTAAACCAGGATCCGCGATGAATAAATTTACATTCTTAGGCATTGGTTACCATGACAATTATTAAGGATCCTATAGGGCTTTTCATCATTTTCATGTCGCCATGGTTATGACTTATCACGCTGTTCAACAATTTCGGGCACTTTTTGACGCAATGACTGACTCAGTAGCGTTTTTTGATGTTAATTTAGATGAAAATATTATTGACGATACTAAATTAGTGCAAAAAACAGTAGAAGAACATACTTATGCTTAACTGAGACGGTAGTTGGAGTACCACAATCGGAAACCCTGATGGAAGTATACGAAAACTGGTTGAAAGTTTACAGTCATATTGATTGTCAATAAAAATATCTTCAAAAGTAGTGAAATATTTTTCTACGGTAGGTATTGTATCCCTTATTTAAAAAACAACTCTTATTGAGTTACTTTTTCTAAATCAATTATTTTTCACCTGTCAAAATGAAAAGTGCTCGAAAAATATGGCGGAAGTTGAGGCATGCAAACAAAACATTTTGAACAATGAAAAGGTCTATTAATTTTGTGGTTATGTAGTTTCTAAAAATGAAACAACAGGTTTTTTCCAAAGGTATTGCGGATCTTGAGCATATTTTACTGTGTTATATCTCCCATATATCATTGTCCTGTGGACATTCTATATACAAATGAGAAACTAAATTATGACTACTTTAATCACAAAATCGATAATGAGTAGGTAAAGACTTTCATTAATATAAGGACATGACACGTTGGCTTTTTTATTTTTAATTGGGCTGATGCACGTTTAATTTATTATATTGTGAACAGCCATAAAATCGGGTATATTAATTAGATAATAATAATAAAGTCAACGGCAACAATTTAATGTTTATATAACGAAGCTAGTAACTAATTACTTAATCCATTATATTGTGTAATACGACCGTGTCTGTATTTATATAATATAAAGTAAGGTAACTTATATTTTGAATGTATTTTGTTCCATGAAATACAATTAATAAAGGAAAAGGTTTTTCTGCAGTGTCACTGAGGATTCGTTCATGAAAAGAACGTCACACGTCACATAATAATATATCTTTTCGTTTTTTTGTTTGAAGTGAAACTTCCGTACGCACGGTAGGACAAGCTCGACTCATGCTGTAAGAACTCTTATAAGCACTTACATTAAATAAATGAAAACTTCAAAACTGAATTATAAATAATTCGTTATAATGAAATGTTTTCTCCAATGTAATCTTAAAATTAAATTTTTTAGAATGTTACTAATAACTTTAAATTTTCCTCGTAGCTAAGGAAAAATAATTTTAAATTTAAAAATATGAGTAATGAATATTTTTCTGATATTAATAAAAAATGAGAAAAGGCATTGTCGTAAAGTGAAAGTTCCATAATTTTTATTCTAAATAGTCCACTTTTTTGATATAACAACATTAAAAACGTTTCCATGATTTTGGTAGACAATTTTGACATTACACATTTTTCGTTTTATAACACTTTCGTCGGCCTGCCAGACATACTTTTCCCCAGGCACGGGTCGCCAGATTAATTTTTTCACATTCCTAAATAGATGAACTGTCAGATTTGAAAAAAATCAGCCTTGATGAAATATTTTAATGGAGCTATTCAACCCTTTGTCAGACGGGGGTTGTCCCGGGCACGAAATGCCAGACTTGAGTTTTTGTGCTCGAGAGCACTTGACCTTATCGCTCAGAAAATTTCAAACATGAGGAAATATATTAAGTGACATCTCTACTTTAACATCTTTAACCGCGTCCACCCATGCCTTGTCTCCGGTCTCAGCTGTGGACTGTGGTTTTTATGTTCAGGATAGTGCCGTTAATGAACTCAAAAAAAATCAGGTTTGAGGAAATACTATGAGTAAAATCGTCAGTAGCTCTCTATCAGATAGTCTTACAATTTTCAAACCTAACCTCAAAGGTTTTTATTAGTATCAATGACAAACATGATACCTTTATAAAAACAAACAACGAGAAGCGAGCACAAAAGAAGGTTCGTTTAAATGAAAAATGAGATCAGAGCATTATACTCGTGAGATTCTATAGGTAGAGGTATGCTTCAGGAATCTTAAAAGAGAAGTAAAAAATGCAGCGGTAAGTTAAAAATAACGTATAATTACAACGTGACTGTATAACATGTATGTTTTATATATGCTATAGGCCATGTGATTAATTGGGGCATAGTTGCAATGTCCGGGCAGTAATAACAAGTCAAATCGGGTTATGCATTTAATAATTATTTAAATTTCAATATTTATCACAGCGTTTGGTCATTATGAAAATTGCTACACGATTATTGCGAAATTTGATAATTTAGGTACATTTGGCAGGGCACGGGGAGCAGGAACAAACATGTGAAACGCGCTGTTTGTTCCAGTTAAAGAAGATAATGTCATCAAGTCTTACGTGCACAAAGATGAAATATAGTACGTGCCATGAATCTAAAAGACTCGGAAGTTAGATGCAAATGGAGGCTTGCGCAGGTACAGTCGGTTGAAAAGCTGCAAACTTGAGCCATATTATTATTTTTAATTTTTCTTTAATCTAAAGGTCATCCAAAAAATTATTTTTCGTGCTTGTCTATGCAAAACTGTATTAGGCATCTTGATTAATTAACAATCAAAGAAACAACTTAACAATATACTGGACTGTACTTTATAGCAGGAAAGCGACAATTGACAAGACAACCAGCAATAACCAATCACCGACGAGCGCACGTTCTGTACCAGTAACTGGGAGGTGGTGGGAGTCTTCTTTTCCCACAAAACAACCAGGACGGCTCTAAAATATGCATTTGTGACTAACTTCAAAACCGTTTAGAACCGTGGGGCGCATTATACCTTCGATTTTACATGACACGCATCTAACAATTGGAAATGGTGGAAGAAACCGAATGGAGTAAGAGTAAAATTTGCGCTATAAAAATGTTATGATAGAAACGATTGTTATTTATTTAAACTTACGTGATAACTGCGAAAAAAACGCAACGTTTCAAAATAAGGTTTAGTGGTTTTAAGTAGCGAAACGAACGCAACGTGTCAAGTAGACCTAATCGATTTGTAGTCCTAAGGGGATGATCAATATAAAATTATACATGTTTATCAAGATCATCTCGCTAAATGTACATAGCTTCGTCCGCTGAAGAGCAAAAGAGCCGAATAAGTTGCATATGTAATAATCTTTACAATCTTCCATTTTATGTTAAAAAATAATGTTTTTATATTTAATTAACCTATATCAAAACAAATATTGAAATTAAAAATTTTGAACAGCAATTCAGCCAGATCAAACGTGAAGATTTATAATAATATAATAATACTGACGGTTCGCTTTTCATTTCACGTTTGTTTTAGCTGAATTGCTGTCCAAAATTATTAATTTCAATATTTGTTTTGATAGTTTAATTAAATTTAAAAATAATATTTTTTTCTGATATTAACAAAAATGAGAAAAGGCATTGTCGTGACTCGTGGAACATATTATGACCAAGGTGAAACTTCCATAATTTTTATGTTATTTTAAACAATTTACTTTTTTGATACGCCAACCTTAAAAATGTTACCATGGCTTCGATAAAAACATTTTTTGACGTTTGATATTTTCTTTACGTTATATATAAAAAAAATATCAACTTAATGCGCGGCTGGCGGGAGCATCAGACCAGCGAAATCCGCCAGCCATCCGAGTTTTAGCACGTTAAAAACATAAACTTTAAAATAAAGCTAGTATATAAAAAAGCTAGTATCATTTTATTCGAAGATACATGACGATTGGTTTTTCCAGGCACAAGATAATACTACATTACAACCGGAAGTTATCTCTTTTTCGCGGCCGTGCCACGTCAGCTTGCCAACCATTGTGTTTTCTTTTAAGCAGCCAAATAACCGTGAACTGGCCTTTTCGACGAACCATAGGGTTTTAGTGTTGCGGGCTCTTGTAACTAACATCTTTTTATTATTCTGCCCAATAGGTGAAAGACATTATTCATGAAGCCCGGTCAATTTAATTTTTTCAATAGTTACTACCATATTGTCCTCTCATATTGGGCATTTTTCAAAATGTCCGACCATTGTAAACAATGTCCTATTAATCACTTGGTCCAGGACATATACACAATCTAAGATCATTATTAAATCCGACTTTCAGGCAATGCGTTCTGCTACTTAGCTGTATAAAGCCAGTAATTTCATCGATATTTCCCTGTCCTTTCAGTTTTTGATACACTCATGCAAATTACTTTTTTTTTAATACGCAGCGACCCAGATAAACTAACGCTATTTGATACACGGATTCGACCATTAACTGATGTAACTGTGAATCTACACTCGCGAGCAGCTAAATCGACTCACCCCTTCCAAATGTACAAAGTGTACTTTTTTTTCAAGAATGGCTTGAATAATGTGCATAAAACATATTATTTTTAAAAGTTTAATCCTTAAGCTTCAAAATGATACCATTATTTTAAAAATCTACCTAGTACTTTTTAAATTATTCAGGTTTGAATTGAAACGCAACAAAAGTGAAGTTAATTAAAGTGAATATTGGGTTGATCAAAATTAAAATAAAACGAAAAATGTATGTTTAGTACTCAAGATTTATTGTCGCAATACTTGGTGTTGCCTCCCCTAGCTGTGATAATAGCTCGAAGGTGGTTTCTCATCGACCTGATAAGTTTTTTAATCAGTCCTTGAGGAAGCCTTTTCCACTCGTCTTCCAGCGCTATCTTCAGCGCTGCGATGCTTGTAGGTGCCGGATTTCTGGTTCGTACTCTCCGTTTGAGCTAGTCCCATAGATGCTCTATGGGATTGGGGTCAGGATTTAGTGCTGGCCAGTCCATGGTCCAAATGCCAACTTCATCCAAGAACTGACGAGTGATTCGTACTGTATAACACCGGGCATTGTCATGCATTAAATGAAAGCCGCCCTCGAAGAAGCATTCATAAGGCAAGACAAGGTCCAGAAGAATATCTTTCACATATCACACAGCAGTCAGACCGCCTCCTTGGCCTCGGACGAAAACGAGCTCCGTTTTTCCCTCTAGCGAAACGCTCGCCCACATCATACACGAACCACCGCCGTAGGATATTTTAAAAAAAGAACTGAACGAATTTAAATGACTAGTGTTATTTAAAAGCCCTAAAGATCAAGATTTAAAAAAATAATAAGTTTATATACATTACTCAAGTCATTTTCGAAAAAAGTTACACTCTGTACTTTTTGTAGGGGTGAGTCGATTCAGCTGCTCGCGAGTGTAGTACAGAATGCCAACGGGAAAATCAACATCCCCCAATTTTCATGAGGCAGCACCAGAGCACGGCGCATACATACACTGGCCATTAAGTTTAGTATACCTGCGGCAAATAGCGGACAACAAGAGAATTGCGTTCGAATTAAATATTCGACATATTAATTAAAATGCTGAATCGTTTATTTTATTCCAATTCTCTATGGCCTTACATGATTGCGAAAGATGATTACAAAACGCTCACTAATTAAAAACCTAGTTTTCAAGAGATAAAGGAAACATTTTAACAATTTATTTGGATATGTATGTCAAGTCAAAAAAAAAAATAAATTCATTACCTAAACGTTTTATGTTATATTTATTTTTTAAAGTTCTACAAAGAGCTGCTCGAACCAGATTTGTCGTTTTCAATTAAAAAAGCGGTATAAATATATTGTTAACATTTATATCATTTATTCCATATCATATGTACTGCAAAGTGTAATACTCAGGTATAATGTTTTTTTTTAAATCTAGTATGTCAATTCAATTGACAGTGAGGGACACGTTTGTGATGTTATGCCTTTCACTATGTCAATATACGTTTTCTCTACACGTATTCTTTTTATATTTGACCGCACATTAATTTTTTCAACTGTATTTGAAAGAAAACCTTTTGAAAACTTTAAAAACATATGTAGCCATATGTACATTTAAAAGGCAGTTTTCAGCGTAAATTTTTCGCTCGGTAAATGACAAATTGACTAAGTACATTCATTCCGTTGGTTATTATATTCAGTCACCAAATTCATACCAAAAGGATGTTCGTTAGCTAAAATAGCGTATATTTTGAAAACGGTTCATTATATTCTAAAACCGATTCTACCAATTTTAGATCAGATATTTAACTATTTAAATATAGAAAAATAAACATTTCGAAATAAATACGAGCAATTAGTGTTAAAAATTAAAAAAAATTAACATTTTAAGATAATCGGTGATTTTATTTTAGTCTGATGAGCGTCCCAAATTGGCGACCCAAAATTATTTTCTAGCTTCTAGTACATCGTTGATTGCACAATAAAACCATTAAACTCAAAATTATTTTTTTCTTAATGTTTTAGTATGCTTTATTAAAAATACGATTTGCATCCAGATGAAAGCCAAACCGGTCAGTTAGTTACCATAATATTGTATTGTACCGTAACTGCACGTGTGCTAAATTTCAACTCAATCAGTTTCCAAAAAATAATTACAGTAAACTAATACAACTTCCGGACATATTTTCCATCTATTCGGCGAAAATCATCGCTCTTATTTATGCCGTCAGGTACGCAAAAAACATAGCCGAAAAAAATACTCTTATGTGCTCCGATTCAAAAAGTGCCCTCACAAAATTACAAAATCCGAAAGGAAGCAAAAATTACCTTATCTATGAACTTATCGACGAAATCAATAGAGCCACAAATATCGGTAAAGTGATAAGCCTTTGTATGGATAAAAGGTCACACTAATTTTGAAGAAAATAATTCCGTCGACCTTCTAGACAAGCGCGCTTGCAAGGAAGGGGAAAAGTCTAATTTTAAAATTCTTGCAACGGACATAAAAGTATTAATTGAAGAGGAAGTGTATCAAAACTGGCAAAATCTATGGCACCACAGCGCAAAATATAAGGGAAAATTTTACTATCAAATACAGCTCAAAATAATCCGAAAAACTTGGTTTCAAAGCGTATGGATCAATCGTAAATATATAGTTCATTAATATCAAGACTACGACTAGGACACACGCTATGTCCAGCACATCCCTTTAAAATTGGCTTAAAAGAATATCCAGTCTGCGTTTGCGGTGAAGCAATTGCTGATCCCGATCATCTTCTGCTTTCTTGCCATGTGTACAGAGCCGAACGAGACCAATTATGGAAAGACATATTAAAAGAACAAAACATAATGCTCCCTTTTAATGTTGCCACAATACTTATTTGTGGCAACAAACATATTACATATTCCTTGTATCGCGTTGCGACTATCTAAAATATAAGTGTTCGTTGTCAGAGGCCACCTATTGTGTCTAGCCCAACCCGTCCCGGCCATCTTGTTTGTCTAATACCTGCCGAGAATGGCCCGAAGCAAATCCATGACCCCTATCCTAAATCCGTGTATACTATCCCTCTTGTGTCCCTGTTACATATGCTGTCTCACATTGCGTCGCTTGTATTCAAGATCAGCCAAACTTTTCTTTATTTATTTCAATTAAGTTAGAAACTAGCCCTGGCTAATTACTTGTCAAAGTAAAAGCCATTCTGTTAAAATAAAACTCAATCAGTTAACGAGAAATGGCTGAAAAATCGGTCGCAAGATTTGAATCAAACAAAATATATACGGAACGTGAAGTTGATTAAAATCGTTAATATTTCTTCCTCTTTAGGAATAATAATAGCTTGTCTTTAAAAAGTTTTTTTTACTTATATTTTATTCACTGATACATTTGTCATGTCAGCCATATTTCCTATTCTATAACTCTACTGATATCAATAACCAAACATATTTGTTCTGTGCGAGGCGCGTTCGCTATTGACGTAACTAATGTTAGTAGCTTTCCGGAAGCTCATTTGAACGCACTCTAGGAATGTTAATTAAAGTTTACTAGAGCGCTGTTCTTGCAAACACACACACACACACAAGCACACAATATAACATAATAAAGCTGTACATGTTCGGTACGGAAATGCTTCATCTCTAGCTTCAAGCGACAGTATAATATGATAACCATACGTTCTGGTTTGGTCGGTACAGTTTCGCTTTATTTATAATACTGGTCTTTTCTCGTGTTTCGCTCTCGTGAATGTCGATTTTCTCACATTACGTCGGTTTTGAAGAAAACGCTTTCTCAACTGGAGTACAGCCGGGTAGGGTAGTTTGTAGAAGTGCAAATCGTGCGTGAAATTTCCCGTGACACTGAGTGTCATCACGTGACACGCCGTGAGTGTGACTGTTTAAAAAAAAAGTGAGTGATTCTGAGTGAGTGTGATTGAATAGAAATTACGGATACGTGAGCGTGCGTGGGTGGAAAAAACTTTTCGTGAGTGTGAGTTGGCGTGAGTGAAAAGTTAATTACGTAAAAAATTATTCTCTGGCATGCGAACTGTTAAACCTGGTCCGGGATTAACGTTACAATAGTTACAATACAAGTATCAGGTGCAGTCATGATTTTTCTTGTTTAAGTGTGTACTAACTATTTAGAGATTTTTTGTTTATTGTATTTGTGATGTGTAAACTGTAACGTATATTACAAAAAATTACAAAAATTCATTGTCTAGTACTTTATAGTTGACAAACACATAACCTGATCCTATTTCCATAAGCCATATTATTGTATAATGTTTTGGTAGCTTAAGAAATGTTATAATATGAATTATAAAGTTACGTGAGTTGCGTAAGTTTGAGTGTGATTGACCGTGCGTGAGTGGGTGTGAGTCTCGAAATATAATTATTATCGTGCGTGAACGTAAGTGAGTGTTGAAACCTAGTTGTGAGCGTGCGTGAGTGTGATTATAAAAAGTAGTAGCAGTGCATGAGCGGGCGTGAGTTGAAAACGACTGCACTTCTAGTAGTTTGTACTTGGATAAACTATACTGTAAATCGGGATATCAATTGATAAGTTTCATTAAAGTTGAAGCAACTGATTTCCATTAATACTGGTACAGAAAAAAAAGCAGATAAGAATTTTGGAAACACGCTCTTTTGTGTAAAGATGTGTTTCTGTTAACTTTGCATATAGATTTAAAAATGCACATGTTTTCAATTAAAGGGAGACTTCAAATCGAATTGAACATTTACACTTTTGAATCTAAATTTAAAACTAAAAGTCATACCAGAAACCCAGCATCAGCATAGTATACAACATATTCGAATTTCGAAAACCCCCAAGAAAGCGAAATTATGGACAGGGATCATATCATACAATCTATAATATATAAATATCAAGCGGTACCGTAATGGACAACTCACAGACCAAACCGCTGACCCAAAGGACGGAAATTTTGACAGTGCGTTCCTATAATTACGACGACTATCCGCTAAGCAAGTATTTTTTCAAAATTCTATCCCTAAGGGGATAAATTGGGACACTCAAATAAAACAGTACTGTGGCGGATAATGCACAGACCAAACCGCTAGACCTAAAGGGTCGAACTTTGGACAGTGCATTCCTAAAATAAACATGAATAGCCGACTTAAAAATTATGTTAGTAAAATTTAAATTGAAATAAAACACATTTAAATTAAGATTCAAGCCAATTTTTTTCTATTTGAAAGATAATTTTACATTTAAGTTTTAAAAACAATTTCCGGCATATGTCTACCACGACTAGCTCTGAGGAACCGCATTCGATCAGATGAATTTTGGATCCCTTTTTCGAGTAATTCAGTCCTTTTTACATCAATAACACGAGTTATGTTGGCTTCCAAAGCATCTATTGTTTCTGGTTTATCAACATAAACCAATGGCTTCACAAATCCCTAAAGAAAATAATCCAATGGCGTTATGTCGCATGATCTTGGAGACCAATTAATTCTCGAAATAATGTTGTTACCAAATTTTTCTTTCAATAAATCAAATGTTACGTTAGCAGCATGAAGTGGCTTGAGTTCTTAAACCAGTTGGATCTTGTATGGGTGTAAAACAAGATCTTTACGCAAAATTTTCCATGTGGTGGATGCACAGAGCCGAGCTTGTTGTGAACGTCGACGAATACATAAATTTGGATCTTCATTAACACTAGCACTTACAGCACCGATATTTTCTTCTGTACGTACAGTTCTTTGTCTTTTTGTTGTTGTTGCATCAAGTACACAAAATTTTGTCTGAAATCTATCGATAATTCGACGAATAAGTTGCTCTGATGGACGATTTTGTAAACCATAAATTTCATGAAGTGCTTTATAACTTTGGCAAATTGAACCCTGATTTTGAAAATCATTTACAACAATTTCCTAACGTTGTTACTGCGTGCGTCTTTCCATGATAATTTGTCAATGCTTACTGAACAGAAATGTCAAAACAACATGGTTTCTACCTTTCGTCAAAGCACAGTTATTCCTACTGAAAGTTCTATCACTCTAAAAAAACACCCTTTATGTAAATCAATTTTTCATCTCACTCGTGTGCGAAACTGCGGGTAATGCTAGAAATTTTTATAAACAGTAGGATAGCTGTATGCAGTTGGCTACAATTAATGTTAAGATATATCTATTGTTACAATACTATACTAGAAATAATTATTTTCAAACAACTGTCACCGTCGGAACTTAAACCCAAATCTTTTCACTATCGCGGTGGAATAAGTTATCAGTTACACTACAGTGACATATCTAAATAGCAAATCGTTCCCATATTTAAAACATATTTATAACTATCATCATGCGAGAACTATTTAACTGTTTATAAATTTAGTCTTACAAACTATACCGTAGTTGACAATTTTTTAAACAATTTTTATATTATTTGTAGTATAATTTCTCGGAAGTCCCTTAACTTTCTAAATAATATTTTTTGTGTAGCATTACCTCCCTATGATATTATTTCTTTCCTTTTTTAGGTTTCGTGGAATGTTTGTTACACCTAAATGAAAATAGAACGTAAAAAAAATCTGTTGAATAATTTTTAAGGAATTCGTAAACAAGAAAAAGTTTAAATCTTGTAGTTTCCAAAATCGATAAATGCGTATTGATCGTAGCGATTCATTTCCTTTAAAATAATTGAAGTCATTAATCAAAGTCGTCGAAGTGGTTAGAATTTATATAAACAGGAAGCTATTAGGGGTTAGTTGGTCGTTTCCTCCGCTAGCCGCGCAACAATTTGTATTCGTATTTACACTTACAGTTACAAGTAACTTTGTTACAAATTTTATACAAATTCGTTTATATTTCAAAAGATGCTGTCTGGCATTTTCATTTTTTTTAAAGTGAAAACTTCTTTAGACGCATTGTGCCATTTTTGGATGGGTAAAAAGTTATGATTTTGCGTCACTGCGTCACCGTCACGCTAATGTTAATAGTATATCTGTAGCTATAGTATTCGATCCTCCCATAGTCTATGAAACATTTTTGTCTTTTTACGATGTATTTTTGTTTGTTTCTTTACTAATCTATACATATATAAATGCGAATGTGAGTTTGTTTGGATGTTTGCTATCATATCACGCAAAAACGACTGACAGGATTTGGATGAAATTTGACACACAGATAGTTTAATACCTGGATTAAATAATAGGATACTTTTTGCCCCGGAAAAACGTTACGTTCCTGCGGGTTTATCAGAAAACTCGTCCATGGTTTATTTTATTCTATGATTTAACAGGCCATGGACGAGTTATTGGTTGCTTTGGTTACCAACAACAAACTGAAACATTCTGATATCAAATGTCAAATAATTTGGAAATAATTATTTTTTTAATTAATGTTTAAAATTATACTGATCAAAATTATTTTCTAATTTTTAGTGCAAAAGAAAACCATTTAATAAATTCGAGCGAACGAACGGAGTGAGTGAGTAATGAAACAACTAATTATAAATTCGAGTGAACGAATGGAATGAGCGAGTAATGAAACAATTCTAACTATTAAAATCGCGGACGGAGGCGCGGGGAGCGGCTAGTATTATAATAAAATATAATTAATAAATAAATAGAAAACAGTATCACGGGTAATTGGAATTTAAACACTCATTGATTTCAACGTTTCGTCTTTTTTTTATTAAGACTTTTTCAAGCTCTCAATATGCTTAAACGATAGTTAAACTATGATATAATATACAATTTGGCATTACAAAAACGTTTAAGCATATTGAGATCTTGAAAAAGTCTTAATAAAAAAAAGACGAAACGTTGCAATCAATGAGTGTTTAAATTGATTTATTTTCATTATTCCAATTACCCGTGATACTGTATATAACATATATCTGGAATTGAATTTTAAAGATTAATAAGTAAAGTTTCATAAAATATGTTTTAATTTCTACAAGCTGCAGAACGTTCGCTATTTAATTGTTAAACATTCATTGTTACAATGCTAAATCAGAAAAATTAATTTTTATCCACCAACACCGTCTGGGCTCAAACCAGAATCTTTCCACTTCCGCCGCGAAAGTGGAAAGATTCAGGTTTGAGTCCAGGCGGTGTTGGTGGATAAAAATTAATTTTTCTGATTTAGCATTGTAACAATGAATGTTTAACAAAGTTTCAGAACTTTATAAATTAAAACAAAAAAAAAAAAACAGAATCAGTCGTAGGATTGTACGTCAGAAGTGAAAACTTCTTAGCTTCACAAACTTGTAAACATTATTTTTGGGTTGTTAAGAAATATTTTTAAGAAGTTTTTTTGAAGTGAAAACTTCTTTCGGCGCGTTGTGCATTTTTCGGAGGGATTAAATCTCATGAGTTCGCGTCAATGTCACCGACATACTAATGTTAAAGTATGACGTGTTGTAATCCCGAGTTGCATCTTAATTGCGTGAGCTATAATTATGATGTGTCGAGTTTTGTTTTCACTTCTATCCGTCGGCAATTTTTTTAAATCACTGTTATAACTTCACAATTGTATTCATGTCGTGAGTGATGTCGAGTATCACAGATAAATTTTCATGAATTTATACTTTAGATTTAAATTCATTTTAAATATTTTCACAGTACGAAAAGAATGTTCTTCGTTATTTGTACTTATGTACGTGCGTTAGAAGTTATACTTAGTTATGACGTGATTAAGAACTAAGTAAACAATCATCTATCTGTCATATTTACTATATTATATTTCTAAACGCTGTCAAAATATTTTTAAAAAAATGTCCATGACTTAGTGAGCAACTTCAACCTATTAATTTTGATCTTAGTCTGCGATGTGCGCGGATTATAAAAATTTCATCATCAATTTTTCATAACGCGCCAAAAGAAGTATAACTTCAAAAATGTTCAAAATACGAACGTTCGTAACGGATTTGAAGCCATGTTTTACCCAAAATCGTACGGCAGGCAGGGTCAGCAGTCAAACTACTTTGGTGTGCTACTTAACGTGGTGATTATATCAGAAATGTTTTTCGATATATGATGTGATCCTCTATACTGTGCGAAACACTCTGTCAGTAAGTCCCTACAAAAAATATTTGTAGCATTCTGTCTTTTATGTAAGCTTGTTAGTACAAATAACCTAACAGTTATTTACAAAGGTGATGAAAAAAATCCAAATGTTATACGCTTGCAATTCGCATTATTTTTAAAAACTATTTACAGAAAAGTTGAGGTTTACATTAAAAACAACCTATATTAAAAATTAAATAACACTTTTCGCGAGTGAAACGTAATAAAAAAAAGCCACAGGTACAAAAATTGTTTATTTATTTCGTTCGTAAGATAAACAAACACTTTTTTTACCCATGTATAATCATCACAAGAAGCAAAATCCTTTCTGAGTTCAAAGTAGAAAAATCCAACTTACCAGACTTGACTCATCGGGCGATGCCAAACTGAGCAATAGCACACTGACGTTCACTGTTAGAGTGCCTGTAACAAAAGAAAGTTTCATAAAAAAGTAATATTCAAGTTTAGAAAAAAGAAATTTTTAAACATATGTTTTCACATTATCATTATCGACTTTTTGAAAACTAAATAGGTTCATTATGTTTCAATTTGATTATAGTATACCTAGTTTAGAAAATAGTAACACACTACGTACACTATAGCCAATAGAAAACAATTCCATTAGTAAAAATAGTATTCAAGTGTTCTAATAAATAAAAAAAAAAACTTTAAATAATGTGTTTGCATTGCAAGGTTGGGCGTCAGCATTGTTGAAGGTGGGACATGGCGAGACGGGAGAGAGGGCAGGGGAAGTAGGCTTGCGAAGTCACATGGAGTCTTTTTCCAAACAGCTGGGATGACAATAAATGAAAAAGCAAGCCATGGGCATCAGTGACGTAAGCAATCGACTCAACCAATTACAGACGTGACCATGTTTATAGTCTCTTACGTCCAATCTTCTAGTATTCTAGTAACCTTGTTTACATTGTATTCTAAATAAACGGTAGACAAACTTTTTTTTTAAGCATTAAATAAAATATTATTATAGTATTAGTTTTGTTCTAATAATGTAATCGTTGAGAGGAAGTTTGGAAAAGGAACAATTAAAACGTCGGTAAAGTTTTTATTATTTAAATTGTTCCTCTTCCAAACTTCCTCTTAATGATTAGATAAAATACTTGGAAAGTACCGAACTTCAGTGAATATTTTAACCAATGCTGTTATTTCGCTTAAAGTTTCCAGAAAAACTGTTGCATTCTTTTGAACAATAAGATGCAGCAGGATGTTGCACGATTATGATCTGTAATAATTCAGTATTTAGCTCCAAAAATAAAAATAAATTCGAGCCTATGCATAAAATATTCAAACTGAGAACAAATGCATTATATAATTGACGGACAAGATTTTTCAAAAACGTATCAAGGTTTTGGTCGATTGCAGTGAGCGTAAGAGAAATAGTAGACCAGGGTAGATAGCTTTGAAAATGGTAAAAAGTGAAAGAAAATTATAGTAGGATGAAACCCATTGGAAAAGGTAAATAGGCATCTACGCATATAGATATTTTAAGATAACTTATTTGCATTTTCTGAGAACATTTACCGTAGTAATGTATATTTTTTTCATACCATCAGAAAGTAGAGATTTCAAGGAACAAAAAACCCACCGATTTTTTTAAAAAAGCGGATATTTTGACGTGAGAATTTTCGATTGAAAATTGGGATGCTTTTTTAATATTAAGTCAAAATAAGGTGAAAAAATGAACATTTTATATCAAAAAAATTACTGTGTGTTTGGGACATAAAAAGGTAAGTTTTCACCAAATTTCGTGAAAAAATAATTTTTTTTGCAAAAGATAAAAATAAAAAACCAAAAACTTGGTTATTTGAATTTTTCACATAAATTTTGAGGTTATGTGAAAAAAGTGTAAAAACAAAAGTTGTAGATATTCTTATTACCTACAACTTTGCAATTTAACTTTTTTTCATAGGACTTGTAGTTTTGCCGGAAATCAAAATAAACCGTTTTTTACCCTTAAAAACTCACCCCCTACCCCTTCCCGACCTCAGATCGACCGTAATTTATTTTTCTTTTCATTTTTGTTATATTCTCTACCTTTTCCAATGGGTTTCATCCTACTATAATTTTTTTTGGTCTCAAAAATTATCGACCCTGGTCTATAGGACTACACCGCGTCGTATGACCAGAGACTAGTCTAGTGTTTTTTGTGACGTCACGTTGCATAGAACGGCGGCAGATAGCGACACATGGGTGCTGGCTGACCGAGAATTTTGAGAACGGGGAGAGACGAATCGATCGTCTAAGCTGCAACATCACATGAGAAGAGGGCGACTGAATGATTAGTGTGCAGAAAAAGATTGAAATTGAGGATTTGACAAAGGAGCTAGAAATTGTGTATTAGGATTTGGATTAGGATTATTGTAGTTTGTTGGATACTGGAATAGGAGTGGTTGTCGTTTTTAGTTTTTTGTGTCGTAATCAAAAATTATTTTATTGTTATTTTTTCTCTACATGAAGTTAGGTTATTTTCATTTTTTGTTATTTTTAAGTATAATCATAAGGTAAAATTTTTACGAGCTATTAAATTTTTATCTAAATGTAAAAAATCCAATGTTTTCTCGAGTTTCATATCGTTAAAAAAGCGAAAGATGCTGCCAAGACCAAATGGTTCATTTTAGAAATTCAATTTTTACATGCGGTAAATTAGCTAAATTAGAATTATAATTATAACGATTACACTTTAAAAAAACCCGGGTCGCAGTGCCAAAACCCTGCCAACAATATAGTGTATTTGCTAATACAGGGAGTGTGGTTTTATTATGCGAACTTAAGTTGTTTTTTTTTTATATTTTCCCAAATATCGCATACATTGTCATGTTTTGAATTCTTAATTAAAATTACGTAATAACCATCTGTTAGCGTCATTTATTTTCGTGCATGCGCCAGTAAAAAAACTTAAATCTTTAAAGAAACCAACCCGGGATTATCTATTATTTTTTATTTCGGAAATCTTTATTTTTTTTTCTTAATTGCCATATTATTATCAATCTAACGTCTACACCGAATTAGATACACCCTTCAGTAAATAAGTCACTATCTGCAAACTAATGTTTTCAAAAAAATTATAAGTCCGGCCCCGTTGGGCTGATTCTATTACAATTTTAGGGGTACTTTTTAGTTGTTACTAAACAATTCCGAGAATTTTTTCGGCCCCAAAACAATTTTCAACCCCTAAATACACCCCTTAAAATGGTTCAATAGGCCCATTCTAAATAGACTTCGTGCGGTGATGGATTCCAGTATGTGGACCAAATTTTGTTAAAACCAATTAACTTCTTCGAAATTAATTTCCAAAAATGATGCCAAGTTGCTTAGAATGATGAGTGAGAAACTTTGGTTCGACCCCTAGGTCTCGCCATCCGACCAACGCACGCCAATATTGTGTGCTATATTATGGCAAATATACACTAAAAACACTTCCAATAGAATTTCGTATCAATTTCAAATCCAGTGAACGGCTCTTTAGTATACGTTTTATATACCAAAGCAATTGTGAGTTGACCAAGTTAAAAATATTACTTGCTCTTATCGTTTCAATTACTGCCTTCGATAAAATAGTCGAGCATGCGCATATAGATACTCAGTTTATAGTCTGTTTGTAATGAATTATTGTTTATGGCTTAAAAAATTTAATTTCGTTTTTCAATATTATTTGTGATAAACTATAAAAAATATGAACATTTAAACATTTTTCTATTTCAATTACCCAATTATTGAAGTGAGATACCAAAGCGTTTCGTTGAAAACATTAAACTATGAATCCATTCAAACAAAAAATTCATAACTAAAAATTAAATATATCTGTGGTGATTTTCACTGTAATGTTTCTTATGCCCTCGAGTACTTTCTGCGTAACGGTAGTACTGTTTTTTTCAAAACAATTTAAAAACAACAAAGATTTGTTCGAAAATGAAACTGCTTTTGATTTTATTTCTCAGGGATATGTTTATAAACACGATATTTCCGTCAGTGTTATTCTAATTCACTAGGGAATTTTATTTTTCGACAAAAAATCGACCGACTAATTTCCTAGAAAGTTAAAAATTACACTTTGTATGCTTTTTAGATCAAAACAATGATTATTATATAAGCTTTAACAATTTATGACCATATAATATAGAAACATAATTGATCTCAAATTGTTTGTGAAAACTTTAATGAGTTTTATGATTAAATTTCTCTTTATTTCAGCTTACTATCAACGAACGTCAATAATAATTTGTAATCTCAGATCACTATTTAATATGTTTTTTTAGTGTATTTGCCATATGGCAACATACACTATTGGCGTCGGTCCGATGGCGGGACCTAGGGGTCGAACCAAAATTTCTCGACGTTTCATAACTTCCTAAACACTTTGGCACCATTTTTGAAAATGTTTATATATATATATATATGTATATATATATATATATATATATCTATATATATGTGTGTGCGGGCAATAACTTTCGAAAGAGTTAATTGATTTTAACGAAATTTGGCCCACGTGTTGAAATCCGTCACCGCAAGAACCCTATTTAAAATGGGCGTAATCGGGCCATTTTAAGGGTAGTTTTTAGGGGTTGAAAAATGTTTTTGGGCCCTAAAATACCGAAAAAATTCTCAGAATCGTTTCAAAATTGACATTTAACCTTTTAGTAGTATTTAAAAAGTGTCCCTAAAATTTTAATAAAATCGGCGCAACAGGACCGGACTTACAAATTTTTTGAAAACACTAATTTGTAGATAGTGATTTATTTATTGAAGGGTGTATTTAATTCGGTGTAGACGTTAGATTGATAATAATATTGCAGTTAAGAAAAAAAATGTTATTTTAAGGGGTGTATTAAGGAATCAAATTTTTTATTTTGCCCAAAAACCAACTTAAGTGTGCATAATAAAACCACACTGCCTGTATTATATAATACACTATATTGTCGGCAGGGTTTTGGAACTGCGACCCGGGTTTTTTAATTTTCGCTTAAATAGTTTTTTTCTGTTTTGTCGATTTATACAAAAAATTTATATTAAAAAGTGGTTTATAAAGTAATGGCGCGAATCTGTAACCTCTATTAGATGTATAATATTTTTAAGAAACATACACTCGAGAGCAGCTAAATCGACTCATCCCTTCCAAATGTACAAAGTGTATTTTTTTTTTCAAGAATGGTTTGAATACTGTGCATAAAACATATTATTTTTAAAAGTTTAATCCTTAAGCTTCAAAATGATAACATTATTTTAAAAATCTACCTAATACTTTTTAAATTAATCAGGTTAGAAATGAAACGCAACAAAAGTGAACTTAATTAAAGTGAATATTGGGTTGATCAAAATTTAAAAAAAAAGAAAAATGTATACTTCTAATTTAATCCAGAATAAAAGGCTTATTTTAAAACAATTTATTCTTATTAGGTTTTTATTAATGGTCTAACGTTTCGGTTAACGATGCAACCATCTTCAACAACAAAATCTATAAATATTTTGACATATAAAACCATGCTTATTACATTTCTTATGAAGTAATTCTTAATTAAATGTTTGCTTTATGTCAATTACATCTGTTATTTTTAACATCTTAAAATAATGACTGACATGCTTGTAAATAGCAATTATTTTTACCTTAATCCTAATTAAACGTCCAATATTTGAAATATTTATTGTGGTTTTTCATACAAATGGTCATATTACTTTTATTTAAATGTTTCTATGTTTTTACAATTAATACAACAAAAATAATTTATAAACTATGCAATTACATATACAGATTGTATCAACTCAAAGCTGTCCATAGGGCACTCTGCGTGTAAGACAGAGCACCATACACAAACGATAAGCAAGAGTGAGATAAATGATCGTTAATAGGTAGTAAGTACTGTGGTTACTGTAAAATAGATTTAAATAAACGTCTTTGTTTTCTGAGTAAAAATAGCCATTTTATTAATTATTGACAGTCTGTAGTCACTACCGAAATTATTGATAAAATGGCTATTTATACTGTTCACGAAAAAATCCAAATAATTAAACGGTTTTATGGTGGTAATTCAACCGCCGACGTAATAAATTAATTGATAAAATGGCTATTTTTACTTAGAAAACAAAGACGTTTATTTAAATTTATTTTACAGTAACCACAGTAATTACTACCTATTAGCGATCATTTATCTCACTCTTGCTTATCGTTTGTGTATGGTGCTCTGTCTTACACACAGAGTGACCTATGGACAGCTTTGAGTTGATACAATCTGTATATTCAAAATCTTTAAACACTTATCCATATACGACTAATATTTTATTAAAATGGTGGAATTTCTCTGATTTGCAATATAATTGACATGTCAGCCACTTTAGAATGTTAGTGCGTTTACGTTGTTTTAAATACTCAATCTATGGTATATATTTAATTAGCATGTTTACATTTTATGAATTTATGACGCCATTATGTTACCCTAGACCAATCATTTCTTGACTTTGAGAACATTGTCATATATTTTATTAAGTTTTTCTATATTTGTTTTTTTATTTACTACATTTTCCATACTTTTTATATACAACATCTCCAACCATAATCTTTTTGTTAAGTTTTTTTCAGTATGTAAAATAACATTCTCAAAATCAAAAATATGATTCTTATCCAAACAGTGTTTTACCAAACTTGTCTTTTCTTCATTACACTCAATATTATATTGTACATTATATTTAAAAGCCTTATTAACATCATATTTATGATTTTTAATTCTATTCTTTAAATTTTGCGCAGTCTGTTCTAAATAAACCTCTTCACAATTATCACATCTTATTTTATACACAACATGCGATCTATCATGCCTTTTATCCTGGATTAAATTAGAAGTATATTATAAGAAGGTATCAGAAAAACGTAAAATGTATGTTTAATACTCAAGATTTATTGTCGCAATACTTGGTGTTGCCTCCCCTTGTGATAACAGCTCGAAGGCGGTTTCTCATCGACCTGATAAGTTTTTTAATCAGTCTTTGAGGAAGCCTTTTTCACTCCTCTTCCAGCGCTATCAATTCAGCGCTGCGATTCTTGTAGGTGCCGGATTTCTGGTTCGTAGCCTCCGTTCTAGCTCGTCCCATAGATGCTCTATGGGATTTAGGCCAGGATTTAGTGCTGGCCAGTCCATGGTCCGAATGCCAACTTTATTCAAGAACTGTACTGTATAATACCGGGCATTGTCATGCATTAAATGAAAACCGCCTCCGAAGAAGCGTTCTTAAGGCAAGACAAGGTCCAGAAGAATATCTTTTACATATCACGTAGCAGTCAGACCGCCTCCTCGGCCTCCACCAAGGACGAAAACGAGCTCCGTTTTGCCTTCCATTACTCAAGTCATTTTCGAAAAAAGTTACACTTTCTACTTTTTGTAGGGGTTAGTCGATTCAGCTGCTCGCGAGTGTAGTATTACTTAAAAATAGGACGATTAATTAATATCTCAATCACGCATATAGCCTTAGTAGTTGAGCGTTTAAAAAAATTAAAATAAATAAATATATTAAGTAAGAAAATAATAATATTATAAAAATGATTGTTTTTCAAATGAAAATTTTAATTTTGAATTCTGAGTAATTGAAAAACATGTATATGGATAATTAGCAGAATAGTTAATAAGTTGGTACGATAATTATTGTATGTCCTTAATTTTTAGACTTTTATTTATGTAAATTGTAGGTCCCTGAGGAAGGCAATCATAGTATGTTGAAACGTTGGACATGAATAAAATTAATTAAGAATATTTGTTCTGAGTGCCTTATATCCTGCTGCAAAACTTATTACTACGAATTATAAGAAAATGTATTTAAAATACTTATAGTATTACTTATGATCGCCCGCACATTCGACTGTTTACTTGAGACAGCTAAAAAATTCCAACCCATTCTCTTTTTTTTTTAAACCAGGGCACAACGGCAAACACTTTCTTATAACATTAATTTTAAAACAATGGAAAGCAACTATTTGATAGTCAGTGGGTGTTTGGAAGAGGTTTGGAGCAGCTTTCCGGCGCCTAAACATTTTAATCGCCGAGATCAAAAATTGTAGCCATAAAGAATAGAGAATTTATTATTTTTTTCATATGATCAAAAAGTCATCATTTTCTTTTTAATAAAATTTTATGGAGACACATTAATTACGACTTTTTATATTAAATCATAAGGTCTTTTCCGCCAATGCAATTAAATATTTACAAGTGTATTTTAATATTATTATTCGTATAAAACAATTAAATTCTTTATGGAGCTATAAAAAATTTCCGAGTAATTCACACGTTTTAAAAATAAAATACGCTATTATTTGTTGATATTCAAGATATTCTAATTTCCAAGCTTCTCGTGTCGAAAGTGTCTATATGCTATCTAAATAAAACTATTTTTTTTAGCAATTTATTATGGTTAACTCCTTTTCTGCATTTTTTAATTACTCGCATAACACAAACGAACTTGCATGAAGTGTTCCGCATTTTTCAAATTTTTCTGAACCATAGGTCTGGGTCTGTTTGGCAAGGTCATTTAAAACATAGTTTACCTTGTTAATTAATGACGTCAGTTGGGAGACCATTTAATATTTTTATCAACAACGTAATATCATTTAACAGTCCACTAGATGACGTCATCTCCTCACTACTATCAAACGGAACGAGGTCACCTCTGTTAATAGCCTTGTGTGTTTGGTATGTTAGTGTAGTATAGTCAACTAAGTGTGTAGGAAAAAGGATCCAAGACAGATCAAAAGTTAAGAGTCACAGATGAGAGTTTTGTTCCAACCTCTCTGAAAACGATAATTGTATAGCCACGCTCATGCGCAGTAGATAAAACATGTTCTAACCAAATTTGTGATCGTTTGTGAACAGTTTCTAAACGATCATGACGATACATGATCTAAACATATAGTCTATTTTAATGTGCGTTTAGTAAAAACAACCTTAAAATTTGAATATTATATGAATAACGAATCAGCAAAACTTTCATGTTCGTCCCTGTATAAAATACCGCTTAAAAACACCTGTACATTTTGACAATAGAATCATGTATCACTAATGCAATAATAATGTTATTTTGATACAGACTTTTGGCAAGCGTCCTTTAGTATGCGTAACTACCGTGCCACGTGTAAAGGACGTCAGAGTTATGACGTAGATGTTAAAAAAAGAAGCAGCAAAACAAAAGCTATGTTAATAGAGTTCAGAACATTAAATTAAATCTGTAACATTATGGTACCGATTCTAAGAATTTTTTTCGATCATTTTCAATTTAATGCCTTGTCAAGAAATCGCAAACTTTTTTTTTTAATCCGTGGTTTATTACTTTATTGACACAAAGTAAATGTGAAATTTGAAATCAAAGTAAGTCGGACATAAAAAAATTGTATATTAGAGTGATAAACGGATAAATTACGCATTTGTTACTCCAGTCAAAGCAAAACTACAAAAATTTCTAAATGTAAGCCATTGCATCGTGCAAACTCTCGACCTTATTAATGCTATTTGAAAAATAGGTGTTCACAAATTAGATAAGTCAATTAATTAACATTTTTCGTTTGATGTTTCTTTTTTATACATCACGAAAAACAGTTAATATAAAAAGTATGCGTGTAACTTTTACGCACAGTTGAAGTAAAACATGTAAATAATACATTTATTAGGCTTACATTTTTTTATACGGACAATTACAAACTAAGTTAGAATTTCATTTATTTTTATTCGTTCAACTAACTTCTGTATAGTTCATAAAAAACAACTTTTAGAGTATGTGGATTTTGTAATCTCTTGCTTTATACGTATAAAGATAACAATAGTGCTAATGACCTTAGCAGTCGAAGCACATCTTTATTTTTCGCATTAAATAAAAAGAAGATATTTTTATGGTATGTATCAGGCCCACCTTTCCTCATGAACTAGTTGAGCTTAAGCCCAGGATCCCGTAAGCCATGGAACCCCCTAACCCCTGTGGCAAAATAACAATTATAACTATAGAATTTTGTTTATTTCTGTTGATAATCCAAATTAAAGGGACACCATCCACTCTAAAGTACTATGAGCCGCCGTATGGCTTAAGACGACCCTGACGATACTACATAAATGGACTTAGTGATAGGTCCCGCAAAAACGTTACAAGCATTTTTCGGAACACAAATTCACAAAACGCGTCTAAAGTACTTCAAAAATTAACAATATATGACAAAAAAAATAAATGTACATCTATCAAAATTATGACGATATTAAATATTTCAAAATTTAAAAATAGATCAGGAAAATTATATGGTATTTTTAAGTAGAAAGAAATATTATTCTATGCGACGTGATCAACAAATTTTCCAGCAGACAAAATATAAGTTTTTATTGTGAATATTTTCATAAACTATACTTTTTCCAACAGTTTGTGGACGGCGATAAGTGAAAGTTTTACTTTTCTTTATTTTTTTGTTAACAATGTTTTATTTTGAATGGCCGGTGTTTAGTATCTTTAGGAAAACTTTTTTGGGACAACTCGACAATGATGTCAAAAAAGCACGCACAAGAAAATCATAGGTTTTAGCTTACCTTGCACCGGAGGTAATAGACGTTTGTCGTAACGCGTCCTCGCCAACAAGTTATCCAGGATCTCCTTATCTGACCTGCCCTCCCTGCCTTCGTCGACTCTGCAAAATAAGAACAACATATTATTTTAAATTATATACAACAGATGTTCTTACAATGAAAAAATGTGAGCCGTTGTGAGACACCTCACAGATGTGAAACATTACACATATATTCAGTAAAAAGCTGACACACTAACACAATAGTAAAAAATATATTTAAATAAAATAAATTGAATATATTATATCACATATTAATAAAAACTATCATATATTTTATTCAGGTCTTGTTTTAATACTTGAATTGTGTTCAGGTGAAAAGACCATACAAATGAATGTTAATTATTTATTTAATATATATAACATTTCGTCAGTATTATTCTCACTTCTTCAGGTATCTATGTAAAGACATAAAATTACACTAAACATATTATAAATTAAAAAGAAGTCTCATCTAATCATCGCTGACTAGTATTGGTATACATATATTTAACCTTCACTACAATAGTAAAATTCAGACTTGTTAATAGAACTTATTATTTTTTTGACGTATAACATTTAAAATTTTTAATAATAGCAATTAGACAGATTGTTACAATAATATCAACCTAACCTTAACACTACGCCTCGTGTTTTATTATTACTAAGTTTCCAGCTATAATATTATAACATCAAATCCGCTAAGTGATTGTGCCATATGAATGGTCTGCGAAACTTAAACACGTGTACCGTCTTTTCATATTAATTTTAAACCAGTTTATAAGATCAGAGTATAAATTATTAAGGTTATCCGTATCTGTCTTACGGTTAACCGTGTCAAATAAGTTGATATGCACCATCTTGCTAAAGTTACGTTTGAAACTGTTGTTTTCGAAATCAAAATGATGGTCTGTCTGATAGTGATGTGCTGCCAAAGATGTCATATTGTCTTTATTTCTAAAAAAACATCATGTGAAATATGAGGTAGTTGTATAAAATGGCAAAAACTTTATTGGTGTTTCCTGGATCAAACTAGCTACCTTCAGCTTACCATGTAGACGTACTATCCCGCTCGTCCACGAAACGCACTTAGAAAAGACACTGCTGTTTTAGCATAATACCTCGAAAACATCACCGGTTGTTACGACTATCGGTTTTTACGATCAAATATGAGTAGACCCTTCGATGTCGTTATAACAGATTTTCACTGTATTATAAAATTTGTCTTCATTTCTTTGCAGGAGTTAACCATAGTGATTTTTCGCTCTTATTAAGTTTTTCCTAATGGTTTTAGATAGCATATTTCAAATTTGAAATATTTTTTTCAAATATTAATAAAATTAAATTTCTCATTTATTTCCATGGTGATTTTTAACTTTGTGTTTAATAATACTGTAAACATAAACTCAAAAAAAAAATAAAAATACCGGTTTTTAATTTTGATTTTTTTTACGTGTTGTCAACTTAAGTCGACCTAGATGGTGACTCTGCAATGAAGATATCAATTGAAGTTGTAACTCAAAGGGACACTGCACCGTCACGTGATTATTATTCGGAATTAACAGCGCATTCAGTGGTTTCTTGTTATACACATAGTGGAGTCATTTTCTCTTTTTCAATATAATATGTGTTTACTTGTATTCGTATTCATATCTCCCACAATTACAGAAAAACATCTTTTATACTTTTTCAAGTATTTTTTTTATTTAAACGAAAATCCATTTTAAGAATTCCCTTTTGGTTTCTTTTGTAGTGTAGGTGTATTTACAGTGTTTACTCAAGTGAAGCCTTACAAAGGGGTGACAACACTTGAAAACGTGACTTTAGAAGCTTTCATTTTATTGTCTTGTTATTTGTACCATTTGTGTGTGTAGAAAAGTCAATAAATTGTGTTCACAAAACAGCTTCACTTATTAGCTGTGTTTAATAATAATTATGTCTATTAGTCTATGAGTAAGCAGGATAGAAAACTTTCTTTCAAATAAAACAAATACTTAAACAATAGCAATATTCATTATATTTACACGAATATATAAAAAAAAAGTAATGTAAAATTAAAAAAAACTTGGGTTACAGTGCTAAATCATGCCGACAATACAGTATGGCTTTTTGTTTTTGGACACAATAATTAATGTAATCACTTCATTCATCCGTTAAAATAATAATTTGCACTGATTTTTCACTCGGCACGTGGTAGAACATGATTAATAATAACAAGTATTTAAAAAAAAAAAAAAACACTTGAAAATTCTACAAAAATTCTTTATTACTCGACGATCGTTTCGGACAACAAGTCCATCTTCTTCCGAAATGATCGTCGAGTAATAAAGAATTTTTGTAGAATTTTCAAATGTTTTTTTTTTTTTTATTGTTATCGTTAAAATAATATTTTTTTCTTAACTGTAATAGTATTATCAATTCAACATTTGAACCAAATTAAATATACTCTCCATTAAATAAATGTTTTTATAAAATTTGTAAATCCGGTCCTGTCGACCCGATTTTATATAGATTCTAGTAGCACATTTAAATCATTATTAAAGCCTCAAATTTATAATTTGAAACGATTTTGATAATTTTTTCGGTATTTTTAGACCCAAAATCGTTTATCAATTCCAAATACTACCCTTATGATTCGCTTGGGCCCACTTTAAATAAGCTTCCTATACTGATGGATTCTGACATGTGGACCAAATTTCGTTTAAATCGATTGTCTATTGACAGTTATCGTGCTAAAAATATTTTTGGAAATATTTATATATATATATCCACTAGCGGTCTGGTTCGGCTTCGCTCAGATTATCTATTAAAGATTGACATATTATGCTGCATATAGAATTTGCTGGGTGTTGTTTCCTATTTACCTATTATGTTAATAGCCGCTACATTTTTCAAGCTACCAAAACATGATATGTACAGTAATATGGCCTATGGAAATGGGATCAGATTATGTGTTTGTCAACTATAAAGTACTAAACAATTCATTTTTGTAATTTTATGTAATACTAGCGGCCCAGGTAGGCTTCGCCCGGGTGTAAATGTAATATATAGGATATAAAAGATGAGAATCATTATCATTAAATTCTCAACGTGTATTGAATTTGCGCGAATTCAATCGCTTTTATTTATGAGTGTTCAAAAATCGAAGAAAAATCTTATTTCCCAAAAAGAAATTTAAAAAATTCTGTTGATCCGATCGCTACCAAACTTCAGAAGATCACCCGCTGGGCTAATCTAAAGATTGTCTGAAAATTTCATCAAAAATGGTCTACCCGTTTGGAGTCCATAGATTACACATACATCGTCTTTTATCTAGATTATTAAAATATAAAAAGTGGTTATTGTGATTTGTGACATAACGATAATAGTTGGACATATAGTATCGCAAAGTTTTTTGTAGTTATTGATATGTTCTTTAATATTGTAGAACATACTTTTGTTCTATCATCAATAGTTTCCGCAGCGCATGCGACGAAAGAGGGTTTATGGCATTTTTTTACACCTTGGGCTACGTTACTAAAGTTTTAGTAAAAACTATGTTACTCAGGGTGAATGTAGCTTTCTAATGGTGAAAGAATTTTTTAAATCGGCACAGTAGTTTTTGAGTTTATTCATTACAAACATACACACACGTCACACACAAAAATACAAATCTTTCCTCTTTATAATATTAGTGTAGATACGTTACAGTTTCCACATCACAAATGCACCGGAAAGAAGATAGCGCGGAAATTATTTTTTTCTTAATTATTGAAATATCAAAAAATTGCTCCTAAATGCTCTATCAGAATCAGTAATTGCTCCATTTCTAAAATTATTACTTTATTTATAATTAATTTTTTAAAAAATCTAATTACTGAAAACTTGATTTTACTATAGAATGAGAAATATTCACTTTTTATACAATTTTTTTGCTAAAAAAATTGCTCTCAATTTGCTCTATCAATTGCACAAAAAAATTATTTAACTTTGACAATGTTTGTAGTAATTAACAGAAAAATAATGTTTGTATGGTAAACCTACTGCGCTGTGACGTCATCAATTGTCGCTGCAACTTATAAGGTCCATATTTACATGTATCAGCACTACAGTCATATTCATAGTCACCTTAATGTTTATGTTTTCTACTTTAATTAAAATTAATTAAAATTCTTGATTAATACTGTCTTTTAATGAATTAAGTCCAGGTCTAGAAGACGGTTACTGTTAGTAAGGTTGCTGTAAATTAGTTTCGTTAATCGGATTAGACTATCTATTGTTTTGAATAGGCGGAGTATTTACTATATTGATGAGTCATTACTAGATCTTTAAACTTCAACTGAACAAAGGACAACAAATCGATAACAAATAGAGGATTATGATTTGGGACAGACACTCTTAATTTTTTTTTCAGGTTTACCATACAAACATTATTTTTCTGTTAATTACTATAAAAATTGTCAAAGTTAAATAATTTTTTTGTGCAATTGATAGAGCAAATTGAGAGCAATTTTTTTAGCAAAAAAAATTGTATAAAAAGTGAATATTTCTTATTCTATAGTAAAATCAAGTTTTCAGTAATTAGATTTTTTTAAAAATTAATTATAAATAAACTAATAATTTTAGAAATGGAGCAATTACTGATTCTGATAGAGCATTTAAGGAGCAATTTTTTGATATTTCAATAATTAAGAAAAAAATAATTTCCGCGCTAACTTCTTTCCCGTCACAAATGCAATATACAAAAAAACTAAAAACCTCTAAATAGTAAGTACCTACATACTTTAGACAAGAAAAATCATGACTGCACCTGATACTTGCTAACTTTAGCCCCGGGCCAGGTTTAACAGTCCGCATAGAGGAATAATTGTTTACGTGATTAACTTTTCACTCATGCCAACTCACGTTTACGAAAAGTTTTTTCCACTCACGCATGCTCATGTATCCGTATATTTTATTTAATCACACTCACTCACGATTTTTTCTGAACATATTCTTGTTAACATATTTAATGTAAAATAGTTAATATTCCCAAGCGGTATAATTAAGTTCGAGCTAGTGAGAGAAAAATACCAAAACGGTGTTTTTACGAAATTTGCGTAAGAGGATTAAATAATATGAAAAGGGAATTACAGACACTATTTACATACCGTGCCTTAAGATAAGCACTTTTAAAACGCTATATGCTAAAATATTTATATAATTAGTCTTTTGGGAAAAGTAAGGGAAAAATGAAATGGATTATCTGTAACAAATAAATTGTACCACGAAACTTACGGAGTGTTTCTTTAAGTGAATTTTTATTTATATGTTTTCGAACTATCCTGTATGAAATAACTACTTAGATGCATTTGTATAGACATGGTAAGTGACCCGTCATGTACTAGTGCAGTAAACTAAACAAGACTGATCGCGCAAACCAATTTCATAGTAAATCAATATTTCGTCAGCTGAGTATTGGTTTGTTCCATGTCCTCAAAATGTTAAATAGGAGTACTTATTGAAATTTCACCAATATTTTTTTTTGAGACACATTTACTTGAAATGAAATATCTCCACAATTTATTGTTTGGGATATATTTAGTAGTCTTGGGCGATTATGAATGATATAATCGAAATATTTCGATTATGGCCGAATAATCGATCATTCGATTATGTTAACCGAGATATCATTCGTTTGATTCGATTATTGTTAGCGAGATATCATTCACTTCAATCGATTGTGAGATATGAAATGTATGTGAATTAATCCCGACATATATCATATTATATCATTCGGTTTCTGCATTTGCGTGCACTGAAGAGTGGGGGTACTTTCGTTTGTACTTTGTTGTACTGTTTTGGCATTCCAGTCTCCCAGACTCCAGTAGACCAGTCATTGACTGCATTACTTAAAGTTAGAGCGGCGGCGTATCTTTTGAGTTTACGTGTATACGGTACATACATTTCTCATAGTGACCGGTTATTAACTTATTACTTATTATTCACTGTCACTATATTACTACAAAAGCCGTTGCAATCATAAAACAATATTTGTCAATGCCCGATATATCTCGCTCTTCCAATCCCCTTATTTTTTGATCAGAAAACAAAAATTTGTTTCCTGAATTATACGAGCTTCATAAAAAATCTCTCTGTGCGCCAGCTACCTCCGTGCCTTCCGAAAGGATATTTTCCAAAACTGCTGTGATTACTAATGCAAGGAGGAACAGACTATCACCGAAAAATTTAAATTATATTGTTTTTTTAAATACGAATCTATGATTTATGATCTATGATTAATTTATAATAATAAAGAATTCGTTTTATTTTTGTATTGAATCATACCAGCGATTCCATTATTAATGTGTTTTGTATTAACTATTAATCCCGACACAGTACTATGTCGATTGTCGATTATGAATTATCATACATCATTCGATTATGGCAACCGAGATATCATCATATCATTCACTTGATTCGATTATGCTTAGCGAGATATCATTCACTTGAATCGATTATGGTTAGCGAGATATCATTCAACTGATTCGATTATGCTTAGCGAGATATCATTCACTTGATTCGATTATGTTTAGCGAGATATCATTCACTTGAATCGATTGTGAAATATGAAATGTATGTATGTCGATTGTCGATTATGAATGATATATCATTCGGTTCTGCATCTGCACACATTGGGAAGTCTGTTGCACTGGAGGTGGGGGTGCTTTCGTTTGTTTAAACCAGGGGCTCCCAAAGTTTTTCGTAGGCGGGCCAATTTGATATTCCCGATTTTTTTGGCGGGCCAAAAAAAAAGAACGTAATAAAATCAAAACCAATGCGTAATAACTAGACTAGACATACTACAATAATTTTTTAAATATAAAGTAAACAATATTTTATTCATACAAACGCGTATGGTTAAAGTTCTGTAAGAATTTTTTAAAAATATTAAAATATTTTATTGTACCTTATTTGTAATATGTATTATTTATTTTACTATTTACTTATTTATTTTTTAATAAAAATATAATATATCGAATCGATATTGCGGGCCGAATTCACAGGTTTTGCGGGCCGCATTCATAATCGATAATTCAAATCATTCATAATCGATAATTCGAATGATCATTCGATTATAAAAACCGATTATTTCGATTCATTCGATTATTGAAATGTATCGATTATGCCCAACACTAATATTTAGGTAAATAAAAAGTATTATTTTTTTTTAATATGACAATATTTATTGAAATAATTAACTATTCAAAATGAACATGGTACAATACAACGACTTCTTTTTAATTAAGGTCAACAAAATTTTGAATCATGTCCAACAAATATTCATAGATCAAAGCAAAAAATAATTGAAAATAATAAAATTATTAAAAAAAGTTGTTATTACACTTACAATACCTACATTGTAAATATTTAAATTATGAATGAAACCAAGCTTAGATTATTTTAGAACAGAATTTTTATAGAAAATTCGGTCTACCGAAGGCATGTATTTCAACATTGACTGTAGATTTTTCTTTTTTTCTTGTGAAATTAAAGGCACAAGGCTAATTGGTTTAAGGTTATCTACCAAAATTTGTTTTGTCTTGTTTTGCATTTCAGCCGCAGGGCATGAAACTCATCAGAATAGGTCAATTTGTACGAAATATAATTTAATGGTGTGTCTGATTTGAGAAGTAAATGTTTTATTTTTGTGTAAGGTACTAAATTGTAATTTAGTGTTTTGCTAATTTTTTTATAATCAAAAAACTGGTTTCTTTTAAGTTGAATGATCACTAATTTACCATTTTCCCCACTAATTGTATTTAAACACCGAAGTAAAGAAACCGTGCTATAAATTTCGGTATATCTTAAATTTCTCTCGATGAAACTGTGTACAGAATCAATCTCTTGTATGTTTCCGTGACCAGATTCAGAATATTTTTGTCCTATTGATCCAATATCAGGATGTTTAAATAAAAAGTGACCTAACGCAAAATACATCACACTGTTCCTATTTTGGGCGACACAAGAATCAGACCATAATATAATTTTTTTTATGGCTGGAAGATCAGTAATTATTCTAGTTAAGATTACAACTAACGCACTTGCAATGTGGTTTCCCGCCCTACCTGTAGTATTTTCATGCCATAGAGAACAATACGTTTTATTATTAACAGAACAATCATGTTCAGTTCACGTGACTGCGTGCAGATAATGTTATTGGTCGTGGACTTGGAACATAACAATACTAAACGAATATGTATTTTTTGGACTTAGTACAAAAGTAATAGTTTATATCTCAGAGCAAGCGTTGAATTATTGGACATAGGACAGTGGACATGATACATTTCAGCATTAAAAATGGTAAGAATGTTTAATCTAAAAAAAAAAAAGTGGACATGGAACAAACCAATACTCAGCTGACGATTTGTCTGTCAGTTGCTAAAAATGAAGAGAAAACCAGGTATTTTATAGGAGGTACGTGCAAACAATACCAAATATACCTCGTGTGTAATGGTAATACGACACTATAGGTACTCAATTTGTTTTTGTACTTTGATTTGAATAAATCTGTACCCATCAAATAAAAATCTCATTTTTAGCTTGTTTAGTTGCAGATTTAAAGTAGTTTGAATTTTATTCTGTGGTCAAACTAAAAAATAAAATTCGACGGAATAAGGCTATTTGTAGTAGAGTATCTAAGAAATAACTGTATTTGTTTATATCAAAATAAAAAAAATATATATTCTGAACGTTTCTTTTTAACAGGAAAAAAAATCAAAACAAAAAACAAAAGTATTGCATATTATATTGTGTGGTTCGACTACAAGGCCATTAGCACACAGCAAAAAGAAAAGAAAAAAATTCAACCATCGTAAGTACAGTTATGTAAATTGATGTTTTGCTATTGTTAATCAGAGTAGGTAAGTATTGTGACAATTTTTTTAATAAACCTCTAATAATTTAAATTCCCGAGTCACTGACTACTATTTCAATTAAGTGACAATGTAATTTCGTATTGGGAATTCACTCTCGTTTTCTGTGGAATTTTTTGGAGTTTTTATCAATACTCCTCAGCCAGTTTTGGTATTTTACTGATTTTTCATTGTTGATTGTTGTTGATTTTTTTAGTAGGTCAGTAACTACTGCATAGTTTCGAGCGTCTCATTTTATTCTTGTTATCTTTTTATTATTTGTTATTTATTTCTTTGGGATCCCTACTCCTTTTGTAGGTTGTGTTGATTTATTGTATTTGTTGTTGTCTGAAATATTTGTATTTTAGATTTTTTTCATTGGTGCAGGTTTTAAAAACTAAACAATAAAAAAAAATAAAATATTTTATAATTTGCATTGATTCCCTAGAGATAAATAACAAAAACCTATTAAAATCGGAACTTAGCAACGTCATCACAAAATCAGAACCAAAAAGTCAAATCAAATTAATAAAAGAAGTAAAGTCAACACTTTTAAATAATGAATTAATCTTAACAAAAGCTAACAAAGGTAACACGGTGACTATCCTCCCTAAGAAGGAATATGTTTCAAAAACTATAGAACTCATTAACCAGTCGAATTGTTTACAAATTTATAAAGTCCTACTAATAAATTCCAAAGTGAAATTAAGTTAACTCTAAAAGCATGCAAGGAGATAATACCAGAAAAAGGATCATATAAATTAATAACCATGTGCCCCAAATTCGCCTACTCATAAAACTCCATAAGATACTAAATCCGGGAAGACCTGTTGTTTCATATATCAATGCTCCGGCTTATAAACTTTGTAAATTCTTAAACAAAGAGCTTCCAATGCTAATTAGTTTTAAATCAGACTCCATCAAAAATTCTTTAGAACTCATACAAAAAATAAAAAACTATCCGATACTACCGCAGGCAAAATTAATCTCCCTTTGTGAAAAGTTTATTTACTTCAATTCCAGTCATTGAAATACAAGAAATTCTTAATAATTTAATAAATAATTCAAATCTTAGTGGAGATAGAAAAACCAACTTAAAAAATTAATTTCTGTCTGCTTAAAACAAAATTATTTCAAATTTGAAAATAAATTTTATACCCAAACTGATGGTCTCCCAATGGGCTATCCAGTGTCCCCTCTATTAGCAGAAATATTCATGAACCATTGGGAAAAAACTTTGTTTATTTCAGGCAATAATCTGTTAAACAATGTGAATTTCAGGTCGAGATATGTAGATGATGTGTTCTGTATTTGGTTAGGCACTAATAGACAACTACATGGATTCAGTACAGTTAATCAGAACACCGGCTTTGCGACTGATTGCATAGATAATGAACACAATTTCAATCAGGACAACTTTAAACCTCTACACATCTGTAATAAAGACAAGAAATTTACACTATTAGAAAATGTAGAGGTTCAAAAAGTAATCAGAAAAAATAAAAATGTAGCAAATGACTAATTAGACCTTAACCTATCACCCCTCCTAAAACTAGATTGACCCAAATCAATACAGGTCATTTTTCCGTGCGTATGAAGTAGGTACAATGCAAATATCTAATTTAGTAAAGTTTTTATACTCCTGAGGATGGACTTATTGTCCGAAACGGTTGTCGAGAAATAATTTAATAAGTATTTGTAGAATTTTTAAGTGTTTTTAATTATATGTTATAAATAAAATATTTATAGTTTCTATAACTGTAATCTTTGGTTGGATTTTCCTGCCATCCCTTTTGGGCACGGAGGTTGTGCTCTGTTCGATCTTGTTGTCCTGGCGCCATATTTCTAGTCGAAAGATCTGAACAGTATTTTTCACCAAACTTCTCTACCCTTGATTATCAGTCGGGTTTGTTAGCAATAAGTTTTTTTTATAATTTTTTAAAAAGTTTATACACATTGTGCTAGTTATTTGTTAGTGTTATAATTATGTCCCGGTCAAGAATATTCATCCTTCAGGACCATGACCTCCCACTGACCCCTCTAGCTAGCGGGTAGCTTGACGGGCTCACAAAGTATTGGTGACCGTTATAGTATATATTATTATTATTCATATTTTTGTTTATTAAGGTCATTAATTTTTAAATAATGTAATAATTTGTTTACATTTTCATAGCTGTTTAAAACTTCCTTTAGGTCGGAGTCTAAGGTTGCAGTTTTCATTTGGTGCACAAGAAAGGGCATTCGATTAAGATGTGCTTTACCGTTACTGTCTGATTGCATTGGCTGCACCTAGGAGGTTCTGTTTTTTTAACATCAGGTTGTATGCGTTAATTTTGTGTGACCAGTTCTTAGTTATGTTATTTGTATTTGCTGCTTTCTGCTTAGTTGAGTATTGTGTTCTTGAAGTGATGGATTTTCTTTTATGTCTCTTAATTTATTATTTACTAATAGTGACCATTCGTTTTCCCAGTTTGCTTTGATTTTATTTTTAATATGTACCTTTAAATCTCAAGTAATTATTGTGGATTCTTGTGGTATCGATCCTGAGTGGATTCCTTCTTTAGCATTTTCATCAGCTGTCCTTCAAAGCAAGTGTGTAAAGGGATTAACACTTATAGATAAATTATAATGTAAGTCCTATAGTAACATGCTGGGTGTTGATTGCTTTGTGTGATGAAATATGCATGTATATTCGGGTGCTCGCTCTTTTCGAACGGTGCTAATGAAACCCGATTTATACGCAAGCAAACTATATAACTATATAAACTATATAACTTTATACTAATATCATATGAATAATAATAAGTCAATAAAAGAAAAATATGTTCTATCGAAATCAAAATATGTTCCATATAGTTTACACTACATGTAAAATTTACTTACATGAATAACACGAAACAGATATTTTTTTCTAGAAATATATTTTTTGAAATCGGGGTCCCAAAACAAAACAAAAAAAAAACATTGAGCCTCACCCTCATAAGCTAACATAAGAAGTGTAACTTCTTTAGTTTTTAATATTATTTCCAAGTTTTGTCATGTTTCACGTTCAAAACTTTAAAAGTTCAATGTTCATTAAAAAAAAAAATAAAAAAAATCTTAACGGTCGTCGTCTATATTCACTCTCTATCACTCACGTTTCTTCTTCGGTATTACCTTTCCCATTCGGATTCTTCCATTTTCAAACCGAGCCATCCGCATGAATCGGCCAGGCGTACGATGCGGTGACATCGTCTGGACCTGGTGCTCCATGTGGGCAGAGGCAGCACACGAAGTACTGTGCGTCGACAGCGTTGTTGTTGTGGTTGGGGGTGGCGCTACCAATTGAACTAGCGTCGGTCGGTCACCTTCGGACATCTTCGGGAGTGGTGATGGCGTCTGCGAGGCCTGTGGAGTCGGCGGCTGGATCGCACGATGGCGCATCTTCGGCGGAGAGAGTGTCAGGTTAATCAATCCCCAAGGGAGTAACTCGAGTTGCGAACAACCTGAATTCCTTTGTAAATGATTGATTTTTACGGGTATCAGTAGATAAATTGTTTATTCATTAATCCGTGTTACATTTTGATGTCGACGTTTCGATCAATTTTTGATCATAATTATGACAAACTGCAAACATTAATATAAGAATCAATCGTTTACAAACATAGTAAAAGTACGAAACCATATATCAACAATCTGAATTCCGTTTCTACAGTGGTGTCGGTGGCAACGGCAACAATATTTTCGGTAGGGGTGAAAATGTCGACATATACTCGGGCGTTCTTAGCACTTCTTCGTGAAATGATGGCAAGTCGTCGATGTCAAGAAAATCCATAGTGACTGATGTCGTTTGCTACTATCACGGTCCTTTTATAGTATTTATTACATAATTTAGCGTTGAGCTTGTAGTATGTCGGTTACGTACTATACTCTTAGGCGAGCCTTTCTGCTAAATTGTAACTACGTTTTCGTATGTTATGCTATAAGCACAGGGGTTGGCGGTCGGAGTTCTCGACGAGGAGAGAACAGCTTCCATGACCACTCGCAGTTAGTTGTGGTGGTCGGCGATTGATATGGGAATTGATTATCACGATCGCGCGGTCTCCTATAACATGACTATAATATGACGTTTATTGAAACTAGTCCTTCGGTTAAATCGTGACCATGTTAAAAGTCTTTATATCATTAATATGCCAGATTCCTATACTCTTATGGTCGTTCTTTTCCAGTTCATAGATTACCGGTGAAATGTTCTTCCTGATTCGGTAAGGATCTTCGTATCGTGGCGCTAGTTTTGCTGCATGCCCCTGGGCGGCATCGAATAACGCATACTTCCTTTTGAGTACTTAATCTCCTATATCAAATTCAGGCTTGCGGTGACGTAAATTATATCGGGCGGCGGCATCGCTGTGAGCTTTGGTCAGACGTTCCTTTACATCCAGAATAAGATGCTTTAGGTTGGAAACGTGGTCACTAGCCATTCTCCAGTGTACTTTTTCGATTCGGTCGTGTCCCATATGTGCCTGGTATGCTCGGTTGTCGGGCTTTGATTCTTGACATACTGTACATCCGTGCACATACCGGGCTATGTCCATAATCATTTTAGGCCAATAATAATGATGTCTCACCCGATTAGAAGTCTTACTGATACCTAAGTATCCGGCTGTCGGCTTGTCGTGGAACTGTTTGAGTGCCTCTGGTCGCAATTTCTTTGGCACGACGAGTTTCCTCTCATATGCTGGGTTGGGAAAATGGTCTCGGTCGATAATTTTTTTGTAGACTCGGGCATTTCGGACCTCCCATCGCGGATAATGTTCCGATTTCGACTGTATATTCGTGATCATTTTGTTTTACCAGCGGTCCTGTAATTGTTACAATCTTTAAATTATTGTACCACGGTAACTGCCTTTTTTATATTTTAATTTCAAAAGAAATAATATTTTATTGCGAAAGAGTCTTAAGTTTTGTCAAAATCAATTAACTCTTTCGAAAGTTATTGTCTGTAGAAAATTTTTCGTTCAACCCCTAGGTCTTGCTATTCGACCCACGCGATGTCAATAGTGCATTTGAAATGGAACCATATTGTTTTCAAAAGACTTTTTTCAATTACTATACGACATTCTATGATTTATTACCGGTTTTTTGCAGTTGTATTTTTCATGAATTTCCGTATATATAGTACCTACTCAATAAATAAATCTTAGATTTGAAGATTTCAATAATATGAAAGTCAATCAATCATAAACGTCCGTGGCATGTAGTCAATGCAGAGAGAAAGAAAATACGATTACATGTCAAATAAGAGTAAACAAAGTCCATTAAACAGTCAGATCACATTTTCAATTTTATTTTCTTTGCTTCTTTCGTTACAAAGTTTATTCCAACTACCGCAAGATTGTTAACACAAAAATCTCGTCAGAGAAGTTATTATAGTCCTTAACAGTGCAGATAGCACGAACGAAACCTCAATAGACTTATTGAAATTCATAAGCTTTATCGTGATATATCTACAAAATGTAGCGTTTATGTGTTCAATGTAACGTTTAACATAAATCATATAAATTACACTGTATTATCAAAGGCCTCTATAAACCTGAAGAGAAAATAATCGACGCTCTAGTAAGAGGAAGTATTCTTTATATATATTTTTTGTATAATGTGCATTGGAAAGTAAAAAAATATAAAGAAATAATAATTAATCAATTAAAAAATTGGGCACTACATGAAATTCTTCCTATTTTATTTAGATATTTTGACTTTTGCTTATTGATGTTAGAATACTGGTGGATCTTATCCCCAATTTTTTAGTTTAGATGTTAAACAAAGAAGACGGTTAACACTATAAATTTTAAATATAATAATTTTTGATGTGAAACATCTCTTGGCACTCTTGGTCAACAGTGAAAACGTTTAAGAGTTCATGTCGTTTAGTAGTGTAAGACTTTCTATGGTTAGTATTGATATATAGTATGCTAAAATAACAGTTTGCTCTTTAATTGCGTTTCGTGGACAAGGGGGTTAGAACGCCAATGTTGCCAGTAGAGAGCAGTTAGATCGATGCCGGAAAATGCCAGTATAGATTTTGCCATTGATAGTTTTTGATAGTTTTTATTAACGTATTTATTTTATTTAAATATATTTTTATTAATATGTGTTAGTGCGTCGGCATTTTTATGTCTTGCTTTCTTTTGCTCGTGCGCCACTATGAATTTTAACGAAATATATTAATAATTATATAATATTTATAAATTTAAGTACAGTTATAGTATAATTATAATCATTAATATACAATTATAATCATAACTACATATAATATATATTTTTATTATTTAAAGTATAATAATATAGAATTATTTTAATATAACAAACTATCTGAATATTTGTTATACTTCCATTTACACTTCGTTCAAAAAAACTACATATAATTAAATGATTTACTATATTCATATCCATATTACTAAATGACTGTTAATATTCATAGGTATTTGGATTGACAAGACTTGTATTATTTAAAAATAATTCTTTAATATTTTCGTACAACGTTTCGTCTCTCTCGAGACTTCTTCAGGTACTCAATAACGAATTATACAAATTCAAAATTTAACATTGCGACTTCAATTTATGTTAAATTTTGAATTTGAATAATTCGTTATTGAGTACCTGAAGAAGTCTCGAGAGAGACGAAACGTTGTACGAAAATATTAAAGAATTATTTTTAAATAATACAAGTCTTGTCAATCCAAATACCTATGAATATTAACAGTCATATAATTAAATTTAGATGTTTCACATCTGTCAAGAGTCCCACGACGGCTCACATTTTTGAAGTTATACTTCTTTTGGCGCATTGATAGTAATATTTTAGCACGCACAGCAAACCAAAATTCAAAAGTATGAAGTTGACCGCGCTAACGGAAATTCGACAGAATGAATTTGGCTATACGAAGGTTAGACTGAAATAACGGTTGGACGAAATCAATGCTGCTTTCTGTGATCTGCAAACTATATAATAATATACTAGAGGACTATAACCTTTAATTGCAACAAATAGTCGTTATAAAAGTCACCCCACGGAATTTATAATGTCGTATTTTTGATTACTCCATTGTTTGAATATAAAAAAAGTAAAAATCAAGATAAAATTTCGAAAGTGTTTTAAAATATTTTAGGTTAATGTTTTGTAAGTATTTTTCTTATACTTTTTGAAGATTTTATCAATGAATTAATTGCGTGCATATTAAAAATTAGTTTTTAATCACACCCAAGAATAATTTATAACTTCAAACGCGCTTTTTTTAAATTTATAACGCTTTCTACGCAGTAACCACAGACCAAATTATGTTAATGTTTTGTATTTGAATGTTTGTGAAAATGAAAAATATCAAAGGTAAAAGACAAGCGATTGTCAGTGCGAACTAGACGGCTAAATTATTAAATTATAACATTTGCTTTCAAAGTGTATAAACATTGCGAAAATAGCACTACCACTATGAGCAAAATAGACCAGACAAAGTACATACGCATCAACCGGTAATTTAACTGTATGTGTAAACTCGAAAATACACATATTTTATTCAAATGTATCTGGGAATTAAGCGTAAATTGAGACTAGATGTTTAAAATATTCAAAAGACACTGTAGATATGCAGCCATACGTCATTATTAATTGAAATTCATGAATTTATTACAAAGTCGTAGTTCGCGCGACGAATTTGCCGTAACAATGTTTATTTTATGTTCTCAGCTATTCCTGTCGAATGTCAAGCATTCAATCTTATCCGAACTCATATACCACTGGCAATCCTAATGGTATACTCCTTTACGGTATGTAAATAAAGGATGCGTCGTATATAGCAATGAAATAAATACAGCATAGGATGTCAAAATTGAACATCTTTATAGCTTATTTCTTCATAAAGTTGACAGTTAACACCAACAAGATACATTATGTTTCGTAAGGAAATAAAAAAATGGTGACCGACAAAAGGTATTCGAATGATGCGTATCTGTGATTTTTTTTCGTTCACAATAGGGAATATGCATTTGGATTAAATTGAATTAATATTTTTCCCTGAATCCATATTGTCCTGAAATTATGTCTGAACCATTATTTCCTTATTTAGTTTGTTTTTAATTGCATAAAATATTAATTAAAAAATGCAAAATATGCGAGGGAAATTCGAATTTGCGAAACGCATCACCATTAAAAGTAAACTTTCAAACCAATGGTTACACAAAATCTCTTATGATACATGTACGAAAAGCGACTTATTGCGTATGGAATATTTACAGAACTCGCATCTGGTTGAACTTCTTCTGTGACACAGCACAACCTGAGGCGACTTCTGTAAATATCTCATGCCAAATAGGTCGCATTCCGCAACTGTACCGATAAATAGTAGTTATTAGTGTTGAAAATCGTACTAGAAACCCAACATTTATTATTCATGCAGTTGGAATATTATGACGCGCGGAACTACGAGAGTAAATTAATTCAATTTATTAATTATGCTTGTTTTTTGTAGTCATAACGCTATTACCCTTTGCTCAGGAGAGATGTTGCTGAAATGTATATTATATATTATATAATATACCACATGTTCACAAATTCACGAATAATAACTTAATAATTGTAATTAAATTACACTAATATTAACGTTTATTTCTCAAAAATGCGTTATAAAAGATGCCACTCGCATAATCGCTTACTTTTCATGTCGTAAACTTGTTTTATATACTTTGTGTTAGATGCAGTCGAATTTTTTCTTTATATAAAAATTGGTATACTTAAGTTTATTGTAATAGCTGAAGCTACGCATTATATACATTTGATTTAAAATATTAATCCAAATAATCTTGGTTTCCGTGCTTGTAGGTGTGGTTCATTGGTATTTCTATCTGATATTATCAAAGGCGGTATGATAGCAGGCGAAGTGTCCTTCTAAACGGCTCACAGATAAGTGCATTAGTCACCGATAAGGACACTTCGCCTGCTGCCATATCATCTTTGATAATGTCTAACGCCGTCGTAGACGAAACGTCAGGTAGAAAATAGAATTGGAACAACGCCGACGGTGAAAGTATACACGCTTGGGTAAATATTGATGTTTGTGACTTTTATGAGAAACTGACGTAATACCAAAACGACGCGTCACGTCGGTGTTACCATGGTCCAGAAACTTTTGGACATGCAATATAATGTACATATGAGCTCATAACTTAAACATTCTCCTTGGCGGCCGTTCATTTTGTATCTCAAGGGTCAACAACAAGACCTCTCATAATTAATCTTATAACGATTACCCACCGTGTGTTTAGAGACGCACTTAAGACGAAATTTGCCAGAAACTTCTCCAAATTAATCGCAGCTCGACTTATATACCCTCACAGTTATACCTAATTATATAGACAAGACTAAAAATTATAAGAATTTTTTATGTACAGAGTTCTGCACTTTAAAAAGTATGGAATTTAAAAAGTATGGAATTTAAAAAATATGGAATTGTTTGTTGGGGTTGTTGTGCAGATATGCAAAAGGTATTTGTACTTCAAAAAAAAAGCAATCCGTATAATTTTTAATCTTAATTTTCGTGCCAATTGTAGACAAACATTTATAGAAAGACGTATTTTAACTGTGCCGTCTATATATGTTTATTTTACTTTATGTTTTATTAAACGACGCATTCATAATTATGATACGTTTCAGGCTATCCATGGACATGACACAAGGAATAATTCAAATGTGATTTTGCCGAAGTCTACACTGACATTGTTTAACAAGAGCGCCGAATATCACGCCTTGAAATTATTTAATATATTGCCACGTAATTTCAGAAATCTAAAAAATTCGAAATTTAAAAAACAGTTGAAAACTGCTCTTCTTAAACAATGTCTGTGTAGGGTGGATGATTTTGTTGTAAATGACTTGTAAACATATCTTTTGACGAATCCTATACATATTTGTATATCTTTGGATCAATAAATTCTAATTCTAATTCTATAAAAGAAACTTTTATGGTAATACATCGTTGTCCGTCTGTCAATAGGTCACCTTTAATTGTTCTCAGGAACTACATATATGCTGTTGATTTCATTTGACTTGTGTGCTCGCGACGTAGGCTACCTCTATATTGGATCTGTATTTCTTCTGATAGGGCGATTATGTAAATCGATGTTGTCCGTCGTGAGTGCCTACACTGGTCTCAGTTACACTATTAGATCCTATCGAAAAGCAATTGTAGTTATGGTGTCGGGATACCAGGACCGAACTCGGACGATGATTTTTTTTGTCTTGCTTTCGGCTAAGGGAAAACGTTCTCCTTTATAAGAGACGTAGAAAAAAGGTATAGGTGCTACAAAAAATATTGGTGTTTATTTTTTTCTCTACATCGAATCGGGAGAATTTCGGATACAATAAAAGTTTTTTTGACCCATTTTTAGGGTGTACTTAAGGGTCTAAATTGTTTTGGGACTCAAAAACAGCGAAAAAATTCTTGGGATTGATTCCAAATTGAAATGTAACTCTTTAGTATTAATTTAAAGGCGTTCCCAAAGTTTTAATAAAATCGGCTCGACAGGGCCGAACTTTTATGTACAATATTTTATGAGTTTTATGTGTTTCCTAAACGCACATTCTTATTATTACATTTATTATTCCATAACATTTTAAAACAGATTATAGTTGTGTCTTTCTCGCACTTACGCGAAGCATGAGATCTTTGCGAATTAAAAAAGAAAATTATAAAATTATTTTCACAGAGATTGTTGTATTTGTATTTGCTTCTATCTGGAAAAGTTTTATTTTTTGGGCATAAGGTAGTTGAGGACAAAAAACTCAGAATTCAAAATACAATTTATTAGTTTTTAATTTTTATTAATAATATTCGTGAAATAGATAGATAGATATTTTTTATTAGTTACAGTGACAAAAAGTTTGTAACAAGTCAATACAAATTACAGTATAATAATAATGTAAAAAATAATAAGAGTTTAAGAATAAAAAAAGTCCAACAATAATAAAACGTTAATTAAAATAGTCCGACAAATTCCGCATCAGTCAAAAAACTGAAGACTGCAGTTTTAAAAGAAGAAAATGATTTTATTGACCTGATAGGTCTTGAAAGCTTATTAAAAATCCTTGTACACATATATCTGCAACTGCCCTCGAACAGAGTTAGTGAGTGTTTTTGGTATTCATATTGTAGATTTCTGGTACTGCCTAATTCAGAAATATTAATGAAACCTATATTTTTACGAAAAAAGCAGAGGCAGACATGTATGCACAAGCAAGGTAAGGTTAAAATTTTGATTTTTTTAAAAAGGCCTCTACAAGAAGTAGACTGCGGAATACCAGCAATTACATACAATATAAAATATACAATTAAATATAAAACATAAATAATACAAAATATACTATTGTAAAATATGAATAATATAAAATATGCAAATAATTCTAATACACGGATAATATAACAAATGCAAATCTAAACTATGAATATTACAAACAATATAAAATATCACTATCTTCACTGTCGCATTTTTAGGTGTAGGCGTTGACGATTTTTGCCTTCTGTCCAGCTCACTGAGTATCTCATGAACTATGAATATTTTTTAAATCAAATTTCTTAAAATTTCTTTATCACCTCGACATAAAGGATATTTGAGGGCTTTCATCAACTCCGTCTTTTTCGTCGTATACTCGTTATTTTCAAATACGATTTTTTCATTATCTTTGCATTCGCACAAATTAGCGTCTATAATGTCTTTTGTTTTTGTTTTTATCGTTTCATTTTTGGCAAACTGAACCCCGCCTGACTGCAAGCTTCTCTTCATTTATAAAATTCAGAAGGGAAAAAATTGATTAGAAACGAACTTCATTCGAAATACGCTTTCTTGCGATCCATGCTTCAGTTTGATTCCTTTGCCTGTCGCGTACAACCAAGTTGATAATTCTCTCTTATTTCGAATACACCAAGAACTTCAGCGGCTAAGTACACTGGTCTGCCATTGTTGTTTCCAATTCCGATTCACACAAAACATCCAGTGAGAACTTTGTCGAAAATTGTTGAACGAAGATACTGTTCAAGTTCGTGAATGCCCTCGTAGGCTGAGATGTTTTATTATTACTTTCATTATCATCACAATAAATATCCGGTGATTCAACCTTGGTAATAGTAGCGGAGAGTGACGCTGCTGTTAGTTCATCCTTTACACCTTGCTTTTCATCTCGTTGTGTCTCCTGGTTAATTTCGTGCTTTGCAATTACATTTACACTTTCGCCAAAATAGACGCGTCCGTTGAAAGGACTGAAAACGCTAATTCCGCTGGGATGGCAGGCGAAAATACTGGAAGGGTATCAAAAAACATTAGAATCGCATCAAAAGAAGGTGATAATTCACCAAAAGAGGTTGTTGGCCAACCAAAAGAAACTTCTGGTACGCCATCACAACCTGCTGAATCAAATCATTAGGGTGAAGATGGCGCGATTGGCAACAAGGCACCTAAAAGAAGAGACATTGAAGATGTTGAGTCCAACACAACACAGATGCAACCCAAAGAAACGAATGACGTCTCCTCAAAGCAACGAGGAGATTCCAAAATATTACAAATGGCTATCCAGGAGTCACAGCAGATGATTCGTAAAGACAGCAAAACGCTCAGTGACTCTCCGCGACGTCGATCCAATGCACTTCCTTTTTTTCCCTTGCGAGTTCAAGTCACATTCAACAGTTTTTGGAGTAAAATCAGATGATTTGCACTTTTATACATTTTTAAAAATTTTGTATAATTATTAGCACTTATAAATTATATTTAATATAAGTTATCACTTAAATTATACACAAACTCACACTTTAAAAGAGAAATAACTAGCAGACACTAATCTGATCACTGATTAACACAGCACAAACAACTGATGCAAAAGAAGACTAAATATGACTGCCCTTGCCATTTATTTACAGATATAAAAATACCATAGAAGAATGAATCGAAGTTTCTGTTACAGTCTTAGTTTTAAATAAAAACCACGATGAATTTTATCAGCGTTTTATTTCATGCTTTGTATAAAACTGAAACTCAAAAATCACAATTCATTGTCGATTATCAATTTACTAAGCAATTATGTAATCCCCATTGCAATTCATAACATCCCTTCACCTTAATTTAAAAGAATATTAATTTTTAACAAAAAGTGATTCTTTACAAAACACAAAATATTATTTTTTTAGTTTTTGCGATTTAGGTGTAAGGTAATCTACTGTGTAGTATCAGGTGACTTCATCTCCTTAGTTCTTGCCGAAAATTCTGTTTATTAGTAACACTCTCTTATATTAGTTACAGCTTGATCATTTTTATTATTATCAAACGAATTAGATAATAATGAAGACTGAAATTATTTCGACATAGTCAGAATACTGCTAGCCTGTTCTGATGTGGATGCTGTCGTCATTTGCGATCTGTCATTTTTCTTTGTAAAAGATCTTTACGGAAACAATATGGTCTCTTGCGATGGATTCTTTTCTTGCCGCTTCTTTCGCGAGAGCAATTTGTATCATCTGCTCTAAAGTTACGGCGGCTGTTGAAGCATAATGGAAGGTCACCTGGTGGGGAGACCGAAGAAAATTGATATACAGTATTTTGAGGGGTGATTTCTGACAAAGAATCAGAATCTTTAAGCAAAGTAGGGGTTTCTATTCAATATTTGCAAATGGGGACGCGTTGCCCCCGCGAGAAGGGTGTTGAAAAAATTGATATTGAGTATTTTCATGTGTAGTTTTTAACAAGGAATCAAAATCTGTATCAAAAGTAGGACTTCCTATTTAATATTTGCAAGTGGGGGGCATTGCCCAAACCGGAGGGTAACAACTCGCGCTTGTCGCCAGGGAAAAAAGCTGAAACTTTCTCCTTAACAAATTTTCACCAAATTGCTTCGGTTCCGAGTTATTCCGGTGTATTCATGTATTTCCAACACCCTGTGTATATATATATATATATATATATATATATATATATATATATATATATATATATATATATATATATATATATTTATTAATTTATTTATATATGCGTTAGCTCGATAAATCTCGACAGACTTATTGATTTAAAAAAAATCGTCCACATGCTGGAATCCATCACTGCACGAAGCTTATTTAAAATGGATCTAATAAGACCAATTTAAAGGGTTAGCGGTTAAAATTGTTTTAGGGCCAAAAATAACAAAAAAAAAAATCGGAAAATTAAAATTTAACCCTTCGGTATCTATAAAAAAGTGCCCCTGAAATTTTAGTAAAATCGAATTGATAGGACCAACTTATAAATTTTATGAAAAAAACTAATTTGCGCATACAAATTTGATTACTGAAGGGTGTATTTAATTTAATGAAAATATTGGAATGATAACAATATTTCAACTGAAAATAAAAATTTTATTTTAAGAGGTGTATTAAGAGGTGAAATTTGTTTATTTTGTCCAAAAACAAATTAACGTAATGAAACCACAATACCTATACAAGCAAATCCACTATACTTTGGGCAGAGTTTTGGCATTGCGACCTGAGTCTTTCTTATTTTTTATTATGAATAAACATTTGTATCGATCGTGCTGTTATATAGTGTTACAAGCATACCAACTCTTATGTTAGTAAATTAAGCCAGTAAGTATACGTATTCAGCGTGAGTACGTTCTACTTTAAGTTCTGAGTGACACTTGACTTCTCATTGCTATTCATGTGGAATCGACCCCGCGGCCAAGCTTTCTATGTACTACAACCAAAGCACGCATACATCCATACGAACACACGCCCATCTACACACAGTGGAATTCAAACAGAATCAGTGGCGCAGAATCTATCTATACATATTATAAATGCGAATGTGAGTTTGTTTGGATGTTTGCTACCTTATCACGTAAAAACGGCTGAACGGATTTTGATGAAATTGGGCACACATATAGTCTATTACCTGGATTAAATAATAGGATACTTTTTATCCCGGAAAAATTTTAGGTTCCTGCGGGATTTCGTCTTATTCTATGATATAAGAGGCCATGGACGAGTTGTTGGTTCCCTTAGTTACCAACAACAAACTGAAACATTCTAATATCAAATGTGAAATAATTTGCAAATAATTATAAAATTTTTAATTAATGTTTAAAATTATTCTGATCAAAATTATTTTCTAATTTTTAGAGCAAAAGAAAATCATTTAATAAATTCGAGCGAACGAACGGAGTGAGTGAGTAATGAAACAATTAAGTATAAATTCGAGTGAACGAACGGAGTGAGTAAGTAATGAAACAACTAATTATAAATTCGAGCAAACGAACGCAGTGAGTGTGTAATGAAACAATTCTAACTATTAAAATCGCGGGCGTAACCGCGGGGAGCGGCTAGTAAAATATATAAAACTATAAAAAATAAATGACTAAATTATGTGAATATGACAATTTATCGATTAAAAATTAGAAATGATTGGTTTGTATTTATAGAAACACGAGGTTGATTTATTATTTCAATTTTTAAATTGCAATTTTTTTACATATCAAAAAAGGTTTCCGCCATTATGGTTTGAAGTGTGACGTCAAACTTTACACACATGTCAGTAACACCAAACGAGCCTCGTATAAACAATACCGAGGATTATTTTCACTTGTTTGTATACTACAAGAATTACGTCACAATACGTAAACATGGCGGCTCGTCTTTTCGCGTCAACTTTTATTTTAAAATTTTAAGTGCTATTTTATCCTATAAATTACATTTAAGCAAAATAAAAATTCCTGTGGACTAGAACTACGATATGAATATTTTAAGACAATTTAAAAATAAGAATCTATAATAGTCTATTATAAAATATTTGAGTTAAAGTATTTCAAGAGTACCGTATTTAAAATACATTTCTAATATTTTACTTCATATTTGATATAAATTTCAATTAAAGATTAATTTATTAAATATTTGAAAAACTATATAACAGTTTTTCCAGCTGTTGTGACATCAAAGTTTTTTTTTATGTATACTATTTTCCGATAAATTTGAAGTGCTAATGCCATTTATTATCACGGAGGGTCTACTAAAAGGGGTCTAAGAGGTGCTTGTTTCCATTAATGTATAGGTTATGTCAAACTGTCAGTAAAATATGACACCTCATATTATCTCGAGTGATCTGATTCTACATCAATTTGTAAGCCTTATTCACTGATATGTAACAGATAGTGGATAATGGATAACGTTCTTTTACTGTAAGAAGCCATATTGCGCTAGTTTTTCTTCTATTGTGACTTTATGGACAAAAGAAGTATAGAATACTTCATGATATCGGCAATGTAGGAAATATAAGTGCCTACATTGTAAAAAATAAACGATTTCATCGGATTGAAAATCTCAAATATATCGCATAGTTTAAATTTAAGATTACCTCAGTCATTTTTCTTTGACAGCTTCTGTTTGTTTCATGTTTTTGTCACATTTGTTGTAGAAGTCGTCAAACTTAATAAATGTGGGCGTTTTGGAAAGTAAAACTATATGGTGAACCCTGTCTGTTGACTAGCGTTAGAACGTGAGCCACGATTTGAAACATAATATTCTGAAGAACACGTGTTGAGAGAGCCTATTCATTAGTACATATCAGTGGTCTTATTATTCGAATAAGTATTGTATATTATAAAAATCAAAGCTTAAACTCAATTAAAAATATACTTATCTTCTTAAAATCTGAATCTATAAATGTTCACAGTTTACAGGCATTTGTTAATTTGTAGTCGAGTGCGTTTTTGCGCTCACTTTATGACACCACAATGGAATCAGGCTTTCTCGAAACAATGTTGTTTAACTTAAACACAAAATACAGATGGGTAGAAATGGTATAAAAGTGTAGCATATTAATTGATTTGATGCCATCAGATCTGAAGTTAAATATCTATTGGTAGTCTTTTTCATTTTCTTTTTTTACAATCTTGAGTTAATAAACTAATAATAATTCAGCTGTTTTTGACATCACGTTGATAATAATTTACGTATAATCACATAAGATATAATATTAGCATTAAGTCGTCAAACTTGACATCAAACAAGATTATAATATAATCAATATATTAAAATTATCCCTCTTCAGTATTAGTAAACTACAATGGATTTATTAATTTGCAAATAGCAAAACTTTGTAAATTAACTTCCAACTATCAACATATACGTTAAACGATACTAATAACTAAGTAAATACGAATTACCATAAGGCAAAATGACTTATGGTTTCTTTAGTTTTTGAAGTTAAGATTATATAATGAAGATTTAGTCATTCAGTTAATATAATAGTTAGATTCGTCAGTTAGAAATGAAGAAGATCTTTAGAAATAAATTTCCTAACAAACATTCTAAATTTAACTGTATTTCAAAATGGCTTGTGAAGCTTTCATTAAGAGTGTACTCTGAATTTTAATCCGCTGTGCCGTCTATAAGACATCTGGTTTACACTTCATTTTCAAAACTTTTGACAGTTCACTTTTGAACTAATGCCACTATTAAGAGTAGGTTTTAAAAAATGCAAGGCCGTTGGGTGACAGGATAATTCCAGCTTCAAAGATATTGACATTTGGACGTCAAAACGGCTGAACCAATTTTGTTGAAATTTTCAGGCAATCTTCAGACTAGCTCAACGGGTGACCCTGCGATGTTTGGTAGCGATCGGATCAACATAATGGGACGACCATTTTTTGATGTTTTTTTTTTTTTTTTGGTGGTAGGATTATTAAATTAGGCTAGGTTGATTTAAACAAAATCATTAAAAAAAACAGGATTTATGATATCAAGAAAATCAATAAATATACATATAAATTTATACATTAATAAAGTTCCCAATCGGGTCGGTATGCTTCCATTTTCAAATCGAATCATCCGCGTGAGTCGGCCATCAGCCAGATGTACGGTGCGGCTATATCGTCTGGACCTAGTGCCCTATGTGGGCAGGGGCGACACAGAAGTACTGTGCGTCGGCAGCGTTGTTGTTGCGGTTGGGAGCGGCGTTGCTAATTGAACTGGCGTCGGTCGGTCACCTTCGGACATCTTCGGGAGTGGTGGTAGCGTTTACAAGGCCTGTGGAGTCGGTGGCAGGATATCACGATGGCGTCTCTTCGGCGCAGAGAGTGTCAGATTAATCAATCTCCAAGGGAGTAACTCTAGTGCAGAACAACCTGAATCTCGTTTCTGCAGTGGTGTGGGCGGCGACAACATTTTCGGCAGAGGTGAAAACCTCGCCGTAGACTCGGGCGTTATTAGCATTTCTTCGTCAAATGATGGCATGTCGTCGATGTCAAGAAAATTCATAGTGACTGATCTAGTCTGCTGCGATCACAGTTATTTTAGAGTATTTACTGCATTAACACATAGGATACGTTTTATCCCGTAATAACGCTAGATTTCTGCGGGATTATCAAAAAACTCGTCTATGGCCTGTTATATTCTATGATATAACAGACCGTGGACGACTTGTTGGTTGCCTTGGTTACTAACAACAAACTCTGAAGTCCTAATTATTTTTTTATTCCACTACTATTGTTGCTGCCGCGTTTCATTACAATCGCGGGCGGAGCGGCTAATACATTATAAAAGATTAGCGTTCTGCGAAAAAATGTTTCAAACAACAGTTGTATAATTGGATGGAGGCAGTTTGGTAGTATATGTCAGTTTGAGTTTGGGTGGAAGAGTTAAGGTCATTCAAGTCTTAATTAGTTTTTACTTTTAATCGGAATCCCTATTTTTTTACTGCAAATTTGAATTTTGCGACTAAAAATACGTAAAATTTGTCTTCGATTCATGTTAGATGAAGCTGTATGCAGAAAATTCAATTTTTTTCATTTCTCTTAAAACAAATTTTATTTATCAAAACTTCAATTACTGAAAAATGACCTGTCAAGAAACTAAACTATTATTATCGTACCTCAGATATTTGGCTAACGCGATTTCAGTCGCTTATGGGGTTAGGGGTAATCAGAATTTTCAAAAAATTGATTTTTTTTTGCATTTTCTTAAAGTATAGTATCTTAAAAATATTCTCTAAAAGTTTGAAGTTAATCCGACAAATATCTTTCGAGTTATTCAGCGAAGAATAAAAGGCTCTCGAGCGGTCTAATATTTCCGAGAACAGGTAGCTAGCGGCAGCTGCAAGTAAACGTTTCTTGGGTTCTATTGTTACGAATATCTGACCGGTTCGATGTATATGTATTTATACGTATATATATATATATATACCCTAGGTGGATTTAATCAAAATAATAATGAGAGCTTCAACCAACTAGTGTGGAAAATATGCCCAAAAACTATCAATACTAGTTTTACCATTGTTCAAATTGCTGCATACGTAGCTATGAGTATATTTAATGAAGGTACAAAGTCATTATTAGTAATAATGAACACACTGGGACTTAGTTGTGGGCCTAATTCACATCGGTATACTGAAAAAACCGATAGTGCACGTGTAAAAGTAGCTGATCAGCGCGCTAACGACAACACTCGCGAAGGTAGAATGCGACGTAGACAACAACAAATTGATGTTTTAGAAAGTTCTACAACGGCTGAAGAACTCTTATATGGTCCAGGAATAGATGACTCAGTGTAAGTATTGAAATTATTCGTATTACTGTACATCAATCGACTGTAAAACTTTAAATGCGTTTTTCTCAAAACTATGTTTTTTGAACTGGTGACCACTGTAACTCAAAAACCGCTCGATAGATTTGAATGAAACTTATACAGCTTTTAGAAAACATAAAAAGCTAGTGCCGATCGAAGGATTTTTTTTTTTTTAAACTTCGAATTTTTATAAACAATTAATTGTTGGTTTTTTCCCGAAAATCTGCAAAAAAATTTCCAGAGACCGCCATTTTGTTAATTTTGAAAAAAAAAGCTTCGATCAGGCACAAGATTATCTATCCATAAAAATAATCTTTTTTGTTTCATTGATTTTAGATGAATCTCCAAGGAGCTGTAATGGTCACCGCAAGGACCCATTATTAAAACCTGTTCAACTTAGACCGCCATAACTTGTAAAATAATAATTATTTTTTTTTGAAATTTAAGTAAAGTAATGTTAAAGTATGATGAAATGATACTATGTTTTTACTTATGTGAAATAAACTTAATTACTAGTAAAAAAAAATTAATAAAAAATGGCATTTTTTCACGCCCCTGACTACACCTAACCCCTTATGACTTATCGGAGTGCTTAGTGTGCTTATTCACAAGTCTTTTTTCAGTAATTGAAAATTTGATAATTAAAATTTGTTTTTAAACCAATCCTGATTACTTACAATGAAAACGTGGCTTTTTTATAGGAAATGTATTCGTATGCACAGGTTCTCAGTAGAAGAAATAGAATAAATTGAATTTCCTCAAATACAGTTTAATTTATCATGTTTCAGATCAATCTTAGGCACGCTTAACCGTAAAATACAAATTTACAATAAAAATAGAGGTTCTCTTTTAGATAAAACTAATTTGACCTTGAATGTTCTTAACCCTTCCACCCAAAGTCAAAGTGATATATACTGCCTGACTGTCCCCATCCAATTATCCAACTTTTGTTTGCAACATGTTTCCGTAGAGTGCTTATTAAGTACTTGAGATATTTGAAAGTTAAATAAGGTTTAAAAAATCATCCTGTATACGTGATATGATATACGTAACATTTGTGTCCCAAAATAGACCTTATGCTCTTACGCAGAAAGCGAAATTATTATATAATTAATTAAAACTAGACTCGCAAATTCCTTGTTAAAGTTAAGTTTGCTCATTAATTATTACCTAATATAATTTGTCCATCAAAGTAAAACTTGCTTCAAGTAGGTTTCGATTAGTAGCATAACAACAGATTAAATTTTCACAATTTTCACAGTAAATGACGATGAGATGTGACATTATGTTATAACCGAAGTATATGGTATTTTTTAGTCCTCTTTAAAATGCCTGGTTTCCACTTCGTATTCAGTATATTTGTGACGTTTTTGACAGTTCAACCGTAAAACAACTAAATTATCTTTTATGTTATGTATACTCTTTTTTTTTCTTTTTTATTCATTACTCTTTTTCCCCTCTTTTATTTTTTTTTTCTGAAGTAACTCTCTCTCTCGCGCACGTCCAGCTTATATAAGTACATTCCAGCTCTGGAACTGGCAAAAGCCAAGTTGGGTTGCAAAATTCCAACATTGATTTTGATCACGCAATGTAATTTATTTTCTAATTTTGTAATCCATTTTCTTTCTTTTATTCCAAGGAAAAAATGTATTATTATTATTATTCGCGCCCGCTCTTGTTTTACACATACTCTAATAGTAGCTGATAGGTAGTTTATAAGAATTACTATTTGTTTAGGATTAATAATAAATTTAGGGATATGTAGGAAATTTATACAATTAAATAAACTAATACACAAAATTCTCAAATCAAACAATTATATTTATTAATTTAGATACATAATTCGAACCCGTACACGTTTCAATTCAATCTCTATCTGAACACATTAACAAAAATATCTATAAATTTATATCGTGTTGCGTAAGCATATTACTTCATTACTTCAGTTTCAAAATGTAGGTACAGCGGTACGAAACAGGCGGATTTCCCACAGATAGTAGATTCGTGAAAGGAAATGATAATTAACTTTTAATTGAAGCGAGCACGGTTTAAGTTTTTGAACCATTTTTATTGTATCGACAGTCTTTTTCGGAATTTTAATTGCGATTGAATAAATTTTTAACAAAAAAGGAAGGTGCAAAATTGTTATGCAATAAGTATAATAACTAACAATTTCATAATATACCAAAATTTTATACAGGATGAAACAAAACTGAAATTTAGTTAAAATATATTTGATGTTTCCTGAACACTATTGAATTAGATTACATACTTTTGTTTCTTATTATAGCACTAGTGCAGAATGTATACATTATATTTGCATGTAGATAAATCAGTTATTTTATAGGAGGTAGTGCAAAAATATAGTTAGTAGGTAACAATAATACCAGATAACTAAAAAAAAAATGGTTTTTGAGTTAAAAGCAAATTTGAAATTTAATAATATAAAAATAAAATGTTTTAAAAACAGAATCATCGATTGTTCTATTTTTAGATTATTATTAACAAAACAATATAAATAATTTTAGTTTAAATGTGTATGTAAATTATTAATTATGTAAATGTGTTCTTTCTAAAATTGGATATTTAACGTTACATAATATTGCGTGTAATTATAGTACAGCTTATGCCGAAAACAAATTTGCATACAAAGGCAATGATACAGAGACATTTGCCACGAATATTTATAAAAGCTCAAAAGTATAACAATATTATGATGAAAAAAGTTTTAATTCCAGATCAAGTTATATTTTTTCATTTTTTTTATTTTTATTTTATATTACTCGTAGTTATATTTCCAACTGTTTTTATTGTCTGCTGGTCTTTTTTATTAATTACATATATATAAATTTTGTCTTGCAGCTAAAGTCCTTACACCAGCAGTGACTATGCTAACAAGAAAAATAAATTAAATAAAAATCAGCATGTGACGTCAGCGAAACTCAGTGACATCACGTCGTTTAAAAAGCACAGCAACTTTAATAAATTATTGTGCTTCATTGCGATTTTAGATTTTTGTTCAAATTGATGTAAAAACCAGTCTTTTGCATAATAGAAACAATCACCTAATTTTGATTTAATTTTTTATAGGAATTCACGATATTTTATACACGGTAAATATTTGAAAAAACTGCAAAAGCAAAGAAGCCAATATAAAGTTCAACAAAAGGTGAAGCTGATAACACTAAGTTGTCATTGACAATATGTATTAATGAAAATATCCGAGCTGTATTATTACTGTCTGTGACAGCCTTAAATACGAACATAAAACATAATATAAAGAAACGGAAATAAGAAAGTCATATAATTTAAATAAATCTACTGTTACAAATTACTACTGCGGTACTAATTACTGTTTTGTATAAATGATAAATTGGACATTTGAAAATTATATGGAGGTTAAGTTTTATTGCAACCAAAGAGAATTTTTTATTTTAAAAATAGAAATACCCAAAATAAAAAGTTGTGTGTATCGCAGTATTCGGGGCAAAAAGAACTGCTGCAACATTAAACAGTTACACACTAAAATTTAATTTACTTATTATACCGCCAATTTTACACTACACGCTACAGAGGTAAAACTTACGCAAAAATTACATACGTCAGACAAATAGTGATGATGATACCAAGACCCCATAAGTATAATACGTCAAATTGTGTTACTGCGTTCATATTTAAATATTTATTTATTCAGTGAAATATTAACTATAAAGTGCATTCAAAAATTCAAAAAGTTAAAAAGTCAACAAAATTGCTTAATACTGATCCCTCTGTCTTGCGAGGGATCATTGATAATGATCAACAAATCTGCATTACTAAAATGTCAAAAAATCTAGCGATGGATCATTGATAATGATCAACAAATCTGCATTACTAAAATGTCAAAAAATCTAGCGATGACTGGATCGTCAACTGAAAGTGTTTGTGATCAAGACATGCATGAAAATGCGAGCACATCAGGCGTCTCTTTAGTTAATAACCGGTATTACTTGCCACCAAATTTAGAAACTAACCTTAACAATCAAACAAATCAAAATATCGAAAATCCTAAGAAAATTAAAATTCCAACGATTATATTGCATCAAGTGAACAATTACAAAGCAATTGTAGACGATGTTAAAAATATAGTGAAATCCGACTTTGATACACTATACAAAGGTGAAAATTTACGAGTTAATACAACAACTATCGACGACTTTCGTAACTTAACGCGATTCTATGATGATAATAATATAAAATGCCATACTTTTCAATCGCCAAATGAAACCAATCTTTCCGTGGTCATTCGGAACGTGCCTCTTTCGCTACTAGTTGAAGAGATTCAAGAAGAACTGTCATACAAGTTCACGGTTATAAAAGTTGTTAGATTATTGAACAAGTATAAACAGCCAATGCCCCTGGTAGTAGTCGATCTAAAAAATTGTGAAGATAGCAATGTTATATTTAATTTAGACAAATTATTTTATTCTATTGTATCGGTTGAACCACGTCGTAAATATCGAGATATTCCGCAGTGCACAAATTGCCAGAGATACGGACACACGAAAAATTACTGCAAATTAGAAGCGCGATGCATTAAATGCACAGGTAGTCATCATTTTTCTGAGTGCCAAAAAGATAAAAATGATACACCTAAATGTGTTAATTGCGGCGAAAATCACGCAGCAAACTATAAAGGTTGTAACTATTTCGCAGAAATAAAAAGTAAATTAAACAACAGTAAACAATCCAAAATAAAACCTAACACCGCAAATGAAACGACTTCTAATTGGGCAACGACCAGTTTCGCAAACAATATCAATCCTCAATCAAATTCATCTCCGCGTACATACGCAGAAGCTTCAAAATCTGGTAAACCAGTGAATGTCAAACAATTAAATTCTCACTCGTCACCCCCTACTAATCCTTCGAAACCTTCAATACCTACGGATTCCACTTCAATGCTAAACAATATACTCCAGTCCGTAATAAATTATATTAAACCGCACTTAAATACGATCAAATTATTTATAACGTCATTAATAGCTTCAATTTTCAACAATGGAAACTAATAACTTTTCAATTAACAATTTAACACTCCTTAACTGGAACGCCGATGGAATCAAACGCCAGCGATCACTATTCATATCTTTTCTTGCTAGACACAATATTGATATTGCCTGCGTCAGTGAGGCACATTTAATTAATGACGAACGATTCTTAATACCAGGCTATGTTATATACCGAAATGACAGAACTGCACCAAGAGCTTCTGGAGGGGTCGCAATCATTATTAAACGGAACATACGTCATTATATGTCTTCCATCCCCCAAATGACAAACTTAGAAGCAGTAAACATCGAACTCATTTTATCTAATAATAGGACGATGTCAATAGTTGCGGCATATCTACAACCCAACAAATCTATACTCGAAGAAGATCTGAGTCATATTTTCAACACTAACAAACCTGTACTTCTAGCCGGCGCTCTAAATAGCAAACACCAAATTTGGAATTGCAGGACAAATAATCCCAACGGAAATCCATTAAACAACATCACAAGTAACCACGGTATTATGGTTGTTGCCCCAGAAGAACACACGCACTTTCCATATCGTGAAGACCACTCATCCGATATATTAGACGTACTCTTAATCAAGAACTTGAGATTACCAATATATCAAAATGTTCTTACTGAGCTGGATTCTGACCATCTTCCTGTTATCGTATCCTTTCTGAATCAACCTAGCTTCAATCCACCCATACCCAGATTGATTAATGGGCCTATAGATTGGGAACTATTCCGAACAACTCTGAACAACAAACTTGACTTTCAGTAATCAGAATATTCTGCACCCGCAATTGACGATTGGATTATGAAGTTCACAAATGCCATTACTGAATCAGTACATGATGCAACGATAAAAATCTCGACTTGGCGTCATATTGCTCAGTACAACCATCCTCCAATCGAAACAACAAGGTTACCGGAATACAAGCGGTTATTAAATCAACTAACCCACAGAACTAAATGGGAAATTGATAACTATAGAAACACATCATTCCAAAATTACGTCAAAGATCTTGACCCACGTGATTCGTCAATGTGGAAAGCTACTAAACGAATCTTGCACAAACCAGATGTAGTATCACCCTTGAAAATAAATGGAGTTAACATTTGTAGTGATGAAGAAAAATGCGAAGCATTCGCGGACCACCTGCACCGTGTTTTTACTACAACTATCCCCAACGAAAATGTTGACTTTTCTGTAACCGTTAGTACAGAAGTGAATAAAAACATCCCTAAGCCACCAAGCATAATCAAATTTATAACATCATCAGAAATGAAGAGCTATATCGACAGATTACCAACCAAAAAAGCACCAGGACGCGATTTAATACCCAACAAGGTACTCAAAAATTTCAACAAACAAATAATTGCTAAACTAACATCACTGATGAATGCGTGCTTAACAACTGGCTACTTCCCAAATTCCTGGAAACGAGCTGAAATCTTATTATTTCACAAACCTAATAAAAATAAACAACATCCATCCAACTACAGACCTATAAGCTTGCTTCCAACCTTATCCAAATTACTCGAACGAATCATTCAAACACGTCTTAACAACGAGCTGAGCAATAGGAACATTATTCCGCCGCATCAGTTTGGATTTAGAAGCAAACATTGCACACAACATCAGCTACTTCGTCTAACTGAACTTATTAGCAGCGGATTTGAACATAAGAAGCATACAACCATCATGTTCTTAGACATAGCCCAAGCATTCGATAAGGTGTGGACAAACGGCCTCTTATTCAAAATCATGAAATTAAACTTGCCTGGTTACCTCACGAACATTATCGCTTCCTTCGTAAGAAACCGAAGTTTTGTTACCAAAATAAACAACTCGCGCTCTTCTGAAAAAACAATTGAAGCTGGAGTTCCGCAGGGTTCAGTCCTTGGACCGACTCTTTTTAACATATTTGTGCACGACATTCCTATTCCTGAAAATGCTGCCTTGGCAATGTTCGCAGACGATACTGCAATCGTAACTCAAAACGAAGACATCAACGTGTCAACCACTTATCTACAACATTCAGTAAATGAAATTTCCAATTGGCTTAATAAATGGTGCATTAAACTGAACTATACTAAATGTGAAACAAAAATTTTTACCTTGAAATGGTCAACCAATCCACCTAATATCAAAATTAATAATAATGAAATAGCTTGGAATCCTGCTGATAGTGCAATAAAATATCTAGGGGTTTATCTGGATCGCAGATTGACATGGGGCTACCATATTAACAAAAAACTAAATGAAGGATACGCAAGATTAGCCTTATTATACCCCTTACTTAATAGGAAGTCGCCATTGAAATCTGTGTATGCAAAATTGCTGTATCAATCAGTTATCAAGCCAGTCGTAACATACGGCTGTGTGATTTGGGGTACAGCATCCAAATCACACATTAACAAACTTCAGGTTTTACAGAACAAAATCCTTCGCATAATTGTTGATGCACCTTGGTTCATCCGCAACTCACACATACACAGCGAACTAGGCATAGCAACAGTTATCCAATTTATAAAAAAGTGCGCCGTAAAGTTTCATAACAAATTAACAGAGTGCTCAGGTGCTGCTCACTTCAACCTGGGATACAATCCTCCTGCAAGAAGACTAAAACGGAAACTACCCATCGACGTAACACAATTGTAATGTAATAATTCAACCTAGACTGCAGTGCTAGTGCGTGCTAACAATCAGTTTGACAGGGAAGCCTACTGGCCGACCTCTAACGTTACTCGATCGCGACGTTACATATGAATCCAGCTGTGAATGGCCCTAGTGTGTCAAACCGGCTTTACTAAATTAAAAAAAAAAAAAAACAAATAGTGATTCTGTTTAGTAATCGGTAAATATACAGTTCGGCCGACACCGGTCGAACTGTATAAATGCCAGTTTCGTTCATTTTATGACCGATTTAGATGCATGAAAGGCATTTATTTTATACGAGCTAGGACAAAAGACATAATAATATATTTCGGATGATTTGTCGGTACAATCGGAAACAAAAGTTAATGACATTTGCACCAAATTCATATCTTTTAATATCTGTTGAAATAAATGATTTAAATCAAGCATTTTTTTTTATAATTTAAATTTTGATATTAGGTTTCTAAAAGAATAAAATTTAGTGGTCATTCTAATAATATAATTAACATAAAAATCTCAATATAAGTGAAAATTGTAAAATAACTATTGTTTGTGACTGTACCTTGAATTTAACTTTAAAAAAATAAAAACTTAATTTTTTTTTGTCACTGATCATCGTCACAAATTATCCCAAAAATTAGGAGACAAATACATACGTTCGTAAATTTCCAATTTAATTTAATTTTATTTAATTAAATAAAATAATTCTTGTTTTTATTCAGGAAAGCGTGACAACACCGCACCATTTTAATAGTTGGTATTATCCAATTTTAGAAAAACCTGACAGACAATATCGATGGAAAGGAAAAATTGTCAGCAAGAAAATTTATTTACAACGACGTAAACAAACTGAACTACCGCAGAAACGTAAACTTGATGTTTGCGACGTTGCCACGTTTTCTTGTAATTCATATTGCTTATTCAATAATACGGCAAATATCGCTCATTTTTATTATTTTTCTCTGTAAATAATATTGAAACTACCAATTATTAATCGCTTTTATGTTTCTTGGATATTTAATCTATTGATTTGAAATTTTTGGAATTTTTCACATCATAATTTCATTATTTTTTTTTCATTTAAATAGGTCAGATAGCATGTTTTCCATTTAACTACGTGTTAATTTGTTGCAACTAATAAATGTTATAACTTTTCAACGGGCTTGTAAAAAAATCTCAATTTTTTTGAGGAGCTTTAGTAGACTTGCCAGAATAGTATTTTTTTTTTCAATCGATTTTCATCATTTTCAGTATACCGACAAATCATCCTTAGGGGTGAAATCGATTTTTTTGCATTTTTTTGAAGTATGATAATTAAAAAATATTCTCTGAAAATTTCAAGTCAATCCGATAAATAGTTTCCGAGTTATCTTACAATTATCTACATCTACATCAAAAACTTTAAATGCGTTTTTCTCGAAACTAAGAAAACTTGAAAAATCATGTCGGTGACCTCTCTAATTCAAAAACCACTCGATAAATTTTCCGGAATTTTTTTACAGCTTATTAATAGCATTAAAAACTAGTCTTTGATAAAGGATTTTCATTTTTATTCAAAATTTCGATTTTTTTTTTACATTAAACTAATACTTTTTGGTCGCACATCCGGGAGTAAACTGTAAAAAGCAGTCGTTTTCTTAATTAAAAAAAAGAAAGCTTCGATTAAAGACTTAGATTTATTATTAAACTAATGATTTTTATTTGTTTTATTGATTTTAAATGATCCAGTGATATGTTCTGATGCTCACCGCGAAACACTACTTGCAAAGGCGGCAATATTTTTATAAATAATTTTTTTTTACTTTTTGTAGATGTCAAGTTGAAACATGACATAAAAACTTTGTGTAATCAGTTTTATAAAATAAACTTATTATGAAAAAAAATTAAAAATTATCCTTTTTTAACGCATCTGACTGTGCAAAAATATAGTACCTACGGAGTTTTCTAAATGTGTTTCTTGAGCCTGAGTCTTTTTGTTAAAAATTGAATATTTTTCTTTTTTTTTTGGTATAAATTTAAAAAACCCGGGTCGCAGTGCCAAAACCCTGCCGACAATATAGTGTATTTGCTAATACAGGCAGTGTGGCTTTATTATGCGAACTTAAGTTGGTTTTTGGGCAAAATAAAAAATTTTACTCCTTAATACACCCCTAAAATAACATTTTTTTTAATTGCATTAATATTATCAATCGAATCTCCATACCAAATTATATACAACTTTCAGTAAATAATTCACTATCTGCAAACTAGTGTTTTCATAAAATTTGTAAGTCCGGTCCTGTCGGGCCGATTTTATTAAAATTTTAGGGACACTTTTTAATTACTACTAAAGGGTTAAATGCCAATTTTGAAATGATTCTGAGAATTTTTTCGGTATTTTGGGGCCCAAAAACATTTTTCAACCCCTAAAAACTACCCTTAAAATGCCCCGATTACGCCCATTTTAAATAGGCTTCTTGCGGTGATGGATTTCAACACGCAGGCCAAATTTCGTTAAAATCAATTAACTCTTTCGAAAGTTATTGCCCGCACACATATATATATATATATATATATATATATATATATATATATATATATATATATACGTATATATATAAATATATATATATATATATACATATATATATAAACATTTTCAAAAATGGTGCCAAAGTGTTTAGGAGGTTATGAAACGTCGAGAAATTTTGGTCCGACCCCTAGGTTCCGCCATCCGACCGACGCCAATAGTGTATGTTGCCATATGGCAAATACACTAATAAAACAATTTTAACAAAAGCCTCCATTTTATATTTAAATTCTGCCAGTGTTTTAGAATAATAAAAAAATATACACAAAAAAGACACATATTGCATAAAACTTAGATGTTTTACCTGCATACCTCACATCAAACAATATTTTTTACCTGTACATATTGCATAGCTTGATCGACTGAGTTATTTTTTTAAGACAACGTATAAAAGATTTGAGAGAAAATGTAGTTACCTGTATATGTATGTCTAACTCAGATTCAATAAAAATGTAAATCACATAAACCTGATACTGCTTTAGAAAAATATTTATCATATAATCTTAGTTCCCGTTACCTTCAAAGCTTTATGTAGGTTCTTATTATAAATGTACAAAGGGAAAGCGCATTTCAAATAAAAACATTATTCGCTCGGTTTGTCGTTGCAATGAAAAACAGAGCCCGCCAAAACAGTTTCTAGCGAATTTATTAAGACTGTCGGAACGCTCTGAATTTAAGTCAAAAATAGAGCTTCGGCTGTCAACTCATTGTACTTATTCGTCAACATTCTGCAAAAATTCTTTCTCTATAAGGAAGATAAAGGACAAATCTAGGTCTCTAATGGACTACTTTTGTAATTTATGTACGATTTACCAGAAAAAAGTTGGCATTAATTGTGCTAAAAAAACACACGTTTTCAATGTCACACTACGACCTTATTCGTACCTATTTCACAAAACTGTTCCATCACAAACCTAAAGTGACTCTTCCTTTTTCGGAAAAGTTTTTTAAATCTTGAAAATATTTTCGAAAAATAGAGTAATCAATTGACAGCGACACCCTTGCAATAACATTTTTTAGCCTCGTAGTTGGCACCAGCCAAAAATTGAAACGTGCGGATGATTTGAGCGAGACAGAGCTAAAGAAAGTCACATCAACAATATGTATTTTGCCTACCTCGCCCCTTACCGCTGGGTCTCAGCACAAACAAAATTCAGAGCGTTCCGACAGCCTTAAAGGACGTAATTATAAAATAGAATACTTTGTTTATAATAATACACAAATTAGTAGGAGTTACATGGAAAATATGAAACAATATTAGATTAATGAATAAACAATAATTTCATTTTTCATTCACACATAACTCTCCCCATAGATTAGATATTGTTAAAGTACATTTTTAGAGGTACCAAAATTAGCTCTCGCATGATGTGAAAAAGACAGTTTTAAATGTATATTAAATATAAGAAAGCTTGACTGTTTGGGTATGTCACTGTTGAGTAAATGATAACTCATTTCACCACGATAGTGAAAAGATTCAGGTTTGAGTCCCGACTGTAGGGTGTTTGAAAATGCTTTGTTTCTAATATAGCATTGTAACAATTAATGTGCGTTTCTTAACAATTGTAGCAAATTGTAGCTATCCTACTGGTAAGTATTTTTGCCATTAATAAGAAACGAAAGAGAATACAATTTGGACTTAAGTTCAATAAAAAATGAATTTTAACCATTTTTCGACTTAGGTCCGTTATACCTTACACCAGAGAACTGTGAGTTCAATTTCGTCTATTTTTAAAAATATTAAATCTATGCACGTTTCCATATACAGTAATACCCCGACTTACGCTACCCCGGTTTACGCGAATTCGGAGATACGCGGTTTTTCTTGATCAAGACATTGAACAGACTGATTCGTTAGACCCAGTTGAATCGGAAAATCAAATGACGATTTCAAAATTAACAGAAGACCCTCAGTACAATTGAAAAGGGGTTACAAATTTTAGAAAAAATAGATTCCAATGAAGAGCGCGTGTCTACTACAAAACAGGAAATAAAAAAGTTACTGGCATGCTATGAGGAAATTTTACGTGAGAAGAAGAAAATCTTAACTCGTCAGGCGACATTATTAGTATATATGAAGCCTTCGACATAAAAATAACTTTTATTTACGTTGTTTTATTCCTACTAATGTAAATTGTTTTAATTATCTAACATTTTATTAAACATGTTTCTTCTAAATTATTGTTTTCTTTAGACTCTGGTCCCGATTACACAAACTTTATACGTATTTATATGCAAGGTTGAACCCCGACTTACGCGAATTCGCCTTACACGGCTATCTCTTGGTCCCACCTATCGCGTAAGTCCGGGGTATTACTGTACTTAATTTTTAAATTTAAATAATCCAAACTATAGAAACAAGTTTTTAAAGTTTGGATTATAATTTTGGAAACTAGATGGTCGCGGTTAGCCCGAGACCTGTCACATGATCTCGCTGCTAAACTGATGATTCGTAAAGCGCTTAGCGCTTACAAATAAAAAAATGGTTCATCGAATCGTTCGAGCGAATCGCGTGACTAAGTCGTCAATGTGAAAGCAATCTTAGCTTACAATAGCAATTAATAAAATATAATATTTTACTTACGTATTTGACGCCATGACGCCAATGTCCCATGTTAAAATAGGGGCCACGCAAAGTAGCACCCATGTATAATTCATACTTGGACATCTGAAAACAAAACAGAGCTCTTGTCAGTATTGAAACAGAATGGCGGATGTGACTAGTCAAGATGTGTCGGTGAGATAAGATTGAATCGAAACAGCGAATGTACACTACTGTAATTCAGGTTCAACATTCCAGTTTGTTCGTGATAAAATACTATAATATTACACAAACATGTCTTAAAGCTGTTTAAAGGCTTTTTTATTCTTGAATTTTAAATTTACACTTAATATTAAGCAGGTTCATGGACGCTGTCTTTTATAACTTTTCTGGAATGTTTAGTTTTACCATTCCAATTACACAAGTGAAGAATTATACTAATTTAGGTCAAAATTTACAATTCAGAATTTTACAATATTTTTTCCGTTTCGAGGTCGTCCAAAAAACATGTTTTTGGAAATGTCTGTTTGCCTGTAAACACGATACAGGCCGGAAAGACTACGATAACCGTGGCGCCACTTATTGATGACGTATTCTGATAGACCTCGACGTTTTGATAAAAAAAAACGAGTAAAATTTTTCAAAATCTCGCTTAGTTTTCGATATATCGAATTTTGAGTATATTTTTCTAATATATGGCAACCTGATATATATGCACTAGAATACATAAAAATCAGTATATAGACATTTAGCATTACAAATCAAAAGCACCCAACATACCCACCCACCCAAAAGCTTTATCAATTACAATTATAACGTCAAAAAATAGTCGAAAATGAGATTTTAAAAATTCGATATCTCGAAAACTAAGCGAGATATCGAAAAATTTTATTCGTTTTTTTATCAGGACGTCGAGGTCTATCTGAATATGTCGTCAATAGGTGGCGCCACGGTTATCGTAGTATCCCCTACAGGTCTAACGGATGAGCGTATTGAAACCAAATTTTGGGAGGATGTTTGATACATAAATATGAAGATTTCTTTTGTTTTTGGGGAAAATCGGCGCATGCATAGAAGAGATGTGTTATAAGTTGTTTTTAATACTATTATGGTACACTTTTCATAATGGTTTATTATTGTATTTATTTCTTCATGACAGTTTTGTATAATTTTTTTTTTGAAATTTAACTTCTTTAGCGACGTATCTATTTGAAAAAAGTAGAAATCGAGGGGAAATAGAATTGTCCCCGAAAGGGGAACTTAGTTTGTCTCCTAAATTACATGAAACTGCAAAAACAGAAGTTTATAACGTGTCGCTAAGTACATGTGAATGTGTAAATATTATTAATTAGTTTGACATAACAAAAAATTAAACTTGGGAATAATATTAAAGACTAAAGAAGTTAAACTTCTTATGTGAGCTTATGAGGGTGAAGCTCATGATTTTTTTCTAAACTTTACAACTTCTGATGTATTTTGAAAATAAAAAAAAAATAGTTTGTTCTTTTGGTACTGAAGAGCTGCGAGTAAGAAATTAGGTAGCTTTAATTTTTTTATGTGAAATCCTATTATGTATTAACCTTGCAACGAATGATCCGTGAGTCCATATAATTTTTAGTTAAGTACTTTACATCTTTCTAAGTGAGAATCAATTATATCATAATGGCTGTTAGTTATGCAAAAGTTAACAAAGTTATAAAAGGAAACTTTACGTAGCTAAGTAAATTTTAAAGTTATAAGTTTGTTGTGTATATTTTACGATAACTTTGACTTCATATTCAAGGCACATAGTCTAGTGTAGTTGCGATTTCTGTCTTTCCTATATTTTTTTCTCTTTCTGTTTTATAAAGCTTCGATATTCTTGAACCTAAAGATTGCTCTTGGGTAAGAGCGTCCTTAAACTATTTACGCTTTTAATTAAACTTTCCTTGTTGTCGATGGTTGCAATGATATAATTGTTGTTGATGTCAGTTGTATTTGGCGAGTGATATAATTGGTTGGGTTTCTAGCCATTTTGACGGCTTATTATCGAAACTGTTTTGAAATTTAGTCCAGTTATTTTAAAGAGTTCCGCCCTGCGCCGCTCAGAAAACTAGCCGCGATTTGAAAACTTTCAGAACCATTTCTAAGGCTACAGATACCTCTCTCAACAATTAAAACAATTACGTGTATACAATGCCTTAAGTGGGATGAAATTTGGTTAAGTAGAACTAATTGGAACTGTTTAAAATTCAGAATAGTTAATTCTTGTATAAGATTATTTTGGATTTTCAAATTTCGAACGTCATACCTAATCATTATTTTTTTAAAGTTAACTGAATTGGGATTGCTGGAATAACACATACAAACTTTAAATATGTGTTAACGAAGTTTTGTTTAACTTTCATAGTTATGTAAGCTAGAAGTTTACTATGAGTAATTTGTGTTCAATGATGCAACCTAAAAACTAACCAGAATCAGTAAATTAAGGCGGCTATAAACTACGCTTGTATTCGCGATTCGTGATGCGTGGTAGGAATTGCGAAAAAATATCGATATTTTTTATTTGATATATCGACATTTATGGGCGATATTTAATATTTCGATATAAAATTCCGAGTATCTAAAACCGATATTTTTTTCCAATAGCTACACTTATATGTAGGTACTACCGCGACTGACTATGGCCGTTTGACACATGCCATAGATTCGCCATCCCTGACGTTATTAAGTAATTGTTCTATTAATCTCTAAAATTATCTGCTCCTAAATGTATTAGACGTTTGATTAATAAATAAAAAAAATTCTTGTCGTTGGTTTTGATTTCAGATAATTATTTATTACTTAATTTATAAGAAATAATGTCCGTTAATTGCTATTTGAGATTATGTTATGCTAGCCAATATGTATACTAAATTTCTTCGAGTGCCAATGTTCTGTTTCAAATTGTACCGATATATCGATATTTTTTAAAAAACATATCGGTACCGATATTGATATATATCGATACTTTTTGGCACTTCTGACATCCTATATCGCACAATATGTAGGTAGGCTTTGTTCAACAGAAACTCCGACGAATTACTGCGAACATGATGAATCACGCATTGCACATCACGAGTCGCGAGTAGGTACTTTCATAGTCTGTAAGCTTTTATTCACAAAGGACTACGAACGCTACGAACTATTGATAAACCGAACAATTCGTGCATATTCAAACACCTTATCGAAATTTTTCTCTACTTATTTATGAAAACCGTATGAAGATTGGCAACATAGTTCACTTTAGTGTTCGGTTCTGACTACAATAAAAGAGCGATTTGAAATCTGAGCAGACGTCGCGTCGTACGATAGTGGTGATAATGCTTCCGGTTAGAACAGAAAAAGACATTACACTGAAGTAGTATTCGACGACAAATTAATTAATTAATTATTTTTAAGCAGCTACCTGACTTTATCACATATATAATTTTTAATAAAATTTGTTTCTTTTTTAGAGATTATCATTTTTTATTTCTCAAAAATAAACAGAAACCCACTTTTTCAGTCCACAATTACTTCGGACTTGAAATAGAAGCAAATCAATTATTAGGAAGGTCAAAACATATTTAAATAAATTCGTAACTTTGATTATAATTTAAATATGTTTGTTAAACGTACAAATATTGTTTTTCAAACAAAAACATTATTAATATTGTAATAGATATTACTAAAACGTTATTATTACTATAAACACATTAAAACACATTCTGTTCACTCGTCCACCTATAATAATGTTTTGAAATAATATTGAGCTTATTATTAAAATTAATTAAAGAACCTATTTTGAGAAAATATACAATGCTTTTATATGAATTCATTACACTGAAACTATTAGCTTATGATTTAAATTTAGACAGACTATACATATTTTTATTTTATTTTTATAATTTATGATTCGAAAAGCAATACAGAACTGAATTTTATCAATATCAATAACAGGACTGTTCAAACTAAAACGTAATAGCCATCTGCAGTATTTTTCATTAAATATACTTCGAGTCTAAATATTTGTCGTCATAATTAATTCTTAACACTGAAATATTAAGTTTGGAGATTGTATGTTAATTTAAAAAAATCAGTTTCCATACCAACCATGACATTTTTCGCGAAATTTATCAATTTATTGAATGAGCAAGATATATTACAAATCGATGGACAAAATAAGAACGGAAAAAAACAAGGCTATTTCGAATGCAATAAAGATGAACGAAGAACATTAGCACGGTTTAGACTTGGATTATGGGTAGAAATGCCTGTGAGGATGAATATAAAAGTTGAATATGCGGTCTGTGAGGAGATATAGAAGTTCACGAACACAATTTAATAACAGCATTTAAAGAGAGAATGTACAGAGGTTACGAAGGATGCCACAGGATAAATTGATAAGAAAAATACCAGATGAAATAAAAAAAGCCAGATATTCAAGAAAAGTTATAAGTATGTTCACATACGAACAAAACGAATAAATTGATGTTTTATTTATATAAGCACATTATAATATAATATATTTATATGTATTTTTGGCAAAGTCAAAATCAAATAAACAAATAATCAAACGAAATGAAATAAAAAATTAAGTGTGAGAGTGAAAATGTGAAAACGAGTGTGTTCTCTTGGTAGTTTTTTTTACAACCGACGAAATCTACCGCTGGGGGTGGCACTTTTTTGGTAATCAGAATCATAAACTCTTGGTAAAAATCATAAGGCTCAAGAGAGGAGGGGTAAATTTAGAAACGATGATTCAAAGAGACACTACTGTATTGTTTTATCGCAGCACTAATGCCAATGCTGCGGTAAGCACGAGTCTACGACAGACGATGGCAACTAAACGATATTTTACACCAAAGTTTCCTGCTCTACTGGGTTATATTTACCTTATGTGCCTGCATAGCGGAGTCTAACTCTGTTGTACTTATACGAGGTACGTACCGGAATACAAAACAGTCAAACTGAATATATTAGAATAATATTCAAATAATAACTGACATTTTTCTATAAAACTTTTCACGTGCAGCATTGAAATGTCTTGGATGTATGTTGGAACATTTACAAACCATGATAATATTTACTGTAAAACTTGTTTTCTAAACATGATTTCACAGAATAATTCTCCATTATTTTGGTAATAGTAATAGTAATAATATTGATTAGATATAAGTTTTATTGGTGATGGCTCAAATAGCCGAAACGATCGTTTAAAACAAATAAAGAATTGATTATAATTTTCGGGTTTTGGTCTACTTTTTGATTAAGATAATGGATTTCCCGAACTACTCCTGCAAAATCATAAATAATAGTAATAAACCTTCTAGATGGTTGTGAATTATGATAATCTATTAGTCACTCAATGAGTGTCCAAAATCCAGATTTTAGAATACTGCACCTTTTGGTGACCTTAACCTCCCCTGAAAAAAATCTGTTTTGTAACGTAGCTAGCCTCGAAGATAGACGGGGGTCGAAACGATCTTGAAATGGTTTGAGTGCTTTGCGAGAATTTGGCCAATGGGCTCCATGAAAGTTGATGACAGTCCAAGAGCTGTTAAGGCGCGCTTACACGGGCAACTAAAATTGCTCAATTCCGGGCAATATTGATCAACTATGTACATCAGCAATTCACGGCAATGGCAACATGGAGCAATTATTGCCAAAGATACCACCACACCATATCCCGCAATATGGAGCAACTTTGAGCAACTAGGCAATCATTCATACACTATAGCAATTCAATTGAACTGTCACTGGCTATGGACAAGGTTTTACTGGCAGCGGCGTGTGGTGCTTTTATTATAATAAGTTTAAAACGAAAAAAAAAAAGAAAAGGAATAGACAGATTTGGGTGCGAACGTATCTAGCAAGACGAAAGCCATCTTTATTGTGTGATGATATGGACAATTATTTATTCAAAAACTTTACCAGAATTGATTTATTTCTTTTTGTCCTTGGTAATTAATATAAAAATGATTTTTCGGGAAAAAGGACTTTTTTAAATAAACACTTATTTTTTTATTTACAGCGACGTTTCGTTCCTTGTTTGGAACTTTATCAAGCTTTAATAACTATTAAATGTTTTGATTAAGTAGATATAAAAGTTAATATACACATTTAAACATAAATTTGAGTTTAACAATTATTAATAAAAAGTTTATAAAAACCCGGGTCGCAGTGCCAAAACCCTGCCGACAATATAGTGTATTTGCTTATACAGGCAGTGTGGCTTTATTGTGCGAGCTTAAGTTGGTTTTTGGCCAAAATAAAAAATTTTACTCCTTAATACACCCCTTAAAATAACATTTTTTTTTCTTAATTGCAATATTATTATCAATCGAACCTCTATACCAAGTTATATACACCTTTCAGTAAATAATTCACTATCTGCAAACTAGTCTTTCTTAAAATTTTTAAATCCGGTCCTGTAAGGTCGATTTTATTAAAATTTTAGGGACACATTTTAATTACTGCCAGAGGGTTAAATTTCAATTTTGAAACGATTCGGAGAATTTTTTCGGTATTTTAGGGCCCAAAAACATTTTTCAACCCCTAAAAACTACCCTTAAGATGATCCGATTAGGCCCACTTTAAATAGGCTTCTTGCGGTGATGGATTTCAACATGTGGGCCAAATTTAGTTGAAATCAATTAACTCTTTCGAAAGTTATTGCCCGCACACATATATATATACGTATATATATATATACGTATATATATATATATATATATTCCCCCTCTTTACAGAAGAGGAGCTTCAGAGTGCATGCATGCGGCTTAAGGCGGGGAAGAGTCCTGGCCCAGATGGGATCCCAGCGGAAGCAGTGAAGTTAGCTTCGGAGGCGAAACCTACACGTGTACTAGAGGTAATGAACCAGGCTATCATCAACGAAGAATTCCCACGAGACTGGAAGGTTGCCAGATTGGTTCTTCTGAAGAAGAGCGACAAACCAGATGGCGTACCATCGTCATATAGGCCGCTGTGTCTCCTGAACACACTGGGAAAACTGCTCGAGCACCTGCTCCTTGGAAGACTAAAACAGGAGCTCCAGAGGGTTGGGGGACTCTCTGACAATCAATACGGCTTCCGTGAAGGCCGATCCACGATAGATGCAGTACAGAAGGTAATGGCATTGGTAGATCGTGCTGCGGATGGTACCCAATACACACGTCAAATTCCGGCAGTGATAACGTTGGACATCCGTAATGCTTTTAACAGCGCATCCTGGAAACGCATCTTAGAGGCCCTGAAGAGAAGAAAGGTGAGCCCGTACCTATGGCGGATGATCCAAGACTACCTGCGTCAGAGGCAGGTTATAGCCACGCCGGAAGGAGGGCGGGAAATCGTGGTGGACGTGAGTAGCGGTGTCCCACAAGGTTCGGTGTTGGGACCAACGCTATGGAATGTACTGTATGATGAAGTACTGCGACTGAACATGCCGCAGGGAGTCTCTGTAACAGGATATGCAGACGATCTTGCACTCGTGGTGATTGGAAAAACGGAAGCAGAGGTGATGGCCCGCGGTAACCGAGCGATCCAGAAAGTGGACAGATGGCTGCAGATGAACTGCCTAGAATTAGCACCAGCCAAAACGGAGGCAGTAGTGATGGCGGGGAGAAGAACCCTCTTGCCAATTGCTTTTGAAGTGTGCGGCACCACAGTACGGACCAAAACAAGAGTGAAATATCTGGGAGTTTGGCTGGATAGCAGGCGAAACTTCAATGCACATGTGGAGGAAACGGTGTTAAAAGCATCCAATGTGGCACGTAGCCTAACTCGGCTTATGGGGAACACCACGGGGCCCAGTGCAAGCAAGAGGAAACTGCTCGCAACGGTGGTCACTTCCACTGCACTATACGGAGCACCAATATGGGCGCGAGCAATGCAAACAAAGAAAATGAAGGAGCAACTTGAACGGGTACAACGTATCATGGCATTAAGGGTATGCAGTGCGTATCGTACTATTTCTACGGAAGCCGCGTTTGTACTATCTGGACTGCCACCCATGGAACTACTGATCAAAGAAAGGGTAGAGCGACACCGAGGAATGACCAGTACGCAAACTAAACAAGAGCTAATCAGGCGATGGCAGGAGCGGTGGAGAGCTGCAGAAACAGGAGCATGGACGAGGACGCTAATCCCCGATGTTGTTACTTGGACTGAGCGGGGTCATGGAGATGTTAATTTCTACATAACACAGTTTCTATCAGGGCACGGCTGCTTCGGGGTGTACTTACACCGGATGCGGAAGATAGATACGTCCAATTGCACGTACTGCGGTGCCGAGGACACCGCTGGACACACGGTGCTCATCTGCTCCCGATGGAGGTTACATAGAGAGCAGCTCTGTCAAGAGATTGGCCCTTTAACGAGTGAAAACATCGTGGGAAAAATGCTGAAGAACAAGGAGACATGGGATAAGATAAACCGTCTAATCACTGACATCCTGAGAGCTAAAATGGAAGAACAGAGACAAACGGAATGGACATGAGCGATAAGACACCTGTCAGGCTGAAGTAATACTAACTAGTGGTCCCAGCCTGATTGGAGAAGAGGGGGGGAGTGGTTTTTAGTTGGTAGGTCCACAGTATGAGGAAATCCAACACTACCCTAATGGGTGCCTATGAAGGTTTTCCACTTCCTCTAAAAAAAAAAAAAAAAAATATATATATATATATATATATATATATATATACGTATATATATATATAAATATATATATACATATATATATATATAAACATTTTTAAAAATGGTGCCAAAGTGTTTAGGAGGTTATGAAACGTCGAGAAATTTTGGTCCGACCCCTAGGTCCCGCCATCCGACCGACGCCAATAGTGTATGTTGCCATATGGCAAATACACTAATAATACCGTTTATTAAAAACTTTTTATTAATAATTGTTAAACTCAAATTTATATTTAAATGTGTATATTAACTTTTATATCTACTTAGTCAAAACATTTAATAGTTATTAAAGCTTGATAAAGTTCCAAACAAGGAACGAAACGTCGCTGTAAATAAAAAATTAAGTGTTTATTTAAAAAAAGTCCTTTTTCCCGAAAAATCATTTTTATTTTTACTTTACCAGAATGTCTCGGAGTGATTTTGAATAACTTTTATTTTTATTAATCCACGTACAGCTGTACTGCACTGTACAATAGAAGCAAAGAAAATGAAATGACAGCGGCGCATCTCATTTCCACCACCGGTCTGTCACCACACGAAAGTGAGGCAATAGATACGTATACAAGCGAGATAGAAGAAAAATTGACTAAAATTTCCAAACCGTGTAGATATTCGGCAATTCATGTCGGCCACTTTGGGCAATAGGAATATATGGAACAATTCGAAGCAATATTGCCGAAATTATTGCCGCAATTTTATTGAAATTGCTCCAGATTGCTCCATTGTGTTGCCGGGCAATTATTGCTCAAAAAATTGCTCGTGTAAAGGCACCATTATGCATTTTCGGGTAGGTATTTGAGGCACTGTGAAAATTTGTACAACAACTCTTTTGTAATATCCGAATACAAAAACGCAGACCTGGCTGAAGGGTAGCAGGGCTTAACCGGGCGTCAAGTTTTTAAATTAGCAAACTTTTTGCCAAAAAAAAAAAATCCCTGAGGCATTTGTTCACTCGCATTCATATAAATATATTAATTGTCTGGGAGGTAAAATACCCCAGTGAAATGACCTGTCTTTTTGAATATATCCATTTTTAGTTATCAATATTATTCTGTGGAAATTTCAGTGTGTCTCAAATATATTTTGTTTTGTCTTAAAACTTAGAATTTTGCAAGTTTTAGACCCGATTAAAAGATCTGGCTTTTTTATTTTTCAACTTCTTAAATACAAAACTTCAAGGCAATAAAAATTTCAAAATGCCTCAAGGTTTTTTTTTGTCAAAAATTTTGCTAATTTAAAAACTTGACGCTCGGTTAAGTCCCGCTATACCCTTCAGCTGGTCTGTGTTTTCGTATTCGGATATTACTAAAGAGTTATTGTACAAATTTTCACAATGCCTCAAATACCTATCCAAATATGCATAACAGCTCTCCAGCTATGAGCTCCAGAACTTCAGAAACATCTGTTGTTGCAGTGAAAACTTAAGGTAGTACCGTCGCGACAGTCATAGTAAAAAGTTTATGCTGGTTTATGCAGTACATGTAGTTGAGAGTTGTTATTAACAAGCCCAATAATTTTTGCAGATTCTGTACTAATTTCAGCCAATCCCGAGCGAGAAATCTGGCAACACTGTCGGAGCGTTAAAATATTTTATAGTACACTGTAAAAATTGAGGTCGATTACATGTATAGTCCGCTGGTCCATATAATGTCAGCGATTATTCTGGTAATCGTACACACTATATGGAATGCTACCCGTTTAGTAGTCCACATTAAATACAAATATGTAATATTTTAAACAAAAAAATGTAATTTTTCAAAAAATATGCGTAAAATTCCCTAACCCATACCCTACAATTTTACATATGTTAATGTAATATTTGTGTAAAATAATACATATTTAAATGTAAAATTACATACAAGAAGATTTTTGAATATAATTTTTATACTCAGTACTAGACATTTTGTACAGTGTATGTATGCATGCTCACTTTATAACTTGTTTGACAGGTTAGATAAGAATGCGTTGTTGCCAGATCGTTTATCGTATAACCTTTCCTCTGCTGAAATCTGGTGAATTTTCCATTATTATTTATTAAATATCTCTGAAACTGTGTTGTAACTGTTAATGAGACTACTTTTAAAAAATTGTTTGATTGTTAGTTAACGTTACTTTAGTTTTTTAAAAATATCCTAAGAAAAGTTTCTGAGATATAAAAATATTTGTCGGTAAATTTTTCGATATCCCATATACTGTAATGTATAAGAGCCTCAAAAACTCGAACTTTGGAATTTAATATCCCTGAAACTGTGTTGTTCAAAAATTTCATTCTGCGCCAATCGATGCAGAATTACATAAGCATTATTCTGGCTAAATTTCAAACAAATCCTAAGAAAACGGGTTTGGCGAGGGTACTACCTTAAGTTTCCTGGTGAAGAAGACGCAACAAAAGTGCAGACGGGCAATGTGAAACTATAAACGAGAATGGATAATAATACACTAACCGCAAGTCTGCACAAACGAAATGTGTCTGCATGATTGCATCGAATATTACTACTTTTATAAAGTGTTTCAAATGTATTGTATCAAAAGTTTAAAGCACTAAGGAGTTCATAACGTATGAAAAAATATATTAATATAATACCAAGGTACCAACAAAGTTCTTGAATAATGTGTCCAATTTGAGAACTTTATATTGAGTTATGTGTTTCTAGATAAAAAACTATGGATATATTTTTTTGTTACACACATTGTATAATTTGTTTTCCACGATATTCAAGATGGAAAAATATACTATAAGCAATAATGCAAAAATGCAAGTTATATAATATATTGAAAAGAAATGGTTGTGATTTTAAAATTATTTTGTTCAATCTTATCAAACTTATTTGCTCTATTCTTTATTAACTGTCTTTTCCAAACTTGTACCTAATAGAACATGTTCGATTAAAACATTAGACATATTTTAAAATATACTTTTTTTTTCTTCATACTAACGTTAAAATATCTATTTATCCACCGTATTATATAAACTGCCAGAGATGTGTACACCGAGACCTTTTTTATGTCCAATGCTTGATTTCTGGTACGACTTTAAAGTTTGACATATTATTTTTACGGAAATTCAGTGCTGAAGATATTTAGTTAGTAGATGTACCGTTGGAAGTCATACCAGAAACCGAGCATTAGTCTAGTAATATTGTCATTTTTTTGTTAATATTCGTTTTATTATATGAAATAAAGCAATCAAATGTGGAAAGTAATTTAATTATTACTAGCTTTCAAAATAAGTATGGAAGCCTAAACAAAAATAAAATCAATACAAACAGACCCTAAATGTACGTTCTCACGTTAGAGTAAAAATCATGGCTTTTGCTGTTATGATACAAACCTTTCTGTGATTTTTTTCATATAAATCAATGCATCGCACGAAGAATTTTTAACAGATGTACGCGTTGTTTGAAATCATATAATAGTAAGAAAAAACTTGCAGTACGAAAATGGATTAATATATTAAGAGCATTCCATGGATAAATATATCAACACTGCCATGACACTACGACGCACCATGTCACACACGTCTCGAAAAATAAAAATAAACAGGTTTCGCGACACTAAAATCGTAACATTTATTCCAATGTCATGCTAACGCAATTTCTAATTTTCACAATGACATATCGTGTTATGATAATAAAAGTTATGAATTATTGTTACGTGAACACGTACCTTTACAACGATGTATAAATTTATTTATAAAAATTAATAATTAAAGAAACTGAATATATTAAACCCAGTATCTTAATTTCACGAGTCTACAACAGTGATTTGTTTTGTAATTGGAAACCAAGCTGGGAATTGACCTTTCAGTCAGTTGAGGAAGGCTCTGAGAACTGTTATTAGTGCATGGACGGTTTGCTTTTCGGCCATGTTGACAATATCGTGACAAGATTAGTTTGTCATAGTACAATGTTATTAGGAGAATGCATGTTACCTCGTTCCATGAATGACGTCATCTGGCAGACCTTTCAAATTATTATCAACCTCGCAATATGAATTGACAGTCCTCTGGATGACGTTATCCCTCCACTACTATTTAACGGAACGACGTCATATCTGTCTCTAATAGCCTTGGTCATACTTATAGGTATATATTTTGAAAAGTCGTTTTGAGTTTGAAATGTTGGAATTCCTATAAAGCTGACAATTCATTATACGGTACTTGCCAAATACTTGCCAATACTCACGAATGCCGAGTAATGAGTGTAAAGACGCTGTTTGCAATTCAGCATTACTTGGCAAGTTACTTGGGTCAAGATTCACATAATATTATGTGTAGATTCCAAGTCGATATCTAATTTCGTCTAAAAGCTGTAAGCCTCTGATAGACAGATGATCGGACGGATAACGTTGCCACAACAATAGGGTTCCATTTGAGTCTTAGGTATAGAACCCTAAGGCCCTTTTCACACACACACGGTTTCCGTATAAACGGCGATCGTTTACACGGACGTAGACCTTTCACACACACACGATTTCCGTATAAACGGCGATCATTCTCCATTGTTTACAGTCATAAGTCAATACAAAATTGCGCGCGATATCACGACCGTGCCGTGCCCGTGTGAACGGTTTGGTATACAACGCAACAGGCCACTACTTGGCAGCCGTGGCGGAACCACGTCCGTGTGGATTTGCACGGCCACAGTACGGTCACGGCACGGTCGCGGTAACGTGTGAAAGCTTGTATATTATTTCCTACATTACTCAACCGTCACGGTACCGTTTATACGGAAACAGTGTGTGTGTGAAAAGGGTCAAAGAAACAGTAAATTGAAATATGAATTGGTGCCAGACTAAAACAATTCTGGTTGTTTGTTGCCTTAAAAATGTAAATATTAGTTGAAAAATATTTTTCAATTCAAGTACATGCACACAAGAATCGAAGACATTCTCAATTGTAAATATTAGTTCCTCATAGTTTAATAATAAAAAAAGAGTCGATTTTTTGGGTAATTTTTACTATTAAATGTATTGAAATAAACACTAATTATATTACTGAAACAGTTTGTGGGCGGTTATTATCATTTTTTAACTTCCCGCTAAGAAAATTGAAAATTTTCAAAAATTGGGAAGTTAGGTATTGGTTTCACCCCGATTTTCGAAATTTGAGTTTTTGTCAGATCTCGACGTTTTGAGATCCCAGGAAGCTATTCTGACGATTTTTAAAATGTGTGTATGTGTGTGTGTGTGTGTGTGTGTGTATGTAAACCCCTCATAACTTTTGAACGGGTGGACCGATCGAAACGCGGACTGCGACATCTGAAAGGAACTTGCTGAACTTAGATTTCCTGAAAATTGGAACTGATTCGGCCAGGTAGATTTTGAGAAATCTCAAAAATAAAGCAGTTTTTTTTAAATATTTTGAAATATTTTCGAAAATGCCGTACCGATTAATTCCAAAATCTAATCAGCTCTATTCCTCATAAAATAACGTCAATCGCCGCAAACCGCATCAAAATCGGTTAATCCGTTCGAGAGATATCGTCGGAGAAAAATTCTGAAAAAAAAGTTTTTTCAAAATAACTTCTCAAATTTTTGTTTGATTGATTTTTTTGTAATAAATTATTTTTTTGGGCTTGAAAAACTGCGTCGATTGCCGCAAACGGCACCTCGATCACTTGATTCGTTCAAGATATATCGTTGAAGAAAAATTTTGAAAAAAATGTTTTTTCAAAATATCTTCTCAAATTTTCGTTAGATTGATTTTTTTGTAATAAATAATTTTTTGTGCTTGAAAAACTGCTTCGATTGCCGTAAACAGCGTCTCGATCGGTTGATTCGTTCGAGAGATATCGTTGACAAAAAATTTCCAAAAAAGTGTTTTTTCAATATATCTTTCCAAATCTTTGTCAGAATTTTATAACTGTTTATAGTTTCATAGTTTCGGAAATATTTTGATAATAAAAAAATCAGATGTTGTTTTGTTCCGAAGATCTGTCAAAAAGAAATTAGTTAGGTAGCTAACAAGCATGCTTTGATTAATTTTTACGTTAAATCATATTATGTAACCATGGAAACAAATACCATAACCGTAAACCGTTAACAGAAATTTTATTTTATTATAATATTTTTTAAAATAGCTTTTAACAAACACCGTAGGGGTAAGCCACATCTCAATAGATCGGAAACAGCGGAAAGTTCCAGGGATGGCCTGCAGGGTCAACCGTTTTTCAGATTTTTTTTTAATTATTTGTATTCAAACAACAGTTAATTAAGAAATATAATTTCTAATAAATATTGCGTTTTACGGAATTTTGTGTTGATACAGACGGCAAATATTATTTCTACATGCCTTACTGACCTCGAAACTATAAAATTAAAATTTCGGCAGCGTAAAAATAAATCTCTGATTAAACACTACTCATTGTTGATCAATTTTTGAATTATTACTTTATTTCGATAACCATCACAAATCCAGTTATAAAATAATAAAGTTTGCACAAATGAAGTGATGAATATTAAAATCTAAATGAAAAGCGACAAGAAAGCAAGTTTTCAACGTTCAATTTTATTAATTAAATACTAAACTTGATTTTTCTTTCTATCTACTTCTTAGCTGTAATGTAATGAAGATTTAATTCACAGAAGTCGACTTTGTAGAGTTTATGATGTTATCAGTTTTAATTGCGATAAAAATGATTAAAACAACGTCTAATTAACATTGCGTTACTTTATTTGCTGATTTTATTTAAGGAAGCATATTTTGAGTTATTGGATAGCCTAAGTAATCAGAAAAAGTAAGATATTATAGTGTTTAGAAACATTCATTGTTCTCACATGTGAATTTAATGTTACAATTGCGTTATTATGACGAATTAACTGTTGAGATAACGCACCGTAGAGTAACTAAAAACTCATTCCGCTGCGAAAGTGGAAAGATTCGGGTTTGAGTTCCGACGGTGACAGTGGATAAAAAATAAATTTTTCCAATTTAACATTGTAACAAGGAATGTTTCTAACAATTATATTAGCCATCTACAACTAATGTAGAAATAAGTTCTTACGGACTATAAGCGTATAAAATATTTATCAAAGATGACAAAAATCAATCTTAAAATGACGATAACCCAAAATTCATGTACACGAAAACCTATCAATTCAAAATTGACTAGCAGATGTTTTCGTTACCGTAAAATGGGGTTAAATTGATCAAAAAAAATATTTAGAGTACTCTGATTTTTTTATTGTAAAACAATTTGCACATGTTTTTGTGCTTCTATGTGGGGATGGATACGGTCTTCTGTATGTGCTATGGAAAATTAGATTTTATAGTTGCATTTTCGAAAAATCGTAAAATTTTTGAGTGATCAATTTCATACCGTGTTTGGGGTCAATTTGATCATAGCTAAAATTTTGCCTCTAAAATACCCGTAAGCTCATTTGCCGTAGTCAAAAACGCCCCGAAAATAATTTACTTACTAATAAAAAATTTACGAAGGTTTTTGACGGTTGGGGCGTAATTGATCATGTACTAAACAGTTTATTAAATTTCAAAAATACAAAATTAACATAAGAAACTCTTCTGTTTTTATTTATTTAGCTTATAAGCTAGTACATAGGTACAAAAAACACAAAAAAACTTAATTATTATATTATCTAAGAAACAAAATTTGTGTTATAACAAATAAGTTTGTTACATTTCTTTGACATCCACTGGTTTAGTGAAGTTGTAAATGGATGATTTACCAGTGGACGTACTTTCAACTGTCGGGTCTGGTAAAAGCGCAATTATATCCGCCATCGCTATGGTAAATTCATCACCTTCAGTGATCTTAAATTTGGTTTTGGTTGTATCTAATGACTTCAAACCATTTACATCTATCTCATCATTATCTGTTTTCTCTAAAACTTCGGCAACATAACGATAAGTTTCCTTTTTCCTTCGACCTCCTAAAACACTGACAAGCACATATTTTCCAACTTTTATGTCTTCGTCGCTATATTGTATATATTCTATTTCATCTTCTGATTCTGCTAAAACTTGATTGTCTGAACTTTCACTGACAATGGAACACACGTCGTCGTTTTCTGAACTCGAATCTGAATCATTATTGGTGGCTGTTACACTTTTACCTGGTTCGACAGACAATTTTGTTCTTTTTATATTTCGCCTGGATGGAGCACTCGAATATCTTTTTTCCTTCAGATAATTGACAAGAACCTCGCTCACTTCTTTCGTGGCATCAACATCTTCACCCTCTTTCGGTAACTTATCCAAAACTCGACTGGTCTAAATGGTACAATGCCTGTTGCTTGAAATGACACTACGATATTTTTTTTAATAGCGTTTCCTCCACTATGGGCGTCCATTTTATTCAATGTATCTTTTAGTAAATGTGGAAAATCTCTTTTGTCAATAGAAGTTTGATTTAAATGTGACCTTTTCCAGTTGGTTAGGATTGCTCTCCAAGCCTCTTTAAAAGGCCGAAAGAATACAACGTCTAATGGTTGCGTGAGGTGAGTGGCATTTTTAGGCAAACAAATGAATGCTATATTATTTGCTTCACACATATTTATAACACTTTCACTGAAATGGGACGATAAGTTGTCTCCTAGTAATATCTTGCGTCCAGGTAGTTTTTTCGCATGAGGGAGAAAAGTTGACTCGAACCAGTCGTTGAATGTTGGAGCATCTATCCATCCATGATGGGTGCGATTATAACGGGATCCTAAAGCGCAGCAGCGTTCACTGCAACAAGGAAATCCTTTGGGCCCATTCTCCGTCCATTGTTGCCACATTTTCTCGGCTTTATATATAACATAAGGCGGCAAAAGTGCTCCCGAAGCTGATATACACATCATTATACTGATGGCGGATTTACTAAAGTTGCACACTTGTTCAGGATACTTAGTCCCTCGTCGAAAAATCATCCTTTTTTTACCAGGATCGTCCTGCAGGTTCGTCTCATCGTAATTAAAGACATTGCTTGGTGGGACATCTTTTAATTCGTTTTCCAGGTTTTTAAAATATTCTGTCAAAACTTCTCTTGAAACAGCAGCCACGCGCTGCTGTTTCAAGAGAAGTTTTGACAGAATATTTGCAGCAATCTTTTGCGTAATTTCACTTTTGTGCCTTTTTAATAAAGAATAAGCCCAATCGTTTCCGGGTAAATTTTCAACGAACTTATCAACTGTACGCCCTTGACTATCTAAAACATTTTTTGCCAAATGTCGTATATCTGTAAGATAAAGAGGAAATCCCCATTCACCGCAGGTAGTTGCAGATCGGATAATGGCTTTTTCTTCGTTTTCCGAAAAAACAGTTTGCCCTCCATTTCTTTTTCCGTGGTGGCCATGGTATCGATTATGAAGGGTTCCATATGGAATTCTGTACTCTACAGAACCACGGCGAAGAGTCCATCCTTCGTTTAGTATCCTACCGAGTGCAGCTTCAATATGTTCATTTGAATAGTTTTTATACGATCGGCCCCCAAGTTTTTTTTTGTAGTTTCTAACCATTGTTTATGCCTGAAAGAAATAAACACACCAGTAAAAATGTTTTAATTAATAATTAATACCGGGCGAAATTGATCACAAATCGTAATTATTGATACTTTATATTGACTGAAGAGCGGGGTGAAATTGATCACTCACAATTTCGCCCCATGACTAAGTCAATTTCACCCCAGACCTATGATCAATTTGACCCCTTAGGACAATTTTATTTTTCCCGCCGAAATGAAACATTATATCAAGAGAGTGCACATGTTATAATATACACAAGGCATAAATGAAATGGTAGTTGACTATAAAATAGGTTAAAAATATGTTAATTATAATGTACATATGAAAGTTCCGGACACACAAAATTTGTAAATATAATACATACCTTTTGAACAGCAGCAAAACCCAATTTATTAATAATTTTGATACGTTTCGACGCTAACCACATTCACATCTACTTTGCTTCTTCTCAGCAGTGTTGCGAACCTTCGATAAAAATAAACAGTTTACGCGGCAGGTTTAAAAATATAAAATATTCCAAGTTTATCAAAGTCGCCCCTTGAAATCAATATCGCCCCATTTTACGGTAATAATTAATTATCATAGAGAATATATTACCGTGAATTTATTTTATGATGAAAGATACAAATTTCCGTTTACATGGTTACACAATAACATTTCTGACAGCAATGTAATTAGCGTTTATTTTAAAATGGAACATAGGAATGTACGCATTCCTATAATAATTCCTAATAATAAATACACATGATATTATGACTTTTTTTAACTAATCAAAGTAAATTTTCGAAAACTCCACCATGCCAAGCCATACTCTAAACGGTAATGAAAACTCTTCAAAACGTTACTTAACTGAAGAGGTGTTATATCTCTTGATGCATTTCATATCTTAGTCTTCAATTGGTTTAAATTTAACAGGTCACCATTGAATACCCCCAGTAAAAAAATCATTTGGGGCAAGATCGGAAGACCTAGCTGGCCATGCTATCTCACCCCAAATGATTTTTTTTACTGGGGGTGTTTAAAATCTAAAACATTCAATGGTGACCTGTTAAATTTAAACCAATTGAAGACTAAAATACGAAATGCATCAAAAGATATAACACCTGTTCAGTTAAATAACGTTTTGAAGAATTTTCATGACCGTCTAGGGTATTGCTTGGCAGTGAATGGGGGAATTTTCGAAAATTTACTTTGATTAGTTAAATGTGTGTGTGTGTGCGCTATAACTTTCGAAAGAGTTAATTGATTTTAACGAAATTTTGCCCACATGTTTGAATTCACCACCGCAAGAACCCTATTTAAAATGGGTTCAATCGGACCATTTTAAGGATAGTTTTTGGGGGTTTAAAAATGTTTTTGGGCACCAAAATACCGAAAAAATTCTCCGAATCGTTTCAAAATTGAAATTTAACCCTATGGTAGGAAGCAAAAAGTGTCCCTAAAATTTTAATAAAATTGGCCCGACAGGACCGGATTTACAAATTTTCTGAAAACACTAGTATGCAGATAGTGAGTTATTTACTGAAAGGTGTTTTTAATTTTGGTGTGACATTCGATCGACAATAATAATGTAGTTAAGAAAAAAAATGTAATTTTAAGGGGTGTATTAAGGAATCAAATTTTTGATTTTGCTCTACAATCACCTTAAGTTCACATATTAAAGCCACAAGGCCTGTCTTAGCAAATATACTATATTGTCGGCAGAGTTTTGGCACTGCGACCCGGGTTTTTATTACTTAATACTTGTACGCATTCCTATGTTCTATTTTAAAATAAACGCGTAATTACATTGCTGTCAGAAATGTTATTGTGTAACCATGTAAACGGAAAATTGTATGTTTCATCTTAAAATAAATTCACGGTATAAAACTTTTAGAATGTTTTTAAAAATCTAAATTTATAGTAGTCTGTGTTGCATATTCGCAATGTGATTTCTAAAAAATGTATGATGCAAAAAAAAACTCAATTTCTGTATAAAATTAATTCAATTTTAAGATCAAAACTATTTTGGAAACATCTAGCCACAATTTAAATATAGTGCCTATTATTGGTTTTCAAATAATATTACCCAATAAATTACATACCGTTTTTATTTTCTTTAAGTGTTAATTTTGTACATCCTAAATTTTTTTGTAAAAAAAACGTTTATTTTGTGGTGACCCTTTAATAAATGACCTTTAGTCATTTTCAGTTTACAGAAAATCTTATTATTTTTAAACCATTCGTCTTTGTGATTCCATTAACCTAAATAAGCTAATGTACAATTACCTAGGAAATGTTATTTTTTTATTAGATATACACAACATAATGGAGAATTGCTATACGAGTTTTGCTTTTCATCTTTCGTATAAAAACATACATAAATTACATTAAGCATCCTTTTGTGAGTGACGTCTTACTAAAAATATACAGACGAAAGAAAAACTTCTCTGAACTTTTTATTGCTTGACAAAAAATTACGCTCGATAATTTTTTATGTGAATAGTTAACGCACAATGAAACCGTGCAATATAACAGCAGGTGTCTCTTCAACTTTAAGCGTACCCCACGAGTTATTCCCTTGAAGAGTATAAGCTTCCACAACATTATCATGCTTTATTAGAGCATTTACTACATGTAGAAAGTATAGCAAAGTCGAGTTTTTCTATTCACGGGAGTTACGCGTCACCTTTTCCATGAAAACATGAAATTCGACGAAAATCTGTAATTTCGCTCAAATATGCCTAAACCCAACAATTTTCAATCAACTGGAATTGTTCGTGATTTTGCAATTTTTTTTCTAACGACGCCACTTGCTTAGCTATTTTCAGCTACCGCAAATAAGCGCAAAATAACAGTAGTTCAACAATACAACCGAAATTGAAATATATTCAATCACCTGTTACTATCTATATTCTAATATCTACAGAATACTGTTCGTTTTATGATTAGTGACACTAATAACGCAAATCAATAAAACATAATATGTATTTTTTTAAATTTTATTTAACGTTCTACAACTTAAAATAACATCAACAATGGAAACTAAACGACATCAAAAAAACATTCATGAACAAAGCGGGAATCGAACTCGAAACAACCTGATCCAAAGGCCAGAACTGTGACCATTACACCAAGCTGTTCTCTTACAACATAAGTATACAGCATTTATAACGAGTGATCAAATAAGAGCTTCCGAAAGTTTTTTACAAATCAAACGCATTAAAATCAGTTTAATAATAAAAAATTTTATTTGAAACGTAAGTTCGGTACATGACATTTAATGTTTAAAAATAATTTGTTTTAAATGTTGACCGCTACTGACTCTAAGATGTTCCATTCTATGGGTCCAATTTTCAAGCACTCTTTCAAGCATTTCGGCCGGTATTCCATTAATTACGCGTATTGTGTTCGCTTCTAATGCAGAAATAGTTTGTGGTTTATCGGCAGAAACCAGTGATTTGAGATAACCCCATAAAAAGTAATCTAACGGCGTTAGATCACATGATTTTGGTGACCAATTCACTGGTCCATTTCTTCATACGATGTTCTCATCAAAAGTTTCTTTCAATAAAATGATGGTTTCGTTTGCTGTATGGCATGTTGCACCATCTTGTTGAAACCATAAGTCGGCCACACCAATATCTTGAATTTTTGACAACAAAAATTCGTTGATCATTGCTCTGTATTTAGCAGCATTGACGTTAACACGCTGTCCTTCCGCATTTTTAAAGAAATACGGTCCGATAATGCCTCCTGCCCACATACCGCACCAAACAGTACATTTATCAGGATGCACTGGAAGTTCGTGAGTCACTTCTGGCTGTTCATCAGCCCAAATACGACAATTTTGTTTGTTGACGTATCCGTTCAGCCAGAAATGAGCTTCGTCGCTGAAAACAATTTTTCGATAAAAAAACGGATCAATTTGGAGCTGTTCCAAAGCCCATAAATCAAATCTGTGACGCATAGGAAGGTCAGGCGGCTTCAATTCTTGAACAAGCTGTATTTTGTATGCCTTCAAATCAAGGTCTTTCTTCAAAATACTCCACAATGTGCCATATGAGAGACCCAAACCTTGAGAACGGCGACGAATTGATTGATTAGGGTCTTCACGTACACTTTCAGCTACAGCAGCAATATTAACAGCAGTTCGACTTCTACGCACTCTGGTCGGGTGATAAACATCCAAGAATGAAAAAGTGGTTCGAAATTTATTGATTGTTTCACAAATGGTGCGTTCAGATGGACGATTAAGAACACCATAAAATGGTCGAAGAGCACGAAAAACATTTCTCACTGAACACTGATTTTGGAAATAAATTTCCACGATTTGTAAACGATGTTCTGATGTAAGTCTATTCATGGTGAAATGTCAACTAATAATGAACAAAAAAAAAAATGCACATGCGCAGCTGTCATGATTGAAGTATTTTAAAATCCCTATTAGAAAAAGTACCTCATATTTGATCATCCTTTATAACACGCATAAAATATTACACAAACGTATCGAATTGAATAACTGTTTTTTTTAAAATCGGTTTTAGATAGTAAATTGTCTTTACTATTATTTTTAAGACAACCCGCAAATAAGGTTCACTCTATCTAAAAACTTATCCAACGAATATTATTGTAAGATTAAGAGTGAGAATAAAAATGAAGGGTTATCGTTTATTATACGTGACCTATATTTGTTATAAAGCTTACATTACCTCGATTTTTTCTTTTTTCTCTATTTGCAAACAACTGTTGAATTACAAATACATATCATATCTGCGTAAAGCAGGAGAGTTTTAATAAGTAATTTAATTTACTGTCTAAGCTAAGATCAAGCCCTGAACAAGATTAAACAGACATTAAGGTAACAATTGGACAGTTGGACAATTAAATAAATCGTTCTTAATTTATTATTTTTAATAATCAATTAAAAATGTTAATCGATACGAAGTTCAAATTGCCTTTCCATTTAAATTTAAAATTAAAAAATTAAAAAGGATGAATATTTATTCTGTAGAATTTCCTAATGTCTAGGCATATTTTTTTTTTGAAAAAATTACAGTTTTATTTAGTTCAAGTATAATTCATTACATGATTTTATTAAATCCTGTCTGTTTTGTGTTTTATTATTACGTATGTGTTATTCTGATATTTTTTTAACTAGAGTTCGAGTATTTTTACAGAAGCTTGTTTTAACTAAACCCATAATATGCATGTAAGCTGTAAAATACGTAGCGACACGTAGTAAACATTATTTAAGCGTAAAGAGATGATAAATGAACCACTCTTAATAATGACGCTCTAAAAAAAAAATGGTATGGAATTTTATGGCAAACTACTGTTTTGTAATAAATAACATGCAGTGATACAAACAGCGCATTTTTAACAACTAATTTAGAAGTCATAAAGCTAAATTAATCCTACTATAAAGTATACTCTATAGAGCACATAAGTTTGCAGGATAAATGTCAAAAGTCAAAATAAATTAAACACGAACTGGTGAACATTCAATTAGGCCGCATTGCTACAGGTGATTTCTGTAGATTGGTTTATACAGTGAATTTCATTTAAGACGCAACATACGTAAGTTTTGTTGCTATGGTAATGGTAGCTATAGAAATCATATTTTATGCATTACAGAAAATCGTTTCACTTAAAATGCAACATACACCGAAAAAAAACATACTTGATAAATGAAATTTTAATTAAAAAATAAAAATTACTAGTTTTCAAAATTATCAGCATTAACGGATAAACATTATCCCAAATAGTTATAAAAATTATTTAAACCATAATTAACCATCTGACAAACTTCCATTATTGTTCTTTTAACTTGGTTAGACTTTTCTAATTCATCAATAAGTATTGTTGTTTTCATAAAACCCTAATAAGAAAAAAATTAAATTAAAAACTTAAAATAATTTGCACTGATTTTTCGCTCGGCACGTGGTAGAACATGATTAATAATAACAAGTAATTAAAAAACACTTGAAAGTTCTACAAATAATTCTTTATTTCTCGACGATCGTTTCGGACAATAAGTCCATCCTCAGGAGTACAAAAACTATACTATAGTTTTTGTACTCCTGAGGATGGACTTATAGTTTTTGTACTCCTGAGGATGGACTTATTGTCCGAAACGATCGTCGAGAAATAAAGAATTATTTGTAGAACTTTCAAGTGTTTTTTAATTACTTGTTATTAAAAACTTAAAAACCCCCGACACAAAAAAAAACTATAAAAAGTTAAAAAAAAAATTCTGGACCTGCTCCTTTAATTTTAATATTTAAATCCTTAATTAGTAATATTTTGTGATTCAAACGGCATCGCGTCGGAGGACCTAGATAGATACTTATATTAAGTTTCTTTTTATTTGTATTCTAACTTATATTTTATTTATTTAACGGTCCCCCGACGCGACTACGTTTGAGTCACAAAATATTACTAATTATGTATTTAATTTTTTATACTTATTTTAACTTTTTATAGGTTTTTTTGTGTCGGGGGTTTTTTTAAATTTTAAATTTAATTTTTATTTTAAACTTAGTTACAAACAAAATACCCGTTATGCGTCTAAAATCCCTACCACAGCTAAGAAAAGAGCTGATGACCTTGAAACAGCTAAACCGATTTTGACAAAACATGTCTAAGAACCACCGCTAGAAAAAAAAATCACATCTAAATCGCTTCACCCGTTTAAGAACTACACTGCCACAGACAAACACATAGCAGACACACACCCACAAACACCCACACACACTCAACGGTCAAACTTATAACACCCCTGTTTTTGCGTCGGGGGTTAAAAATGATTGAGAGACAAGTCTAGTACTTACGTAATTCTCCTTCAGGACCGTTAAGGAAAGGCAGTACTTAAGAACTCCTTAGCTTTTTTTAGTGAGTGCTTATACGATATAAATCGAATGGATCTTCCAAATATCATGTTTCAAAGTTTCTGCAACAGTAACTTTTTGAAATCCGAGATGCGAAGATGTAAAAAAAGTATTGGACCATAATTTTCCTTAAAAACATCAATAGTATTGAACTCTGTGACCTGTAGAACCAGACACTAGAATATGTTCCTCATTGTTTGCATACTAATTTCCCTCGGGCGCTCGGTCTAGTTGTATTTTATGTGGAATGATTTTCTACACGTATTAATGATTTTCATAATTACCATATCAAAGAAAACCAAATACAAATTCAACCAAAATATTGACTCCCCAAATGTTACCATTTCATTTACAATGGATTCTAATTATATTAAATAGTAGGTTTAGTTATTTTGGATAGTAAATAATAATGCAGAAACAATTATTTTTCCAATTTGACAACTTTTCAAAATGACTACAATTTTCTTAAACTTAAATCCAATGTTAAACCAAAAAGCGTGACCATTATATCTCTGGTGTCGAGTATAAAGGACTTAAGGCGAAAATGTTAAATTTCATTTTACTGGATTTAAGACTAAATTGTATTTTCTTTCGTTTGGAAATAACGCTTAAAAACTAGGTTTTTCGACTTAAGTCCTTTATACCTGACACCAAAGATATGTGTTTATTGATGTAGGTACTAGTAGGAACTAAAATCATAGACATGTTGATTAGGCACATTTCTAAACATTTTTTACCATTCTAACCCACTAGTGGGGAATGCTACTAGCTTAGGTCAAAATTCACTTTTCAAAATTTTACAATATTTTTTCGTTTGAGGTCCCCCGAATCCAAAAAACTTATTTTTGGAAAAACTGTGCGTCTGTTTGTCTGTTAATGTATGAACACGATACAGGTCAAGCGGATGAACGAATTGAAACCAAATTTTGGGAGGATGTTTGGTATGCAAATATGAAGGGCCGTTTCACTGTTCCACAATATCTAGAACATTAGTAATGAATTTTTAACATTCAAACAGTCGCCATTTTTAAACAAAATTTCGGATCAAGACCAGATTTACTTAAGTGTAGCTGAAAATTTTTATACATGAATTGTTGTTCCACGTCGTGTAGAATAAAAGTTATGAGGGTGTAAGAAAAATTCTTGTGAAATGCATAGGTATATAATTACTAGACTTGCAACGAATAGTATATTCGGCAGTATACCGAATACCGAATATTCGGCGAGCTCCCTGACCGAATATTTATAGGCAAAAGTATTCGGCTGGATTTTAGCGCCAAAATTTGTACAGACGTGATTGTTTCGTGCTCGTTTGTTCTAATGTACTCACCTTAACTTTTCTAATACAGAAGATGATTAAATTATGTACCTGTTTTATGTACCAATGACTACTTAATAAATAATTATAAAAGAAATGAGAACCTTACCCTTCTAAATTTTGATTACGACAATAATTCAAATACATAGAATCCTTAACTTTTCTAATTGTATGATTATGTACCTGTGTTATGTACCAATGACTACTTAAATGATTATAAGAGAAATGAAAATATGAATATACACGTAATGAATGGTTTTTTTGTTTTTCATTTTACCAATTATCTCCTTATAACAAAATATATTACTTAAGTATTCGGTATTCGGCCGAATAATATGTAGATATTCGGTATTCGGCCGAATATAATAAAATCAACCGAATAGGCCGAATACCGAATAGTAACCGAATATTCGTTGCAAGTCTAATAATTACAGGTTTTTTTTGGCGTCGTATAAAAATATATACAATCAATTCTGGCAAGGGCAAGGGTTATTAGCCTATGGATAATCAAAACGTTAAAATTAAGTACACTATTTACATTGCTTATATCGGACAAGCCATTCGGTAGTTCTACAATAAATGGCAGTTACGTGAAATTACGGGAAATGAAGGAAACATATTATTACAATTGTACGCAGTTCGTACATGAGTGAACAACTAACACGTAGCTAATTTATTTGAGTTTAAGTTTACCCTATTGTGATAATATATATAGTGTTGCTATGTCCGTGGATCCGCTCGTGATAACACGCACTGTTGCTTAATTATTTTTGACGTTCTTAGCAATGCTAAGAACGGCAAAAAAAATTGAACAACTGTTCGTGTAATAACCCAACGTCGTCCGCTTCACTCATCCAATCGAGCAAATACAAAATCTTACTCGCTCCACTTGTTCGGTCCTGTCAAATATGAAAGTTTAGTCGCTATAATCGTTTTGTCGAGTATAACTAAATTTATCAAAAAATGTAATTCTAGAATTTACAAGCTAGGTATATTAAAAAGTATTACATTTTTAGTGTATTTGCCATATGGCAACATACACTATTGGCATCGGTCGGTTGGCGGGACCTAGGGGTCGGACCAAAATTTCTCGACGTTTCATAACCCCCTAAACACTTTGGCACCATTTTTGAAAATGTTTATATATATATATATATATATATATATATATATATATACAGGGTGTCTCACCGAACGTTGGCTAACATGGGTAACTTTGTTATTAGTGGAGATAGAAAGTCGGTTAAATGGGCAAAGTAGTGCAGAAAATTGGGCTCATTAACATCCCGGCGAAAAAACAATTGAGTTTTGACACCCTATGAATTTATTCAGAAAATAGTGAAAATTGCCATTAATGAAAACTGGCCATAACTTTTTTATTTATGAAGATATTTGAAAATTTCATTAACCATTTTTTGATAACTTTTTAAGGTCTTTTCAGTGGCGTAGGTTTAATTTTTTTATTTCCACTACATAATGAGATATTGACATGAACTTTGGTTTTTCTTATGGACGGCATTTTTGATTTTCAGATATTCGAATTCTACTTATTTTTCTGAATAATTTGACATAGCATATCCTATATCTAAACCAATCAGAAGCTACAAAACTGACAAAAATAGCTTTTTGGCGTTATCAAAGTGTGCCGTGTAAAACGAAATTTGTTGAAACAAATACATATCGACAGGTTAACAATCTGTCGAGCGATCGCTACAGTTTTGCTAATTCATTTTGTTTTATTTACTCTCTAAGATGGCTCAAGCATTTTCAAATTTGGAGAAACAGGCTATTTTTGCGCATACATTCAGCGTAACAAAAATACCACGTGGGCTCAAGCAGAATACTTGAACCTTTATCCAGAAAGGCGACAGCCTTATTCAATAACTTTTAGGAACTTAAATAAAAATTTAAAGGTATACGGTTCATTTTCAAAGAAAAAAGGCAACATTCAACACTGTGAAGAAGAATTAGGTTTAGCAAACGTTGAAATTAATGGAGAAAAGTTCCTAAAAGTTATTGAATAAGGCTGTAGCCTTTCTGGATAAAGGTTCAAGTATTCTGCTTGAGCCCACGTGGTATTTTTGTTACGCTGAATGTATGCGCAAAAATAGCCTGTTTCTCCAAATTTGAGAATGCTTGAGCCATCTTAGAGAGTAAATAAAACAAAATGAATTAGCAAACCTGTAGCGATCGCTCGACAGATTGTTAACCTGTCGATATGTATTTGTTTCAACAAATTTCGTTTTACACGGCACACTTTGATAACGCCAAAAAGCTATTTTTGTCAGTTTTGTAGCTTCTGATTGGTTTAAATATAGGATATGCTATGTCAAATTATTCAGAAAAATAAGTAGAATTCGAATATCTGAAAATCAAAAATGCCGTCCATAAGAAAAACCAAAGTTCATGTCTATATCTCATTATGTAGTGGAAATAAAAAAAATAAACCTACGCCACTGAAAAGACCTTAAAAAGTTATCAAAAAATGGTTAATGAAATTTTCAAATATTTTCATAAATAAAAAAGTTATGGCCAGTTTTCATAAATGGCAATTTTCACTATTTTCTGAATAAATTCATAGGGTGTCAAAATTCAATTGTTTTTTCGACGGGATTTTAATGAGCCCAATTTTCTGCACTACTTTGCCCATTTAACCGACTTTCTATCTCCACTAATAACAAAGATACCCATGTTAGCCAACGTTCGGTGAGACACCCTGTATATATATATATATATATATATATATGTGTGTGTGTGTGTGTGTGTGTGAAAGAGTTAATTGATTTTACCTAAATTTGGTCCACGTGTTGAAATCCATCACCGCAAGAAGCCTATTTAAAATGGGCCTAACCCGGTCATTTTAAGGGTAGTTTTAGGGGTTGAAAAATGTTTTTCGGTCCCAAAATACCGAAAAAATTCTCCGAATCGTTTCAAACTTGAAATTTAGCCCTCTGGTAGTAATTAAATAGTATCCCTAAAATTTTTAAAAAATCGGCCCAACAGGACCGGATTTACAAATTTTACGAAAACGTTAGTTTGCAAATAGTGAATTATTTACTGAAAGGTGTATATAATTTGGTATAGAGGTTTGATTGATAATAATATTTCAATTAAGAAAAAAAAAGTTTTTTTAAGGGGTGTATTAAGCAGTCAAATTTTTTTATTTTGCCCAAAAACCAACTTAATTTCGCATAATGAAGCCACACTGTCTGTATTAGCAAATACACTTTATTGTCGGTAGGGTTTTGGCACTGGGACCCGGGTTTTTTTAATTTAAAATTTGTTAAAGACTGATACTATAAAAGCTTTTTTGCACGATGCTCGATAAAACATCTGCTTTTTAAGCCTGCATAGCGGTTGTAAAATGACCCGTTCGGCATTAGTGCATAAAGTACACCAAAAGAAACTCAATTTTAGCAAATTATAATTTCTCTGTCATTTGCCATTTAAATCCATATGAGCAACAGAAATAGCATAGAAACCAATATGGTCGAATCTGAACTATAAAATAATATTTTTATATATTTATTTTGAAGTGAAAATCAGCTATTTTATGTGGGCAAAAATTATAGTGCATAGCTTGTTCGTAATGATATTATGACTCGGGTGACTGCTAAATCTCGCTAGTCGTTCGTTTTTTCAACATAACTTTCTCCTTTACTTCGTCATTTACGAGATACATTGACTACATGTGCAACGATATTTATGTAGCCATGCAAACGAATAATGTCTATTACTAGCCGTTACACGCGTCACCGAATGCATTAATGGACAGTTCATTTCATTTACTATATTAATATGTTAAATGATAATATTTTTTAAATAAAAAGAACCGGAAAGAAGTTAGCGTGGAAATTAATTTTTTTTTAATTATTGAAATATCAAAAAATTGCTCCTTAAATGCTCTATCAGAATCAGTAATTGCTCCATTTCTAAAATTATTAGTTTATTTATAATTAATTTTTAAAAAAATCTAATTACTGAAAACTTGATTTTACTATAGAATGAGAAATATTCACTTTTTATACAATTTTTTTTTGCTAAAAAAATTGCTCTCAATTAGGTCTATCAATTGCACAAAACAATTATTTAACTTTGACAATTTTTATAGTAATTAACAGAAAAATAATGTTTGTATGGTAAACCTACTGCGCTGTGACGTCATCAATTGTCGCTGCAACTTATAAGGGCCATATTTACATGTATCAGCACTACAGCCTTAACGTTTACCATACAAACATTATTTTTCTGTTAATTACTATAAAAATTGTCAAAGTTAAATAATTTTTTTGTGCAATTGATAGAGCAAATTAAGAGCAATTTTTTAGCAAAAAAAATTGTATAAAAAGTGAATATTTCTCATTCTATAGTAAAATCAAGTTTTCAGTAATTAGATTTTTTTAAAAATTAATTATAAATAAACTAATAATTTTAGAAATGGAGCAATTACTGATTCTGATAGAGCATTTAAGGAGCAATTTTTTGATATTTCAATAATTAAGAAAAAAATAGTTTCCGCGCTAACTTCTTTCCGGTATAAAAAGATCAGGTGAAAAGACCAATTTTTTTTTAAGTACGTTTTTATTCAATGTACGACGTTTCGTCGGTATTATTCCGACTTCTTCATGTACCTCGAAAATTTAGTTAAAATATGTCATACCAATATTTTTTTTTATATAAAATAATGAATTACAATAAAATTCAAAAAATTATTAGCGTCAAATGATGAAATTTATAATAAAAAAAAAAAAAAAATATTATAAATTTCATCATTTGACGCTAATAATTTTTTGAATTGTAATTCATTATTTTATATAAAAAAAAAATATTGGTATGACATATTTTAACTAAATTTTCGAGGTACATGAAGAAGTCGGAATAATACCGACGAAACGTCGTACATTGAATAAAAACGTACTTAAAGAAAAAAAAAATTGGTCTTTTCACCTGATCTTTTTATTTAATTTATTTCAAGACCTGATTTTTCCTAATAATATTTTTTAAGATGAAATGATTCTGTCGTCCAATTGGCTCTGGCGCACTAGTTGCCTTAAACATAAGAAAAGACGCCATATATGATCTCTGCTTGTCTGCCACGGTCTTTGTGATGACAAATGAGAGCAATAAAAGTAAGGTAGAACATTTCACAGAGACTAGAATCCATGTGGCGCTTAAAGGCTGTATCCGGCCCTGATGTGTTATCCCCCTTAAATCTAGAACACGCTCCAGCTTTAAGCCTTCCCCCTTTAGCTTTGCTGAAACTTTGGTTACCGCAAAACCTTACAATGACTGTAGCAGATACAATTTATTCTCTGTGTACAGGGTACAGTTGAAATCATAGAAAAGTATCCATTTTCTGCATTGCAATAAAGATAGGCATATAGATTGTAGATTATGAACGCTCGAAAATTTAAATGTTTAGCGCCTATGCTATAAAAATAAAATAAAACGAAAGTAACGACAAGAGACTATATTTTACACTATACACCACAGAAGTAAAACTGGTATAATTGACTGGTTTATACAGTATATGATATATGTATATTTCGACACGTTCGTTACAGTTTCATTCTCATGAATCATTTTGCCCTACCTTGCCAAAAGAAGTTTTATAAGTTGAGAAAGAGCATTTAATAATATTATATCTAAATAATTTAAATCAAGTAGTTTGGCACAAATCCGCCTGTTTTAAAAATTTGAATAGCAGATCGATATTATCATGATCATTTCTTGAAACAACTACCAAATCAGACACGACAATAAATTAGATTGTTGATCTGCTTCCGTGTTCCTAAAATGAATACACAATTATAATATGTGAAGTGGTATTATGAGTGTTACAAGTCTCATAAAAGAGCACTTCTTCATCAAGAGACCGTTCCACTATAACGAAGATAGATTGTTGACGCTTAAAATCTGACATCATCAGCGTCTGTAATGAAGATTTGGTAATTTATTATGGACTGAAGACAAACTGTAATAAAAATTTAGAAAACACCACCATTTATATTTTATTTTTTAATATTTAGTGTTTTGGATAGACTGTAATAGTATTTAGTGAATTCGTTCATAAGTCGTAAAAAATTTTGAATTGTTTCATAATTGAACTAAGTATTGTAATGAAACGGCCCAACTAATACACGTTACTCATCAACCATATCTTCCTACGTATACGTTAAGATAGAAGAAAAAAATCGGTCAAGTGCGAGTCGAACTCGTGTGGAGAGTGTTCCGTGCCATTTAGTTTTCGGTGAAAAATTTAATTTTCCATTTAGGTTTTCCTCTAAACTATGAATGAGGTCCTATATTCTCTATTTTTTCAAAATTTTAGGCTCAGTAGTTTCAGAAACAGGCATGAAGAGTTAATGCCCGGTTTTTGTATATTTTCTTTAATTTTCTTAAACTACGCATTTTAAAATTATAAAAAAATTATATATTTATATATCTCATAACAAGCCTTTTCAATTGGTACGTCACATGAGGCACTTGAATTTTCTAATTTGATCGTCAAAATTTTAGACTTTTCGTTTGTTTTTCTGTAAGCTAAGAGTAAGGCCCTATATTCACTATTTTTTTCAAATTTTAGGTTCAGTAATTTCAGTTATAAGTAGGGGGATTCACGATTTTCGTTTTTAGTGTATTTGCCATATGGCAACATACACTATTGGCGTTGGTCGGATGGCGGGACCTAGGGGTCGGACCAAAATTTCTCGACGTTTCATAACCTCCTAAACACTTTGGCACCATTTTTAAAAATGTTTATATATATATGTATATATATATATATATATATGTACGGGCAATAACTTTCGAAAGTGTTAATTGATTTTAACGAAATTTGGCCCACGTATTGAAATCCATCCCTCCCAGAAGACTATTTATAATGGGCGTAATCGGGCCATTTTAAGGGTAGTTTTTAGGGGTTGAAAAATGTTTTTGGGCCCCAAAATACCGAAAAAATTCTCAGAATCGTTTTTAACCCGTTAATAGCAATTAAAAAGTGTCCCTAAAATTTTAATAAAATTGGCCCAACAGGACCGAACTTGCACATTTTTTGAAAACACTAATTTGTAGATAGTGATTTATTTATTGAAGGGTGTATTTAATTCGGTGTAGACGTTAGATTGATAATAATATTGCAATTAATAAAAAAAATGTTATTTTAAGGGGTGTATTAAGGAGTCAAATTTTTAATTTTGCCCAAAAACCAACTTAAGTTCGCATAATAAAGGCATACTGCCTGTATAAGCAAATACACTATATTGTCGGCAGGGTTTTGGCACTGCGACCCGGGTTTTTTTTTTATATCTTTTAAACTAGGTATGCATTTCAAAATTATAAAAAATATATTTGTATACCTCATACCGAGCCTTTCATTTGATGTCACATGATGCACTTGAAAAAAATATTTTTTTTCTAACTTGGTCTCCAAAATAATCCTTCAAAATCGGAATTTGTTTACTTACGCTATGCGTCCGAAATTGGGTCATCTAACTTTATGTATGTACCAAATTTAAACTTTTTTCATTCGGAGGATTCGGAGAAAATAAGCTGTGTTTTTTTATTACGAAACCCTATAAACTAAAGTGAAATGATTTAGAACTTCGAAAGAATCATTAAGATATCTTAAAAAATGGCAACATTATAAGATTTAAAGTTGTGCTAGGTGGGTGACAAAATTTTTGAAAGCCGTAACGGAATTTCTACCATTCACCTATTCGCAAGGTTAATACAGAGGTAACTTCGTTCCGCTGAATAGAAGGTGGGGCGGGGATGACGTCTACTAATGGACTGTCAATTGATATTACGTGGTTAATAAAAATAAAAATATTGAACAGCGTTCCAGCTGACGCCCATTCATTAACGAGGTAACTTCTAGTGACCTTGTCCCATGCACAACTGCTATGAGCTCTGTTAAACGTAGAGATGCCGTGACAGCAGTAAACGTACACGGCTAAAATAATAAAAGTTTAATAGTCTATTTTTTCGTTAACGAATTTAAAAAAAAAATCACAAGTCATTTTATTTTGGCCTATATTTTGATATGATTTAAGAAAATGTGTTTTAAAGGTAAGGAAAATTTTCCTTGTGCAGTGGTAGATTACTCGACGTCTAAACTTCAGAACGTTGTTAAATGGAAATATTTTTAGAACATCTGTAGATGTGCTTGAAGTTACAGCATTTATGCATATTTCACATACCAAACGGTTCCAAACTCGTGACCTACATAATACATAATATTATATTGTTAATTAACATTATTTAAGATGTTGCAGGAAAATTCAGTGGAACGATGCCTTTACATTATACAGGAAATACTTTTGACCTCCAATCTCACTTCATTGTTTTATTCAAAGCTATAGTTGATGCGATTCTATATGATTAGTTGATATGTCTTTGTATTCGAGTAGCTAAAGCCAGTGACTAATTTGAGAATCAAAGTGTACTTTTTTGAACTGTTTCGTCGGTTTAGTTCACATATTATATATATATATATATATATATATATATATATATATATATATATATATATATATATATATATATATATTATATTTATGTTGAGTACAATAGGGATGTTGACTGTATTCAAATAAAAACATAATTTTAACGTTAATTGGTAGTTTCTAAGATAGAAATACTAAAAACTACAATATTTTTCCTTATTTTTAGGGAATTTAGTTAATATTTAATAAATAAAACCTAATTAAATCACTCATGTCACCTGACACCGAAAACCAATCAGAGCGCATGACGTCAGAAAGTCATGAACAGCATCAGATGCTGTAAAAAGGCTTCATTGCTTGATTAGTATTTAGTGTGTAATTTATTATTGTTTGTTTGTAGGAAACGTCAAATTACATGTAACTATAGCAACAACTACGAAATAACATTTCATCACCTCATCAATTTACCAGCGTTTATGAGCACAGCCTTCTACTTTGTGATCGTTTAACGTCATGGGAGTCACGTGACAAGTATTGGCGTTTTGGACAGGAAGCGGAATTTAAAATACATGATTCTTAAAGCTTGAGTCGTTTTTAAATAAAAATAATAAATATTTATGGATATATTAGGTACGATTTAACACACTTTTCCAAAAATAGTCAACATCCCTATTATACACTTCTTAGTACGTTATTAAGAGAATTAACAGATATTTAATTACTAAATTTAAAAAATATTCAAACCATTCCGACTTCAATATATATATATATATATATATATATATATATATATATATATATATATATATATATATATATATATATACACATATATTTCAGAGCCTGACGAAGACTAAATAATCCAATTACCTGTGATATATTATTGAAATAAAATAAATTTCTGTTAAAGCGTGCGGTTACGCGCATACCCACTAGTAATAAATATGAAATGTGCTATTCGTTTGCACGGTTACGTAATATGATTTTAAATGTAAAAACTAACCAAAGCACGCTTGTCAGCTACCTAACAAATTTATTTTTGACAGATCTTCAGAATAAAAAAACATTTGATTTATTTTATTTTCGAAATATTTCCGAAACTATGACCTTAGAAAAAAAATCTACGAAACTTTCTTGGACAAATAAATAGAAAATTAAACCGTTTTAAAAAAAACCCGATAATTGGGGGGCAAGACCGTTCCGACTTTATAAATATTGACATTTGAAATATTATAACAAATAAAATTGTAGGTATGTCAAACCTACAACTTGTCTTTATTGTGGGACCTGTAAACTACATGAATGCAAATGTATTAACAGTCATAAATCTTATTTTACCGGAAATTAAATATAAGCAGTGTTTTTTAATTACTTGTTATTAATAAGCAGTTTTGTTTTTGTATACTGATATATAAATGCATAAAAATGTTACTAGGTAACCGATCCTACAAAGTAAATGATTTAGCAGGCTGGTCATGCTACTGTCTTTTAAAAAAATTATGTGGATACCCCGACTTATTTTTATGAAATAAAGCGATAAAACTGTAATGAGAAGAGTCAAAAAAAAAAAAGGAAAATTAGGAAATGTATATATTTTTGCTTTTCCCGAGAATGAAAACTCACAGTTTTATGGTTATTTCCCTGAATAAATTTTCCGGTCATTTCTTATATAGGTACTATTTTATGTTACAATAATTTTTCATTGCGGATGTAAAATACGTATTTTAGACGTTATTCCATCTAATTTTATACTGTTTAAAAGATACGTATGAGCTTAGTTTTCAAGCGTCTATAATATATATATATATATATATATATATATATATATATATATATATATATATATATATATATATTGTGACATTATGCCCATATGTCACAAGAATATATAGTATAACCTTAATAGTTAATTAAATAAATAGTTAATAATTTAATTATATCTGAACAGTTATAGTCAGCTGTGATTCGGTATTGCATTTTCTGATATCCGTGGCTACTACGATAAAATGCCTCACTTAGCAACGAACAATAAAGCCTGACATTGTTGTGTAATGAATATGTTTGCGAGGTGACGGTTTCGTGAAAATAATAAACAATAAAAAAAAAAAAAAAAACTCTCTCTGTTCCGGTATTTGAAGGATACGGACGTATCTGTTTCTGTTCCGTAGTTTAAGTCGGTATTTTGCGAATTGTGGTCCGTTCTGTCTGTAGTATTTAAGTATCTGCTCCGTTAGTTATTATTAAAATAGTATTATTAGTTAAGTAAAATCTCTCTGTTCCGGTATTTGAAGGATATAGACGTATCTGTTTTCTGTTCCGTGGTCTATGTCGGTATCTTGTGAATTTTGTTTGATTGTCCGCTCTGTCCGTTTATAGTAATTAAGTTTGCCCGTTAGTAACTATTAAAATAGTACTATATTAGTAAATAAGTCATTTGTGATTTTCTGCGTACCTGATATTATTAAAGTTGTGAATTATTGACCGATTGTTCTGCCTGTTTATAGCACTTAAGTTTGCTCCGTTAGTAATTAACCCGTTTAAATATAACTAAGTATTAACACGATTGTTTTCCTTTTTTTGTCTTAAGGGTCTGTGTTGATCGGACGCCCATAGGCGGATATCAAATTATCTGTCAAATAAACCAAACGGGCCCAGCAACTTAAGATCAGATATCCTCCTGCGACGCCGACAACACAGATTCGACTGTTGTCTTTTTCTTTTCTTTTCAAGACAGTGTTGTAACAAGTGGGAGTCCGTCTACGCAAGAGAACATCAAATTGGTAGCAGAGCGTAGTTTGGAAAACCTAAGCCTTGTTTCAACCTGTCCTGTACCTGTCCGCCGTCCTGATGCCGAAATCCAGAACCGTCCAGTCCACCCCGCAGTCAACCGATCCGCCTATCACCGTCATGGAGACGCAGCCTCCCAGTGTTCCAGTGCCCGATGTTTCTGGTGAGTCACGGATATCACCGGAAAATGCTATTCAGTTACTAGTGCCTATAACCAATTCAGATGTTAGAGAAATGCTATCTAAGGTCTCTTCAGCTGACGGTGTTAATTTAGACAATCTTGTTAAATTTATTTTAGAAGTCGATGCGCTTATGTCCGTTCCGTTTATTCCCCGTCAATCTATTTTTAATTATTTAACGTTTAAACTTGAGGATCCTCTCAGAGAGTGGTGGATTCGCCAATTTCCTCTACACGACGGTTGGGATAAAATCAAATCAGACCTGGTGAACGAGTTCACAACCCCTATAGATCGCGCTATATTGTCGGATCAATTTGTAAACCGCCAACAGACCCCCTCTGAAAGTTTCCCGGACTATGCGGAGGAGGTTCTAAAATATGCCAAATTATTAAATTCTCAGAATTCTGAAACTGATATTGTTGCCAGAATTTGGGTGAATCAGAACAAACAGACCTTTGATCAACTACAGTACCACGATCCCCCAGAGGATGTGGCCCAACTCCGGGTCCTTATCAAAAAATTAAGAGCTGTGCAGAGACAAAAAGCTCGTTATAGTACATCTAGTCCCGAAATCCGAAACCGTACTGTAACGTGTTTCTATTGTAAACAGGAGGGGCATATTATAAGCCAGTGCCCTGTTCGCCCGTCCCGCGCTCCGCCCCGACCGATTTTGAACTCCGGTTCATGAAAAATTGACCCCAAAATTTTATGTAGTAATTGTTCAACTGATAGTGATAGTTCGACAATTTCCCCCGTTTCGGCCCCGTCTCCAAAATTATTCAATAAGATCCCGATTGCAGCTATTTCGAATTATTTCGCTGCAACCGCCGGTTCAAATAATTTAGTTGATAAGTCTATCCCAATAATTAATATTAAGTTTAGGTAATGTAAAGGCTTCTGCTCTATTGGACACGGGTTCCACGCTAAATTATATTAGCGCTAACCTGGCCGATTATTTAGTTTCTTTTAAGTTAGGTAATTATAAGAAATGCGAACAATATGCTCGCGTAGCCAATGGTCAAACGACCGGTTCTGATAACTCGGTGGCATTAGTTGTAAAGATTAAGAATAAAACTTGGAAACTTATCTTTTTTGTGTTGCCAAATATTTCATACTCAGTAATTATTGGTAGTAAGTCCTTGAAAAATATGAGGGCAATATTAAACTGTGCCGAAAATTCAGTATCGTTTGAATTTGACCGGGATTCGTCGATTCCGTATATTTCCTTGCCTGCTTCCGTCCCAGTCGAATTATTGGTTCCGATTATGACCGTGGACTCCGCAACTGAAAAATTTGATAGATTGTGTTCAGAATTTCCGGAGGCTTTGACGGAAAACAGGATAAATCAAAAGGTCCGTATGGACGCGTTTCCAGCTCTGGCGATTGAGCACGTCTTTCAACGTTTGAAAAGGGCTAAAGTATTCACAACTCTGGATCTGAATAGTGCGTTTTATCAGATTGAACTGTCCGAATCGCCCAGTGCTCTGAATCGACTAAAGAGTGCACTATTTTATGATATAAAAATGTAATTGTGTTTTTCGATGACCTGCTCATCTACAGTGACAATTTGGACTCTCATATGAGCCAAATGCGTGAGGTGTTGCGGCGTCTTCGAGACGCAAATATGACTGTCAACCCGAGTAAGGTGAAGTTCGCGAAATCCGAACTGAAGTTTCTGGGTCACAGCATTTCGTCGTCTGGTCTCGCTGTGGATAGTGAAAAGGTCCAAGCCATCACCGATTACCTGTGCCCAAGAATCTAAAACAAATGGACGATCTTATGTGTTCAATTGTTGACGTCAGTACTGAGTTCAGTGAACTCAGAGACATACAAAATAAAAATGTTGAATTAAATTCAATAAAAAGACAAATTTTGCAAGGTGTGAACGTAAGACATTTTGCCGTTCGAGACAATTTTCTAGTGCATCTAGTGGGGCGCCATAATTAAGCCCGTATTGTTGTACCTAGTGAAGCCAAGCCAAGCATCCTCGAGCAGTTTCATAACTCTGAAATGGGTGCTCATCCCGGAATTAACAAGACATATCGCTCTATTTCCAGGCGATTTTGGTGGCCAAAGATGTTTATAGAAGTCCGACAACACATTAAGGCCTGCCAGTTATGTTTGCGTCATAAAAGTGACCAAAACCCCGACAAAGTAATTATGTCGTCTAGTCCTCCTACGGCGGTTTGGAACCGCTTATACATTGATTTAATGGGACCGCTTGTAACAAGCAGCGCCGGCAACAAGTATGTGTTACTGATATTAGATGGTTTTAGCAAATGGCTAATTACATACGCTATTCCGGATTCCAGTTCTGCATCGATCGTCAAATGTTTACATCAAGTTTTTACAATGTACGGTCCTCCTGATTCTATTGTATCGGACAATGCGACGCCTTTTAAATCCAAGAAATTCAGAGACTGTTGTATTTCGTGGGGCTCCCGCCCAATCAATTCTTCGCCGTATCACCCCGCATCAAACGCCGTTGAACGCGTTATACGCAATGTGCGTGCAGCCCTGGCTATTCTGCTACATCAAAAGTTTAACGATCATTCAAATTGGGATTTGCTTTTAAACAACATAACATTGTGTAATAATGCAACGTACCATACAAGTATTAATGATTTACCTTGTCGAGTCTTTCTCGGTCGAGAAATAAAATTCCCGCTGGATCTCAAGTGGAATTTACCTGCAGTGTGGGAAAAACGAGATTCGTTAACTCCAGATGTTGTCCGTGACATGTTGAAGCAATCGCATGATCGTCAAGCGAGTTATTATAATGTCAATCGTACTCCTGAATCAAAGTTTCAAGTTGGTGATTCCGTTGCTCAAAGATTGCATTACCAAAAGATGAGGCCAAACTTTCATTTAAAATTCCTCCCGAGGTATAGCGAACCCCGTACTATCGTTCGATTTTTGTCTCCAGTTAGTGTAGAATTAAATGACCCTGTCACTGATAGATTGTTCCGAGCTCACGTGGAGCACTTAAAGAAAGTTTAAAACTTATTCCGACTTCGTAATCTTAAGCTAGTTATTTAGATTTAACCTTGTTTCATCCGCACCGTGAAAATTTTGTTTGTTGATCAGAGGTTAATTGTTGTCACTTTTGACAGTTCAGTGTTGCCATCTTGAGCAGTATGTTTGCGAACTTTCCCCGCCGTCCCCCTGTTGGTGGGAAATTGTGACATTATGCCCATATGTCACAAGAATATATAGTATAACCTTAATAGCTAATTAAATAAATAGTTAATAATTTAATTATATCTGAACAGTTATAGTCAGCTGTGATTCGGTATTGCATTTTCTGATATCCGTGGCTACTACGATAAAATGCCTCACTTAGCAACGAACAATAAAGCCTGACATTGTTGTGTAATGAATATGTTTGCGAGGTGACGGTTTCGTGAAAATAATAAACAATAAAAAAAAAAAAACAAACTCTCTCTGTTCCGGTATTTGAAGGATACGGACGTATCTGTTTCTGTTCCGTAGTTTAAGTCGGTATTTTGCGAATTGTGGTCCGTTCTGTCTGTAGTATTTAAGTATCTGCTCCGTTAGTTATTATTAAAATAGTATTATTAGTTAAGTAAAATCTCTCTGTTCCGGTATTTGAAGGATATAGACGTATCTGTTTTCTGTTCCGTGGTCTATGTCGGTATCTTGTGAATTTTGTTTGATTGTCCGCTCTGTCCGTTTATAGTAATTAAGTTTGCCCGTTAGTAACTATTAAAATAGTACTATATTAGTAAATAAGTCATTTGTGATTTTCTGCGTACCTGATATTATTAAAGTTGTGAATTATTGACCGATTGTTCTGCCTGTTTATAGCACTTAAGTTTGCTCCGTTAGTAATTAACCCGTTTAAATATAACTAAGTATTAACACGATTGTTTTCCTTTTTTTGTCTTAAGGGTCTGTGTTGATCGGACGCCCATAGGCGGATATCAAATTATCTGTCAAATAAACCAAACGGGCCCAGCAACTTAAGATCAGATATCCTCCTGCGACGCCGACAACACAGATTCGATTGTTGTCTTTTTCTTTTCTTTTCAAGACAGTGTTGTAACAAGTGGGAGTCCGTCTACGCAAGAGAACATCAAAATATATATATATATATATATATATATATATATATATATATATATACGTCGTAGGATAATTGAAATGATCGAATCTTCGCGAAAATCCTATAACGATTGCAAAAAACCGGATAATTGGAAACAGATTTTTTGCAAACATCTCAGGATTTTCACGAAAATCGGAACTTTTTAATTATTCTACGACATATATAATTTATAACGGTGCGGGCCTTGTAAAATATGTAGTATTCATTATCCTTAAGATATTTACAGGAAATCTACACTTATGCAGACAAATATCAACAGTTTTGTTACAATTATAATGAATTTTTATTTGTAAGTAGATTAAGCAGGAAAATGAGGCACAAGATAACAATTTATTATTTGCTTTCTTTAATCATCTACGTTTTGGCACATTTTGTGCCTTCTTCAGAATCTACAATAATTTACGAAAAATTAAAATGTATAATGCTTACAGAGTTAGTCATTTTAAATTATGTTATTAAAACAATAATGTTAAAGCAATTTCTTACCTTAAAATAGCGAAAACCGTTAAGTTATAAAATATATTCATTGTATACACAATATCGTACAAACATTAATTATAGTCTATGGTATTTAGGGTTTAATATATTATTTATTAAAAAAAAATAAAATTTCAAAAAGTCCTTATTATTTAAAATCAAATTTATTAATAGTAATAGTAATATTTCTAATTAATTTTAACGATATTTTTTACCTTTTATTTCACAAAATTATTCAACTATTAAGTTTTATTTGGTTTATAGTTAAGTAGTATGTTTACATTGGTCATTTTCTCAAAATGTTATCATAAATGTTACTAAGTTTGTCTATATCTGTTTTTTTGTTTATAGCATTTTTCTCTGTTTTTATATAGAACATTTCTAAGAAAAGTCTTTTTGTTAAGTTTTGTTCCTCGTGTAAAATTGTTACATTTTCAAAATCAAAAGTATGAGATTTATCTATGGCATGTTGTACTAAGCTAGTCTTTTTCGCTTTATTAATGCAATTTAATTGTTCATATTTGATAGCTTTTTTGACGTCATAATTATGATTATAAATTCTGTTTTTTTTTTAATTTTGAGAACTTTGACCAATGTAAACACCTTCATAGTTTTTACATTCAATTTTATAAACTATATGTGTTTTATCAAAATTAGAAATGTTTTGTTTAATTTTAGAATAAAAATTGTTATATATCGTGTTGGTTGGTTTGAACGCTATTTTTACATTTTTTGACATTTTAAATAACTTTGCAATATTTTCTGACAAACGTTTAATGCATTTTAATGAGCAAAAAGTTATATCTTTGTCAATATTTTGAGTTATATTGTTCTTATTATTTATAATTATTATTTCATTATCTAAATTTTCCAAAATCTTCGATGTCAAACCTTTGGGATAACCGTTATTTAGTAATAAGTTTTTGATTTTTGTTTTGTTTTCATTGCTAAATTCAGGACTACTTAAATTTTTTTCTCTATAATAAATATTTTTGATTATGTTAAGTTTGTGTACAAATGGGCTCTCTGAGGTAAAATTTAAGTATGTACCTGAAGCTGTTGGTTTCTGGTACCATTTTGTTTTAATCTTACTATCAACATCATGCATAATGTTGATATCTAGAAACGATATACTATTATTTTTTTCTATCTCAATTGTGAATTTAAGTTTTTTGTGAAAATTTGAAAACTGATTTGCAATTGTGTTTACATGTTTATTTGGAACCACTGTTAATATATCATCAATATATTTTTTGAATTTTTATTGATTTCGAAAACATAATAGTTACAAATATAAAAATAAAAATTTTAATATTAATATAAACTAGTGTAACAACCTCCGAAACAGAAATAATTGCTTTAAATAAAAATCCTAATTAAAATAAAAATTTTAAATGTTTAATAACTTGACAAAAATTAAGCGAAAAATTTAATCTTATTTTATACAAAATTTTTATTTTAATAAATTAAATTAGGAGATTTTAATTTATAAAAATATTAATAATTATAAAAAAAATTTTAAATTTTTTTTGTACATTTTTATAAAAAAAACATAATAGTTATAAATATAAAAATAAAAATTCCTTTTTGTGGGTATTTTATACCCGTTATTTTTTATTTTTTACCTGTTTCAAAAATTATTGCCAATCTTTTTGTACTGGTATCTACTCTAAAATGGACAAACTGATTTTTATCCAATTTAGTACACTATCAATAACTTAAAGTAGATAGTACCTTTCTTATAGATTGTCGAGAGCTCCCACTTTTGTAGTAACAAAAATTGGCCTTAGATTTATATAGAAAATGGCTTATTTACAAATTATTATTTTGTTAGACCTTAGATCTTTAATATCCTGTAACGCCGGCACGATATCGATGGGAACTTTGCAGATGTTATTCAAAATGACTAAATTGTGGAAAATAAAATTGATGTTATGTTTTTTTTTCGAAGACGAAACCTAAATTTACTGCACTATAGTGTAAAACTGATATTAAGGCGTTCAAATCCATGGAAATAAGGCATTCTATTACTTTATTAAAATAATTATCACAACTTCTTAGAACAACGCTATTTACGTTTATATATGTGTTCAAGGATACCCATAAAAAAGTTTAAATATCACTGCTTATTATTTACGTTCATTTTTTTTCGATTTTGCACTGCACGCCATAGGTACAGAACTTTCGTGTTTAAGTTCATGAGAGTTGTTCACAATTTACACGCAAAGTATCGACGACCTTGCAAAGAAATATATTTTAGAGATGGGATCTGTAATTCCGCAAAAAATAGTACTTTCAAATACACTTTATTTTGTAATAACAGTGACACGTTTCACTCGAAATACTTATTACATACATCGTCATACAGTAATACCCCGACTTACGCCACCCCGTCTTACGCAGATTCAAAGTTTTGCGATTTTTGAAGACATCAAAGAACCACTCAGTATAATTAGAAAATCGAATGACGGTTGGAAATCTAACAGAGAAAGTCAGTTCAAATGAAAAAGAATTAAATTTTGGAAAACATAGATTTTAACGAAAAATTATTAGCATGCTACGAGGAAATTTTGCATGAGAAGAAAAAAATGTTGATCCGTCAGACGACTTTATTAGATTTTATGAAGTCTTCTATGTCAAAATAACTTCGGTTTGTTTTTGCAATTTAATATAACATAATTTGACGTATTATTTAAGATTTTATTACACAGTTTTCTTCTAAATTATGGTTTTCTTTACTCTTCGATCCAAATTAAACATATTTTATATGTATTTCTATGCAAAATTGTACCCCGACTCGGTTACTGCGGATCTAAATAGTGAGACTGTGACTCGTCATTATAGTACGGTTCGAAATGAAGCGGCAAAAGAATGAAAAATACCCGTCCAACGCATAAAAACAGTGGCGTTTATATTATATTGTAAAGTAAAAGTGTATTGGTTACCATCTAGAATAAATGAAACGTATTTTGTTTCATAACCCACGATCCGTTCCATTCTCCGTTATATATGTAGTGACTTCGGTAACAGGTATTTTTCAGATCTCCCAACAATACGTGATTGTTGCGTTTGCGGAACAGTTTCGAATACCAGTTACCAAAAATTACCCCATCTCTAATACACATATATGTGCATATATAAAATATAAAATATGACAAAACAGTAGTATAAAATTTATTGACGTTACAAATGTAACATTATATTTTTACGATGCACGCTGAAATGTTATGGAGATAGAAGAAGATATATAATATATACGTGCCTATAAATACAAAATACTTCAGATATTATCAAAGTAAAATATTGTAGCAAAACACTGCACAGCGACTAAAGGCTACTGCTCTCTAAAGAACTCTATTTTAAGATAATTGATTTTATGTTCAATAAACTAGTTTTTACATGATAATAAAACTGTATCTAAATTGTTGCAAATTGACGAGCTAACATGGCTATTGTTAAAGATTGTAACATTTCTTTAACAATATATATAGGGGAAGGTACTCTAAAATAAGATACTTACTTATAACAAGTTCTGAAAAAAAATGACAGACAGTTAATTACTGCAAATTTAATACGTGACAGTTTTGACATAACTTTATTTAAAAAAATACAAAAATGATATAAAGACTAGAAATTAAAAAAAAAATGTTTTTCTTTGTCACATGGTTATTTCCCATTTTAGCAACAGTGTGTGTTTAAAACGGGATTCATTATGTCGCTAAAATGGGATTGCGTTTAGTGTACGTAATTATAAACAAAGATCACAGTCGAAGTATTCATCATCACTGTTTGCTCCACTACATGCTTCATGAACCCATTTTTGGCAAAAATTGCACTGACTCCATGATTCTCCTGCCTTACTTTTAAAAAAATCGATGTCGCAATAAAAGCATACGGGATTTTCTTCACTATCAGTTTTTTTATTTTCAATGGTAATTATTTCTATTTTCTTCTTCATTTTTGCACCGTTTGTCTTTGCGTTCGTCTTCTTTACCGCTTTTTCTTTTACCACTTGTTTCTTGCAGCGTTTTAGCAATATACTCCATATCCCATTTTATCAACATACTCCATATCCCATTTTATCAACGTATCTACACTATGTCAAAAACAGCATGCACTATTATAATCTACAAAATTGGCGCGGAAATTTTATATACACATTTTGACACTAAAAATGGTAAAAATATCGCCATCATAATCTCATTACTCAATTAGGCAAAATGCTTACCTTATCATACCAGTATTCTTATAACAAAACTGTTGAAAACTTAAAAACTTGCTTAAATTTGACACTTGTAACACTATCGTACTGAAAGTACTACAGATGAATGCTTATCAAGTGAGGTGTATTTCGTGAATTTTACAAAAGATAGCATTGGGTATATTTAAAAATAATTAGGGTATCCCATTTTACCTAAGTATCCCATTTTAAAGTACCTTCCCCTACATTATAGATTTACAGATTTCTACGAACACGGGAAAGTGCAGATGGTGGGAGCAAAGGTGTTTAGTGATTATATTTCAACATTTGATATATTTTTTTTATATCAGCTTTAAAAACTGATTGTACTGTTCATTTGAAACTCTCATTAATATATCTTAATAGTTTGTACGCAACATTATCTTCTGGAAATAATAATAATGCATTTTGTAGATAAATTAAAATTTTGAAAAATTTGACCCGTTCCTTCCACCGGCTACGAATAAAAATCGCTATTCATTTTTTTAATAGTATATTACACCACAAGAGCTGTAAGTTGAATTTCTTGCACTGCGCCACATAATGCCCGAGGCGAAGTCGAGGGCATCATATATGTCGCGCAGTGCAGGACTTTCAGTTTTCTGATCGTATGATGTATACTATTTTTCTTCATACCCGGTCGACAGTACGCACTTTCACCAATATATAAAAAAACTAATTACTTTGAAGTGAGCAGTATTGAGGTTATACGTAATGACACATGGATCTAGTAATATCCCTGTAACAACAGCAGATGGCTACCTACTACTGCCTACTGGCGAACACGTGACATGACAAACGACAGTCTCACGAATCAGTGCGCATGACAAAACTGTTCCGCCTATACAGACGATATGCGATCAATTCCAGCTATGATTACAACAGTGCATAAATGTTATACTTTCTGATTTAAAATCGAATCAGAAAGAACATACTTTCGGCATGTTATGAAGAAAATGTCATTTCTGAAAATATTTTATAAATTGACAATAAATTGAATATTTTAACGCAAATATATTTTCCAAATAATATTTATTGTAATTTTTTGTAGACAAAAAGTTTTAGTTTGAGATAGTCTACAAATTTCGTTATCCCAAAAGTGTAACCATTTTTATATTGTGTAGTTTTTCCAAAAATTAAACTGCGAAACATTTAATAATTCTGCATTTCAGGCTCATTAATTGATATTTATTATTTAGCAATTATTTAGCAAATATTAAAAAAACTAGTTAGAGTTTAATCAATTGGAATAAAGATTACAAAAAATAATATTTTAACTAAATATGAGTTACACTGTCTGTAGTATATCAACATCATAACCTCACATTATGTGACGTCTAATCCGAAAATTGTTGACATCTGCGAAAATAGAGAATATGATATTTAATATTTTCCTTTCTGAATTTACATGAAATATATATTAAATATTTTGAGTTCCTACCGTTTTTACGTCAAATTACAGAAATTATTTTACTACTATTTTATTTTAATAATTACTTCAATTGTTTTAAACGTCATATTCAAGCCGTTCATCCGTGTCTTACTATTTTACGAATCAAAATGCAAGACACTATAAACTTCTGTCCTTGTCAGTTTCATGTAATTTAGGAGACAAACTAACTTCCCCTTCATTTGGTAGTTCTATTTCCCCTTTGTTTAGTAGTTCTACTTCCCCTCAATTTCTTACTTTTTTCAAATAAATACGTCGCTAAAGAAGTTAAACGTAAAAAAATTGACTTACATAATTATTATAAAAGTATTATTTGTCGAGAAAAATTTCAACGAAAGATTAAAAAATATATATATAAGAAGAGATTTTCAACAAAGATTAAATAAAACACATGCAGCTTGTCGTAAATTAGCCAGTATTCAGCGAACCGCTGACTTCGTTTTTCCATTCAATTAAATTGACGGAGTAACCCAACCGACGTCACGAAGGGCAAACAAACGTGTGGCGAAAGTAATCAAGCGATCGCCAAGAAAAGGGCCGCCTCGCACTGCCTACAGAACAAAATGAAATTTATGGAATGAAAAGAAAACGATGCTTGATTGTATTACTGTTGACATAATGGATGTTCGAGAAATTGTGTAAGTATATGATCATTCTTTTCGTATAAAAATCACATAACTATAATCAGAGTTCAGATGCACTCCGATGATACAGTTTTGTCAGTCAACAATATTTTTGTTTAACGAAATGCAGTGCGCATGTCACTATTCTGGTTGAAATTCCATAACCAGAACGCAGCACCGGCATAGCCGACATGTAAATATTTTGTGGATCTTTCATGGTTATAGTCATGCTTTTTATCTATACAATAACACAAAATTCCCCATTTGGGCGACAGAACCAATTCCAACTTCCAAAATATTGATATTTGGCGTATTATAAGTAATAAAGAAATAAAATGTCTGTTAACGCGTGTGGTGACGCGGGTAACGGCTAGTATTGAATATTATATAAAAATGATTTTTCGGGAAAAAGACTTTTTTTATAAGTAAAACACTTAATATTTTATTTTCAGCGACGTTTCGTTCCTTGTTTGGAACTTTATCAAGCTTTAATAATTGTAAATAAATTTTTAAAAATACAATTTATAAAATTTACAATTGAAATAACAAATAATAATAATACATACCTATTATCATTATTTGAACATCAACTGAAAAAACATTTTTTTAAAAATAACGAAATTATTATAAACTTTTTATTAATAATTGTTAAACTCAAATTTATATTCACATGTATATATTATCTTTTATATCTACTTAATCATAACATTTAATAGGTATGTATTATTATTATTTGTTATTTCAATTGTAAATTTCATAAATTGTATTATTAAAAATTTATTTACAGTTATTAAAGCTTGATAAAGTTATAAACAAGGAACGAAACGTCGCTGAAAATAAAATATTAAGTGTTTTTCTTATAAAAAAAGTCCTTTTTCCCGAAAAATCATTTTTATATTAATTACCAAGGACAAAAAAGAAATAAAGTCAGTATTGAATATTATATTTGTTATTCATTTGTTTGGTTAATAATATTATGGTATCACATGAAAAAGTTCAAAGAATGCTTGTCACTTACATAATTAATTTGTTTTTGACAAGTCTTCAGGAAAAAAGAACAGCTGATTGTTTTTTAATTTCAAAACATTTCGGAAATTATTAGGATTAGAAAAAAAATTTAGAACACTTTCTCAGAAAAGTAATAAACCATTATGAAAAATTTACTTATATAACAGAAAAAATAACGTTATAATGCATATATCTTCTGCGCATACGCCTATTTTCTCCAAAAACAATGATGGTCTTCATATTTACGTGTCAAACATCTTACCAAAATTTGGATGCGATCCCCTTAACCGTTTGATCTACATATGTGCTCACCGACGAAAACTATAAACACAATACAGATAGAACGGCTGAGCAGATCGCAACCAAATTTTGGAAGATTTTTGACATGTAAATATAAAGAGTTTTATTGTTTTTGGGAAAAAATCGGCGGGCACGCAGAAGACATATGCGCTTGAATGTTGTTTTTTTCTGTTATAATAATGTATTTTTCACATCGATTTATTATTCTGTTTAGTTTTCCAAAAAAGTATCGTAAAAAGTATTTTTTTGTAAACGTAATATATTCGGAAATATTTTAAAAATAAAAAATTAACTGTTCTTTTGTCTGACGATCTGTCAAAAAGAAATTAGTTACGGAGGCGGAAAAGCATGCTTTGGTTAATTTTTACATGGCAAACCATATCACATAGCTATGCAAAACAATAACAAATATCAAAATATTTATTACTAGCCATTACCCGCCAAACCGCACACATTTACAGAAATTTTATTTTATTTATTATAATACATATGTCAAAATGGCAATAGTATTGAAATTAGTTTTAAAGCTTGCTTAAATAGCAATAATTTAATGTTCTCAAAATCATTTAATTAGTACTGCTAATATAACGAAGTGATAATTATCAGTTAAGTGATATTGTGGCTGATTGTATATCAACTTGAGGTAAGCTTTGAGACTCAAGGCGTCAATGTGTGTGATGGATGATAACACCTTAAACAAACAGCGTCTCGTGTGACAGCATGTTATCTCTTTGATCAACAGGATCACGCACATCCTTGTTATTTATCCTCTATGGTATTAAGGATTGAGTAAAAAACATCTGGCAGTATACAAATTTTAATTCACGTAACGTAAACACGCCGTTTTCTAAACCATCTATCTGTTGCAAATCTTCTTGATTTCCGGGCTTGTACGCCGTGGTCCATTGGTATTTCTACCTGACGTTTCGTCTACAACATGTTCAGAGAAGCCATAGAAATACAAAAACACACGCACAATTTCAACCGAAAAGAAGAAGGTCTGCACCTCAGTAAAACTTGGACACCAGCACTGAGGCACACTAAGCTAATGAGCCCAACGACCAATCAGAGAGGAGCAAACTACGACCGAGTAGAGAACGACAACCAACGGTGCATAAAAGAAGAGGGAGCAACAGTGGTCGACACACTTGCTTGTGAGCAGCCGAGAAGGACACTTCGCCCACTACCACATCGCCTTTGATAATGTCTACCGCAGTTGTAGACGAAACGTCAGGTAGAAATACCAATGGACCACGGCGTACAAGCCCGGAAATCAAGAAGATTTGCAACAACGCCAGCCGTGAAAGCCTACACAATTGGATAAAACATCTATCTGTTGTTTGTGTATTTTAAATATAATTGATAAAATACACTATTCTCTAGCATGTGTAATAAAGAAAATTATTTTAAGTACGTATATAATCTATATACTTTTGAAAAAGGTGTACTTTACAACTGCCTTAAGCTTTACAACCGTCTGTAAAATGAAATAAAATCATTGCCAGTGCAAACCTTAAAAAGAAAGTTAAAGATTGACCTGGTAAACAGAGAATTTTATTGTATAAATTAACTTTTTAATGTGTAATTTTAATCTGTTTTTTATGGATTTGCTATACACTTTTTTGTCAATGTGGTTAATAAAATCTATCTATCTATCTAATTTGTATTTAATCAACAACACACCATTGGCGGGAAGAGAAATCTAAAAATATTAATTTGTAAGTAACTCATTAAGCAAAAAATTTGTGTAAATCACTCACCAATTTAAAATGTTTCATTTCTTATCCAATTTATAAAAAAATTAATTCGTTAAAAAAATCTCATTACAAAAACGATGATGTAAAAAGAAATTTTTAGTTTCTTGGGTTTTAAACGCTTTTTTAAGACTTTTAGGTTAGAACTGTGGGTTCAAACATTTCTTTTACGTGAGACACTAAATTGGCTTAACAACATTAAACCAGGTTCAGAACAGCTCTGTTTTATTAATATGTTGTTTTGGCGTTTACTGGTTTGGGGGTTGTAAGCTCATATTATGAATGGCAACAATATGCAAATGTGTTAAAGATAGAAGTCTATTGTGGTTTTAATATTATATTTTGTGATATCAAGTTAAATATTTGGGTTTAGTGTCTCGTATAAAAGTAATATCGCATATAGAAAAAAAAAACCCGGGTCGCAGTGCCAAAACCCTGCCGACATATAGTGTATTTGCTTGTATAGGGCCGTGTGGTTTTATACTTTTATTATGTGAAATTAAGTTTGTTTTTGGGCAAAATAAAAAATTTAACCCCTTAATACTCCCCTTAAAATAACATTTTTTTCTTAATTGTAATATTATTATCAATCTAACGTCTACACCGAATTAAATACACCCTTCAATAAATAAGTCACTATCTGCAAACTAGTGTTTTCATAAAATTTGTAAATCCGGTCCTGCCGGGCCGATTTTATTAAAATTGTGGGGACACTTTTTAATCACTACCAAAGGGTTAAATTTCAATTTTGAAACGATTCGGAGAATTTTTTCGGTATTTTGGGGCCCAAAAACATTTTTCAACCCCTAAAAACTACCCTTAAAATACCCCGATTACGCCCATTTTAAATAGGCTTCTTGCGGTGGTGGATTTCAACACGTGGTCCAAATTTCGTTGAAATCAATTAACTCTTTCGAAAGTTATCGCGCGTACACATATATATATATATATACATATATATATATATATATATATATATATATATATATATATAAATACATATATATATACATATATATATAAACATTTTTAAAAATGGTGCCAAAGTGTTTAGGAGGTTATGAAACGTCGAGAAATAGTGTATGTTGCCATATGGCAAATACACTAATGAATGCCCAGGAAGTTTCAGTCTATTTTATTGAAATAGTATTTATTTCCTTAAAACGATTCATGTTAAAAATACTTTGTAGTCAAGAGAAAAATTTTTACGGAATTAGATTCCAAGATTTTATAATCCTAAAAATATCAAAAACAAAACAAGACCGTTTTTATTAACTAATGATTTCCGTATTAGTTTGTTTCAGCAATACACTACTCTTATAGAAGTATTTATTCAATGTTTTGGAGACGTCACGTACACACACAAAAACATCTGCATACAGGACTTTTTGTTACATTATGTTAAAAGATATTATTACACAGGAGAAATGTCGGCTGCTTACAAAAACTAAATTAGTTTCTCGCTAACATAAATACTACTATGCTACGAAGATGAAAACTCATTCGCCTTCAAGCTGTGTTGTGCTTAACTTAGAATGCTAAAGTTTGTGTTATGATAGTAATTCGAATAACCCATCACTACACAGTTTGTTTAGGTAGTTTTTAATAAAACCTTCAAATATGCATTTCTTAATTTTTTATGATATTTTTTCTGAGCTTCGCGTTTATCATTTCAGCGGTTTTAGAAATACAATACCTAAGACTTATAATGCTTAGGTACTCTTCTAGAAAGTTTCTATCCTGGATTTCAAAACTTTGGACAATCAGTTATATTTAAAGTTTCGATAAAATTTATTTTTTCAACCCCATTTTTAGACTTAGTAAAGATTATATTGCCAGGGGTTTAGTGGACGTTTGCATCATAAGGGAAAAATTTTTAAAATTTCAAATTGTTAGGTTTAACGGTTTTGACTGAACACTGAAAAGTCAGGCAGTGAGAAAACGATTTTATTTTCGAGTACCTACAACGAATGAATTTTTCAACCACATAGTACACAGTGTTACACAATAAAATTCTGATAAAAAATACATTAGTACTTCTGGATTCTTTTATAAAATAATATTATTTTTGTCTCCAAATTCTAGAGTGAAGAGACTTTGTTTTGTTTTGTAACGCATCAAGTTTACAAAAGCATTTGTACATATGTTCTGATTTCCAAGTAGTTTAATACTAAAACACATTATTTCAAAGTTATTTCTTAAGAAATATAGAAAATGGATACACCAGATATATTTTGCCACTATAGATAAAAAGAAATGCAACAAACAGCAATAGATTTATTTTATTCTATTCAGAAATCAACAGCCATCAACCATGCAATGTTCATATGGATGGTAAAAACCAGAAAAACTGTAAACAAATAAAGAGAGAAATATAAAAAAATATAAAAACAAGTAAGGATGGACGTTTTTTTTTTATATATTGTATACGTAAGGATTTCTGGACTATTGGTTTTAGTGAAAATCGGATCAGTAGTTTTGAAAATATACCTATATATTTTTGTTCATATTTTGTAAGTATAATAATATCTTGAAAAATGTATATATCAGATCCTTTTGATGTTAATAAATTATAAATATTTTAGAGGAATTAGGATCAATGAATTAATTAAGGTATGTTTAATATTTATTTATTTGTTTTATTATTGGTTGTTAAATTGTCTTGTTATTTTATTTTAGATCACCTGATGAAGTATTAATTTAATACGAAACGTTGTGAAATAATAATTTGTCTTTTAATTTCATTGATCCTAATTCCTCTAAAATATTTATAATTTATAATAATATCCTTTAAAGCCTTTCTAGTGAATTTCTCTGAAATTTTTCATATTAAAAACAACCTGGAAAAATTATTCTTAAATTCTCAATATTGTTCACGTCCATTATAATTAATAAGTTTTTTTTATTTTTTAACGGGAAATTGGACAAATCAAATTTAATATAGTTAAACTAAATTAAAAAATTGCGACGTTTCGTTAAATGATTTCAACTTCTTCGGGCAGAGCTGAAATGATTACAAATACAAATTAGTTAATGAAATGATTAAGTTAAAGGTATTATTTCAATTCTATTTAATAAAAAAAAAATTGTAATTATTTCATTAACTAATTTGTATTTGTAATCATTTCAGCTCTGCCCGAAGAAGTTGAAATCATTTAACGAAACGTCGCAATTTTTTAATTTAGTTTAACTATATTAAATTTGATTTGTCCAATTTCCCGTTAAAAAATAAAAAAAAAATATTCTAAAACATTGACGTCACGCATGGTTCACCAACTCGTTGTTTATATTTTTTCTAAAATATATTTTTCATTAAATAAAAAAGAGAAGCAGTAGATATTTTAATACGTCTTTTAAAGTAACTGTATATCTCTCTTAAATAAGAAGTTTAATTAGAAAATTAAAAAACAAGGGTAAATATTTTACCCGCGCTAAGTTAAAATTTATGCAACATAAAAGAGATTATGAAACCGCCTATTAACTACTTGGCAATTGTATTCGGGTCTCTGAAAGCGATTTTAATTTCAAATGAATTGTAATTAACAGTCGCACGAATCATTAATTTATTGCTACATTAAAGGCCAGAGTGCTATTGATACTCTTTTTCAACAGATAGAACAACTGTCTAAAGTCTGATAAACGTTTTTCATGTTTCTTCAGTCTTTAGACGTGAAGATTTTTTAAATCAATGACTTATTTGAACAAATACATTATAAATATACAAATACTGTGCTTTAAAAAGCTGATATTGAAAAAAAAAACTGAATGTACTCGTATGTGAAAAATTTGAGTAAGTGTAAGTCTCCCGCATTAGAAGTGAAACTTGATTTTTCATATAGTAAAAGAAAGTTTCACTTCTAATGCGTGAAACTTACACTTACTCAAATTTTTCACTAAGCAACTTACATTTTTTTTTTTTTTTTTGTTAAACAAAAATGTGCATCGACTGCTAAGGTCATTAGCACAATATACAAAAACAATATACAAAACACAAAAACGTTATATGATAAATATATTGTACGATAGACTATAATAAAATAACATAATGTGACATAAGGTGAGTTGAATTTTAAATTTTATTAATCAATTTCGTAAGGTCTAAGAATTCTATTAACTTTTTAATGTTTGATGTAGTGTTCCCAAGGATTTCTTCAATGTTTTCTGATAAATTTGTGATCAGTCTTTCGGCTTCATATAATGGACATTCAATTAAAAAGTGTTCCACGGAAATTCTTTCGTCGCATATGAAACACACTGGAGGAATATCTTTGGACATAAGGTAACTATGACTAATTTTATATTTATATTGAATCGAATCTTAGGTAATTTATCAAGTTAATTTTACCATTACAACTCCACAAGTTGGAAACGGTACTAATTTAGGTTAAAATTCACATTTCAAAATTTTACAATATTTTTTCTTTTAAGGTCCTTTGAATCCAAAAAACATATAATAAAACATAAATACGTAGGTATGTTTCGAGAACGATCTGACATGTCGTTCGCTCATTCGTTTTTTCCCAGGAGACTGTCGGTCCCGAGGCATGCGTTAAGAAGCAAATCATCAAATACCCTATTTCTTGGGCAAGGTATGGTACTATATCCGTGCTTTTATCAAAAATACGTTTAAGCTTTAAAATGTACATATAGGTACTGAGTTTACGAAATAATATTTGATTGGCTGTAAAAGTCTTGACGTCAGAACAAGTCTAATATTATTTGTCTATACGATGATAACAAGCACTTTTGTTTGTTTACATCCAAATTCAGCTCAATTGCATTATAATAGTTACATAACAATTGAGCATATGAAGCAATATATTTCAATATTTTGATGATTATATACATATCAATCGATTGCAACTTTCAGTTATATCGTATGTTTAATTAAAATATTAAGCTGTCAACTCTGTTGTCTGTAGATATATTCATCTCTCATTTCATTTTACAACGGAAGATGAACTAAATTTCGTATTAAATCGATTTCTTGATCTATTGTTTTCCCCTTTCATCAAACCACCAGGTTTTCATCAAGAAAATTTATTAAATTTTAATACTTACGTAAATGAAGCATTATTTTTAAATTAAACGAGTTTTCACAAATGATGAAAAAATGATTTGCAATTAATTGTTGGTCATTATGAAAATTTACTTTCATTTATTTATTTATAATTTTTGAGAATATTTAATCATTTGTTTACCGGACACTTCGTTACAATAATGTTTCAGCTAAACGATTTTTTTTTCAATAAGAAAAGTCTGTGGCCTAGTTAAACCTGCGTAAGTATTATTTGATTCATTTTTGTCGTAGCTATTTTGTAAAAAAGTATTGAGCTTGTTGGGTTATCGAAGTCACAATAACGTTGATTTTGAACAGAGTTTACAATTTTGCTCCTTTATCATGAAACTTATTATATTTATTGTTTCTTATAAATTAATGTCGGATTCTGTAATAAAAATATAGGTAAGATACATCCTCCATACTTGCATAAATGTGATATCACAAGTAAAACATCCTTATTTCAATTCTAATCTATGCCCCAGTGGCTTCGAATTTTTTTATTTTAATAACATATGATTTTTCACACTTTACGGTTAGTTTTTTCACCCATTTGTTTTAAAAAATGTCAAATTTTTTAGAATTTTTTTTGTAATTCTCGATTGAAGTAAAATTGCTTTTGTGGCATATTTTTCAATTAAAATAAAATTAAATAAGTCATGTTATTTGAAAACGGTTTTTACTGTCTTTATAAATATTTTTTAAATTTTTTTATCACTTTCACTTTTTGGGAAATATTCACTTGGAAATCGAAAATTAATAATAGCACTTTATAAGTACAGCCAGTTATATTTACGCGGTGTATAATATGCTTGTGTATCCTAAAACATATTTTTAAAGCAATTGCTGCTTTATTGAACGGATATTCTTTGATATATTTATAAATTAATTTTCATTCTAATGTAACACCGACGATAAATCATAATTTGCTAAATTAAAGTGAGAAAATGAATGTGACACTTGGAACAATCTATCTGCAAGCTAGAAATATTACAATTGTGCAGTCATCTGTTCATCAAATTGTTCAAGAATCTGGATTCAAAGCTGAAAGCCGTGTTAAAAATTTAATCTCAAGAATGAACTAACAGTAATATGGAAATATATAACAACGTCGTTTTGTAAATGATTAAAGTATTAAATTTTCATTAACTGTAAACACAGGAACATTAATTTATGATCGTAAAAACAATCATTCGTGCGATGTGCACGGAATGTTGTTATTGTTATCGAGAACGTAACCAGTATTCTATTTTTATCTATGTAATTCCGTTTCACCAAGGGTCCGGCAATTGATATCGATTTTTTATAGACATTGCTGCTGGCATCGTTTTCCCCTTTAATTGGTTCCATGTATTACACAATAGACGACTATAAGAAATGTCAACACTAATATCCGCCCACAAATAGTTATAACTTTATAGCCTATAACAAGGCTAATTACAGGATTGTCAGATGTCAGAGGTGGCTATTCAGATAAAGTGAGAGAAATGCACTTTCACCTTTCTTTTAGATTGTCTCAAAAAAAAAGAATTATGCATCTAATAAATATAAGAAACAAAATTCGAAATTAATTTAAATTCTAGTTCAATGTGTACTGCGCAATCACACAATTACATTTCACAACAGAAAAAACGCTGCAGTCATAGCATACAGTGACATACACACTACAATAAAGGCCAGGCGAATTTAAAACATGCACTTGTAACTTCCGTTACTATGGAAGCCATGACGTCAGTTCCATGTGGTTGGATTTCGAGTGTGCGCAGAGGGTGAATAGCAAGACGGTCACATGTTTAGCACATATACTCGCGCAGTGTTAAATTGATAGCTGCTTGCTGGTTTCAGTTATACCGATGAAATATCAACAATGAATCTGATCAACAACATTGTACGTAATTTTATTCAGACACCGTTATATCAATGGAAAGATGACGAAAAAAGATTTAGGCTAAAGGAGGAAGTTAACAAATCGGCAGGTCATACAATATAAAATTTAAAAATTACTGGTTTTCTAAATACACTTAGCTGTGCGGTAGTTCAGAAAACTAGGCCTTGCTTACTTTTAGCACAAAAAAAAACGATATTTTTAAGAAAAGAGGATTACGTATTGTAAAATATAATGTACAAGCAAGGACGCAGCCACAGGGGATACTTGAGTTAAAACATAGTGTGATAAAATCAAGTATATTTATGGCGTTTCGAATTTGCAATTTTATATTTCAACCCCTTCTTAATATTCCCCTTAGCTTCAGAACAAATCTTCTCCTAGCACTTTACCAACGTTAGGATCCCCAACCTGCCACTGGCAGATTTTCAATGTTCACCCGAACAAACCAAGGAATGTTTTGTCAGGATGAAAAATACAAAGATACCTGGACTATAAAGCGTCCGGTATTTATGAAATTGTAATCTATTATACGTAAGCATTCTCGCAGAATCGCACATAAAATGGAAAACTAATATATTCGTATCTCAAGAGATGAAAACGGAGGTGGAAACCTACCTGAAAGATACGCTGTATCTATGAAATTGATTGAACTAAAAATGGGAAACTCGAAAAAAAACGTATCTTAGAAAATAAGAACATACATGTCTGACGGTCTTGCAAACTACCGAAAAGTTTGTTATACTATTATGTAGAATAGAAAACCAAACAAGTATACTAATAAAAAAAATTATAATGAGCCTCACATAAGAAGTTTAACTTCTTTCGATTTTAATATTATTCCCAAGTGTATTTTTTATGTGCAATTTCTAATTAATAATATATATTTATACATACTTAACAAATTCTATATATTTTGATATCTTAGTAGATACTGTAATAAGAGATATTATAGTAATAAGAGATATTATTGTTAGAAATATCACTATTGTGTCTATCAAAAATAATATAATTGCTTTTACTTAGATTGACGATGATAATTATGGAGAAATTATTACACATTTTAAAAGGGCACTAATTTTTATGCCATGTGAAAATTCTCATATGGACAGATCGTCACATTCATACCATAGTTTTATTTACATACTATGATCTACAGAAAAACATTTCTAATATGAATTGTCTGTAGTATATCAACATCATAACCTCACATTATATCCGAAAATTGTTCTGATATCTGAAAATAGGGAATATAATATTTAATCTTTTCCTTTCTGACTTTACATGAAATATATATTTTAAGTTCGTACCGTATATACGTATATACAAACCCATGATCTGTGTCAAGTTTGTACGTCAAATTACAAATATATTTTTGTAGGTACTTCAATTGTTAGTAATATTAAACGTCAGGTTTAACTTTATATGTTCATCTTTGTCTTACCATTTTGCTCTTACTATTTTGCGAATCAAAATGCAGCACACTATAAACTTCTGTCCTTGTCAGTTTCATGTAATTTAGGAGACAAACTAACTTCCCCTTTATTTGTCAGTTCCCCTTCCCCTCGATTTCTTACTTTTTTCAAACAGATACGTCGCTAAATAAGTTAAACTTCAAAAAATTAGCTTCTACTGAATACAGATCATCACAAACATTAACTGAATTGAAAACTGCGGGTAGTCGATAATGAAAATAGAGACATTATCGTATTAATTATACAAACATTACCATATGCATACCCTATAGCTAACTTTAGGAATAGGTAATGATTTAAAATCATAATTATATCACATCTAAAGCGCTTTAAGCGTACATACATTTTCATAAATATAGGCACCCGAAACATATTTTCAGTTCTATAAAATATGGGTGTGAAAAAAGTGTCCAATTTCATAAATAACTTAGGTAAAAAGAATCAGGTGAAAAGACCAGTTTTTACGTTTTTAACACATTTATTCGTTATACGACGTTTCGTCGTTATTATTCCGACTTCCTCAGGTATCTAGTTTTAACAGGCATAAAAAGATATAATTTATACCTGAGGAAGTCGGAATAATACCGACGAAACGTCGTATAACGAATAAATGTGTTAAAAACGTAAAAATTGGTCTTTTCACCTGTTTCTTTTTACCTAATTTATTTCAAGCCTGATTTGTCCTAATACATAAATAACTTTATTTTTTTTTACTTTTGTTACAACAATAGATGGAACGTCTATTATCCATTTAAAATACACCCTGTAAGTGAAAAGTGCATAACGTTTTATCCATGTGCTTTTAAAGAACAGATTCACAAAAAGAAACCTGTTTAACGTACCTTAGTGTCAATAGTGCAAAACGTTCGAACCTTAGAGCACAATGCTTTTTACACAAAGCGCATTGCGTGTTTGTTGTCGAACAATATTTTACAGTCCAGTCTTGTAAGCAATCTCAAGAAGGTAGGATGAGCTGAATAAAATATGCTTATTCAATGGCTGATTTATCGTTTCAAAGAAACAGGCAGCGTAAATAAAAAACGTTTGTACACCGATCGATCGAGTCCGTCGGCACACATTAAAATCTAGGTTTATATTAATAGACCTGACGTTAAACTGCTGAACCGATTTCGACGATCGAACTGTCATTTGAAATGACGCAAAATATTATTGTGCAATAAGGTGTTAGAATTGCAATAAGTAATGTCTGCCCTTTCATAAATTTAAAAAAGACCTGAAGACTCTGCGAATTAAATCTTGTTTATATTCAGTTAATGAATTTTATTCGATTAATTATAATTCTTAAAACTACTTCTGTTGACGAATCCTATTTAACTGTTGTATCGGATAATAAATATATTCTGTTCTTCCTTATGGAACTCGTTAATTTCTAAAAATTATCTAAAAATTATCGCGTTGCAACAAGTAGTTCAATGTTTCTCAAATTTTAAAGTTTTCTTCAAAATGATATTTATGTTCGTTCTGTATAATACAAATTCGATTAATAATTTCCTGCAAGTAATACTATTTTGATGAAGCTTTATTGGTTTATTTTAGTCGCTACTGTACGCTCCTAAAATTCTGATTCTTTTTTAATATCCTTTATACAATGACTCGTAAATTTTATTAGTAATTCTTCATCACCTTTTTGTAGTGACAATGAACTATATAAACAATTAATTGTAAAGACTTTGAATACGTTCTGTTGTCTATAAACTAATAATTATCAATTCTATTGTGCTAAAACAAAACGTAGACGTTGATTAACTTAGCATTGTTTTAAAATAAAAGTCTTGACATAATCTTTTTAAGTGAATACAAAATTTATAACGATAGCTATCCGTAATTAAATAATATACCAAACATTTTTGAAATAAAATAATATTGCAATCAATACAAATAATGTGATAAAAAGTAATGTTTTGCTCTTTATTTCTTATTAAAATTACCACAATAAATTTATTATTATTGTAGCGCGACCCCAATTGTTGCGCCACTGGAAATGACAGAGGCTTCTCGAACTTGAACAGAAGTTTCTGGAATGATCGAGAACGAAATGTACGTGCCTATAAATACAGCGCATATGGGGCGCGACAGGCATTTAGTCAGTTGCTTGCTTGTTACAGTGACAGTACATTCAGTGGATGCATCAGTTAGTTATATAAATAGTAGTGCGATGGTACATAAATTTGTGCGTGTGTTATAGCAGTGCTTTGTGTAGATAGTCATTGTTACATTATTATTTATAAGAATCAGTTTGTTTCTTTCATTGTTTAGTTTATTTCATTATTAGAGAAATACGTTTAATTGATTTCATTGTTGTAAGAGAAACACTTTTTGGTTATTTGTTTTTGTATTTATTTCGTTTGTTGTAAATAAATCAGTTTTAAACCACCACGAAGAACAGTTATGTTACATTATTATTATTAAATAGTATAAATTATAATAGCTATCGTTTGCTATAATTATTGTTATTATTGTAAAGGAAAACATATCTTGACTCCAATCGACGCCAACGCGTTATAAAAATTCGGGATAATTGCGATTACTTGCGTAGAATGTCTCACAACCTAAATATTTAATTCAATAATATAAAGAGAATTTTTATTACAGAAGAGTAAATCAAAAACGATAATTAATTGAACTCTTTTGTCATTGGAGCCCGCTCGAGCGCTTAACATACGCGAGTGACTTAGCTGCTCAAACGAGACTTTTTTTAACACGGGGAAGTCTTTAAAATAATTAAAAATGTTACTAATATTTATAAAGCTTATATTAAGTCATTTTGTATTTAAAAAAAAAATCAATACTCTTTAAGCTACTTTGTTAAAAAATGTGTTTTTTTTTTGTCAGAAATTATATTTTTTCCGATTTTTTTATGCTCATCAATATGATCTGAAAAAAATATTACAAAATCAGCCCAGCCGTTTTTCTCTTTAAACAAAAAGATTATAAAAGTGTATTTTAGGGTTTTCTGAAAAATATTTTTTGGATATAATTTGTTAAATTTACCTACATATTTAGTGTTCAACATTGATCATATACTGGGAAGTTGGTCGTGTGGAACTCGAGGGTCGCATTTGTAGAGTCCCACGACTCGTTTTTAAAAAGTTTGTGTCAAGATTTCTCCCAGGATTGGACTGCCATTCTTGCTCTCTCAAAGTGTATATTTCGGTATGTATATAATTAAGAACTAAATACACTTTCAAAACATACTGTAACAAAACTGTTCTTTGTGATGGTTTAAAACTGATTTAATTACAACAAACGAAATAAAAAAACAAAACAAATAACTAAAAACTATTTCTCTAACAATAATGACAATAAAATGAACTAAACTAAACAATGAAACAAACAAACGGATTCTTATAATAACACAACAATAACTATAGAACAATAATTATATACACACACGACTATTTACAACACACCGAAATTTATGTAATAATGCTATTTATGTATTCTCTATTTATGTGTGAGCTCAATGATTTTCAACTGCTCGCTCGCTATGTATTTAGTGAGTCTATTCACTGACTGACTATATGCATTGCACTGTAGCCACTGACTTTGACTCACTCACTGTTTCTGACGAAATGAATGTCGCGCCCCACATGCGCTGTATTTATAGGTATGTACATGCCGTTCCCAATCATTCCAGAAACTTCTGTCAATTTGTTCGAGAAGCCTGTGTCATTTCCAGTGGCGTGACAATTGGGGGCGCGCTACAATACTTAAATAACTATTCTCTTTAGCAGCGCTGTTAAATTTTTGTTTCACTTTAACTTATGTAATGTTGAATTTGTTAGAAAGTGACGAAGAAGCAACAGCATTATAAAGTTATTCTTACATTGACCGTACACCCTTAATTATTATTCTACTATACGTATTATAATAATATAACAACGTTAATGTAATTATATACACTTTACAATGAAAATATTCCTCTGTATTATATTTTATGTTGAATACTAAAATAAGGAAATTTCCGTAAATGTCGAAGCCTTAAATATTTTATTGAGACATATTTTCAAAATAGTGCCTCCGCTGAAATATATAAACACTGAACATTTATTGAGCATTAAAATAATATATTATGTGAATGTCATGTTTACATCCACCCGTATATAATCAACTTAAGTGTCATAAACAGAATTTTTCAAACGTTTTCACTTTTACTCAATTTTTTTCATAATTTTAATAATATAAGTAATCAGATCTGTTTCGTATCCATAAAATATTAAATTAATCAAAGCATGCTTATCAGCTACCTAACTAATTTATTTTTGACAGATCTTCGGAACAAAAGACCATCCGATTTTTAGTGTATTTGCCATATGGCAACATACACTATTGGCGTCGGTCGGATGGCGGGACCTAGGGGTCGGACCAAAATTTCTCGACGTTTCATAACCTCCTAAACACTTTGGCACCATTTTTAAAAATGTTTATATATATATATGTATATATATATATATATATTTATATATATATATATATATATATATATATATATTTATATATATATATATATATGTGTACGCGCAATAACTTTCGAAAGAGTTAATTGATTTCAACGAAATTTGGACCACGTATTGAAATCCATCACCGCAAGAAGCCTATTTAAAATGGGCCTAATCGGGCTATTTTAAGGGTAGTTTTTAGGGGTTGAAAAATGTTTTTGGGCCCCAAAATACCGAAAAAATTCTCCGAATCGTTTCAAAATTGAAATTTAACCCTTTAGTAGTAATTAAAAAGTGTCCCCAAAATTTTAATTAAATCGGCCCGACAGGACCGGATTTACAAATTTTATGGAAACACTAGTTTGCAGATAGTGACTTATTTATTGAAGGGTGTATTTAATTCAATGTAGACGTTAGATTGATAATAATATTACAATTAAGAAAAAAAAATGTTATTTTAAGGGGTGTATTAAGGGGTTAAATTTTTTATTTTGCCCAAAAACAAACTTAATTTCACATAATAAAAGTATAAAACCACACGGCCCTATACAAGCAAATACACTATATTGTCGGCAGGGTTTTGGCACTGCGACCCGGGTTTTTTTGATTATTTTCAAAATATTTCCGAAACTATGAAACTTAGGAAAAAAAATTTCTACGAAACTTTCTTGAAGAAATGAATAGAATATTAAACCGTTATAAAAAGTATATTATCACTATACAAAAAACAACATCATAGGATATATCTCTTCTGCGCCTACGTCAATTTTCCTCAAAAGCAATAGGGCTCTTCATATTTGCATACCAGACATCCTCCCAAAATTTGGTTTCAATCCGTTCATCCGTTTGACCTATATCGTGCTCACAAACTAAGAGCCAAGCAGACTAACAGAAAAACAGACGCACAAAGGTTTTCCAAAAATATGTTTTTTGGATTCGTGGGACCTCAAAACGAAAAATATTGAAAAATTTTGAAAAGTGAATTTTGACCTAAGCCACTAGTGGATTGGAATGGTAAAAATATGTGTAGCTAAATATGTAATTACTTATATACCTATATAAATAAAATCTGATTACAAAAAACAAACAATGTTTGCCTCCAAAAATTATTCCAGAAATGCTTTTACCACAAAATCGATATGTACACAATTTTCTTTTTAATTAGGGAGAAAATCGTACAGTTGGTAGCCCTACAATAATTCTTCCTACAAATAAAGTCAGTGAAAGTTAGTGAACATAGAAATGTAAAAAGCACTTGAAAATCTTGAATTACTATCCTCAAAACTTACTAAAAATTTAATTAACGAAAAAACAAAGAAAATCTAAAGAATAAACTACATTAGTGCCTTCGTCTAACTTTAAATCTGAGATGGTCGGATGAGGTCTGGAAAACACACTACAAGTTTTTACTTCAACATGATCCATTTCGTATATTTTCATTATTTATATAAGCTTCCTTAAAATATATACTTACATCATTTATTTGCGTAGTGTTTCATAAAATAACTAAAAGTATGTGTGTTTACGCTACACACACCGCAGGTATAGTATTGATTTTTTAAGCTACGGCGAAGCATTTTTTCTTCCATGTTTCATGAAAAATAGAGTCGATCAGTTTTCTTCATTAATCCTCATTTAGAAAGCAGGGAGTAAATAAGAAAGATAGATTTAAAATTTGGTTTCTATTCGTAAAATAAGTATGTCAGCTAGGTTTTCGCAGATAAGGACGGACGCATATACAGACGGAAGAATTCGTTAAAAATCCATCGAAATTCCCCTCAATTTTTTCGCCAACACTTTTTTCACTGCTATTTATTTCAAATATAATATATAATACGTTCGCGCCAGATCCAATAATTATTCGATTTTTAGATCTGACACGAACGTATTCTTTTATTAGAAGTCCAACAAGTTATAGTGTAATAATGTAATGTACAGAAACTAATGGCCGTAGGTACTAAAAATAAACAGCAATAATATTTTATTACTGCCTAGTTTACTCGCAAAATATGAACCAAAGTATCAATCGCATGGCAGCATAGCACAGAAACTACGACTACGAAGGAGCATCATGCACATGAAAATTAATTTGTTAATAATATGGTTCCATGTCTTAATGTGCGACATCAACCGACCGGAACTAAATATGCGAAACAGAATTCTCGTATATACGTAACCGTGGGTTTCGATACAAAAACTCTGGCCTTTCACTTATAGTCAAAAACTATAACCCAGCATCCCTCGACACAAACTCTAATCATGCACCCTGCAATTTTTATTTTTATTTATATTTTTACTATTCCAACCCACTGGAGGTCAAAATTCACTTTTCAAAATATTTTTTCGTTTTGAGGTCGCCTGAATCCAAATAACATATTTTTGGAAAAACTCTGTGCATCTGTTTTGGGAGGATGTTTGGTATGTAAATATGACGAGCCCTATTGTTTTTGGAGAGAAATACATGCTATAACGTGGTTTTTTCTCATATAATGATATACTTTTCCATAATGATGTTCTATTTATTTATCTAAGAAAGTTTTGTAAAACTTTATAGTTTCGGTAATATTTTCAAAATAAAAAAATCAGCTTTTCTTTTGTTTTGGAGTTTTTTTTCTAAATTTTTTAGTTTCGGAAATACATATTTTGAAAATTAAAAAAAACAATAAATTGTTCTTTTGCTCCGAAGATCTGCCGAAAAGAAATTACGTAGCTGTCAAGCATGCTTCGATTAATTTTTACATGTGAAACCATATTATGTAACCATGAAAACGAAAACCAAATATCATAATATTTTCTACTAGCCGTTACCCGCGTCACCGCGCGTATTTTATCTTCATTATAATATTTAAAATATGAATATTTTTAGGGTAGGGAAGGTCCTGTCGCCCAATTGGCTGGAATTTTATTTTTTGTGTAAGTAAGAGTTATTTATATTATTACAGGCAGATCAAACTACTGATGAAAGGAGTTGGCAGCTCGGATGTATAAAAATGATTGAAATTACCTATGAGATAATAATTATCTACCATTATGTTGTAATAACGTAAGGTTAAAAAAGCTGCATTGAAATAACTAGCGAAGCTGAAAATATTAAACGCACACCTTAAATGGAAAAAAGTCATTTCTCTTAATGGATGTCCATAAAGATATTGATGGCTTGCTATAACTAAGATGTATATGTATAGTGTCAACCCACGTAACAGTCAACAAAGTGGAAAAAGTTTTCACATTTTTCAAGCATAAAATTTCTAATTTATTTTCGCTCAAAAATTTAGTCCATACAGGAAATTTAAATTAAAGCTGCCAAAAGTTTCTTACCATAATTAAATCACGCAAGTTGATATCAATTTTTGAAGTTCGATTCTTATTATTGTATAAATACGCATTTTTTACAGAATCTTTATAAAAAAATACGACACTACCTTTAGGTCGCTCACATAGTTGTACAAAAAAGAAATTCGCGTGAACCTCTTAAGGGTGCGTATAAACAATTTCAGCATGTCGATACCTGAGTTCCATAGAGTAACAACTCAAAAATTGTCGTTTTTGAGTTATCCCGTCAGTTCGAATTGTAATATTCGAATTTGTAGTGTGAAATAAAGAAACAACTCTTAATTTATAAAATACCCGCTAGATTGTACTGGTTACTATTTGGCATTATGAAATCTTCTTATTCCATACAGCAACAACTCCACTTGTTACACTATGAACTGATATTTAATTACAAATAAATCAAATGCTTCTAGTAATACAGTAACAACTCGGACTTGTTACTCTATAGTCCTAGAAGTTAACAACGTTAACAAACAGTTTGTGTATTTGTTACAAACGTGTATGTCAACTGTCAACATGGACAATAATTATTATAACAAAACGATTTCTGCCAGAAAGCCTTTCGAGTCCAGAACAAAATACATAGCTCGAATAGCAATTGAAAATGAGTTGAACACAAGAAATGCAGTCATGGTAAGTAATTTTGTTGTATATATTATTAATATCTACAGTGAAATGAAAAATTCTAACCTCTAAATTCATTGTTTAAAAATGTGTGTTTATAATTTAATATTGAGTCAGTTATCCTATAATAGTATTTTCACTAAAACCTAGATAACTGAAACTGATTTTTTTTACATAATACCTACAATTTTGCTCATTCGGAATTATTAATATTTAATGAAAATAATATTTTCATTATAGCCTGAAACGTCATTTTTTGAAACAAAGAATTTTGTTCCATCGTGTACCATTGCTGCTTCAAGTTCTTTAGAGGAAAATATGCAACAGGATAATTTTGAAAATGGTCAGCCAGTGTTAAGTACACACAACGTAGAATGTGTAAATTTTAAAAATATGCAGGACTTCATGCCTAATGTTGAAACAACAGTAGAAGTAGAATCTACCTTAAATGTTAGTTCTGCTAATATTTACAACACAGTACAGGTCAATTCTGAAGAATCTCATACCTCATTTGAAGATTTTAAGGGTGTGGATAGTGATGATAGCGTCAAAGATAGAGACTATATTCCTCCTGATGATGAAACCAGCAATGCTAGCACTGTCCTAGCTGACGAAACGAATAATGTTCAAGAGAATGAAAATTTCGAAGAAATGGGAAACAAGAAAATGCTAGTTAGAAAGAGAGTAAAAAAGTCCCAAGCATGGAATAAAAATATCCGAAAGAGTAAGAGAAATTTAGGCCAAGAATACGTAAACGCTAAAGGAAAAAAGGTATGTGAAAGGAAAATGAAAGACGTATGTTCTGAAAAATGCCGATTAAAATGTTTCTCAAAAATATCTTTTGAGGAACGAAAGGTAATATTTAATTACTACTGGGGGTTGGGCAATATAGACGCACAGAGAGTCTACATCAATTCTTGCATGAGTGAAATAAACCCTACTTATCGACATAATAAGCCAGGAAGCACCCGATCCAAAAATTTCAAATACAGTTTTAATATTGAAAATAAACAAATTCAGGTATGTAAGACTTTTTTCAAAAACACACTAGCTGTTAATAATCGAGTAATATTCACCACATCAAAAAAAAATGATAACCAAGGGATGGTTAAGTCAGATCAAAGGGGAAAATCAAATAAGAACAAGATTCCGGAAGAAATTAAAAACGACATTAGGAACCATATCAATTCTTTTCCTACAGTCATGTCACATTATTGTCGGGCTAGAACCAACAAAAAATACATAGATGGTAGTTTAAATATCCAGACAATGTACCGACTTTACGTTGAACGATGCCAAGATAACCACAAAAAACATGCTAAAGTGTCAACATACAGACACATTCTTAATACCGAAACTAATATAGGTTTTCATACACCGAAAAAGGATCAATGTGCATTGTGCGAAAATTACAAGAATGCAAACCAAGAAACTAAAGAAAATATCAAAGAGGAATTTGAAAAGCACATGAAAGAAAAAGAATTAAGTAGAATGGAAAAAATTAAGGATATTGAAACAGATGGAATACAAGTGTATTGTTACGATCTCCAATCAGTTTTGCCTACTCCATCTGGTGATGTCAATTCCTTCTATTACAAACGAAAACTCGCCACTTATAACTTCACAATTTATGATATAAAAAATAAGCAGGGTCATTGTTATTTATGGCATGAGGCCACCGCCAAACGAGGTGCAAATGAAATTTGCAGTTGTGTTTTTAAATTCATTAAAAACAATGAAAATGAACATTTAATTTTTTATTCCGACAATTGTGTCGGACAAAATAAAAATAAATATATTTTCGGCATGTACCTATACTGCACCCAGAATTTTAATATTAAAAGCATTACACATAAATTTCTCATAGTAGGCCACACCCAGAATGAAGGTGATAGCATGCATGCTACAATTGAACGCGAGAAGACGCGGGTTTTGAAAAGTGGGCCTATATACGTCCCTTCTCAGTGGTCTATTGTGGTAAGGAATGCTAAAAAGCGGGGAAATCCCTATAATGTAGACGAAATCTCCACTAACGACATTTTAGACTTCAAAAAATTAATTTCAAAAATTGGAAAAAATTTCACACAAAATACTGAGAATGAAAAGGTAATTTGGAAGCACGTAAAAATTATCAGAGTTGAGAAAGATCATCCTGAAATATTATTTTACAAAACATCTTACGATCAGCTAGAATTCAAAGAAATTAGAATTAGAAAAGGCTTGCGTTCCAGCACTTTCAACTCCATATTTTCTGAAACAAAAGTAACCCCCGCTTATAGTAGACCACCCCCAATATCCGCAGCAAAAAAGCATGACTTATTAGAAATGTGCAAAGAGAATGCAATCAAAGAAGTGCATTGGCCATTTTATAAAAATCTAGAGACTTCCATGGTAACTTCTGAACCAGAATCTGATACTAATGAGCTCTAAATTTAATATCTCCACTGAATATTTTAATAATTAAATATATTGTAATAATATAAAACCCTTCCACAATTATTATTTACTGTAGTCACTTTATATAGTAAAAGACTAATTAATATCAGGATTTAGAAAGGTGGAGAGGTTGTATATTCGAAATTATTCAACTTATTATCTGTCATTTAAATATTTTTGTAATAATTAATATTTTGTATTATTTAAAATGTTTCGTTTATTAAAAAAAGAATGATTTTCTGTATTCCTACAATAAATAAAAATAATGTATTTCATATTGTTGCTTCATTTTATATTGAAAGTTGCATATACACTGAGTGCAATAAAGTAACAACTCCAATCAAAAGTCAATTAAACCAGTTTCATAAAGAAAATGTGTATTTTAGTTAACTAATATGACAACTAATGTGGTTTGCGAGCATTATTGAAAATAATATGAGATCTTTTACAAGGCAGCTTTGGTTGCAATGTGAAAAATCGTGTTGTTAGAATTTTCAAATCAGTATATCTCGAAACTATAGTTTTTTAGTTGTTGCAGTATGGAACTCAGGTATCGATGTCACTAATAGAAATTGGGGGGTCAGTAAAAAATAAACTAAAAATTAAAATGTCGTTTTGTTTTATTTCTATAAATAATTCACACGTATAACCCCGTTGTCAATAACACATTATTTAATAAATGAAAAACAAAATTTAAAAAAACGCGCAAAAACAAATTAATAAATTGAGTAAAAACTATGAACGCCACTGTAATCAAAGCTTCTCGGGTGTGAAACAATTCTTGAAATTTTCTCTAGATATAGGACATGAACAAATGCAATTTCTCGTAGGTAATGTCTGAAAAATGTTTAAAGTAGAATGAATGGAATAAAATATACGAGAAAACAATGAGTTTTATATCAAAATTTTTGGTATAAAGAATATTAAAACACGGCTTTCATATTGTTTATGGAATGTTGTGAAATAAATATAATTAACATTTATATGATCTCAGAATTCAAGAAAGAGAACCCGAATAGCAATTTTCTTCAACTGGCTTTCTTTATCGTAGCACAACAAAATAATTAAATTTCTTGTCACTCAACACGAAACGGAATTATATCGGACAAGGAGGATATATGAAATTCTATGACCACGAGACAAAATCACGTATGGCAAATTTTTCATACGTTTCTTCTATACTCTATTTTATGAACATGTTTCCTGTAAAAAATCGGACCCTTATATCTCCCCTATAACAATAATTGTAAAGATCTTCACTGAAATTGTAATACTACAGTTAGACACCGCTTAACGCGGGAGATACGTTCCAATAAGTTCCCGAGCTATACGAACAGCGCCAATCGAGGTCATCTTAATACCTAGACAATAGGCATAAGTGAAACAGAACCAAGAATAAGAAAATTTGTTAATTTTTTTTGCTTAATTTTGTAACATTTATTGTTAAATACTTTTTTATCTTATTAATTATAGATATATTAATTGCTAATATCAATTTTTGTTCATAAAACATTTATGTAAATCAAATGAAAAGTTCGTGAAAGAAGTTATGTTTGTGATGAGAAAGGTTCGTCATTTGACATATTTTGTTTTTTGTGAAGAAGTCATCTAATGTCTGCCTTTTTCTGTTTTGTTCAGCAAACTGTTGTCAATAGCAAAATATTGCATCAATGACACTTCGTCTTGCCTTTAAACTTCTATCAACATTTGAACCATTTTGTATAAACTGAACTTTTTTTTAGAAACCGCGTAATATTGAAACAACATCAAGTGGAGTAGCGTTAAGCGAGGCCTTACTATATATTGTACAATGTTGCGTAACAACATATATACCATAAGGTACGATATGTTAAAAACGAGCACCATGGGTTTTAATAATCATAGTCATAAAGAAAAATAGCTGCTTTTCGCTTCATTTTCTGTATATTTATAATATTTCTGACAGTTCAATCCTATTAGCTTTTGATACGTAGTTTATGAAAATTAGTAGTAGACACGTAGCTTATGAAAATTAGTGTTGAACTGATTAAATCGCGTACTTTTGTTTTCCATTACAGTATAATGATCAATTTGATCTTTATATAAAACTAAAGGTAAATAAATAAAACAATAAAATTTGGTTTATCAAGGCGAAATATATGTACGTCTGATCACAATTAGATTAAACATTTAACTAAGTTTGTTTATTTCTTCAACGTAGCTAACTGAAACTTAAAACAAATCATTGTTATAGTCGACATTGCAAAGTATTAATGTTGTCGTAAAAAGACTCAACAGCTGCACTCGTGCGGAATGGGTCAGTTAACATGCCTGTATGTAAAAAATAACTCTTTTATAGGGGGTAATTCATAATAATTATTTTCATTATAATTAAATGTTAATATGTAGATAAAACAATCATAATCATTTTTATTTCTAAGTCTGAAAAAAATCTGGAAATCGATGTACGATTTCAAATATAAAATCTTTATTTACACATGGCCGCACAAAGACAGGTGATTCCATAGCAAAAAAGTCTTGAATTCGAAAAGTTATGCAACAAGGAATGTGGGAAAAGATAGGGTCAGATTCAAAATTTTCGTTCCTATGCTCCACTTAGGAGTTAGAGTAAATCATTATTATTATATGCATATAATAATGTCCAAAAACGAACGCTCTATCAAAATCAAGTAAACATTGTGAATCTTTCTTTTGATTAGAAATGTTGACTGATCCTCGTGTGCCTCATAGAATGTGCTATAACTTTTCAATATAGTTGGATAACTGGATCATTTATTAAAAATGGATGATTAAATCGTTAACAGTCTTATTTTACCACAAATTTGACATGAGTGCTTTTTAGTTTATTATTCTTATGCTAGTTGATAAACCACTGCATGCGAGACTAGTTTTGCTGCTGGATTCGCCGCTAGAACTCACGCTGTCATTTAAACAAACGTGGCTTATAGTGTGTGTTTTGTTCAGCGACAATAAACGTCCATTTTTTGTTAGCATTCGAACTGTCACTAGGCGCCTTTTACAAATCCAGTTTCAAAATACGCATCGTGTGAAGTCAGCACATACAAATCATCACAAAATCCAACATCACAGCACGCTTAAACTCTTAAAGCCTAGCTGCGAAATCAAGCAACGACTCTAGCAACAAAACCAGCCTCATGTGCAGCGACCTTAACATTGCGTTGAAACAGCGAAAATCGAACGCGCGACGACTGTAGTTTTGAAGTCATAAAATAGATTTATATTTCCGTTTGAAATTCGCACACTAAAACTTTTAAAAATACGAAGAAATAACTACAAATCGATGCAATGCAGTTTCAAACAGCTCACTAAATTTAAATTTAAAAAGCAATTTGAAAGTGCTTTATAATGGGGCTCTTGCAAGGAATTTGTTTATTATGCAGGACGAAAATACACGTTCTAAGTGAGCAAAACTATAACATGTGAGGAACATTGAACGATTCGTTGTGGTGCAATAATTTATTAATATCGACTAAAGTTTCATGTTACATCACTTCGGTACGTTGACGATTCGCGTATATATCCCAACACTATTGCGTAAGCTGCAAGACTTTATATAGTCGATATTCGGTATACAGTACATCCTCACAAACTAGGGATGTCAGAAGTGCCAAAAAGTATCGATATATATCGTATCAAAATTTTTTTCCAGTATCGATATCGGTACCGATATATTTTTTTAAAAATATCGATATATCGATACAATTTGAAAGAGAACATTGGCACTCGAAGAAATTTGGTATACATATATATAGCAATTAACGGACATAATTTCTAATAAATCAAGTAATAAATAATTATCTGAAATCAAAAATAACGATAATATTTTTTTTTGTTTATTAATGAGACGTCTAGTATATTTAGGAGCAGATAATTTTAGAGATTACTCGAACAATAAAGCCAGGAATACCGAACCTATGGCACGCGTGCCAGAGGCGACATTCGACTAAAAATTGTTGGTACCTACTTACAGCATCGAAATAATTAAAAATATTCTAGATGTTGTAGAAATGAAATGAAATACTACTTTGACTGTTTATTATTCCAAAAATATCGAAAAATCTGGTGAAAAAGAAATGTGTTTTACATGTGATTTATTCACTGTTGTTGTTTTTGGAACGCACTTAAAAGTATGTTCCAAAAACATATGTAAAAACACGGGTTTCTTTTTCAGTGGAGTATTCGATATTTTCGGAATAATTAAACGGCCATAGTCAGTTATACAAGTGTTACTACTGGAAAAAAATATCGATTTTCGATACTCGGAATTTTATATCGATATATCGAAATTTTAAATATCGCCAAAAAATATCGATATATCAAATAAAAAATATCGATATTTTTTCGACATCCCTATCACAAACCTGGACACATATGGGATCGCGCATCATCCGTGTTTGAGAGCTGTTCAAGTTTGTGAATAAATGCATTTTAAATATTTGTTTTGTTCTTTTTTTCTTCTTATTTGTTTTAACACTTTCGTTTTTCATGGAAACGTGTCTCATATTTGATATATTATTTCTTTATACCCGGTCAAAGGTGCGTATTTTCAGCTTCGTTTAGGCAGAAAGCCTATAAGTTTGAGGCTTTTTGCCTTAAAATCAACTGGAATTACTCGCACGTTATCTATAACAGCGGAACGAAAGAGTTTTCTCGTGCAGGCAGTTACATATAGTACCTAGTTATAGCATATAAAATCAAAATTGCTCACTTGAAAGTTATTAGTCTTTTTGTATATTGGTGAATAAAAGTTAAATAGTTAAAATAACTAAAAACTATAATAAAGGAAGATGGACGAATAATTAAAAATGTTGATAATAAACGCACTTTCGACCGGGTAAAAAGAAAAATAGTATACACCACACGGGCAGAAGATTGAAAGCCCGAGGCAAAGCCGAAGGCATCATGCCGTGCAGTGCAGGAATTTCAACTTTCCGCCCTTGTGGAGGAATATACTATTTCCTCTGCTCAAATTATTCAGAATCTCACATTTCTCATCCAGATTTAATGTTTTTTGTTCACGTTTGTTACTCATTTACAAAGATTATTATATTATAAGATTATTCATGCCAGTCACTGATTCACATTCTGCCAGTAAACAACTACAAACTGCAATCTAATTCACGAGCAGTTTTGTAAAATACATAAACAGGTTGTTAATTTTTATGTAAATGCCAGAGTTTAGTGTTCGAAAGCATTGCCCGTCCGGGAATCTGAAGTTTGTGGGTAGCGTGTGTCCGGATTTTTGTAGATGTACTGTATACCATGAAAACAGCCGTACATCAATCTATTACGATAGCTGAGTTATTATAGCGTCGGATTCGGACACAGTAGGTCAGTGGTTCGACTCCGGTCGACAGCATTTTTTACAACGATTCCATATTCCACTCACATGAATTTATATTTATATTATACGCGAGTGTGTTGACGTGAAAAATGCTTTGGTAAAACTTTCTTAGCTATGCACTTTTTATAATAGGTTGTTACAATTTATAAATATCAAAGTGATTTTTGCAAAAACAATTAGTCGAGTGAAGCACATGTGAGGTCAGCGCAGCAAAGTGACGTCACGTCATGTTTAAATACCACAACTTTTAAAAAACTCAGAACGCTATAAAAATACGCTGATTATATTTTTCTTGTGTACTTTTTGTGATTCATGTAATATTTACATGTATCTCCAAATGTTTTTGTTTCGGAAAGAGCCTGCTTAATGTTTTTGATAAGTTAGTAGATCTGTAATAGGTACACTAAACTGTAAAAACTATACACTCTTTAAAACATTTAATATAAAGAAATAAATACTAGTTTAACTATACACTTGCCAATCGATATAATCCATTACTGCACACGTTTTACAATTAACCCTTAATAGTCTCATGTGACAATCCTGTAACAAACCTCAAAAGTCTCGTCAAAACAATTACTGAATATATTTCGTTCATTCGAATCGCTGTGACATTACTGTTACACACTATAAAAGCACTTAGTATCCAGGGAAAATCATAGATGGCGCTACCTATTATTTTTTTATCAAGTTTTATCTCTCGCTAACTATAAGTGACGATTGTGGGTTCTTCCAAATTTCAAATTTTATAAAAAAATACATAAATCGTGCAATATTGTGTTATTTTCTTGGAAACGAGCAGGTAAGTGACTGAATTTATCCATTGTTTGTTAGCTTTCAATAATTTTATCTTTTTCTAAGACAACAATGAGTTTTTATGTTTGAAACATTCCTGTTACATTGAGTAACGGTCGGAATATTAGTTGGAATTATATTGTAACTAAAGTATGTGGATATCAGAGATGGGTAAACTGCGTTTTTTCATGTTTACTACATTTACTACGTACTAAATGGCATGATGTAGTAAATTATACGTAGTAAAATAAATTTCCTAAATATTATGTTAGATTATTTTTCGTTTGCAGTTTTGCTTTGCATTTTTCTACATTATAAACAAATAAAAGTTGGAAACGGAGAATATAATCTACAATAAATAAAACAATAATTATTTGCTATAATTAATAAAACTAGCAAATTTCCCATTTAAAATTCAAATAATGTTAGATTTTGAGTGCATTCGGAAATGCTCTAGCTATAGCTAAAAATTGGCGGCAACGAGATTTATCTATCACCATGTAAATGATGTGAATCTCTTTGCCGCCAAGTTTTAGCTAGAGCTAGAGTATTTCGAAATACACTCTATGTAGTAAATGTAGTAAAATACAAAAAAAAATCGATGTAGTAAATTACATTTAGTAGTAAATTGTGTAGTAAATGTATCATTTACTACCTACCCAACCCTGGTGGATACTGATGGTAAATTATCTCATTTACTTTTAGAATGGCATCGCGACCACTGCGGGAAGAGGAGATATATGAGTTATTGTGTCAAGACGATAGTGAAGATGGTTTAGAAGACGATGATGATAGCGTAATTGATCCCGATTATCAACCACTATTAGACGATGTTGGACCTTTCCCAGATTGTGAAGAAAATACTGGAATTGACGTAGATTCAATCATTGACAATACTGAACGCAGTGAGCCTATCGCTGGCCCCTCATTTCCAGATCTGGAACAACAAACAAGCCAACCAGCCTCGACTAATCAAAAACGAAAAAAACCGCAATTGAAATGGAAAAAAAGAAATCTTGTTCTAAACGATCATCAAATACGATTTACTGGAAATACTACTTTGCCTCCAAATTTATTAGAGCTTGATACACCTATCCAATTTTTTTTACATTTCTTTACAAAAGAACTGATAACTTTTATTGCTGAACAAACGAATCTATATATCATTCAAAAAAATCCTAACCAGTCTTTTCAAGTAACTGATACTGATATTCAGCAGTTTATTGGAGCAACTTATTTGATGTCATTGATCCAACTACCGAGAGTAACTAGTCATTGGAAGTCCTCTATTGGTACACCTATGATCCAAGAAACAATGCCGAAACAAAAGTTTGAAAAGATTAGACAATTTTTACATTTCAATGACAATTCGAATTTGCCACCACGTAATGCACCGAATAGTGACAGGCTATTCAAATTTCGACCTATCATAGAAAAATTGAATGAGACTTTTAGTGCAGTTCCCATGGAAGAATATCTTTGTGTGGATGAACAGATTTGCTCCACAAAAGCGAGGAGTAATTTGAAAAGATATAACCCAAAAAAACCACACAAATGGGGTTACAAGATATTTGTTCTTAGTGGGGTTTCAGGGTTTGCTTATAAAATTGAACCTGAAACAGGAGCTGAAAATGTTGTGCTTCCTGGAGAGCCAGACTTAGGAGCATCATCAAACGTTGTGATGAGAATGGCGCGAGGTATACCAAGGCATCTGAATTATAAAATTTATTTTGATAATTACTTTACTTCTTTGCCTTTATTGGCGTACTTAGCTAAAGAGGGTATATTGAGTCTTGGGACAATAAGACGCAATCGGATTCCCGATTGTAAATTGCCCACTGATAAGGAAGTGATGAAAAAAGAACGCGGATTTTCTGTTGAATATGTGGCCGATATGGATGGTATCGATGTGTCAAATGTCATATGGAAAGACAACAAAGTTGTAACGCTTGTGTCATCTTTTGCTGGTGAATTGCCTAAGGCCGAAGTCAGACGCTTCGATAGAGCCAACAAAAAGTACATCAACATTGACCGCCCTCATATTGTAGGAGAATACAATCGGCACATGGGTGGCGTAGATTTGATAGACAGTATAATGGGGAGATACAAAATTATGATACGGAGCAAAAGATGGCAGGTTCGAATGTTTTACCACGTATTAGACCTCACGATGGCGAATGCTTGGCTATTATACCGAAGAGTCAGAAAGGAAAAAAATCTCAGCGACAAAGAAATGTCTTCAGCAGATTTTCGACTTGAGGTAGCTGAGACCTTATGCAAGCTTGGCCAGAAGCCTAATATCAAGAGTCGAAGATCGATTGAAAATGAAATTCAAGCCAAAAAACACAAAGGCCCCGCGCAGCATGTCCCTCCAATGGCAGTACGGCAAGACCAAATTGGCCACTGGCCGATTTGGGTTGAAAAGAGGATACGTTGCAAATTTCCTAAATGCAGTGGGGTATCACAAACTATTTGCGAGAAATGCGGTGTAGCATTATGCTATAATAAACAAAATAATTGTTTCAGAATTTTCCACACCACATAAGTATTTTTTTATTTTAACGTTTATCTCAATGTAACAGTAATGTCACACTCCCTTATTTGTCAAATAAATAATTAAAAATAAATATTTTTAGATTTTTGAGAAATACGTGTATTTTTATTTTCTGAAATCTGTCCCTTTTTCAGGTAATTTATTTTTTTTAAGATCTTGGGCTACAAAGGGTTAAAATAAACAAATTAATCAATTTCTTCTGATATTTAAACTTTCAAGGTTATATCTGTACTTCATCAAAATAAAATTAAAGTGTGAGCGTTAAAAAAACAATATTTTACTGGTATTGCAAAAGATTTCAGGTGCTGAGTCCTTAGATCACTGTAAGAAAAAAAATTTTCATAAACGTGGGTTCGCTGAGCTATATAGCTGTAAGATAATATTAATTTTGATGTTGGTAAAAGCCACATTTTCTCTAAATATAGTTATTCCCAGCACTTAAGATGTAAAATGGCAAACATTAGGTAATAAAGAACACGTTGACAGACATTACACAGCGATGGTCTGTCTTGAATGCGTGGGGTCGTATATGGATCAGGTTCTCAGAAATAATAAAGTATTAGTTAAAAATGTAACGACGTACTTGAAAAGGGCAGAAAGACGAAGGGGCAGTTCAGAGACGCTTAACAGTTACTGATGAGATTTGGAAGTGAACAGTTGTGCTTGTCTTTGCATATTATTCTATTCAGAATGTGTTATATTTCAATAATAATTGCAATTAATCTATGTAAATTGTGTCGTGATATTGTGCCAGCATTTCCAGAAATTAAGGTAGGTGGAAAAAACCTACTGAGTATTTATCATAGATTTATTATGTTTGCGACTGCAAGCTTATTGAGTATTTTATATGAAGGTATACATTATCATGGGCCTATAGGATATATCAATTTGATAGGAATAACGTATTGTTGAATGAATGTGAGATTTATATGATTCTGATTGAAATACTGTTGAAGTAATAGAGATCTATAAGTAATGGAATACTAACTGAATGCTGTATGATTGTGGTTACCGACTGAAATTGTGGAGTTACTTAGTTTAGGGCCTGGTGCTGGTCAGACAACTGTTATAGATAGATTTCTATATCAGGTGACTTTTGAGGGTAAGGGATGTGAAAAGTCTAAAGAATTCATAATTAGAGATTGATTTGAAATGATGTAGAGATTTGGAGGCAGTCGCTATAAATGGCTCATTTATACAGGCTGTCTCTAAAGTAATGTGTTTATGGCCTCGAAGTGCAATTTGATAATTCATGCCATCAGTAATAGTCTGGTGTGTCCGATATATGTATTCACGCTTATGAGGTGTGCGTAAGCTTAATTCCACATTGTGTTGTGTACTATATGTAAAGATTATGGTTTGCCTGTAATATCATCATGGTTGAAAAGAGGCCACAATTCTGCCGACAGAGGCTGGCTGTCCCGGAATTGAAAAGGATACTCATCGTGGCCGAAGCGAGACCTCTGTAATGTGTGATGAGTATGATTGTGTTGTGGTTGAGGACGGAATGGTGTGAAGGGTTGAATGACTAACTATAAATTATGATAATATAATATGTTGTTTGAATCTATGAATACTCATATGCGTTTTATGACAGGAACATGTTGATGACCGCTGGAATCTGACCTCACGTCTCGGCAATCGCAAGGATCCTGACAAGTCCTGACAATAATATGTATTTACGTATGGTATGTGGTTATCCTGACAAAATTAATATAACAACTATATACTGTATTGATACATATGATCATGAAAAAAAATTATATCTATAGTTTTGTTATTACTTTTTCTTTTAATAAAATTTCTGTCTTACAATAGCCCTACAAGATTAGTAATAGGCTACCGAAGGCTTTTGTTTCAAAGTAAGAGTTCAAAAATACAAAAAAGGATTCATATTGTAGCGCGCCCCCAATCGTTACGCCACTGGAAATGACAGAGGCTACTCGAAAGAATTGACATAAGTTTCTGGAATGATCAAGAAAGGAATGTACACGCCTATAAATACAGCGCGTGTGGGGCGCGGCGGGCATTCAGTCAGTTGATTGCTTGCTACAGTGAGAATACATTCAGTCAGAGTACAGTCACTCAGTCGACAGTTGCTACAGTGCAGTGAAGCGGTCACGCAGCAGACAAAAATAGCATTAAAACATAAATTTGTGTAAGCTTTCTGACACCTTCTTATAGTATACTATGTAATTTTATCCAGGATAAAAGGCTTATTTTAAAACAATTTATTCTTATTCGATTTTTATTAATGGTCTAACGTTTCGGTTATCGATGCAATCTTCCTCAGACACCTGGAAATCAATAACAAAATCTACATCTATTATGACATATTAAATCATGCTTAGGTATTACATATCTTATAAAGTAATTCTTAATTAAATGTTTTTTTATCAATTACATCGTTTGTTTTAATAACATCTTGAAATGATGACTGAGATGTTTATAAAAGAAAATATATTTTTATACCTTAATGCTAATTATTAAAATATTTATTATATTTTTTCTACAAATAGTCATATTACTTTTTACTTAAATGTTTCTATGTTTTTACAAATGCAACAAAAATAATATAATAAACTATGCAATTTTATATATTTTTCAATATTTTTAAACAGTTATCCAACAAATCTGTATTTGAAGATATTTATTATGATGTAATATTTATTTTTATGCTCTCATAAGTTTTACGTTATTGAACAAGCCTGACTGATGTAATCAATGTTAAATTATTAATGCTCATTTTGTGGACCCTCTTAAAATTATGTTGAATGACATTATAGAAGCAACTGGTCGTATATTTTAGATACATGTTTATTCCGTAACGTATAAAACATTTTAATGTTGCGCTTTATCGACAGTCTTCCTATGTGACATAAGAGAAGATAGACTACGGTCATTAAGCTTCAGTCATCGTGAAGTTAATTTGTGATGCCATGTTCCAGCTTTTGTTCGATCTTGAAACTAAACTTCGAGTTTTCGCACGTCTTCTAGTTTGACATTCGATCTACTACGCACATCAAACACAAGTACAAAGTGACAACGCTTACAAACGTCTTTTATGTCTTTTTACAAAATGATAATATCGCTTTTGATGAAAAATCTATTCTAAGCGTAGCTAGATAAAAAGTACATTGTATACTAATTTTAGAAACCTGGGACGCGCACGGGTAACGATTTCGTCGTTTATACGAAGTTTTCATGGCCTCTAATTTGCAATTCCTCAGTTCCCAGGTTTTAGTCTGAAAACTTGTAAAACTATATCACTTGAATTATGAACAGGTTCAGCAGAATATCGACAATAAAAGACAACGATCAAACTATCATTGAAAGATGTGTAGGTTTTTGGTGTATTTGCCATAAGGCAACATACACTATTGGCGTTGGTCGGATGGCGGGACCTAGGGGTCGGACCAAAATTTCTCGACGTTTCATAACCTCCTAAACACTTTGGCACCATTTTTGAAAATGTTTATATATATATGTATATATATATATATATATTTATATACGTATATATATATATATATATATATATATATTTATATACGTATATATATATATTTATATACGTATATATATATATATATATATATATATATATATATATATATATATATATATATATATATATATATATATATATATGTGTGTGTGTGTGTGTGTGTGTGTGCGGGCAATAACTTTCGAAAGAGTTAATTGTTTTAAACGAAATTTGGCCCACGTGTTGAAATCCATCACCGCAAGAAGCCTATTCAAAATGGGCGTAATCGGACCTTTTTAAGGGTAGTTTTTAGGGGTTGAAAAATGTTTTTGGGCCCCAAAATACCGAAAAAATGCTCAGAATCGTTTCAAAATTGACATTTAACCCTTTAGTAGTAATTAAAAAGTGTCCCTAAAATTTTAATAAAATCGGCCCGACAGGACCGGACTTACAAATTTTTTGAAAACACTAATTTGCAGATAGTGATTTATTTATTGAAGGGTGTCTTTAATTCGGTGTAGACGTTAGATTGATAATAATATTATAATTAAGAAAAAAAATGTTATTTTAAGGGGTGTATTAAAGGGTTAAATTTTTTATTTTGCCCAAAAACAAATTTAATTTCACATAATAAAAGTATAAAACCACACGGCCCTATACAAGCAAATACACTATACTGTCGGCAGGGTTTTGGCACTGCGATCCGGGTTTTTTCTCTTTTATTGAGACTTTTTCACCCAACTGAAAACCAATTACAAACATGCAGATAAAATATTGAATACAACTGTTCAAATTCCCGTGAAACTCTCCATAATTTATTAATATACTGGGCATCAAGGTTACCTTGTTAATAAATGAGGTGAGCTGGAAGACCGTTCAATATTTTTATCAACCTCGCAATACCAATTGGCAGTCCAATGTATGGCGTCATCCTCTCACAACTATGCAACGGAAAGAGGTCACCTCTGTATCCAATTGAACATTATGCTTAATATCATTTGAGTTTTAATAATAAACTGAAAATATAAACTGGTTTTGAACTCATATAACCTTGACCTTAAAAATTGGATACCAAAATCATATTATGAAAACAGACAAATAGACAAGTATAAAAAACGGAGTCTAGGTGTACATATTAACTCTTTCCGTCACGCATTTATATTACACATTTTTTGAACTTAGAGCAATATTCAATTCGACGAAAATGAAGTCATTCATTTATTATACCGCCAATCGGTGTCACATCTTGTCAAGCATGGTTCGAAATTTCATGATATTCACCGATTGTCGCTAAATGGCATGGATTTTAACTTGAGAATTCGAAAAGAGGTGGTTAGTGACATCAACCACCAAGACTGAAAGAGTTAATGCCAATATGAAAAAAAACAAGGTATTTAACATGACCTAACCTGGAACAACTTTTGATTGCCTGAAAACCACGAACTGCTATTACCTTTTTTGTTTTTTCGATATAACTCAGAAACGGCAGACCTTAGTGATTTTTCCATTACCCAATGTTTTATAGAGGATAAAATTTACGAAAATTTTCATTTCTTCAACGTTTTTGTAGTACAAATAGTAAGCGCGCTACAGCTTCATGAAAATTGTCAATTTTCCCAATTTTGTTAAAAGCCCAATATTTCGTTTGAGTGAATAACGCACATTAATCTTTAAAATTCTTCGATTTCACCTTTTACAAAGCGAACCACCTTTTCCATACTTATCTACTGATTTAACTAGTACGGCATAAACAATAACCTAAAGATTACACAAGAAAAAGACATTAAAGACAAAGGTTTCATTGAAGCGGACATACGAAAATAAGTGACATCTTGAATTTCGCTTATATTCAGGTTAATTATAGTCCTTGAGGACATGAATGTACACATTCATTTTTTTTCTTGTATTAGACTCGGTTGTGAAGTTATGGACTACGAAAGATTACACCAACTATGAAGTAGACATTTTTTGGATAGTGCTACTGGGATTACTGAGTAAATGAAAAAATATTTTATGTAGTGATTTATCGAGAAAAAATACGTGGTTTTTATATTATGGAACAATAATAAGAGAAAAAAATATGTTTTTGATAGAAAACCGAAAGTGAACTTTTTAACACAAATTTTTTTTAACTTCGACCATTTTTTTAATATTTTTTTTACTCATAATAAAGCTAAAACTATAAATGTTAGACCAAAAGTTTCAAAATGGGATCTGCATTCGTTTCGGAGACAGAGAACGTTATGTGCAACAGCGCACGCTGCACCGTACTTAACGCATGCGTTATCCGGTTGGTTTGTGCTCGAACTTCAAAAACACCGGTATTTTAATACTAACTAGTTTTATAACGTTCTCTATCTCAGAAACGAATGCAGATCCCATTTTGAAACTTTTGGTGTAACATCTACATAGTTTCAGCTTTATTTTGAGTAAAATTTTTTTTTTTTTAAATGGTCGAAGTTAAAAAAAATTTGTGTTAAAATGTTCACTTTCAGTTTTCTATCAATATAATATTTTTTTCTCTTATTATTGTTCCATAATATAAAAACCACATATTTTTTCTCGATAAATCACTACATAAAATATTTTTTCATTTACTCAGTAATCCAAGTAGCACTTTCCAAAAAATTTCTATTTCATAGTTGGTTCAATCTTTCGTAGTTCATAACTTCACAACCGAGCCTCATACAAGAAAAAAAATGCATGTCCTCAAGGGCTATAATTAACCTGAATATGAGCGAAATTCAAGATGTCACTTTTTTCGTATGTCCGCTTCACGTGGAATGCCCCATTTGTAAGTATTTTTCGCATGCTAGATAACTAAATTAAACAATAAACATGCTAAAAATAGTTTAATTGAAAATTTATAATTACGAATGTGGCAAACATTTAATTCAAAACTAAATTTTCGTAAGGTATTAACAATAAACTATTTCCTAAAATTAATAACACGTGGATTAAATAATTCAACTATAATAACAACTGAACTAATGACACCAATTTAACTATTTTATAATGTGATCATATATTCTAATTATCACTGCTAATCTATATAGCCAATGTTATAATTTTGATCGCTTTCTAACACATAAGTTAAAACGAGATATAAGTTTTTAAGAATGCAATCAATTCGTGTAGAATCTCAAAATAAATCTATTAATTTTAGTTGATCGTTTTTATTTAAATCCCAGCTTTAATACTACTTTATTTTTATAATATTTTTAAAGTTCATGTTAGTGTTAATTTAGTTATAAACATTTGGAAAATGCAGATAGGTGTGTAATAACAGACTAATAATCTAAAAAAACAAATCTCTCAATTGTAATAAATGAAAATAAATCGTTCATTTAATAACACAAGTGTAAGTCATGCAAGTGACATTAATCCATTTGTATTGTGAAAATATATACAGGGTGTTTGAGCGCGACGAATTGAAATGTGGACACCGAATACACACAAAAAAAAACCGTAGACGCTGATGAGCTTTGTTATTGAGCGTTATCTAATCTAATCTAGTAATAGAATCTGATAAATTTTAAAAAGAGTAGACACAATATTACGAATAACTGGGTCCGCCCAAGAAAATTTGCGACCTATTATAAATGTTGTGCCAATATAATATACAGTCGGAGAGCTCATGACACTCGTTTCAAGAAATGTTTGATTCAGGTAGAAACTTTATATAATAGAGGTCAGATGTATAGATAAATGAGTGTTTGCTTGTCCTACCTAGGTACGCCAGGTACTGCGCATACAGGAAAGGTGTAAAAAAAGATGTATCAAAAAAGTGTTTGATTCAAAAGCCAACAAGTACTATTCGATAGTTAAGTTGATTTTAAATACTTAAATAAATGAGGTAGACACTTTTTGAGGGGTTAACGTTAAACCGAAATACCCCAAAGTGTTTTACCCATAAATAAGTTCCCAAAAATAGTCTTAAACCCCGGAAAAAGTGTCTGGCTTTTTGCAAATATTTTTAAATATGTCTAATGAAGTAGCTATAAAAATTTGAGCGTGAATCAATCACTTATTTTTTCATGTTTGAAAATTCACCTTTGAAGTATTTTGGTTTAATGTTAACCCCTCCAAAAGTGTTTCTCTCATTTATTTATTTATTTAAAATCAACTTAACTTTCGAATAGTACTTATTGACTTTTGAATCAAATACTTTTTTGGCAAATTTTATTTTAAACCTTTCCTGTATGCGCAGTACCCAGCGTACCCAGGTAGGACAAGCAAACACTCATTTACCTGGACATCTTACCTATATTGTATAAAATTTCAACCTGAATCAAACACTTCATGAAACGGGTGTCATCAGCTCTTGGATTAATAGTACTATCAAAAAGCATCATAATATCACATATTTCTGTATTTTTAGGAAACCAATCTTTAATGTTATGTTTGCTAGAGAATATAAATTCTTATGACGTCATTAAACGTTATCTGGGACACCACTTTACATAATAAGTATCCATGTCCCATGGTAACATAGCGCCTCGCTTGATGGTGTATAATGTACATTAATATTTATGAACCTCTATTGCTAATGTTCAATAATAAATATAGAGTTAATATATATTTCTGTGATTGAAAGTTTATCTTGTTGCGCTAAAATTAACTGGAAAGTCATCTTTAAACTTTTCAAAATCATTAAAAATGTTTGTACATTCTAATAATTCCCAGTGAGAACAAAAAAAAATGTTTAAATAATAATTATAAATAATTTTTAATGTTAGATGTCTATCTATAAATTATTTTAAATTATATGCTTATCTAATTACGTAAATAACTTAGTAAGTTAGGACCAACATTATAACAAAGCAAACTGGATATGAGCGTCGATGACTGACCAATAACATTAGGTAATTCTCAAGTAATAGTATTAATCGGAAAATATACCTGCGGCCAAAAATCAAAAACGTGTATATTAAATTTGCGATGCGATTACCGGCCAAAGACAAGAGCTAGAGCAGTACTTATAATTAAAAAAAAAAAGAATTTGTAACGATATGAGTGATCAAAACATTATTAGTAGGATTTATTTAATGACGAATTTGATCACCCAGTCCATTTTTTCTTTCTTTTTACACTGCGATGAAAATAAACAAAACACCGAATTAAATAGGGATTGGCTAAGGCTAGTCGAGTACAGAGATTACCTCGTTCTATCTGACCAATCAGCGTAAGCGCAGGAATGACGTTGACTGGCGGACCGTTCATATTTTTATCTACCTATAACGTCATCTATATTTAACTAGGACTACATACAAATCTCTTACCTTGAGAATTCAAATTGTTGCCAATAATATTAATATTCTGTCTTTAATTTTCTTTGACATTTGTTAAATAATGCTAATTAAAGTTTATAAACAACAGCCGTTGCCACGCAATCACTTGACAGATCTCCCCACTACTATCCAACAGAACAAGGCAACCTCTGTAATCAACTAACCTTGGGGGCTTATCATTTCAAAATAGAACTCAAAATAAGTCACATGAGACACGAGAAACGTCGAGTTTATCATTTATATTGGATTGCAGAAAGGATTGTCAAATAGTTTCATTTGACAATGACCTTAGACTGTGAAAAATAACTGATCGATTGAAATGACATTTTTTCTACTGTGTATACATGTATTTAACATAGTTTTTTGCATAATTTTTACTTTGAAACGACATTTTTCTACGCATTTTAATCGAACTTGACTTTAAAACGTGTAAAACTGTGGAGATCAAGCATTTGTTTTTGTGTGAATACAATTTAATATTGTACATGACAGGAAGTTTGAATACGACATTAGACTGCTCTTTGCATGTATGAAAACTAAATATATTATCACAATCTAAGGTCATTTTCAAATAAAATTTTTGACAATGTTTTGTGCAACCCAGCATAAGTGTCACAAAAAAAGTTAAAAAGATATGTCCGAAGGAGGGATGCACGACTTAGATCTTCGGTATAAATTGATTTCATCAGTGTAAGTCGAGAACAAATTTCGATTACTTAACAGTTCAAGTTAACCAAATACATAACTGCAGAAAGAATTGTGAAACAAATTTATTTGACATTGGCTTTAGATTGTGACTACACATAATAACAGTCATACATTAAGAAACATTTTAATGTTGATGTGAAACTCTCTATTATGTAGATTGTATTCAAACATAAACAAAAATGTTGTTTCGAAGTGGAAATTGCGTAAAAACAGAAATATACATAGTTTAAAAAAATATCGTTTCAATCTATTTAAAATTGTACAAAGCTTTTCTTAGAGAAAAATATATATGGTCATTAGTTACAATCTAAGACCATTGTCAAATCAAATTCTCTAATACTGACTGAGTCAGTATCAAATAAGTAATTTTTGCTAGGCCGTATATTTTTATTGCATTGAGTTAGAATCTTGTTTTTTACGGGATTGTAGTACTGGATATTAATTTCAATTTGATACTTCCAGCCGTTCCTGAAAAAAAGGGCTTTGACGGACAGACAGAAGAAAAACAAAGTGATCCTATAAGGGTTATGATTTTGTTTTCTGAGGTATGGGACCTTAAAAATTGTGTAAAAGTCGACGGAAGCGATTTTGCCTTGTTGCCACGGATACTAAAGTCAGTTTCCTTACGTCAACATTTGATGTCGTACAAACACCATTCACCAGCGTCACTGGTGATCGCCTGTATGCAAATATAATGTAATTCAGACGCCTCTCCACGATTGATTAAAGCTTTTGAGAGCGAACTTTCATGAATTTAAATCAGGTAGGCTGCCCGTATAATTTAACGTTATGTTTTATTTATTCATATTGCTCGTGTATATTTATTTAACGTATGTATTACGAATGGAACTGTTGTGTGTGCTTGCAGTCTGTATGCGTATATAAATATTTAAATAAAATTATTTAAATTTGAATAATTTACGAACAATATTTTTTAATCATATATCCAATAAAAGGATTGCGTCACTTGTGATTATGCTATTTCTGAATACGTAAAGATATAGGCGTTTGAAGAGAAACTTCTTATGCGGCACGTTGCCGATTTGGGGAGTAAAATGAATGAAACATTGACACAAATAAGTCACGTTGAAACCATGGAAACGCAATGTAAATACTATTAATGACTCAAATGCGTGGCATTTTGATATCTACTGTCAAAGATGTATATTGTACAATGGAAAATAAAAATATAAAGAAATTAAGCGCAAAAATAATTTTTCATTATTCATAGATATAATTAAGAAGTTTCACTTCGGTTGTGCTGCCGCGAGATACGACTTTTTTAAAATTATAATTTCATTAATTTGGTTTCGTAAAAAGGCTTAAATCGCTTCAAGAAGAAGAACACTCCGAGGCATTGTTAAAACACAAATAAAATAAGAAACACAAAAAATATGCAAGTAAAATATTTTTTGATCACATGCTGGGAGTAGAATTATGAAAAAAATATACTTTCTCATTTATTTTGAAGAAGAAAAATTGTAGATTTAGTGATGAGCAAAATTGGTTTTGGTCTTGTAAAAAAGCAAAACCAAGACCAAGACTGTTTACACTAGCAAGACCAAGACCAAAACGCAAGACTATTGCTAAATAATATAAATTCCAAAAATTTTGCTCGTTTTATATCTTCTTACTGTCTTTTTGGCGTAAATTAAATTGTATTTCGGTTAGTGTAAGTGTAGTTTCTTCTGTTTGAACAAGAAAAATTAGCAATTATTTACATCGTCTAAAAAAAAATCTACTCATCTAGGATGATTATAGAGTGTAAATAAAATAAAATGAATATTCGTTAATTATTAATTGTGAGTTATTGATAATTTATACCTTTAAGGGTCTTTAAATTGATAGTGTTTAAAAAAATTATGAAAAAAACGTAAGTAAGTACCAGGTCAGATGAGCAAGACCAAGACTTAATATGCAAGACCAAGACTATATAAGCAAGAACAAGACCAAGACCGAACTACATATGCAAGACCAAGACTATATACACAAGACCAGGACCAAGACTAGAAGTATTTGAGCAAGACCAAGAGCAAGACCGAATAAGCAAGAACAAGACCAAGACTGACCCAGTCTTGGTCTTGTTTTGCTCATTTTTGTTTTTTATTTTCAATCAAATATTTTTTTATAATAAGGTGCCTTTTTCAGCGACACAAACATTTTTTCATTTTGTCCGGTGGGAGAACCGGTACGTTTATGGTGGAAGTAACGGGAATCGCTACTGAAATTTCTATGACAAAGAAACTGGCTGTGCAAATTCAATCTTTACATGTAATAGTAGTTTATGTATCTAGAATGTAATGCATTATTTTAGGTACGAGCTGTGGCACTATGTTAAAATGAGCAATCAGCGACTTTGAACAGTCACACAAGTCATAAAAGAATGCATTTATATTAAAACAGCTGTTTTACAGGGCACAAGCAAATATTTACTACATTTTTTGCAAGGTACAGCTAGTAAAAACTGTTTAGTGTCCGTAATAAATGTCTCAAATATTTCAGGAAAAACTAATAGGTACATAAACTTTTGTAGTTATTTTGTAGTTTTTTTTTTTTTGTTTTTAAATTAATTTCATTTAGCATTTTAATATTATCAAATTCCTTTGTTTGTGTTTAGAAAACAAATTTTATTTGTTTTCTTTTATTTTCAGCATTTTTCATGTTGACGTGATATTTGCTCAAAAAATTGCACTACATATATTTTCTTAAGAATCATATTTGAATTCATTAACATACAAAATCGACTACTTGCAGAAATATATAATCCTGCTGTGAAAATATATTTTTTGAGGTTATGTGTAGCTGTCATCGTATTCCATTCTGAATTAGAGAATCAGAAACTCAATGTTTTTTTTATATACACAAAGCTCGTTAAATAGTAATTCGCATTGTTCCGAACGAGTTTAAAATGGTAACAATAATGTATGGTTAACAATAAATATAACTCGTTTTGTCTTTATGAGTGTAAACATGCGCTTTAAATATTGTTCGACGGATTATGTGTTTTGCCTTCTAAATAGCATGTAAATTGTTCCTACATACCATTCAAATACAGCGAACACTAATCGGAAGTATCACGTTTCATACTATCTACTGACATAGGTATTCAAATAATTTGTAAATACTACTTATTTGAATAAAGGAGCATGCACACTTAGTACAGTGTATCAAAAAGATACATTACTTAATGAAAAATGTTCACACATTCTTCCAATAACTTTTTTTGAAGTGAAACTTCTTTAGCGATGTACCCGATTGACATTTTCTGTGATGGTAAAGTAGTTAGGGCCATGGTGACAAAAAGCCTTTTTTATAGCTCCTGGACGAGCTCTTTGCAGGGAGCAAATTGGAAGAAAATATTTTTCTCCCGATTGGGGGGTTGCCCAGATTGTCCTTCAGTAATTTTCTTCCATTTTATAGATGTGTTTTGAAATCACTCGGGCAAATCTGGTCAAAATGCCGGATTTTGAGAAGGAGACTCGAACTATACAAAAACCTGATTTTCTTACGTTTGGGAGTTACAAGGAATTTTTGACGCCATGGCCCTAACATGATATATGTATAAGAGAAACCGTGGTAACTCTAAAAAAGTTCCACTTCTTCAGTGAGCTTATGCGGGTAAGGTTCAAGGTTAGTAGCAGGCTTATAGGCTGGACGTAACAGACTATAAATGTGGTCACGTGTATGATTAGTTGAACCGATTGCTTACTTCATTCAAAACCCTTCGATTGAGTTTACAAGTATAATGTTACGTTCAACCATAGTAACCTACTAACCATAGGTGAGGGCTGGATGTTTTTTCATTATTTACAACGAAATTGCTTTTGAAGTGTACTGGCTCCTTCCAACATTTCTGGTAAAATGACTTAGTGAAATGTTACAGAAGAAACATCAATGTCTTCTTTTAGATCAGCTGTCAAGTTTTCTGTAGCTATCATTGACATACTCTAAACTGAATATTCACACGCTTCTAGAGAAAATAAGAGACATACTGGTTAATGGTTAATATTACAATAATTTTTTCTCGTCCCGGTGATTTTTTTTATAAATACTATGTATTTTTACCAATGAACATGTGAGAATGTTTTTTGGCGTTTGATATCAAAGTCTATGGTTTTGAAAGTATACGCAAGCCTTCATGGGCGCAAAATTGATATTACTTACTCTTTATAACGAAACTACAACCTCCAACTAACTGTCGATGTACTGTATTTAAAACATAATTCTACTTGCGGCGAAACAACAGTTCTTCTCGTAATTTTATAAAAATGTAAGGTGACAAAATATATTTTGTTTAAAATGTCCTTTTCAAGTGGTCAAATTAGACAGTTACCTACGTGGTTAATCAATTTTAGAATCCATATCCACATGATTTTTGTTAATTTGTAATTCTTTTAAAATCGCTTTTGCATAAATTAAAAACTTGAAAATAACAATTAAGTATTTATTTTATAAAGTTGAAATAATAAATATTAAAGAAAAATCGCCTTTTATGTTTTAAGTCGCTTTTCATATTAAATTACAACAGTAAACTTTCATGCTCGCGGACACATTGCAAGCAGAATTAAGTTCATTGTATTTTCAGTTAATTAAACTTGAATACAATGAATTCAGTTTGATTGCGGTATAGTTCTGAGACGAGTTATACAATTTTATGAGATGATCATCTCCAATTTACACGTACAGACTATAAAGCAAGACACAAACAAAAAGCGGACAACGAGAATAATAAAACTGCGAACTGAATTAACGACTGAATTTGTTGAACTATTACATAGGTCGTAGGTATTATCTGAAAGCCAACTCACGAACGGTGATAGAGCATTTCTACACAAATACAGTTTAATGAATTCAACGAGAACACTTATAACTGAGTTGTTTAGTAATGGATTATTATTGAACCTAGTAGGAAATTTTCAGTTTCGTAAAAAAGTCATGCCGTTGCAAGGGGCATGCTAAATGGCACCGACTTTATGGAAGAGCTTGTAGTCAATGATCATTTTGTTTTGTTAGTGATTAAAATTAAGGCTATGGCTCGGACGTATTTTTTTCCATTGAATACTCCTGAGGTTAATGTTAATTCATGACTAAATAGCAAATATGTAATCTTATAACGGCAATTTTGAAGTTTTAAAAAAATAAATAAACGTGGAAACAGCGACCGTAAGAACATTATGACGTCACACATTTTTTTGGCGCGTTATCGGCTCTTAGCTTAAAATTATATTTAAATTAAATAGAACTTTTTAATTATGAAATAAAAAAATAATAATAAAAACATTTGCTATAAGACTTCTTTCCATGTATGCAAAACACAATTTCATTCAAAAACCCAATTTATAGTGCACCAAGTTTCACCAAACCAGTTTTAGAATGATAATCGCACAGACACAAAAAAAACCCGGGTCGCAGTGCCAAAACCCTGCCGACAATATAGTGTACTTGCTAATACAGGCAGTGTGGCTTTATTATGCGAACTTAATTTGGTTTTTGGGCAAAATAAAAAATTTGACTCCTTAATACACCCCTTAAAATAACATTTTTTTTCTTAATTGCAATATTATTATCAATCGAACCTCTATACCAAGTTATATACACCTTTCAGTAAATAATTCACTAACTGCAAACTAGTGTTTTCGTAAAATTTTTAAATCCGGTCCTGTAGGGCCGATTTAATTAAAAGTTTAGGGACACTTTTTAATTATTACCAGAGGGTTAAATTTCAATTTTGAAACGATTCGGAGAATTTTTTTGGTATTTTGGGGCCCAAAAACATTTTTCAACCCCTAAAAACTACCCTTAAAATGGTCCGATTGAGCCCATTTTAAATAGGGTTCGTGCGGTGGTGGATTCCAACATGCGGGCCAAATTTAGTTAAAATCAATTAACTCTTTCGAAAGTTATTGCCCGCACATATATATATATATATATATATATATACATATATATATAAACATTTTTAAAAATGGTGCCAAAGTGTTTAGGAGGTTATGAAACGTCGAGAAATTTTGGTCCGACCCCTAGGTCCCGCCATCCGACCGACGCCAATAGTGTATGTTGCGATATGGCAAATACACTAAAAACGAAAATACAATAATTATGATGTAGATTATGAACATTTGACTATTAAATAAATAAACATCCATAAAACTTTGAAATGTGGATTATGTCAATGAACAAAATTTGTTCATTGACATATAATATGAAAGTATTGCGATTGTGATGTACAAAAATTACTTTGAGAGCTTAAGTGTTTGTTAGAAATGCGTTCTCCCGTCTAGGTATGACACGTAATACCCAAAAACTTCACAAGAAAACGAAATTACAGGTATTCATAATAAATGTATAAACAACGATTTTTTAAATGATTGTATTGAAACTGCTACTTTGCATATCTGTACTTTTGTCCTTACATTATCTAACTCTTCGTCACGCTCCTCAGCAAAATCCACTTTTCCTTACATTGATTATAGATTCAACTCATGTAATTTGCTAAAAATACCACGGAACAAATTACAAAGCACGTACATACAATAGGTATATTTTTATAATGGATAATCTATAGCTATTAGATTTAAACGACTTTTTTTTTCAAAATTAATAACACAAAGCCTTCAAATTACTAGCTGCTGGATGTTTGACAATAATTCTCTTTACAAATGATTAATAATAGTGTTGACCCAATGAACGACAAATATATACGAAAGGTAACAAAACTAGTTTTGTTAGTTTATAGTATGAAGCCTGTTTTATATTTGTATTATTATTCGCATGTATGTAGGGGAAGAACGATCAATGTCACATTTGTTTAGTTTTGAGTTACAGTAAATTGAAAGTTTAAAGACTCGTAAATAAAAAACTGGTCTAAGAAATGATTTGCAATTTGCTTTATTAAATGCTTGTACATGTTTTATTTCAAATAATAATTAATAAACATAATTAATAAATTAATGAATTTTTTTTTTCAAAATTTTAAATCTAACTCAAAGTTATTCTCGTAAAAACGATCTAAGTCCATGAATATCCAATTCAGGGTTGGGAAGATTGATTAAATCAGTTGATTAAAATCGGCGATTAAAATTATGATTTTAATCAAGTGTTTTTAATTTAAAAAAAACTATGATTAAATTTTAAAAATAAAGCTAAAAAATCATATAAAAATAACAATTTTTCATGAAAACAAACATTTATAATCCTTTTAATACAAAACAAAAAATAAAAACAATCTTGATACTTCTTCTTATGACGCATTAAATGATCCGAAAAGAATAAGACAATTTACTTATAATATAGGTACCTATGTCTTAAAAAAAGAAATTTTGTATATTATTATATTATACAATATTATAAGATAACCTATCACTTTCATCGAATTCATCATCGCTTTTCTGATTGTCGTTTCCGATGAACGGTAATTTTTCATAATATGCTTGGGATTCCTCCGAAACAAACTTTTTGATTTCTTGTAATTGATCACATTTTTTCTTAGGCAAAGGTATTAAAGCTTGATACAACTGAGCTAGATTGCTTTGACTCAGTTCAAATCTTGTATTATTACTTATCACAAAGCTGGATGTTGCTCCATTATAAGCGTCCCGAATTTCTATGATGCGTGGATGTTCTTTTACAATAAAGAATTCCTTTATAGATCGAGTACTTAGATCGTTTTCACGTAAAACCAGTGGACTTAGATCGTTTATTCATTGTGTACAATATTTTAGACGCATATCTAGGCGACTTCGATCGTTCTTTTTACATGTTTTATTACTAAATGTGAAAATATCCATCATAATCTACCACTAACGCTATTTATCACAAAAAAGTTAAAATGTGACATCGATCGTTTTTCCCCTGTGGTCTTCATGTATATTTGAGCGGATTTGATTTAAAAACTGTTTGACGAATTTTGATGAAACTTTTATTGAAATGTTTCTTATATGATTCTAGAAATAGGCTATATGTTTTATTTCACTATTTTATCGCAAAGCTAATTAATTTAATATTTTTTTTGGCATACTTTTATACAAATATATAAAATAGAAACTTGATGTATATGCAGTATGTTCACAGTATACTTCTCCCATTAGCACTGTAGTCAAAGTCGGCCGATATCTCTTCTTCTCTCGCGACTGTGTTATCTATACTAATATATAATTAGGTACGCAGTAGCCATTTTTCCATTTGTATCACTACTACTAATTAACTATACTTCCGACTGAAATGAAATTTTGTATCCATATAGGGAAACTCAAAATACGGCGGACTTATTTTTTTGGGATTGGGGGGGGAAGTTCATAAAAGATACGATGTCTGTATTCTGGAATTGCTTAAACTAAAAACGGGAAAAATACTCTTCTTAGAAAATAAAGAACTACAATCTGTTCGACTGGCTTTTGAACACATCTACTCGAACGGGGTGGGGATAGATTTTGTATAAAAGAACTGTGGGTACAATCTATACCACGTGAACAAAGTCGCGTGTAAACCGCTAGTATGATTATAAAACCTTGAAACAGCAAGTTCAGTACAATTCATTCGATATTCGGCTTCTGATGTCGCATGACGTGCTGTGAACATGCTTTTAATAGTAGGGACGTTCCACGTGAAGCGGACATAAGAAAAAAAGTGACATCTTGAATTTCGCTCATATTCAGGTTAGTTATAGTCCTTGAGGAGATGAATGGACACATTCATTTTTTTTCTTGTATGAGACTCGGTTGTGAAGTTATGGACTACGAAAGAATGCACCAACTATGAAGTAGACATTTTTTGGATAGTGCTACGGGGATTACTGAGTAAATGAAAAAATATTTTATGTAGTGATTTATCGAGAAAAAATACGTGGTTTTTTATTTTATGGAACAATAATAAGAAAAAAATTTTTTTTTTTGATAGAAAACTGAAAGTGAATTTTTTAACACAATTTTTTTTTAACTTGTACCATTTTTTTTAATTTTTAATTACTCAAAATAAAGCTAAAACTATGTAGGTATTACACCAAAAGTTTCAAAATGGGATCTGCATTCGTTTCTGAGATCCAAAAATGTCTACTTCATAGTTGGTGCAATCTTTCGTAGTCCATAACTTCGCAACCGAGTCTCATACAAGAAAAAAAATGAATGTGTCCATTCATGTCCTCAAGGACTATAACTAACCTGAATATGAGCGAAATTCAAGATGTCACTTTTTTTCTTAGGTATGTCCGCTTCACGTGGAATGCCCCAGTATTTAAATAAAAATAATGCATAAAAAAATTTAAAAAACATCTCATAAACTACAAGTTCCGTCATTTATTTATACGTCGTAAAACCACTGACACTACGCTTAAGGCGAATCAATGAATCAAAATTCTATACATTGACATATCTGGATAATGCGAAAGAAACGCCTCAGGTAATATTTCAAATATGTCTGGGTTATTGGAATGTCACAATGTGACAGGGCCATCTTGAATAACTTAACACATATTAGCTACAAATCGTTCGTTTGTTTTCATGTCGCTTTCACTCAATAAAGTTTCATATTAACATTCTTTTGGTCAACGTTCTTTCTTTAGTCAAACAGTAACACTATGAGTAAGTACTTACTTTTATAAGAAGAAAAATATTATGAGTGAGAGATGTAGCTTACCTGTAACAAAAAATAAAAATATATTAATTGTTTGTACAAGACTCAGTAAATATTGCGTGTGTTTGGTATATTAGTGTAGTTTTGATAGTTCAGTGAAATTCAAACTGAACAGTGTACGTTAGGTTTACCAAAAGTATAAATTTGTTCTAGCAATTGTCAAATTTAGACATCTGTCACGTAATTTTTTTTACATACGTTCTCCTGCTTAAAAGTTGGGACTGCCAGTATTCACACTTTTAGGCCGACGCTGAAATACCAAACAGTACCATGTTTGTATAAAAACGCAATAGTGTCAAAAGTTTTAACATTTTTGAAGTTTAACTTCTTTAGCGACGTATCTGTTTGAAAAAAGTAAAAAATCGAGGGGAAATAGAACTGCCATTAAAGGGGAAGTTAGTTTGTCTCCTAAATTACATGAAACTCACAAGGACAAAGTTTATAGTGTGTTGCTAAGTATGGGTAAATATTATTAATTATTATAAAAATGATTTTCCCAACAAATCATTTTTATATTAATTACCAAGGACAAAAAAGAAATAAAGTCGATTATTAATTAATTTCACATAAAAAAGTTAAACTTGGGAATAATATTAAAAACTGAAGAAGTTAAACTTCTTATGTGAGCCTTATGAGGGTGAGGCTTATTATAATTTTTGCTTACACTGAATCACGATATCAAACACACGAGATAATTAAATTAAACTATTCCACCTAAATACCTATAATTTAAAAAAACCCGGGTCGCAGTGCCAAAACCCTGCCGACAATATAGTGTATTTGCTAATTGTGGCTTTATTAAATGAAATTAAGTTTGTTTTTGGACAAAATAAAAAAAATTGAACCCCTTAATACACCCCTTACAATAATAATTTTATTAGTTGAAATATTGTTATCAATCCAACATCTGCCCAAATTAAATACGACCTTCAGTAAGTAAATTCGCATACGCAAACTAGTGTTTTCATAAAATTTGTAAGTCCGGTCCTGTCGGGCCGATTTGCTTATAATTTTAGGAGCACTTTTTAATTGCTACTAGAGGGTTCAATTTCAATTTTGAAACGATTCTGAGAATTTTTTCGGTATTTTTGGGCCCAAAAACTTTTTTCAACCCCTAAAAACTACCCTTAAAATGACACGATTGGGCCCATTTTAAATAGGCTTCGTGCGGTGATGGATTCCTACATGTATGCCAAATTTCGTTAAAATGAATTAGCTCCTTCGAAAGTTATTGCCCGCACATATATATATATATATATACGTATATAAACATATATATATATATATACAGGGTGTCTCACCGAACGTTGGCTAACATGGGTAACTTTGTTATTAGTGGAGATAGAAAGTCGGTTAAATGGGCAAAGTAGTGCAGAAAATTGGGCTCATTAACATCCCGTCGAAAAAACAATTGAATTTTGACACCCTATGAAATTATTCAGAAAATAGTGAAAATTGCCATTTATGAAAACTGGCCATAACTTTTTTATTTATGAAAATATTTGAAAATTTCATTAACCATTTTTTGATAACTTTTTAAGGTCTTTTCAGTGGCGTAGGTTTAATTTTTTTATTTCCACTACATTATGAGATATTGACATGAACTTTGGTTTTTCTTATGGACGGCATTTTTGATTTTTAGATATTCGAATTCTACTTATTTTTCTGAATAATTTGACATAGCATATCCTATATCTAAACCAATCAGAAGCTACAAAACTGACAAAAATAGCTTTTTGGCGTTATCAAAGTGTGCCGTGTAAAACGAAATTTGTTGAAACAAATACATATCGACAGGTTAACAATCTGTCGAGCGATCGCTACAGTTTTACTAATTCATTTTGTTTGATTTACTCTCTCTCATTCTCAAATTTGGAGAAACAGGCTATTTTTGCGCATACATTCAGCGTAACAAAAATACCACGTAGGCTCAAGCACAATACTTGAACCTTTATCCAGAAAGGTGACAGCCTTATTCAATAACTTTTAGGAACTTTTCTCCATTAATTTCAACGTTTGCTAAGCCTAATTCTTCTTCACAGTGTTGAATGTTGCCTTTTTTCTTTGAAAATGAACCGTATACCTTTAAATTTCTATTTAAGTTCCTAAAAGTTATTGAATAAGGTTGTCGCCTTTCTGGATAAAGGTTCAAGTATTCTGCTTGAGCCTACGTGGTATTTTTGTTACGCTGAATGTATGCGCAAAAATAGCCTGTTTCTCCAAATTTGAGAATGCTTGAGCCATCTTAGAGAGTAAATCAAACAAAATGAATTAGCAAAACTGTAGCGATCGCTCGACAGATTGTTAACCTGTCGATATGTATTTGTTTCAACAAATTTCGTTTTACACGGCACACTTTGATAACGCCAAAAAGCTATTTTTGTCAGTTTTGTAGCTTCTGATTGGTTTAGATATAGGATATGCTATGTCAAATTATTCAGAAAAATAAGTAGAATTCGAATATCTGAAAATCAAAAATGCCGTCCATAAGAAAAACCAAAGTTCATGTCAATATCTCATTATGTAGTGGAAATAAAAAAATTAAACCTACGCCACTGAAAAGACCTTAAAAAGTTATCAAAAAATGGTTCATGAAATTTTCAAATATCTTCATAAATAAAAAAGTTATGGCCAGTTTTCATAAATGGCAATTTTCACTTTTTTCTGAATAATTTCATAGGGTGTCAAAATTCAATTGTTTTTTCGACGGGATGTTAATGAGCCCAATTTTCTGCACTACTTTGCCCATTTAACCGATTTTCTATCTCCACTAATAACAAAGTTACCCATGTTAGCCAACGTTCGGTGAGACACCCTGTATATATATATATATATATATATATATATACATATATATATAAACATTTTTAAAAATGGTGCCAAAGTGTTTAGGAGGTTATGAAACGTCGAGAAATCTTGGTCCGATCCCTAGGTCCCGCCATCCGACCAACGCCAATAGTGTATGTTGCCATATGGCAAATACACTAAAAATAATCAAAGCTCTTTTATTTATGACAAAGTTTATCAAAATCAAATGCGTGGGTTATGCGATATTACTATATCTATTTTGTATTCCATCAAAGCAGAGGAGGTTGATTATGTTACATTTTGAATAATTTGCGGTTTAATTTTTATAAAATTTAATTAACTTTTCAAAAAACGTTATTAAATAATTTAGTATTTAATATTAATTATTTGAAACTAGCTTTTTCTCCGACTTAATCCGCGTGAGTGCTAACTTTTTGTTTCTCTAAGAAACTGATTAGAATTTCGGAAAAATAGGTATTTCACATGATATCAGAAATACTAGCCAATATAGTTAATACACTAAATTACCATACGAAAATAAATGTAAAAAGAATTATGAAAATAATTAATGTAAAAATGAATAACTCAAGATTTTGAACCACTTACGCTTACGATATATGTGCAAAAACTAGATAATTACATTTTAATGAGTGAAGTTTAAACCCCAAGTGTTAGGCATATAAATTAAAATAATGTTACATGGCGAGTATAAAACATTTCCACTTGTCGTCCACTTCTCTTGCCATTTACCATTAAAACATGCAAATAAATGTACATGGTGTTTCATGGAAGCATTGCTGTGATGTGATCCGACTTGAATTGTTGACACTATAAGCTCTAAGAAATCTATAAAGCTATAAAGGTTTCAATCTATGTCAAAGAATTAAAGCACTAATCGGACGCCGGAATGATTTTTGAACGGTTTTCGGATGCCTCATGTTCACTATAAGACGATAAAATTTCGATCCGTTCGTTGACTCAAGTTCATGTTTGATACAGGCGATCGTGCGTGATAGACGACGACGAAGTTCTTGTTGTGATAAGGTAGTTTTTAAGGGGACATTACACCTTTCGAAGAAAAAAAATTGACGAATGTTTGGAAGGCGCGAATGGAGGGAAGGAATTGAACGATTTGTTTCAAATTTTGGGGGATGTTTATTTAAGGGTTTTATCATTGAATGACATTACTAAATGGCGACCACCAGTGAGGTTTCCGTTAGGCGTTACAATTTAATTTTGTCCAGGATGGAGGCGTTGCTGCTGGGCTCTAACAGAATGAAAAAAAAATTTGTAACTTCATATCGCTCTCTTCTATATGTATGGACCATTTTTTTATTTATTTATTTTTTTTAATTATATCGAAAAAAAATCGGATTTTGGCGTTTTTTTTTTTATTAACAAAGTCGGATCAAAAGTTATAAAAAATACCTTTCATACATATTGAACGGACATGCCTTAAGAACATTGTGTGCAAATTTGAAGGCAATCGGATAATTAGAGCCCGATTTATGCTGGACAAAGTAGCGAAAAATGTATATTTGAAAAAAACGCGCGATAACCGAGATGTACGTGAGCGCATGAATAGAGTCCGTTTTGGAGGGGAAGGGGTGGTCGGATCGACGTAAAATTTTCAGGGGACATTCTTAAGATGGAAAATTTATCGGATTTCCGCAGAGGAAAGGTTATACGATAAACGATCTGGCAACAATGCATACTGATCTAACCCGCGAAACAAGTATAAGGTGCGCATGCGCCGGAAATTTTAAAAAGCATAATTTATGTAAAGTACAACATAGATACTAATTTTGTCTATTTGAAAATCACGAACTTTTTTTTCTAATAAATCGTCCTTAATAATGTACTTTTTCAAACATTTCAATAATATGTCTGAGTCAATTTTTGTAGATAAATAAATAAACACATGTCCCGGTAAAGGTTAGGCTGCTTATAGTACGATATACTAGGGATGGGGATTATAAATCGATTATTTGAAATAATCGATTATTTTCCTGCCAATCGATTCAGATTATTTCGAAAAACCGATTGTGGGGAAAACCGATTATTTTATTACCCTAAAATCGGATAATCGGTCCAAAAAAGAATATTTTTCCTGATTTTATAGAAAAAAAATGTTTTATTAGTGTATTTGCCATATGGCAACATACACTATTGGCGTCGGTCGGATGGCGGGACCTAGGGGTCGGACCAAAATTTCTCGACGTTTCATAACCTCCTAAACACTTTGCCACCATTTTTAAAAATGTTTATATATATATGTATATATATATATATATATATATATATTTATATATATATATATATATATAGGTATATATGTGTACGGGCAATAACTTTCGAAGGAGTTAATTCATTTTTACGAAATTCGGCACACATGTTGGAATCCATCACCGCACGAAGCCTATTTAAAATAGGCCCAATCGGATAATTTTAAGGGTGGTTTTTAGGGGATGAAAAAAGTTTTTGGGCCCAAAAATACCTAAAAAATTCTCAGAATCGTTTCAAAATTGAAATTTAACCCTTTAATAGCAATTAAAAAGTGTTCCTAAAATTTCAATAAAATCGGCCCGACAGGACCGCATTTACAAATTTTCTGAAAACACTAGTTTGCAGATAGTGAGTTATTTCCTGAAAGGTATTTTTAATTTTGGTGTAGACGTTCGATCGACAATAATGATTTAATTAAAAAAATTAAATTTTAAGGGGTGTATTAAGGAGTTAATTTTTTTATTTTGCCCAACAATCACCTTAAGTTCACATAATACAGCCACAAGGCCTGTATTAGCAAATACACTATATTGTCGGCAGGGTTTTGGCACTGCGACCCGGGTTTTGTTCTTTAAAACTGTGGGAACGAACAGGCAACTGACGTAAGACCGACTGGTGAGACAGAAATCCTCAAGTCTCCACGCCAGGTATATCTAGTAGATATACCTGGCGTGTAGACAGACTTGAGGATTATTCGAAATAATCGATTATTTTCCTGCCAATCTATTCCGATTATGTTTTCAGTTGCTGGCTTTATAAAGGGCGATCACCGATCCTGATTATTAGCGGAACGACTTAATCGTTTAGTGTTTTTAAGTTCTTTCGCTTAGGATGATTGGGTAAAAATGATGAAATTAGATTAATTTGTAGATAATGTAAATAGAACCCGATAACTGTAAATAGTGCGGACGATTCGAATGAATTAATAATTAGTTGTTCAGCTTTAAATATAACTGTAAAAATGTCAAAACAAATAGATTTTATAAGATAAAAAAAAATTCTTTCATAATCGATTATCCGATTTAATCGATTTTTTCATCAGCATAATTGTTAGATTTTATTATTATTTCTTTATTAAAAAAAGAACCGTTGAAAATTTTATTAAAACAATTTGTATTAATATAATGTTTTATTATAATGCCAAGAACAAATGAAAAATAACATTTAAAAATGAACAATAAAAGATGTAAAAACTGACGCTAATAAAATAAGACTGACTCGTTTTTTATTTCAACAAATTTTTTTTTTTTTTTTTTTCAAAAGGAATGTAGAAAATTCTAGTCATGTACTTATTACATAATTAACAAAAATTATTTATAAAATTAAACTAAAACACTGCTTACACAGCTATTTGCCCTCAGCACCAACACTCCTCCTTAAGCAGTTTTTGACGAAGCTTTTCAAAAGGTGCTTTGCTCAAGGCTTTTGTAAAAATGTCCGCAATTTGTTCTTTCGTATTTACGTAGACAAGATGAACTGACTTGCCCACATGCTGGTTTATAAATTTGCGGCGTATTTCGATGTGCTTTTTTTCCTTTTGTCAACTTCCCTTCTTCTGCATTGTTGAGCATATGTATTGCCGCTTTATTGTCGATCAACAGATCCGTTGGTTCCGTCAGGTTTGCTATACCTAACTCTATGGTCATGCGACGAATCCAGCAGACTTCTTGAATTCCGCAAACTGCAGCACGATACTCAGCTTCAGCCGACGAAATTGAAGTTATTGATTGTTTTTGAGTCATCCAAACAATTGGGCCTCCATGATCGATTAAAACTCCACTTGTTGAGATCATGTCCGATTCTACTCCACCGTAGTTGGCGTCCGTATATGCCGTTAGTTTTGTTTTACCGTCAAAAAATATTCCGAGATTTTCGATTCCCTTCAGATACCGGAAAACACGCTCAATCATTTTCCAGTGACTGACATTTGGCCTGCTGACTTGACGACTTAAGAAATTTACTGTGAAGCTAATATCGGGTCTTGATATAGTCGACAAATACAGTAGACTTCCGACAATTTCACGATAAGGTTTATTCTTCAATTCTTTGTCGTTGATTTTCTTCTCAGTCAACATTCCAGGTTCAATGGGTGTCGCAACTGGGTACGCTTCTTCAAAACCGAATCGAGATAGTATCTTTCGAGTATATTTCTCTTGCGTAACAAGTATACCGTTTCTTTTTAGATGAATTTCCATTCCAAGATAAAACAATTTTCCTTGCTTCGGACTTTCAGATGTAATTTCGAATTTTCTCGCCAATTTAGACAGAACTTCTTGAATCTCGTGTTCATTATGACCGATTATGATTCCGTCGTCTACAAATACTCCCATGATTACAGACTTCACTTCGTTGAAAAAAATGCACGGATCATCGTCGGTGTTTTCGAACTTCAGATTTTTCAAATAGTTTGTAAATTTTTCGTTCCAAGCCTTTGGAGCTTGCTTGAGACCGTATAAGCTCTTTTTTAAGAGACATACTTTTCCAGAATTGTCATCGAAACCTTCCGGCTGGAACATGAAGATTTCTTCGGACAAATCTCCATTTAAAAATGCTGTCTTGATGTCAAATGTGTGAATATTCAGTCTTTCACTTGCAGCATAACTTAATAGCAACCGAATACTGGCATGTCTGGCAACAGGTGCGAACGTTTCGCTATAATCTATTCCAGGTTTCTGATCAAAACCACGAGCAACAATTCGAGCTTTTAAGCGACCATCGGATTTCTCGCGTAAGACCCATTTGCACGTCAATGGCTTGCGACCTTTTGGCAAATCAACTAACTTCCAAGTCTTCATGTAATTTAAGGAGTCGATTTCATCCTGCATTGCCTTTTTCCATCTGGGATCTTTTAAAGCATTTCCAACAGATATGTCCTCAACTTCACCAATCATAAGGTATTCATTGTATTTTGGGTGTGACTTAATGTTTTGACGATTTCGTAGATTATACTTCGACACGCTTCCACTCGCTTCTTGACTCGACTCTGACTGATCATCATTTTCGCTACTGTTACCGGACTCCTCCTGACTGCTTTCATCATTTGACTCTGACTCAGACGAACTATCGCTGTTTATCTCAGATTTGTTATCTTCAGTCAATTTACACTCAATTTCAGTATATCCCATTTCCGGACCAATCTTCTCGTCAAACAAAACATTGCATGAAACTTCAACTTGACGCTGACCGGGGAAATAGATCCGATAACCATGTTCCTCGACATCATATCCGACGAGAATTCCTTGCTTGCTCTTCTTATCAAGTTTCTGACGTTGATGATCTGGTATCATCACATAACATTCGCATCCAAAACTTTTCAATGACTTTAGACTAACTCGACGACCAAACCATAATTCGGCTGGACTCTTTCCGGCAACACTGCTAGTACCGGTTTGATTTATGGTAAAAACTGAGTAATTCAGAGCTTCTGCCCATAAAAATTTTCCCAGATCTTTCGCATAAATTTCAGCTCTAGCAGCTTCAACAATGGTACGCATTTCTCTTTCAATTCTTCCATTTTGTTCTGGCGTGTATGCAACTGACCTTTCGTGAAATATACCAAGCCGATCAAAGATATCTCTACTTCTGACATTTTTAATTTCCGTGCCGTTATCTGACTTCAGAATTTTTACTCTTCGGCCAAACTGATTTTCAACCAGATTTAGAAAAATATTTAACTTGTCAACTGCCTCTGATTTTTGTTTTAAAAAATAAACCGTACGAAAATGACTGAAGTCATCTTTGAACAATAAAAAATATTTTGCACCACCGAGCGACGTAGTATTCATTTCGCCAAGATCAACATGAATTTTATCAAGAGGAAATTTCGCGACGACATCATCTTTTGGATGAGAAATTCGGTGTTGCTTTCCATACACACAACCTTTGCAGACACAGTCTTTCCAATCATCAATATAGCGAATGTTGTTCTTCTTCAGAATATCTTTAACGTATCGAATATTCTGATGCGCCAATCTTTCATGCCAGAGTTTTAGAGAACTGACCGCTGACAGACTGTACTGTTCCATTGGACGAAACATCATGTAGAACAAACCTCCAAACCTTTCAGCTACCAAGACAGGTACATTATCTTCCAAGATAACAGACGATTTTGCCGTAGCTTGTTGCGTATATCCCTTATCAAGTACAGTTGTGACGGAAAATAAATTAAATGTGAGATCTGGTACAAACAAAACATGTCTCAGTATGATAGGATACCATTTCTTGCTGTCGTAGGCGTATAAATGAACATCACCGAATGCAACTCCTTTCAATTTTGTTGAGTCACCGATTTCCACGTGCATAGGTGCATCCAGAGAACGTAAATTTGTCAACCATTTCAAATTTCCAGTCAAGTGATGAGTTGCGCCACTATCTTTAATCCACAACTCATGGCTATCAGACAAACCTTCGAGCATCGCCGACGATAAAGCAACAGAGATAAATGATTTGACTCTGCTCTTGTCATCGCTTTTCTTTTTAGGACATTCATTTGCAAAGTGTCCCTTTTCTTGACAGTAGTTACAGTTATAATTTTTCTTGCAGTACTCAATGTATTCAGCACAGGGTTTGTTAGAACAATCAGACTTTCGATGTCCAACTTGATCACACTTGTAACATTTCATTCCTGACTGACCTTGCTGACCGGAACTCGACTGACCTGACTTTCGCTTAGACGTTCTTTGATTTTTGCTAGACCTGTTGAACTGAGCCTTTCCAACGAGTACATTTCCGACAATTGACGATTCACGATTTTGAAGTCTGATTTCTTCTTGTTGAAGACGATCACGCAAGTTTGCGAAAGTTTTATCAACTTCAGCGACAGATTCCCAAGCTGCATGAAAGTGGTCGAACTTCGCAGGTAAACAATTTAAAACACGTGACATTATCCAGCTGTCTTTTACATCTTCATCATTTGCTCTCAATTCTTGCGCTAGCCCATCTATTTGAAGACAATTTTCCACAGCTGATTTTGAATCATCATACTTATAACCAAAAAATTGCTGCTGTAACATTGCTGTAGATTTTTGACTTTTCTTGCCATAAAGCGCTTCAAGTCTTTGAATCATTTGCACTGCTGACATACATGTTGTAATTTTCAAGGCAATATTTTCATCCACATTCAATCCAATAATTGTTTGAGCTTCTAGATCTTTCTTAATCCAATCAGAATAATTCGCAGCAGTTTCAAGCGGTTCAAGTGTCACACCAGTAGCTATATCAAATAGACCTTTCACACGCAATAGCAAATTTAGCTTGAATCTCCAGGATACATAATTTGATTTTCCATTTCCTTCCACAGACTCAATCAATTTCTCTAGATTCAATTTAGTATCCATTTCTTAATTTTCAGTTTTAAAATTTGAAGTACTCACTCAGACTGATTTAATTATATTAATACGACAGGTTCTTTTCTGCTGAGCACATAACCTGTTAGATTTTATTATTATTTCTTTATTAAAAAAAGAACCGTTGAAAATTTTATTAAAACAATTTGTATTAATATAATGTTTTATTATAATGCCAAGAACAAATGAAAAATAACATTTAAAAATGAACAATAAAAGATGTAAAAACTGACGCTAATAAAATAAGACTGACTCGTTTTTTATTTCAACAAATTTTTTTTTTTTTTCAAAAGGAATGTAGAAAATTCTAGTCATGTACTTATTACATAATTAACAAAAATTATTTATAAAATTAAACTAAAACACTGCTTACACAGCTATTTGCCCTCAGCACCAACAATAATCGAGTTTTGTGATAACCAATTGTGAAAAAACCGATTACTTTTTTCCCACAATCCTCATCCTTACGATATACCACGGTATAAATACAACATACACTGTAAAAAATGGGTGTAAAATTACATTGAAAGTTAAAATAAAATTCCCTCAATTTTCTAGGTAATTGTTCATTATTATTTATTTTTACAAGGAGAACTGTATAAAAACTTTCGCTGTGAAATTAAACAAATTTGGTGTTCATATATGGACCAGCGATTATCCATGTAACCGGCCTTCTTAGTTTTTACAGTGTAGGTACTATAAAATATCTCAACGCTCCGACAGTGTTGCCAGATTTCTCGCTCAGGATTGACCAAAATTAGTACAGAAACTGCAAAAATTTTTGGGCTTATTAATAACGACTCTTCACTACATTTACTATACACTCCAGCATAAACTTTTTATGCGACTGTCGCGAGGGTACTACCTTAAACAAAAAGAGAGTGAAAAAAGTGAAAGAAAGGACATATATTGGTGCACCCAATCTTAGTAAAGAATGTTTCAATAGAAACATTCCAAGAATGAATTGAGAAGTCACGAATTTAAATTCTTTAATGTCTATGGCCTATTCCATGATACGTCAATTTTTCATTCGTATACAAAACAACCGTTCTACGTGTGAGCCTCCGTGTAACTGTAGCATATTGTAGCGTGCCCCCAATTGTTACGCTACTGGAAATGACATAGGTGTCTCGAACAAATTGACAGAAGTTTCTGGAATGATCGAAAACGGGATATACGCGCCTATAAATACAGCGAATGTGGGGCGTGACAGGCATTCAGTCAGATACTTGCTTGCTTGCTACAGTCAAAGCACAGTCATTTAGTAGAAACGGTCACGCGGCGGACAGCAGATATAAATAGCATTATTTCATAATTTTCCGTGCGTGTGTAAAGTAGTGTATTGTGTAAATAGTTATTGTTTCGTTATTATTTATAAGAATCAGTTTGTTTGTTTCATTGTTTAGTTTATTTCATTGTTGTAAGAGGAATACTTTTTAGTTAATTTGTTTAAATTTACTGTAGAACCTCGATAAGCTAAAATACAAGGGAAACGTTAAAAAATTTAAGTTATCGAGAGTTGAAGTTAGAGAGGTTGTCAGAGTAAAATTTTTAACTTACCCAGGTTTGTTGATTTTATAGAGGATGTATTTAGTTCAATAGAGGTTACATACATTTTTTATCTATTCATTTAGAATCAGTTATTTATTTAAACAAAGAAATCAGTAAAGCGATTTAGTGGAAGACTAACTTGAAAATCAATTAAGTTCTTGGCAAAACCTTTTGTTTGAAGACTCACTGATAATACTTTAACTTATGGAGGTCACCGAAATATTATTTTAAGTTATCGAGGGAAATGTTCAGAGTATTTTATAAGTTACCGAGGTTTTGTGGTATAAGTAATGGAGGTTTTATGCTTTCAGGGGAAGGGAATTAAAAAAAAAATAATTTACAAAGGTTTTTAACTTATCTTGGTTTAACTTATCGAGGTTTCACTGTATTTCGTTTGTTGAAAATACATCAGTTTTAAACCATTACAAAGCACAGTTTTGTTACAATATTATAATATATGCAATATAGCATAGGTGCATGTCTGTTCGGCAAGTGTGAACAGAGATATAAGAAACTATACGTGTCGACTGTCGACTTCCGATTCGACTTCTAAACGAACGGCAGGCGGGGAAAAACCACCCGTTTAAACATGTCGGAGACGAATTTTAGTCGTGTCTAATAAACGTGAACTATGCCATGTAAACTAGTAAGTCACAAAGACACCCAATTAAAAATCATTCCGGCGTCCGTCTAGTGTGAACGAGTTTTTAACTCTTATATGAGTGACGAGGTACCCGGGTACCTTTAGCATTTTCAAATAAAAAAACATATTTTACACTCTGTGATATGCTGAGAGCTCTTAACCATTTGTAAATAATATTTTTTTACCAGGATGTGATTTATGTCCAAACGGCTTTCACAGATCTGACAAAATGGTGGTTCTTCATTTTTGAAAACGTAAGCGTGTGTTATTGTTATATGTTCTATTCGTAGTCGAGTAATAGCTACTTCCTGCCTTCTAGATAATTTAATAGGACTTGCCCATTTTTTTACTTGTGATTTTATCCTTTTCAGTTTGTTGCCTTGTGTTTCTAACCATATGTTTTGCCATTCACTATACATTTTGTTCTTTATATAATTTTTGAGATCCATCTTAGTGATGGTAGTTTCCTCAATAATATTTCCTGTGGTTGACGCTGCTTTGGCACCTTCATCTGCCGCTTCGTTGCCCGAGATACCTATGTGTGAAGGGATCTAAATTATAATTAAACTATTGTTCTGGTTAATTATGTAATGAATATTGCGTTGAATATCGTTAGCCATTCGGTCTTTTGTATATAATGTCTTGATAGTGAGTATTGCACTCAATGAATCTGTTAGAATTAGAACTGTCTGATTGTTTACAATACGTATAAATTGTATAAAGGTACCCGGTTAGCTCATCACTCCGATGAAGGTGTTTTTTTTAAATAACAATGATATGATATGGTACCTATGATATCATTCTATTTGTGTGGCCAAAAAACTGTTTCGCTGTTTAAGCTGCATGAACCTAAACCGACGGCAGTTCAACCAGTTATGTCTGCAAAATGTGTGTGTTGATATTTGACATCTGGGCGGAGCTTAGGCGCCAAATGTGATGTGAAATGCTAATGTAAAATGTAACGTGTTATAGTTTAAATTTCATCACCAGATCTAACGTTTATAATTGACAATCGCATCAATCTTCTCCTAAACGATCAATATTCGCTTCAGTCAGCCTCCGTCAATAACTCTGATGTAACTATCGACAATTTTATTGATCGTCTAAGGGCGGCTTAAAAGGTAGAAAAAGTTGACTTGATAACGGCTATTGTTAAAAGTGGTGGATATCACGCATTTGCTAGACGATTTTATATAATCATAAACATTGTTAAATCTCCGTTTTTAGAGGTACCTCAAACATTTCTGCATGCAAAAGATTTCGCTGCAAACACTATCGTAAACAACATCAATCATAATTAATAGCTTGAAATATCAGAACAAATAAAATTAACTCAGGTTTTCAAATGTTTATTTCAAATATTATTGTGTTCCACACGTTTTTCATGTGATACGACTCTTAAAATTGTATTTATTTTAAATATTTTTACAAAAGAACTTACTTCTATTTGATGAGATACTCTAAGCTAATTGTTCGATTAAACGAATACACGGTTAATTAATAGAAACATCCACAGTTTCTTCGAAAAGGAATACGGTGTTATAACATACACCGTATTCCTTTTCGAAGAATATAACCCAATTTATACGATGTAAAACTATAAACAGCTTCGAGTCTTTTCACATAAACGCACTATATCATTTAATAACATTCTGAATTAAATAAATAAAAATACGTTTCGAATTGTATATCCTCTTTTTTTAAGTCGGTTAAAAAAGATAGTAATTTTCGTACCAAAAATAAACATGCATTGTTCGCAAATCTTCTCAAAAGTGTTGAATCATTATAGGTACCTATTTATCACAAGAGGAGAAAATTAAGATAAATGTACCCTACGCAATACAAATATCCCACGAGATCAAAGACAAAACTTTATCTATACACATTGCCGATATATCCATTGTTCTCAAAGGAATAGCTTTTATAGCAATATTGACATAAAACAATGCTTCCAACTATAAGGTAGGAATTTTAATCAAACAAGTGTTTGCTAAAAAAATACAGTACACTTAATCACCCTTACTTTTTTTATTACACCATTCATTGCACATTTATATGAAATAATCCATAAACGTATATTTTTGCGTATCGTCGAAAAAATGACTTAATTATCATAAAATAACGCAAAAAACGAGATATAATGCAGAATCAGAATGGTTTTATTAAAAAGTTAGTAAAAACTAAAAAATAAAAAACTTTAAACATGTTGAACCTCTTTCAAAAAAGCCACTAAAAAGCGTAAAATAATAAAGTTTTGAGGTCGGCATAAGTTTAATTACAATGACTTTTTGTGAACTTATGTATACTTTCATTAAATTAGCGCTGACCTCAAAACTTTATCATTTTACACTTCTTAAGTGGTTTACAATTTACATAGTTTGCATGTTATTAGCCGTCTTCTTCTGTAATATTTCATTAATAAACTAAAAAAAAACTTCTAAACCGATTTGATTAAAATTCATATGGGTTTACCCTGAAGGTATGTGTTATTAAATAGAAAAAGATTCACCAAAATCAGTTGACAATTTCTGGACACATGAGTTAACATATAAAAAACTTCCATTTTAAACTCAGTTAAAAACGACTGAACCAATTTAAAAAAGTTATATAGGACCATTTTGTAAGAATTCTAAACTAAATGGTGTTGAAGTTTTTTTTTAATTGATTGGTCCCCCAAAAAGTTATGCCTGTACAAAAACTATAACCGCATCGAATTGATAGTCTGTTTTTTTGAAATCGATTAAAAACAATAAAAAAAAACCCGGGTCGCAGTGCTAAAACCCTGCCGACAATATAGTGTATTTGCTTGTATAGGGCCGTGTGGTTTTATACTTTTATTATGTGAAATTAAGTTTGTTTTTGGGCAAAATAAAAATTTCAACCCCTTAATACACCCCTTAAAATAACATTTTTTTTTATTTGTAATATTATTATCAATCTAACGTCTACACCGAATTAAATACACCCTTCAATAAATAAGTCACTATCTGCAAACTAGTGTTTTCATAAAATTTGTAAATCCAGTCCTGTCAGGCCGATTTTATTAAAATTGTGGGGAAACTTTTTAATCACTACCAAAGGGTTAAATTTCAATTTTGAAACGATTCGGAGAATTTTTTCGGTATTTTGGGGCCCAAAAAGTTTTCAACCCCTAAAAACTACCCTTAAAATATCCCGATTAGGCCTATTTTAAATAGGCTTCTTGCGGTGGTGGATTTCAACACGTGGCCCAAATTTCGTTGAAATCAATTAACTCTTTCGAAAGTTATCGCGCGTACACACATATATATATATATATATATATATATATATATATATATATATATATATATATATATATATATATATATATAAATATATATATATATATATATATACATATATATATATAAACATTTTTAAAAATGGTGCCAAAGTGTTTAGGAGGTTATGAAACGTCGAGAAATTTTGGTCCGACCGCTAGGTCCCGCCATCCAACCGACGCCAATAGTGTATGTTGCCATATGGCAAATACACTAATAATGCTTCAAAAATATCTTTCCATATACCTCCTGGAATGTGATTATTGTACTTTAAAGTTTAACCATAGTATAACGAAATATAATATGTACTATAATGGCTTGACAATCATTAAGTCCTAGCGTATGTCGAATAATGCAAGACGCATTCTTATTTAGTTTCACTGGATAAGAAGAGACCCTGTATTTTACATTACACACTACAGAAGTAAAACTAGTATAATTGTAAAAAAACAAAACAAACAAATAATAGCACTGACCGCCGGGATCGAAACTACGATCTTTATAGGTTACGAGGCAACTATGCTTAATGTTCTTCAGTCGGTTTTTATAGTATATTATATACGTACATTGCAACATGTTCTTTACATTTCCAATCTCAAGAATAAATTTTATCCTACGATACCAAAAGAAGTACGAGCTGCCGAATTTGCGTGAAGAGGGTACCGTATCATTCAGTTTCCCGTGAGAACTTTAAGACAGGATTTTCGTTTAGGTTTTTTTCTGTAAACTATAAGTGCGGTCCTATATTCTTTAATTTAAAAAAAAAATCGGCTTAGTAGTTTCACAGATAAGAGAGAAAGGCTCGATTTTCGCATATTTTCTTTAAATATGCATTTTAAAATTATAAAAAAAATTCTCATAACGAACCCTTTCGTTTGATATGTCACACGATGCACTTGACATTTTTTCTTAGCCCGGCGTAAATGAACCTTTTTTCAATCACATCGTCAATGAACCTGGGTGAATTTTACCCGGTTATCGATTTCAATATATTCCGTTTGAAATAGTTCTTTTCTTATCTAGCTGAATTACATAATAGAATATTGTTATAATATACGTGATAATAAAAAACATTTTAAATATTGTAACGATTTATTTATGAAGAAACTTTAAATTTGATGCATTCCTTTTCGTCCACATCCGACCCCGATGGACAGCTTTCATCCAAAGAACAATCTTCTCAATGGCGCATTATCATTTCGTCTTCCATCACAAACAAAATAAGAATAATCAATTATTTATTACGTAAATCTAAAAAAACATATTTTTTTTTTTTTTTAAATAACAGAATGGCCTTTACTCTGACAAGTAATTAGCCAGGGCTAGTTTCTTACTTAATTTGAAATAAATAAAGAAAAGTTTGACTGATCTTGAATACAAGTGACGCAATATGAGACGGCATATATAACATGGACACAAGGGGGATAGTATACACGGATGTGAGGATAGGGATCATATAAAAAGGCCGTTAAAAATACTTATCACGCGAACTATGAACCCGGGTAAAATATGCCCAAGTGCACTTTGAAGTCCCCTGTCACCAGCGACGTCACGCACAAAACTGATTTGCATTCAACAATCGACGCATTATTTCCAAGATTGCAACTACCGAGGCGCAGAAAGTAGGATACCGTCAAATGTCAATTGTGACAAGTGTGTGCGTTTTTATACACTATAGTGAGTGCTAAAAACCCTGGTTCATTCACGCCGGGTTAATTTTCTAGTTTTGCCCTCCTCCCAAGATCGGAATTCGTTTATTTACGCTATACTTCCGTGATTGGGTCATCTAACTCTATATATTTACCAAATTTTAATTTTTTTCGTCCAGTAAATTCGAAAAAAAATAAGTTGTAACAAAAGTATAGACAGACATGAGAGTGATCTTATAACGGTTCGTTTTTTGTACGGAGTCCTAAAAATTGTCGAAATCAACGACACTTTATTCTTCAGCTCTATTCTCGCCTTTCATCATATTTTGTACTATACTTCCGATGAGAGCGTTTACATAATATGAACAACTTGTATATTTTGTAAGTAATCCATATTATGTGCAGTGGGTATTGTAAACGAATAGGAACGATAAGCTAACGTACACTGCTACACACACAAACATAATATGTATATGTGGCTGGTAGCTACTCAACGATCAATATTAAGCAACTCTAATCTGATAAGAATTATTTATGAGAGAGTCGTCGGTTTAACGACACGAATGATATAGGTACATATTACATACTACGAAACAAATGTGTTGCCAGGGCCTGATGTTGCCGTGAGACCCGTTGGAGAGTATATGACGTCAAAGTAAACTAAGTCTTTTTTTAAAATTCGCATACCCTGCCGATGATCAGCTGATATTGTGAATTTGTTAATAATGCAAGTTTTTTTTACATTAGGTGTGTTCGAATTATTTGAACTTGATCCTAGCAGTCCCAAATTCAGAGAGAGTGGTTTTGGTAGTGTCCTTTCAGAAGACAGACATTTGTGTTTTTACATTAATAGTATATTACACCACTAGAGCAGAAAGTTGAATTTACTGCAGTGCACCACATGATACCCGAGGCAAACTCGAGGGCATCATATGTCGCGCAGGTTGTGTGGTGTATACTATTTTTCTTCATACCCAGTCGAAAGTACACACTTTCACCAATATATAAAAAAACCCGGGTCGCAGTGCCAAAACCCTGCCGACAATATAGTGTATTTGCTTATACAGGCAATGTGGCTTTATTATGCGAACTTAAGTTGCTTTTTGGGCAAAATAAAAAATTTGACTCCTTAATACACCCCTTAAAATAACATTTTTTTTCTTAATTGCAATATTATTATCAATCGAACCTCTGTACCAAATTATACACAACTTTCAGTAAATAATTCACTATCTGCAAACTAGTGTTTTCATAAAATTTGTAAGTCCGGTCCTGTCGGGCCGATTTTATTAAAATTTTAGGGACACTTTTTAATTACTACTAAAGGGTTAAATGTTAATTTTGAAAGGATTCTAAGAATTTTTTCGATATTTTGGGGCTTAAAAACATTTTTCAACCCCTAAAAACTACCCTTAAAATGACCCGATTACGCCCATTTTAAATAGGCTTCTTGCGGTGATGGATTTCAACACGTGGGCCAAATTTCGTTAAAATCAATTAACTCTTTCGAAAGCTATTGCCCGCACACATATATATATATATATATATATATATATATATATATATAAATATATATACATATATATATAAACATTTTTAAAAATGATGCCAAAGTGTTTAGGAGGTTATGAAACGTCGAGAAATTTTGGTCCGACCCCTAGGTCTCACCATCCGACCGACGCCAATAGTGTATGTTGCCAATTGGCAAATACACTAACAAGATTAATTACTTTCAAGTGAGCAATGTAGAGGTTATACGTAATGACACTTGGATCTAATAATGTCCATGTAATAACAGCAGTTGGTTACCTGCTACTACTGGCGAACAAGTGACGTGACAAACGACAGTCTCACGTATCAGTGCGCATGACAATTGACAAAACTGTTTAGACCCGCCTATACAGACGATATGCAAGTAATTTCCAGCTGTGATTACAACAGTGCATAAATGTGATACTTTTTTATTTAAAATCGAATCTGAAAGTACGTACTTTCGGCATGGTACGAAGAAAAAGACTTTTATGATTTATAAAAGGATAAGAAAACGTTAAGTTTCTTAATATTACTGCGTGCATCTACGCTAAAAATTTTGCTATTTCGCTCTTTTGCATGACTGAAAAACGATGCTTACCGGCGCAGCTCAAATATAGCTAATTGGCGTCGCGATTATGATTGTTAGCAATATTGATAATTAATAAGGTAAGAGAATTGTGAATCAACATTCTCAGGCTCTATGAGTTTTTCTAGTAAATTGTGGTATAAGCCACTCAGATTATTAGGAAAATATGGAAGAATTCATAGAGCCTGAGGAAGTTTTAAAAGTAAAACTAAACGTTGCAATTGGATATTGCTTAATAGCATTTGATTGATCCACTATCATCTTAACTTATCAATATAATTATACTGGATCTGAGATACAAATATCATTGTTAACAATAGCATTTTCAATTTTAAATTCGCGTCATTATGCTAACAGAATACTAAATGAGATCTCTCAAAATTCATCAAACTGTATGTAAATTAATTTTCACAACATATATCTCTTTATTTTCAACGTTCAACTGTCACATGAATCGTTTAACATAAACTAATTTGCAGACTAAAAATATGAATCGTTATGTAACATAATGTGACATATGCTTCATATTAAGAGAAATATGTCAAAATATGAAATGCATTAAAGAAAGAGTTCCGATGCTACGGAAGTTCGAAGAGAACTCAGAACAGTGATATGTCAAGCGACTGTCATCTATCAGTTCAGAGTAGCCTCTCCTGGATCCTATTTGTAACTAACACTGACATGTGTAATCTAAGCTTGAAGTTATAGGACATGAAATTACCTCTGCCCGCTTGGAAAAATATCAATACAAGTTGAAACAAAACAAACGAAAAATATTAGTGTGTCACCAATATTATAAATTTCTTTTGCAATTCTACTTTATGAATGCTATCTGTAGGATGTGGGTATTGTATTTCCTAATTTACAATTAAAACTACATATTTTTGTAAGACAAATGCAAAAGATTGTTACTGCTGTTCTTCATATTTTTTTAGCTTTGAATCTACATTACAAATAGATAATACAACGAAGTTTTTCAGAATTTTTTCCTTGATAAAAAAGTCTCCAAAAGTGTGTATTTATTCAATGTAAATATAGAATTTACCGCTTGTTATGTCAAGATATAACACAGGTTTATTATTATTATTATTTTATTTGATAAATCCTACTCCATCCGGCGAAGCAGATTAGAAAACTGTACTTGAAGATCTAAATTATATTTTACTAACCACTTCCCGCGGCTCCACCTAGGATTTTAATAGTTAGGATTGTTTCATTACTCAATCACTCCGTTCGTTCGCTCGAATTTATAATTAGTTGTTTCATTACTCACTCACTCCGTTCGTTCGCTCGAATTTAAAATTAATAGCCGCTCCGGCGACTCCGCCTGCGATTGTAATGAAACACGGCAGCAATAACAATAGTGGAAACTTCAGTAGGACCAACAGCTAAATGTAAATTATTTGAATAAAAAAATAATTAAGATAAAAATAAAAAAAATTTAAAAAAATATTTCAAAAACAATGGTTCTTTTGCAGTAAAAAGTAGAAAAAAAATTTGATCAGAGTAATTTTAAACATTAATTACAAAATTTATAATTATTTGCAAATTATTTGACACTTGATATTATAATGTTTCAGAGTTTGTTGTTGGTAACCAAGGCAACCAACAATTCGTCCATGGCCTGTTATATACTAGAATATAGCAGGCCATGGATGAGTTTTCTGATAATCTCGCAGGAACCCAACGTTTTTCCGGGATAAAAAGTATCCTAATATTTAATGCAGATAATAAACTATCTGTGTGCCAAATTTCATCCAAATCACCTCAGCTGTTTTTTTGCGTGATAAGGTAAACTTACAAACAAACTCACATTTATAATATGTATAGAATAGGATAACAGAGACTTCGCATGGAGCAGCAAACCTCGCTTAACGCTGCTCCGCTTAACGCTCCTTCAGTATTACGCGGTTTCTAAAAAACGTAATTTATGGATCAATTTATACAAAATGATTCAAATGTTGATACAAGTTCAAAGGCAATATCTTGCTACCGATAGCAGCTTGCTAAACGAAACAGAAAAAGGCAAACGACATTAGATAACTTCTTCACAAAAAACAAAATATGTCAAAAGAGGACATCACAAACATAACTTTTTGCTCCAACTTTTATTTGATTTTCATTAATATTTAATGAACAAAACAAAATATTAGCAATAAATAAATCTATAATTAATGTGATAAAAAAGTATTTAAAAACAAATGCTACAAAAATAAACAAAAAAAAACTAACACATTTTCTTATCCTCGCGCTCGGTTCTGTTTCACTTATGTCTATTATCTACGTATTAAGATGACCTCGTTTAACGCTGTTTCGTATAGCGCAAAAACTTATTGGAACGTATCTCCGCGTTAATCGGTGTCTCACTGTAATTATAATTTTTCTAAAAACTAAACCGACAAATAGAAAAAAATAACTCCCCTCAGAAATGGCTTCATATGCAGTTGATCCATTGTGATTGGCAGATAATTGTTGCACCTATTATATCACGCACATTGAAATGTCTCATCGAAAATGTGAGCACTGACAACGACTGTGTGGGGTCCAGTCGATCGTATCACTTGGAGGTTAAATTTGTAAGTCAACAATGTCATCTTTTAAATGATCAAATTAATTTGTTTCATGGTTTTCTGAAGGTTTGCAGTGTTCAAGTCTCTTCAACATTTGCAGGTAAGTTTTTTGACGGAACTGCATGACCAATCATTTTCGTTTCTTTGTAGACCCCACATAGGATGGTTTCCGATCTAAACATCAGATAACAGCCACTTTGCTTTTAATTACGAATAAGATAACAGCACACAATCAGCTGTTGTATGTATTGTTTGTGCCACGTGATTTCTAAAGAAAGGTTCATCTCTATATCTATGTGTGAACTCTTGTTATGTAATCACATTTTTTATATTTTACTTGCTCGTAATTATTATGAATGAACATATAAAAACGAAAAATTGTTTGTATTGCATTATTTGTTTATGTTTATGAGGAATAATGTGCACTGCTCAAAATTATCAAATTTTGATACCTGGGACGATCCTATTGACAATTCCGCTGAGAACTGAGAGATTTGTGACATAAGAGTTCAAAGATACTCTAAATGAATTTACAAGTGCTGGCAAGTAACATGTGCTTTTTGAACCATCTATTATAGCTATTACAGAGAATATTGTGTATATGTGAATTTCCGTATATATATGAAATACGCTCTATTGGATTACGATGTTAAAAGAAATCCCTACAAATCAACGCTCACACGTATGATGTACCTACGCATTCGGTGACACGCGGTGACGGACGCACGGAATTTAATATCCCATATAAATACGGGCGCGTTAACATAACAATGCATCACCGCAACATGCGATGTGTCAACACCACCACATTCACTAACAGTCATAACAAATTTTACTTTGCTGTCTACAATAATTTTACTTATTAAACAGAATATTTACAGAAATTATATTGAGGATGTCCATCTAAATGATGACGATACGTCCAGACGAAAAAAATATGCTGTTCACGTGCAGTCATCATCATTTTGATGGAAATCTTAAAAAAAGAACTCAATATGATTTTTGTGAATCCTATAATAAGAAAAGTTATTGGATTTGTGATTTTGTTACGTGTTCTGCAAAGCTTTCACATTAATTGATTTAACATGGAATAAGATGAGATGTGATAAATCGACATAAAAAAACGAATAGTTTGATTTCCAATTGCTGAAACGCCGAAAATATTGAAGGAGTTTTTCTCTTCGCAGTATAGTAGCTTGGGATATACTTTGTATAATACAATTTATGTGTGTCAATTAAATTCTGTTCAATTAAAGATTTTTATTTTAATTTGTATTTGACATGGACGCACTTGTCTCATCTAGAGCGAACAAAGCGGCAAAGTCTATTACTCTGAACACAATAATTAACTAAGTAACTTCTAGCTGCTGACATTTTGTATTTGAAATTATAACTAATTCGATTATCAGCGATATTTCACGCGTACCTTTCCACAATAACAATGCAACTGAAAATCACCAGTGAATAAAATACGGAATAATATGTCAGTCAACGATCTAATTCATAGCTTGCGGTTAATATATCATATTATGCAGGTGTGTGAAATATATTGGCAATGGCTGCACATGCCCCATCCTACCTTACACAATTTATTTTTCAAGAGGTATTTTATTACTATAAAATATCGCTTGAAAATTAAATAATAACGTAGCTATGACCCGTTATACCTAACGAATCATAGCTGCATTAGTATAGTCCACTACAACCCAGTGTGAGATTTTTTCATTGTCAAAACGCGTTCTGGACAAACTATAATACGAATTCAAAAGAAGATATTATTTTCTACAATTTTCAATTTTATTGATTTTTGTAATGCAAAAGCCTATGTCATTTCCAGTGGCGTAACAATTGGGGGCGCGCTACAATATATTCGCTTTTAGATGAGCTCAACAACATTCGGATGTACCTATAGCATAACTTACTGAAGTTTTAAACACAAATAGGTACCTTAACTGCTGTCGTTCAAGGTGCCAAGAGCGTTCAACGCATCTGTCAAATATGTTGCACATGGGAATTTGCGGATTCAAATACACCTGCAGCTATTTAACGATCTGAAATCGATATAAGTATATATACCTACTTATGTTTTATTCTGCCGAATGAACAGGTAGAGACGGTATGGACAACGTATAAACCTTAAGAAAAGTTGAAAAGTCTGTAACAACATTTTCTGGATTATTTTTTTTTCTCTAAAATCTAAAGTAAAATTAGAAGAAAAAATAATGGTATCCACACTAGCAAGAAATGTAATAACAGTTAATATCGTTATTCGACCATTAGAATAATGTTCAGAAGATTAAGTCATGGCCGATATATGATGAAATGACAAAAAAATGCCCCCCCCCCCCCATGTAAGATCGTGAAAATTGTCAAAACTAAAATCTCTCAGATTAGGTTGATATTACAGATACCTTACAGATTTTGTCACGCTGAATTCAATGGCACATGTCTAGAGATGATATGACATTGTGGTTGATTACGACGCCGACAAGCAGGCAAATTTGTCCGTTAAAACATAACCTCTGAAGCTGTCCACCAAAGTGACAGACAAAACATTAACTCTTTGACCAAATATTAATGAAAAGCTCGAGCCCTATCTATTTATTATTAACACGGAAACCAACATATCAATACATGCAGGCTCAGTAGATTATAGTGATCGCCAAACTGTCGATCACGACTTCGACAGTTAACACATAGAAATTAAGCATTTATTTAGATTCTTTCCATTATAATTTATTTACATATAGTTGCAAAATTAATACATTAAAAGATCACAGTCTACCCTTAATTAATCTGTAGTATATAAATAAAACGTTTTTATTTTAGCTTGCTAGTTACCAGCATACAATACTACTCGATCAGTAGATTTGTTCAGTACATGTTTGTAAACGTAGGCAAGAGCATTCAAGAATGCGCAGGATATTGAGGAAATTTCGATACAGTGAATAAAATGGTTTCTATTTTCAATGCCAGGATGAGATGTATCTACGTCGGAGGAAAGCAAAATAGGTTGAATTAGGACTACAACTCTTTTTAGTTATGTCTCTGCGCATAGTCTCCGCTTAATGCACTTTCTGAATCAAAAATATTCCTTGGTGTCACTTTCTCGCCAATAATAATCTACAATACACCCTAGAACTAGGGATGAGCATCAGAAATTCGTATTTCGAAACTATCGATGTTTTACAATCGATTACGTTTTTGTAACATCGATAATATTAAGTTTTATAGAAAAAAAAAAAAAATATTAATCTCCTTCAAAAAGTCACCAAAAAGAGAAAATAATGAAATTTTAAGTCAGGGCTAATTTAATTACTTAAAAAAATAATCATTACCTATTTATTTTCCATTACTAAAACTTTACAAATCTACTTTTACTAAATTGCCACTGACCTCAAAATTTCATTATTCCTCTAATTACTAACTTTTTAAAGGAGATTAGACATTATATCGCATCCAAAATTATTAATATAATTCAATAATAGATCACAGGAATTTGGATAAAATAATATAAAACAATCACGTTATTGTTATTCTTGCAACGTTTCGACTATTTACTTAGTCTTCGTCATTTGATTGATTATTTCATTTATTAGTTATGTGCCTGACGAAGACTAAATAAATAGTCGAAACGTTGCAATAATAACAATAACGTGATTGTTTTATATTATTTTATCCAAATACCTGTGATCTATTATTGAATTATATTTTTAAAGGAGGTTAATATTTTTTTTAGTTTTTTTTATTTCTTACTTTTTAGTGGATTTGAAATCGCACATTTTTAACAATATTTCGTGATTGGGTTCTTTGCTTATAAATTATAAAATGCAAATATAGGCCGTTACCGTGGTGATATAATAATAATTAATTTAAAGATTGTAAATTTCGGCTTACAATTGGCGGAGATATCACGGAACATGTACCAAAAATTTTTTTTTAAATAATAATAATAATAATAATAATAAAACGCGCATCGAATTGTATCACCTCTCTTTTTCTTTTGAATTCGGTTAAAAATCTCGCTATAACCTTTTAAATGAGTTTAATTTATTTGTATTATGAAAAGTTAAGACAGCGTCTTGCTGGTGGATCATAGAATTACCTATTATGCAGTTGAATTACATCGACACTTTAACAACATTAATCCGATGTTTTTGACATCGATAGATATAGCGATATAGCATTCGATGTCGATGTTTTTCTTTCAATACCCTCCCCTACCTAGAATCTATTTTTTATTTACATAAAAGTTTACAAACGGTCGCGCCAACGCATCAGCATAATGATCCAAAATTGCGCTGCAAATATATCTATGCATACCTATGGGATATACATGCACTTACAACGTTAGACTGTTGTCAAATGATGATGGCGTATTAAAAAAAATGTTTTCATTTGAAAAGTTCATTTACTGTAAAAATACAATTCTCGATAAAAGGTATGAGAGATTTGAGTAGGTACACAAAGTTTTATTTATACTAAATATTAACTATGTAGCGAATTTTTGTGTAAACATCCGTTTTGAACGAATATTATACAGAATGTTAGAAAATTTTGGTAAGCTGTTTTTAAACAGAGACTTTCATTTTTTAAAAAGGAATTGCCAAGTCATGGATAGCTGTTTCAAAAGAACTTACATTCAGAGCACGATTTCATTTAATACGATTTGTTACACAGTTTTATTATACATGAAAACCATCCTATATTTTGTTATGTATATATTAAAAGAATGTTCCCCCCTTTTGTGCTTTGCTCAACTGTAAGGGTACGGATACGATAAAAGTGACAATTTTCAGATTTATTTAACTTATTTCACACTACGTCATTCAAAAGTAAATATTCAATGCCTCATATCTAAAAATAGATTCGATATTCCCAGTCGCGGAATTCAATGCAATCACTTTTGATGTATACTAAAAATTTAAACTTGAAACTAGGTATTATTATTGGTCATAATTTTCATTTGAAGTACAACGCGTAATATTTTGTAAATATGAAGTGAACATTTGTCAAGTCGTTTTTATGCAAAATTCAGTCATATAAATATTATTACCGTATCTACAATTTTATTTATCTGAATATAATCGTCACCAGAATATTCTGATTTCAAAATAATGTGAATGTTGCTTCATAGTAACTTTTTTTCCTCTTCGAACAAAGTGCATAAATCTCCAGAGAGTCGAAAAGCGTAAAAAATAGTTATTTGGATATAGTTTAAAAACAGTTTTTAGAATAAAAAAAAGTCATAAATCTCAAATGTGATAAAATTTCGAACAACACGAAGTTTTTTTAAAAACAATATTTTAATCGTTACCTACTGAACTAAGGAGTGCGACTTATACACCCGCCTTTTAAGGATAAAAAATAAATGTCGTGTTGTTTAACTGTCTTACAACTTTAGAAAAAAAATACATCAAAAAATTTTTTAGCTAGAAGAGCTATTTTCCCTCCAGCGACTAGAATAGTAGACTAATAGACACTCTAATTAGAGGCACTAGACAACAAATGTCATACCTAAACGTCTTTTTACATAAAAATAAATTGAAACAAAAAAAAACCCGGGTCGCAGTGCCAAAACCCTGCCGACAATATAGTGTATTTGCTAATACAGGTATTGTGGCTTTATTAAATGAACTTAAGTTTGTTTTTGGACAAAATAAAAAAAAATTGAACCCCTTAATACACCCCTTACAATAATAATTTCATTAGTTGAAATATTGTTATCAGTCCAACATCTGCACCAAATTAAATACGATTTTCAGTAAGTAAATTCGTATACGCAAACTAGTGTTTTCATAAAATTTGTAAGTCCGGTCCTATCGAGCCGATTCGCTTATAATCTTAGGAGCACTTTTTAATTGCTACTAAAGGGTTAAATTTCAATTTTGAAACGATTCTGAGAATTTTTTCGGTATTTTTGGGCCCAAAAACTTTTTTCAACCCCTAAAAACTAACCTTAAAATGACCCGATTGGGCCCATTTTAAATAGGCTTCGTGCGGTGATGGATTCCAACATGTATGTCAAATTTCGTTAAAATAAATTAGCTCCTTCGAAAGTTATTGCCCGCACATATATATATATATATATATATATATATATATATATATATATATATATATATATATATATATATATATATATATATATATATATATATATATATATATATATATATATATATATATATATATATACGTATATAAATATATATATATATATATATATATATAAACATTTTTAAAAATGGTGCCAAAGTGTTTAGGAGGTTATGAAACGTCGAGAAATTTTGGTCCGACCCCTAGGTCCCGCCATCCGACCAACGCCAATAGTGTAGGTTGCCATATGGCAAATACATTAACAAATAAAAAAATCTTACATTCTTCCCTACTGCATAAAAGCAAATACAAAGCACAGTCCCAAAACCGTGTTTTATTATCCAATAATTTAATCGACTTGTTATTAGCCAGCCTTTAACGATTGGGAACTTCTGGTATAAAATAAACCTGCTTTCAGAGTAACCACTTCTAACATCTTATTTTAATGGCGTTATCATATAGCAGCGAATCCCATCGGGAGAACAGTCAATAGATAGATGGATAGATAGATACCATACTGCAGATAGGTTTAGCTGATGCCGATGCCGGGAAAGACGACTTGAAATTCGAGCATCGCTTTTCGTGTTTATGGATAAATAAAGCTACACGGCTTACACATTTAAACAGATGTACTTACGGTTTCACTATATGTATATAATAGTGTTGTTTTATAAACCAGAGTTAACTTAACCGGGCCAGTTTAGCATATTGTAACAAAACTGTTCTTCGTGGTGGTTTAAAACTGATTTATTTCCAACAAACGAAATAAATACAAATAAACTAAAAAGTACTTCTCAAATAACAAGGACAAAAAAGAAACTAACAATAAAACAAACAAACGGATTCTTATAAATAATAACACAACAATACAATATTCTTAACACACACACACACACACACACTGATGTACTAACTGATTATTTGGCTTCTGTACCGCCATACCAATTGCACTGTTGCGATAACTGACTATCGACTGAATTCACTGCACTGTAGCAACTGACGACTCACTCACTGTCTCTGAGTTAATGAATGTCGCGATCCACAAGCGCTGTATTTATAGGCGTGTACATCCCTTTCTCGATCATTCCAGAAACTTCTGTCAATTTGTTCGAGAAGCCTATGTCATTTCCAGTGGCGTAACAAATGGGCGCGCGCTACAATATTATTATTTTTAACACCCTTATTTTCTAAAGAATCAAATTGACAAATAAGGACAAATGCGACATTTTGTATCGAAAATACGCGATTTAGCAACTGATCGCAATTGACGATTAATCAACTATAGTTGAAATTTATCATTCGATTGCGTTATTTGACGACAGCATATAGTAGCGAGAACCTGCGATGTAAAGTTACTGGATTTATCACGTATAACAATCTATTGTATCTATCTGCAGTTATCATTATATGTTTATTAATATGAAACAAATATTTACACCACAACAGTTGTTGAACTTCTATCATGCTCAACTCTATTCTTCAAGATTAAAATACACTATAATTTGCTTTTGGGGTATATCCTCTCAAGCAAATAGTGTATTTATCTGCCAAAAGAGGATTGTCAGATGTATTGCTGGTGTGTCGCAGCGAACAGGTTGCACAGATTTATTTAAGAAATATGGAATACTCACATTACGTTCCATATTAATCTATGAATTATCAATTTATGTCTTTAAGAACCTTAGTAGGTTCATCAAGAACTCAGACATTCATGAATTGAGTATTTGAATAAAAAAAACTACTCATTTTTTTATTTTTTAAATAATAAGTATATCGTAAATAATATTGAAGAACAAAAAGAAAAAAAAATTAAGTCATAGGTAATTAGTAACAAATTAATTAAAATGTATAAAACTTCATAAGATATCACGTGACTACACAACGTGCCAGGAATGTTTGTGACGTCAAAATGATACAAGTTGTGTATTTGGGTATGTTTTATTATACATGCTTTCAAAGTAGCCATGGCAACCAGGGCCATAAAAACATTTTGACGTCAGAGAGGTTTTTGGCGCGTTATCGGATCTTAGCTTAAACATTATTTTTAAATTAAATATAACTTTTTAATTATGAAATTAAACAAAATAATTAAAGTAGTTTTGCTATAAAACTTGTATGTGATCTTTCCATTTATGTAAAAAAAAATCATTCAAAAACCCAATTGAATTCTCGATCAAAATCTGAACTTAACCGATTAAAATATATCTCTAGGAAATCTTCTAACAGCCTTGGAGTTATTGTTTTTAATAAGTTACCTCAATATATATTAAAATGTAATCAACTTCCGAAATTTAAAAAATACTTAAATGAATTTTTATTATCATACGACACACTCCACACAATGGATGAATTTTTGTCAAGTCATGAATGACTGTGTCCTTGATGGATCAATTATTATCTTGGATGGACCCAATGTGACTATTTGTATCCTTTACCGGCACCACAAATAAATTATTATTATTACTATTATTAATGAAATCGACCCAAGATGGCTGACTGATAGAAAATTATTTCTAGTCTATGTTCCCAGTAACATTTCAAAAAATCTCACATAACATTTACACAATTTTAAATTTGTGTGATTTGGGTAATTTATGTATTTTTGAATATGAAAATTATTACCTATGAATGATATTTATTTTTGAACTTGTTATTTTTTCCTTAGTTACAAAAACTCTTATATATTTTGATTGAATTGTATGCCCCAAAACGGTGGCCGATTGCGTTACTTAATTTAGAGACTTTAGTACTGCTAAGCATGCTGTGTAGACAATCGCGCATTCGTAACGCATCAGTTGTGTATTCCAGCAAATAACGTAAGGCCTTACACTGTTGCCATCTAACAATTTACAAGAAACTTATTCGCAAAAATAGCATCACGGGTGCTCGACCGTTAAGATAGTCTAACAAATAATTCGGACTGGCAGTAATTCTATTCATTGCATGGTTTTTCAATTTAGGGATTTATAAGACAGACCTTAAATATGCTAGAATGTGCGTAACTTTCTCAGTTTATAGCATTACCATGCCATGATCTAAGATCATCTAACATAAGAACTGATAGTAATACTTGTGAACTACAATAAATTTAAAACTTGTATTAGTACCTAATCCTACGCCGCATATGTTTTTTAAAAGTTTACAACTTTTTTACTAATTAATAAAAATTGCTTATTGGACTGTAAAAATAAAAGTAGTGTTGATTGGAGTGACAGTAGTAAACTGTTTACAAATCCGATAATTAGTACAGAAATTTACAAAATGCTGCATATGATCGTAATAGCACATATGACGTTAAACTGTTGGTTAACCCCGAACGTCAGTTTAGATCAAATGTCATACGCATAATTAGTGTTTAATTAGTGCCAATTAGTATTTCATATCCGCCGTCAGATAATTCTAATCATTAGTTCGATTTATGAGCGAGTGAAAGCTGCACAAATTATTATCTATTTTTGATTTAGTTTCTTGGCAGTTACCAATATTTTTTATCCCAAAATATATAATTCCAAACGCATGGTATTTAACCTAAAGATAAGTATCTATGAAAATGTTTAGATGATTTAGGTAAAATATGAAAATCTCTGAATAAAATAAAACAATTAGTTCCTATCCGCGTCTTTCTGTTGTTCGCTTAGATTTTATAGACTAGAAAATGAATTTTGATGCAGTTTTCACAATCGTTTAGACTTAAAAAAAAAGTCTTAAAAGCATCATTTTACGTCTTGATTACAAAACATCGAGATTTGTCTACTACCTGTCTTTAAATTTAATAATAATGTGTTATACACATAAACCTTCCAGAAGAAATTCTTTAATAACACATTACCTATTATTAAATTTAAAGATAGTAGACAAACCTCGATGTTTTGTAAACAAGACGTAAAAAGACGCTTTTAGGACATTTACATTCCATACGCTAACTCAATCATTAGAGATACATTAAATTAATATACTACCGAATTGCAGGTAGTACAAAAGCCCACAGAAAATTCTCGACAGAATATCTCTATCTTTTAAGAATGATTCACAGTAACCATTTTAACCTTAAAAAAATTAACAAAAATAATGAGCTATTTGCGAAGCTATTTTGACCGACATGGTATAAATCTTTATCCAATTAAATATGTTTGTTACTTTAAGCATTTAATTTAGTTCAAAAAGATATCACAATTTAAAATTACAACAAAATAATTATGGTTTAATGATGGTTTAGATGCTAGGCAAGGCTTATGAAGATATTTTGACTGACGTTGTATTAATCCTTACCCAGTTATCTTTAATTGGCAATCTACAAATCCAGGCGAAGCTGGACCAGGCCGCTACTTAAATATAATGTGTTTTATTTGAACTTAAAACATACCAGTTTGTATACTTAACAAATTTAAAATTACATATTTTGTGTAAACATAAGCATAACCTTGAAATTTATTAACTCAACATGTTACACAAAATTAGAATGCGTCTTATAGTGCATTTACTGTGAGTAAATATATACGCAGTATATTAATTTTATATGTAATTACATAGAATATGAAGCTCTGGCTTAGAATTCGGTTTAATTTACTGTCTAAATATTAATTTCAGTCTCCTGAGCTGTAACGCTCATCTAACAATTTCCCCACATATATATTTAAAGCTTATTATACTAAAATCATTGGGAGACGCGGATACGAGTTGGGTTTGCTGTTATTCTAAACCATATAAAGGCTCGTTTACACCTAAAGTTCTTCAACTCATGGTACCGAAGGTCCCATATTTTGGTTGCACTGAATCAGAGCTGATGACACCCGTTTCATGAAGCGTTTGATACAGGTAGAAATGTTATACATTAGTACATATAATTAAGGTGTATAGGTAAATGAGTGTTTGCTTGTCACCCCTGGGTATGCCAGGTAGTGCGCATACAAGAAAGATTTTAAGAAAATATGTGCTAAAAAGTGTTTGATTCAAAAGCCAACAAGTACTATTCGAAAGTTGTTGATTTTAAATAAATAAATAAATAAGGCAGACATTTTGGAGCCGCTTAAGACTATAATTTTTGTGAACTTATTTATGACTACTTATGCACGATTTAAAAGACTTTCCCAAAAATTGTCTTATACCCCGGAAAATGTGTCTGGCTTTTTGCAAATACTTTTAAATATACCTATCTAATGAAGTTGCCATAAAAATTTCAGCGTGAATCGATCACTTATTTTTTCATTTTTGAAAATTGAACTTTGGGATATTTTGATTTAATGTTAACCCCTCCAAAAGTGTCTGCCTCATTTATTAATTCATTTAAAATCAACTTAACTTTCGAATAGTACTTGTTTGCTTTTGAATCAAACACTTTTTTGGCACATATTTTTTTACACCTTTCTTGTATGTGCAGTACCTGGCGTACCCAGGTAGGACAAGCAAACACTCGTATATATACTATTATATAAAATTTCTACTTGAATCAAATGCTTCATGAAACGGGTGACATGCGAGCTCTCCGGCTATAAACAACAATTTAAAACAACGCAGTGGAGCATTTAGGGTTGTGAAGACCCTTAAACAGCCGAATTGGGTGAGATTTTAGAAATTTTCAATGTGAACATTTTTTTGGCTGCCCCTAAATAGTTTCCCAGTCTGCCCAGTCCGAAGTTCAACATTGGTTTTCACGGAAAACACGCACGTATTTCGGGTTTATCTGAAGAAGTAAACAAAAGCTCCTCTGATTTCAAAATTAAGCTCAGAATTATCTGTTATTTTTTAGGCGAAATTTTATATTTTATAGAATCCACCATCCTACCGACGCCATGGACGTATGTACCATATGGCAAAAAGACAATTAGGTATCCTCTTTTATATTATGTAAAAACTTCTTTAAATTGCTCTGTAGCTTGATTACGTCTCCTCGTCATAGTCTTATTATTCGTCGATTACAACTCCATCTTATATTATGAGAATGAAACAAGAATTCCAGACTTTTCTCCCTTTTTAAATACCTTAACTATATATTTATCCGAGACAGTCTATTAACAAGAACTTAATATTCAGGCCTAGCGGTTACCACGGTAATTACTAAGTGTTTAGCAAATAAGAACTTTGGGTAATAACTTTTATGTTTGTTTTTATTCTGCTAAGTAAAGTGATAATCTAAATAGCATGTTTAAAAATTAGGATGACAACGATTTGTAACTTATTTTTAATTGTGTCAAATAGCCAATGATAAACACTGTTATATAGATGTATTCGTCGCCGAATAATATACTTTAAAGTAAGTCAAGATTGCAATTTTTCCCATGATTGCGAAACTGTAGAATTACGAGTAAATCAGAATTCCGAAAACCATATGTTCATAATGAATCGGTCCACCACTAGCTTACGAAAAGATTGCCTTCTGGGTGAACCTATTCGAACAGAGTAAGATTTTTTGTTAGGATCTAATTTCGTCTTACTAACCCGTCTTGCTCCACTTTTCCCTACTTAAATTTTGTATCAGGACTCGACCATCTGCTTCGTTTTGTTATACACTACGTAATATAAGCTATATAAGTGCTTCCAATGTGGTTGCAGACTACAGCAGCTGTTTGAAATATCCTTGTGTGAGCGTTACATGGACAGAGTTTATTAACAGAATTTCATTTTACACGGAAATCAATTTTGGTATGAAATTATTTCATTACGTGAGTAGTTTTTTTATCAAAATGTGCACACTTATTGAATTTTATTTCACCTAAAACTGCTGTCCAGGTCCATCAATTGATCGCGATTAAAATTGTCAATTGACCGAAAAGATATTGAGCGGTCAAAATCTTCGCTTCAATTACACTTGCGCATGCGTGAACGAGAAGAAGTGAATTTTGTATAGTTTATCCGCCAGACTTGCTCTTTATTTGGTAGTGTATTTGCCATATGGCAACATACACTATTGGCATCGGTCGGATGGCGGGACATAGGGGTCGGACCAAAATTTCTCGACGTTTCATAACCTCCTAAACACTTTGGCACCATTTTTAAAAATGTTTATATGTATATATATATATATATATATTATATATATATATATATATATATATATATATATATATATATATATATATATATATATATTGTAACGTCTCTTTTTTGTGAAAAAGACGCACACAATACCCCACCCAGAGGGTTTGATCCCGGCCAGCTAGCGGGGGGTCGCAGGTTGAGAGGCAACGTCTGGACAAAGGGTCCTTTCCCTAATCAGATGTTGCATGGAGAGATAGGAGACGCAACTAACCATACGGTCTAAATAGAAAAGCTGATAAAAAGACAAAAATGGGCGCCAATCCTTGAAATTCCTCTACCTCTGCCGTGTCTTCCAGATGCAGGATTCAACTGGAAGTAACAATTAAGGAAAAGCCCTAACAAAAAATAACTCCAACGTAATTTAAATAAAATTTAATACAAAAAACTATGCTGCAGGTTTTCATAAAGTTAAATGGTTAATTTAGCATTGAGAAAAACGATTACTAGTTGTACAGAAGCAATAATCAGATCAATAATAAACACAAAAATAGATTCTAATCAGAATCTGACCGTTTACACATCACCAACAGGAGCAGTGAACTAACAATATCTGAATGGACGAAGCTCAGGATATATGAGGTTACTCGACAGATGAGCGGATAACTAATCAAAAGATTGAAACTAGTGTTCGTCACACCGTTGTCAGTTGTTATTAGTTCACAATGCTCGAAATAATTTAATCAAAATTAACAACAACAATATAATAATGAATATCAATAAATAAATATTAGAAAATAGCCTTCAAAAGAGATTATATAATATTTAGTTTTAATGTTTAGCTAAAAGACGGATTTACAAAACAATAACTATAATTTAACAATATCATTAGCTGAACGCTAATAAGGCAGGAGAGATAACAGCAAACTATAGAGAGCAAGAATAGTTATTTATTAGAAACTTCACGCGGCAATCAAGTGCTTAATAGAGTGCAAGGCCAGAGACGCGGCTTTAACTAAAATTAAGCTTCACAACTTAACTGAGCTCCAGCGTTCTTAGCGTCAGCTCAAAGTGAACAAACAAAACAAATACTATGACACGTTAAAATAATCGGCCAATTATAACCAGAATTCTATTTCGGAATAAATTTAAATATTTAAGTTTTAATATTTTATAAAATAATAATTTGACTGATAACTGTCGAAAAAAAAAACAAGTATAATTTACAATATAATGGTCAAGGTCAGCATTCTAATTATACTGCAAGTCTGAACGGAGTTAGACGTATTACGTACAGAATTTACTGTTTTGCAAAAAATTCTTTATCAAAATTATCAACCGTCAAAATTAAATCAACAACATCATAAATTTACACTCAACATTAATCAGTACGTTTTCACTAATGCAAATTTGATTCACTTTAACATTTCCCTTTTAATATTGTCTTGTGGACAAAATAAATAAAAATGACACTGTACCTTAAATCAGGAAACTCGTACTAAGTTTTACTGGATGTGACGCGATCAACTGTAGGGCGTTGTCCTGATGATCTGGTAGGTACGGCAGAGGTATTGTAGAATTTCGTAGGGCAGAACCAACGGTAATTGGATTGGCAAAAGATAACAGCTTCCGATGAAGAGATCAGCACCCTCCTGGATGATGCTAATGATTTCCAACACTTCCTACGCTTTCACAGAGTAGAATTTTATCCACAAGGTCACACAAGGTCGTAATGTCGGCTTCGTGAAAAAACGCACAATTGCGCCGTTTTATTTATCCCGCATTTACAAGCGAATCGCTCCTGTTGTTTGAACAGCACAACAACCACAATCAACAGTGCCTCAATTAGGCCCAAAAGAACACACAATTCCATAAATTAAATCATTTAGCAGCGAATTAAATTCGCGCAAACCAAACGTCAGTGAACAGCTTGCTGGCCACACCTTGACTGACGAAAAAATTTTCAAAAACCAAAAAAGACAAAAACGTTCCGGTCGCATGTCGATTGCGTAAAAATCGTGCGCACTATCAGCGTACCGTTCGTTCACAATTTCAAAGAGTTGGTTCACCTACTAAATGACTGCATAAAGTGAAACATTGACGATGTATCGTTAGAGGGGAAACTTTAAGAAGATGTTTAAGGACTAAATTAACTCATAGGGGGGCAACAGAAAGGAAAAACGTGACAATATATATATATATATATATATATATATATATATAGGTATATATGTGTACGGGCAATAACTTTCGAAGGAGTTAATTCATTTTAACGAAATTTGGCACACACGTTGGAATCCATCACCGCACGAAGCCTATTTAAAATAGGCCAAATCGGGTCATTCTAAGGGTGGTTTTTAGGGGTTGAAAAAAGTTTTTGAGCCGAAAAATACCTAAAAAATTCTCAGAATCGTTTCAAAATTGAAATTTAACCCTTTAATAGCAATTACAAAGTGCTCCTAAAATTTTAATAAAATCGGCCCGACAGGACCGGGTTTTCAAATTTTTTGAAAACAGTAATTTGTAGATAGTGACTTATTTATTGAAGGGTGTATTTAATTGGGTGTAGACGTTAGATTGATAATAATATTGCAGTTAAGAAAAAAAATTTTATTTTAAGGGATGTATTAAGGAGTCAAATTTTTAATTTTGCCCAAAAACCAATTTAAGTTCGCGTAATAAGGCAACACTGCCTATGTATAAGCAAATACACTATATTGTCGGCAGGGTTTTGGCACTGCGACCCGGGTTTTTTTTTTTTTAGTTTTTGTCGAAACAAACGTTTATTATGTTTGTGTGTTAAATCATCCCTTTGTCAGACGAGGATTGTCTCGGGTACGAAATGCCAGAGTTGAGTTTTTGTGCTCAAGGGCACCTGAACTTATCGTTTAGAAAATTTCAAACATGAGGAAATATATTACGTGAAACCTCCGGTTTGACATTCTTGGCCGCGTCCACCCTCGCATTGTCCCCGACTGCGGTTTCTATGTTCAGAATAGTGCCCTTAATGGACTTACAAAAACTCAGGTTTGAATAAATACTATCAGTAAAATCTATATTGGCTTCGGTTGAAAAATTATTTTGGGCCCAAAAACACTGAAAATATTTTCGAAATTGATTCAAAATTGAAATGTATCCTTCTAGTATCAATTAAAAGGTACTTCCGAAATTTTAGTAAACTCGGCTCGACACGACCGAACGTTTGTTTGCAGATAGAGAATGAACTTACTGAAGGCTGTATACAGGGTATCTCACCGAACGTTGGCTAACATGGGTAACTTTGTTATTAGTGGAGATAGAAAGTCGGTTAAATGGGCAAAGTAGCGCAGAAAATTGGGCTCATTAACATCCCGTCGAAAAAACAATTTAATTTTGACACCCTATGAATTTATTCAGAAAATAGTGAAAATTGCCATTTATGAAAACTGGCCATAACTTTTTTATTTATGAAGATATTTGAAAATTTTGTTAACCATTTTTTGATAACTTTTTAACGTCTTTTCAGTGGCGTAGGTTCATTTTTTTTATTTCCACTACATAATGAGATATTGACATGAACTTTGGTTTTTCTTATGGACGGCATTTTTGATTTTCAGATATTCGAACTCTACTTATTTTTCTGAATAATTTGACATAACACATCCTATATCTAAACCAATCAGAAGCTACAAAACTGACAAAAATAGCTTTTTGGCGCTATCAAAGTGTGCCGTGTAAAACGAAATTTGTTGAAACAAATACATATCGACAGGTTCACAATCTGTACAGCGATCGCTATAGTTTTGCTAATTCATTTTGTTTGATTTACTCTCTAAGATGGCTCAAGCATTCTCAAATTTGGAGAAACCGGCTATTTTAGGAACTTAAATAGAAACTTAAAGGTATACGGTTCATTTTCAAAGAAAAAAGGCAACATTCAATACTGTGAAGAAAAATTAGGTTTAGCAAACGTTGAAATTAATGGAGAAAAGTTCCTAAAAGTTATTGAATAAGGCTGTCGCCTTTCTGGATAAAGGTTCAAGTATTCTGCTTGAGCCCACGTGGTATTTTTGTTACGCTGAATGTATGCGCAAAAATAACCTGTTTCTCCAAATTTGAGAAATCTTGAGCCATCTTAGAGAGTAAATCAAACAAAATGAATTAGCAAAACTGTAGCGATCGCTCGACAGATTGTTAACCTGTCGATATGTATTTGTTTCAACAAATTTTGTTTTACACAGCACACTTTGATAACACCAAAAAGCTATTTTGGTCAGTTTTGTAGCTTCTGATTGGTTAAGATATAGAATATGCTATGTCAAATTATTCAGAAAAATAAGTAAAATTCGAATATCTGAAAATCAAAAATGCCGTCCATAAGAAAAACCAAAGTTCATGTCAATATCTCATTATGTAGTGGAAATAAAAAAAATAAACCTACGCCACTGAAAAGACCTTAAAAAGTTATCAAAAAATGGTTAATAAAATTTTCAAATATCTTCATAAATAAAAAAGTTATGGCTAGTTTTCATAAATGGCAATTTTCACTATTTTCTGAATAAATTCATAGGCTGTCAAAATTCAATTGTTTTTTCGACGGGATGTTAATGAGCCCAATTTTCCGCACTACTTTGCCCATTTAACCGACTTTCTATCTCCACTAATAACAAAGTTACCCATGTTAGCCAACGTTCGGTGAGACACCCTGTATAATTTGCGCAGATGATGAACTAATAAAAGAGAGACAAAATATTGAAATTAAAAATAAAGTATTATTTGAAGGGGTGTATTAAAGGGTTTTATTTTATATTTTGTTCAAAAACAAACATAATAGTCACATTGGCTGTATTACACTATACGGGGTGAGGCACTTAAAGTGTTACAGAAGAATACCACTTAAACTATTGATGATATCCAAAAATGTTTCAGACGAAAGTTGTTTAGTTTGAAGGGGGACATCGTTCGGAGACAAATACCATCCCAACCTATCTCCAACCCCTGCGAAGGGATGAGGGTGACTGACATTTTTAATAGGAACACCCATTTTTTAACACAAATTATGATTTTTCGATAAAAAATTTGTTACATTTGTCTGAAACACTTTTTTATCCGATGCCTCCCTCAACCCAGAAAATGCATGTCCAAAATCGGTTTCCCGAAACTCCATTAGATTTTTATGCCTAAACAACGATCTTCCGCAGAAAATTACAAGAGGTAAAAGTTGTTTGGTTTGGGAAGGGTCATCGATTAAAAATAAAAAGAACCCCCCACCTCCTCACAAAAAGAACTTCAACCTCCTGCGCGGGGGTGGTGGGTTGTTTTTATGTTTAATCGATAAAACTTCCCAAACCAAACAACTTTTATTTCTTGTATTTTTCTGCGCACGGTCGTTGTTTAGGCATAAAAATCTAATGGAATTCCGGGAAACCGATTTTGGACATGCATCTTAGGGGATGAGGGCGGCATCGGATAAAAAAATATTTCAGGCAATTTTTTTATTGAAAAATCATAATTTGTGATAAAAAATAGGTGTTCCAATTAAAAATGTCAATGTCAATCAAGGGGTGATATTTGTCTCCAAACGATGTCCACCTTCAAACTGAACAACTCTTGCCTGTCTCTTGCTCTGTAACACTTTCAGTGCCTCACCAAGTATTGTCGACAGAGTGTTGGCACTGCAACCCGGATTTTTTTCTTTTTCTTAATATTTAAGTATTAGAATTTATATACTTGACTGAAACAAAGTTCTAGATATACCGTAAGACTATATTAAAAAAATATTTCAATAATTAGAAAGTTGTGTTTTTAGTGTATTTGCCATAAGGCAACATACACTATTGGCGTTGGTCGGACGGCGGGACCTAGGGGTCGGACCAAAATTTCTCGACGTTTCATAACCTCCTAAACACTTTGGCACCATTTTTAAAAATGTTTATATATATATGTATATATATATATATTTATATATATATATATATATATATACGTATATATATATATATATATATATATATATATATATATGTGTGCGGGCAATAACTTTCGAAGGAGTTAATTGATTTTAACGAAATTTGGCCCACGTGTTGAAATTCATCACCGCAAGAAGCCTATTTAAAATGGGCATAATCGGGCTATTTTAAGGGTAGTTTTTAGGGGTTGAAAAATGTTTTTGGGCCCCAAAATACCGAAAAAATTCTCAGAATCGTTTCAAAATTGACATTTAACCCTCCAGTAGTAATTAAAAAGTGTCCCTAAAATTTAAATAAAATCGGCCCGACAGGACCGGACTTATAAATTTTATGAAAACACAGTTTACAAATAGTGAATTATTTACTGAAAGTTGTATATAATTTGGTATAGAGGTTCGATTTATAATAATATTGCAATTAAGAAAAAAAATGTTATTTTAAGGGGTGTATTAAGGAGTAAAATTTTTTATTTTGCCCAAAAACCATCTTAAGCTCGCAAAATGAAGCCACACTGCCTGTATAAGCAAATACACTATATTGTCGGCAGGGTTTTGGCACTGCGACCCGGGTTTTTTTTAATGCAGAGAATAAAAATGTTTGTAACGGGCCATGTAACAGAACTTTTTATTTAGTTAACATTAACTTCGGGGGGATAGCAAGTAGGTACTAATTTTAAATACTTATAACGTTTGTTCGACTTCGTTCTTGTTTTACGTCTGTACTCTACCATACTACAAATCCCATATAGTCAGTAAAATCTACCAATGACAATATTTTCATTTGTTAAATTAGTTGTTAACGATTGTTGAACATACAATATTACTATCTTGAAATAAACACATGTTGGCAACATTAACCTGGGGAATTGTGCGCGCGTCAATTCTGCCTTGGCATGCAACAGCTTTTCGCATGCATGAAAAATAGACTATAAACACAGATTTTCCTATAAAAATTAAAATTAGTATAAAGTACCGGTTTCTAACATTGAAAGTAAATATTGGCATGAATCATAAAAAAGCAATTAAAACGTTAAAAGCACATGCGAGGCGCACACTCATAGAGCTTAATTCACAATGACCGCGAATGTTCGACATAAAATTGATTTATTTACTTCAAGTGCACATGCGTTATTTCGAAGAAAATAATAAATATTTTCTTTTGCTGTTAGTGGAGCGTCAGTGCTTGATAAGGTTTTTTATTTGTCTTTTTTTTTTCTTCATCTAAAATTAGCGCGGCCATTGCGAGTTCCTCAACTGGAAATTCATCTTGATGAGACTAAGTACTAAGTAAAAATTAAAGGATAACAACTGAAATATGTTGATATGTTTTGACACGTTTTGTGTGTAGACATATACGGAACTGATACGACACTAACATGTCAGAATGGTCCTTTAGTTTTTTATCTAAATTTCCTCTTAAATCTTTACCCCTTAATGGGTGAAATATCAATGTTCTTGTATTCTCTATAACAACGGTATCCAAACTGTGGTTTGCGAGTCGCATGGTGCTCTTCAAGAGCTTAATTTTTTTTTTAAACTGCTGTATTTTGTAAATAATAAAAAGTGCAATTTCTAATAATCAACCTAATTATCAAAACTTAATTTCAACATAACAAACTAGCAAAGAGTAAATAAAAAATATGTAATAAATGTGTAAAAAGTGTCAAAATGCATTATGATTCAGATTTTTTTTAAATTTTATATCAAAAACTTTATAATTGTGGCTCCCAAATTTTCAGATACGCAACTAGGGCTCTTACAGTAAAAAGTCTGGGCAACTGTCTTCTACAACATTCCGAAATTGTAATAGACCAGGGTCGATAGTTTTGAAAATGGTAAAAAGTGACAAAAAATTATTGTAGGATGACCATTGGAAAAGGTAGAGAATGTAACAAAAATGAAAGGAAAAATAATTTACGGTCGATCTGAGGTCGGGAAGGGGAAGGGGGTGAGTTTTTAAGGGTAAAAAACGGTTTATCTCGATTTCCGGCAAAACTACAAGTCCTATAAAAAAAAGTTAAATGGCAAAACTGTAGGTAATAAAAATATCTACAACTTTTGTTTTTGCACTTTTTTCACATAACCTCAAAATTTATGTGAAAAATTCAAATAACCAAGTTTTTGGTTTTTTATTTTTATCTTTTGCAAAAAAAAATATTTTTTCACGAAATTCGGTGATAACTTACCTTTTTATGTCCCAAACACACAGTATTTTTTTTTATTTAAAATATTCATTTTTTCACCTTATTTTGACTTAATATCGAAAAAGCACCCTAATTTTCAATTGAAAATTCTCACGTCAAAATATCTGCTTTTTTAAAAAAGTCGGTGGGCTTTTTGTTCCTTGAAATCTCTACTTTCTGATGGTATGAAAAAAAATATACATTACTGCGGTAAATGTTCTCAGAAAATGCAAATAAGTTATCTCAAAATAGCAATAAACAGGCATCTACGCATATATAAGATTATATATGCATTTATATGCATTTTCTGAGAACATTTACCGTAGTAATGTATATTTTTTTCATACCATCAGATGGCAATCGAATATAATAATTGAAGGATACTATAATTTTCATGTATAGTTCTATCAACCAATCAGTTATCCGCGCCAGGTGTCTCCCGTTGTTCAACCAGCAAACATCATGGAGTAGGGGTGAGAACGAAGCCGGCTTCCTTTCTCTCACTCACTATACAGTTTTCGACCATTTTTTTTTTTTGTTTTATTTGTGTCTCGATCGTAGCAGTGACTGTTATACGTATCATTTTAATTTTTCAGTGCAACTCTCAAGTTAATTTTATTCTCATTGTAAATTTATCATTATTTCTCTGTGCTATTATTATTTATTTACATTTTATAAATAATTAATAAAGACAGTTTTCACTTCTAATTGATTAATAAATCAGATATAAATCAACACGTGTTGTGAGCTCCCGACAACAACTTTATCGGTATATATCATGCAAATAATTATAAATTCGAGCGAACAAACGGAGTGAGTAATGAAACAACTAATTATGAATTCGAGCGAACGAACGGAGTGAGTGAGTGAGTAATGAAACAAATAATTATAAATTCGAGCGAATGAACGGAGTGAGTGAGTAATGAAACAAATAATTATAAATTCGAGCGAACGAACGAAGTTAGTGAGTGAGTAATGAAACAAATAATTATAAATTCGAGCGAACGAACGGAGTAAGTGAGTGAGTAATGAAACAAATAATTATAAATTCGATCGAACGAACAGAGTGAGTGAGCGAGTATTGAAACAAATAATTATAAACTCAGGCGAACGAACGGATTGAGTGAGTAATGAAAGAATCCTAACTATTAAAATCCCAATAAAAAATTGAACTTAATAAGGCAGAACAAAGTTCGCCGGGTCCGCTAGTTTTTATATATTGTTAACATAACTCGTACTAGCAATATTCAGTTCATCCTCACTCTACTTCATACGTCCTTTTGCGGTGACATCATGATTTGGCTTTGCCACCCATTTCAACCTCAATTTTAGAGACGATTTATTGAAAAAAAATATTTAATGTTACCTTCGGGCCATAAGACGCACCCAAAATTTGAGTACATTTTTCTATGTAATAAAGTGTGTCTTATAGTTCAAAAAATACGGTATATTAATTTTGACCAGAGATACCCTATGAACCTTTTGCATATAGATTTCATGTTAGTTTGTCCACAATGCCTTTTTAGGTCCATAGAAAACACAAAATCGATCGGAATTTTATTGACAGTGAAAACAATTTGAAATAGCTCGTTGTGAAAACAAATACTCAAATGATATACATAATTAAAATATGTCAACTTGTACACAATTGTCTTCGGACAGATGTCGCATTTTCTTCCTGAGTAAAACTTAATGAAAATATTACGTGAAAACATGAAACGTAAAATACTTATTATAAAGTGGCACTTTTTCATTATTATACACAATAAAAGCTGTCTGCAACATTCATTCAACAGAGAAACTTTTCAACTCATAAACTCTTCTGTTGTGAAAGGCAGATAATTATAGAACAAAATACAATAGTAATGGAACCAATCCAAAAACACGTTTTAACGTTTAGACAACCAATGCAATTTAATAAAATGTAAAAAATATACCTATTAAAAAGACCTACTGCGCTAACACAAAAATTAAAAACAAGCTTTGGGTATATATTAAACAGGTGTTAATCACATTTTTATATCTTTTTACTCGACTACTTTTCACATTATTTGAAGCTATTACGGAACACAGTTGGCAAAAGAGTAACTCTATTTATTAAGTGAACTATTTAATTGTCAACATTCCGATAATAAATGTGTCTTAAAAATGGCCTCAATTAAAATGTTCAGAAAATAAAATATGGCTATTTTTCTACTTTGTATCCCGATTTCCTCAAGTATGTAAAAGGAGTTTAATCTAAAAGTTGCTTAACACTTTTCACGGCTTTATTAAAATTTTATATTTTACACTTGAATCACATAAAAAACTACATTGGTTTTCAGTTAATGGCGGTAATTGAATGAGACACACTGTCAAATATTCTTCAGAGGAATTGTTTCATATTTCACTTTATGTCAACTACTAAAAAACTTGTAGCATAGAATTAAACACTTTGATGAAGGTCACGGTGGTGTCTCTCTTAATATTTTTATATTTATCAATTTCACAATTTTGTTTGCCTTCGATCTGCTTGCCGAAAGTCGAGTTTTTTGGACTTCGTTTTTAGTGCGCTCGTGAAAACGCTTCCCATAAAAGAGCATATTCTCGATATTTTACGCATTTTTTCGGACATTTTTAAACATATTAAATGTATTTTTAAGTTATTATATCATTTCCGCGATATTTCTTCAGTATTTATTTCTCCAATTTTTTCTTGGAATTTGACATATGGACGTAGTTGAATGCAATATGACGTGATGAGAACAGTTTGAACAGCTAAACCATAGCCGTGATATGCGTTAATAGGATTATTGTCGAAAAAAATTGCCGAAATGAAATAACTTAAAAACATGTTCAATATGTTTAAAAATGTTCAAAAACATGCGTAAAATACCGAGAATATACTCTTTAATAGGCAATATTGTTAACACGAGCGCAAAAAATGAAGTTCAAAAACCTCGATTTCCGACAGGCAGACAAAGTTTTTTAGAAAAGGTAAGCGCTATTCTATTTGCATGCAAATTTTTAAGCTACCGTCTGTTTCGTTAGGAAAAATCCAGGCAGACGAACCGGAAATGGCTATTTTTATATTAACATCCCGTCAAGTATTTCTTAAAAAGAAATAGCATTTTGAGTCTGTCTTATTAGACGTATCGGTGAAAAAAAAGCTCCGGTTGTGTTAATTTATGACGTAATATTTGACGCATCTAATGCTTAAAAAATAAGGCCACGTCCTCGATTTTTGTAACAAGTATTTTTCCATCAAATTTATTCATAAATGAGTTAGTTTTGTCGTTGTAAGGTCATGCTAAATTAGAATATAATTTAATGTAACTTTGATCACTGATAGCAGGAAGTTAGTCGTGTCAGTTAAAAAAAAAATGAGGGAAACAAAACCGTGTTTGATTTTAAACAAATTCTGGCACGATAATAATTAATGGTCACGCCTTTAAAGGGTCTACTTAAACTTCGGTCTTAAAGTACTAGTATTTTTCTACAAATCCATTTAGATTTTATTCCGGTATTATATAACGGTCGCGAGGTGCTAATTAGTGACTACTACTTTACACTGTCTCCTTTCATTTTTCTTTAAACTGATCGAATGTCCTTTCACGGTCAACTTCTTCCTATCAAAGCTCGTACGAGAATAATAGTTAATTGATAATTTTCATAGAAATAAGGAAATGTCTGAATCTACTACAAGCATGTGAACAAGAGACATGAAAAACTGCTATTTCTATAAACTAGTGAAAACTAACCAGAATTGTCAGAAAATAAATAATTTGTGTCCATCCTGCAATATCAGAATCTAAACTTTATTATTTCTTGAAAATCATCACAAGCTATCCACTTCAGACGCTATCTACCTTGTTTTTTTTTTTTTTTTTTTTTTTTAATAAGTATTTGTATTATTTGGAGAATTTGTTCAAAGTTATTGAATATTCTCGTTCGGCAAATATTGCCTAATACCACCACTGCTTGCAGATGCAGTAAAGTTTGCTTTCATCTCTTAGTCAATCAAGTTGATACAGCTTTTTATAATTTTAAATTCAAACTACACATCAATTTTCCATTGAAACTTTATACAAAGTGTATTAACACGATATGTTAACATTATAATAGTTTGCTATAATCTAATTTCGAGCTACATTAATTATAAGATGGCTCATCTAGCATTAGTTTAATTATTCTGTAGCTACTTTGACAGTTCCCTCAGATGTGACACAATAGTTGTTGTAACTGTGAACTGACATTAACATTATAGTTTAATAACTAAATAAATATATCAGCATAGGTAGTGCAGTGCATGTATCGTTTACATTCGAAACATCATTCTATGTTTCGACCGATTTACTTGCATAATACGATAGCTATATTCAGGTCGAAGTGCATCCAGTCTGATGCTTGTATTCAATTAGAACAGTATTATTTAACTAATATAACGTCAAGCTTAAATTTGAAGCACAATAATATCAGATTATCCTTTTACATTAATCTCAGGCTACATTGGATCCGTATTTCTAGATTTCCAATTTCGTCCATCGCGAATATCTACACTAGTTTGGTATTCATGAGTTATTCTGACAATGATTTTTGAAGTTTGACTTCTTTAGCGATATATCTGTTTGAAAAAAGTAAGAAATCGAGAGGAAGTAGAACTAACAAATAAAGGAAAAGTTAGTTTGTCCCCTAAATTACATGAAACTGACAAGGACAGAAGTTTATAGTGTTCCATTTTGATTCGCAAAACAAATCAATTCTATTTTGACATTTAATATTAAAAATGAATAATGAATAAAACAAATTTATTTTTGGCTGTCAGTTGGTTCGCTTTTAACATTATTTATCGAAATTGTGGTCATCAGCCATAAACTTTTAGCCAAAATCATGTAAATCGTTAATTATAGAGTCTTTTGACAGGCGCCCGAGACAGATCCGTTCAAATTATAAGAGAAATCTCGAAATTTAATTTGGCCAAGAACTGGTCATCTATGTAATGAGTAACACAGAGATGCTATTTTCAGATACAATTTTCGGATTAAACATTTTTATATACAAGTAAATGCTGAAACGTCACATTGTTTGAGGGATGTTGTATAGTACAGACAATTCATATTAAAAATGTTTTTTTCTGTAGATTATAATATGTAAATAAAACTATGGTATAAATGACATAAACAGCAAAGTGCCATTTTCAAATGTGCAATAATTTCGCCGTAATTATAATATTAAAAACTAAAGAAGTTAAACTTCTTATGTGAGCTTATAAGAGTGAGGCTCATTATAATATTTTTGTATTGGCTTCTAGTAGAGAATAACCTTAATAGGAAACGTAGAAAAAAAGGTATGTGTGCATCAGTTGAATGAAAATAGATCTGAAGGAAAGTTTTTTTCAAATATGCCAACCTATAAGAAATTCCCCAGATAAATTCACGGTTTACCACCATACAACTAGTCGAAACGTTTGACTATATTCAACAGCTCGCATCTCTGTCAATTTTCCCCGTTATTATATGCCACCAGAATGAAAAATCGGAATAAAAACAAACGCGTTTCATCGATCAACATGTCGGTTCGTTCACGGACATCATCACTCCATTTTGGAGGAAGAAATTTGAAACTGTCAAGTAGATCGCTTCGTTTCGAAAAAGAAAATATATCAGCTCCAATCAAGTTGTCCACCCCTAGGATAAATAGTTACATCACTTAAGTACCCTTAGGAAGTTGCAGCTTTAGTGCGTGCAAGTGAATGATAAATGCTTCAAGTTGTATTAAACGTGCCATTGTTTCAACGCGACGACGTCACGATACAAGACGCCATGTGACGTCAGTCAAATTGTCTTCACACATCGATGGATAAAAACGTCCAACATCGCTCACTCACTGCAAAGCATTCATGAATATAATGCGTGACAGCAGTGTAGATAAAACTTCGTCTTGATCTCAAACTTTCGTTTACGATCAAAGGTTATAAAACGTTTCAGGACTAATTGATTCATTTAGAAATAAAAGCGTCATTGCTAATATCTATAGGCTGGCGACGAATTTATTTTAACAGTCATAAGAATGAGAAAGTTAGTCCCTAGTTCTCAAAGAACTTGAGTTAAAAGATTCTATATTCGGCCACACAGGGTGTTAGACTTTCCATTGTTTGTCTATGACAGGGGTTCCCAAACTTATTTTGTCTACTGCCCACTTTGAGAATAAATTATTTTTTAGCGCCCCCATTTTTTCACCTTCTTAAAAACGACTATAACTTCAAATTAAATTAATTAATTATTGTGAGCTATATTAGCGGAGATTAAACATTCATTCTAAACGAGACTTTTATTATAACCCGCAAGAGTTAACTTGAGACCTGAGCGCAGTAGGTAGTACCCAACAGCGCTCAGGTCTCAAGTTAACTCTTACGGGCTACACCTGCCAATGAGAATGATTATTGAAACGCAACTTTATAGTATTCAGGCAGAGTATCTTTTATTCAAAATAAAACAAACATAATAGATTCTTATATAAAAACTAATTTCAGGGAAAGGTAATTCAAAAAATTTTTAACTTACAGACGTTTTTAACTTATCGAGGTTTAACTTACCGAGGTTCTACTGTATATAGGCACTAATGATCTAAAGCTGTCGAGCGTCCATATTCTACAATTTGTGAAAATGTCCATCACTATATAATAAATTGTAATAGCGGAAAATAAGGACAATTATTATAGCTGTAGAATATATTTTAATTTATTACCTACGTTCTGTCAAACTTTTTAACTTCTTTAGGACTCAAATTATAATTGTTCCACAATTGTCATAATAAAATTTCGCTCATTGGTGTCACCAGTGTGAAATAATAGTTGAAATACAATTATAGTTTGAGCTACGAAGAAGTCAAAAAGTTTGACGAAACGTTAGCAATAAACAAGCAACAAATTAAAAGATTCTACAAGTCAGCTCTCTTTATTTCCCGCTACTACAAATTATTAGTGTATTTGCCATATGGCAACATACACTATTGGCGTCGGTCGGATGGCGGGACCTAGGTGTCGGACCAAAATTTCTTGACGTTTCATAACCTCCTAAACACTTTGGCACCATTTTTAAAAATGTTTAATATATATGTATGTATATATATATATATATATATATATATATATATATATATATATTATAGAATGCTAATTTCCGTCGTAAAAGCGAGGTCTAGAGGACCCGGATCCATAGCAACAACTCCCGTAACTCTAGGACAACATTTGACTTCAAAAATTGAAAAATAAAAATTTGAGCGTGTGTGATCCCCTTTAGTGTTTGAATTTCATTATACACAAGAATGCAACACCAGATGGTTTTTGCTTTTCATGAAAATAAAAGAAACATTTATTGCGTATCATCAAAATTAAAGCAAACATCTTTTATTACAGTAACAGCGAACGCACTATAAATTTTATATTACTAAAATTTGTGTATAATGACGCGAACTTGCATTGAAAAAGAGAGACATTGGTTTCAAATGGCTCGATGTTGAAACAGAAGATCTAATGTTTTGTGTAATAAGAGAGAACGGTGAGCATATATACAGAATATTCCTGTTTAAATACGTTTTGTTTAAGCAGCGTATTTGTCTATAATTTTTGAAAAGACAGTCATCCAGCGGCCTTGGTGCCGGTCTGATCGACTACTAACGTTGAGATATTTTAACACAATTTATAGGCGTCGTTCGGCGTTGTTCGAAAATATTCGGTATATTCGAATTTATTCGAAATTATTCTAAGTTCAATAAAACTTGGTGTGGGGTTAATATCTTTCATTTGTAGCACCGAAGAACCATTTAAACTGAATCCGAATTTAATCGATTGCGCGGCTAGCTTCAGCTGGCGCTGGGCCGGGGGTTAGTTTAAAACATTTCAAGAAAATAATCGCTTAAAAAAATAATCAAACACAATTACGAAATGCCAATAGACTATAACAAGCAAATGCCTTAAAAGGCGCTTAAAAATCCACAACCTACCACACGACACAAAGGACAGCACAAAATAACGACTTCTCAAAAAAAAATATCCCAACGGGAATGACCGTAGAACGGCCAGAAAAATCCTACCACCTACCACTCGGAAAATTAACAATCATAAGACACGAAAACACGTAGCTGACCAAAATCGATTCTGATATTAAAAAAATTTACGTATTCTCCGACTGAGTCACCGGGGCGCCAGGACACGAATCGTAAATAGCCACACCTAGATGGTCCAGACTAGGGAGCTTAGACTCGATTGGTTCAACTACAACCCTGGACGGGCAAGGCACAAGACACAGTACACGAAACACTAAGAATAACACGTTAAAAACTTTTGACCAGAAGGCAAACACATATCTTACTGAATACTTGATCCGGGAATTATCGGACACCCGGTATATTAAATTCTTGCCGTCAAGATACACTTAAGATTGGGTTGCGAAAAATAGAAACAGTTCACAGGGTGTACGAAAATTTACGGATTAATGAATAAATTCGAATATCTCCGAATACTTTCGAACAACGCCGAACGACGCCTATAATATATATATATATATATATATATATATATATATATATATATATATATATATATATATATATATATGTGTGCGGGCAATAACTTTCGAAAGAGTTAATTGATTTCAACTAAATTTGGTCCGCGTGTTGAAATCCGCCACCGCAAGAAGCCTATTTAAAATGGACCTAATCGGGCCATTTTAAGGGTAGTTTTTAGGGGTTGAAAAATGTTTTTGGGCCTCAAAATACCGAAAAAATTCTCCGAATCGTTTCAAAAATGAAATTTAACCCTCTGGTAGTAATTAAAAAGTGTCACAAAAATTTTAATAAAATCGGCCCGACAGGACCGGATTTGCAAATTTTATGAAAACGTTATTTTGCAAATAGTGAATTATTTACTGAAAGGTGTATATAATTTGGTATAGAGGTTCGACTGATAATAATATTTCAATTAAGAAAAAAAAACGTTTTTTTAAGGGGTGTATTAAGGAGTCAGTTTTTTTATTTTGCCCAAAAACCAACTTAAGTTCGCATAATAAAGCCACACTGCCTATATTAGCAAATACACTATTTTGTCGGCAGGGTTTTGGCACTGCGACCCGGGTTTTTTTTTAATTTACAATCTATCTTAGAACAGCTGTTCACTTCGAGTTGAAAGTTTTTTGTATGTGTTATTTTTTAACAAACTGCTTTTTCTCGTTTTATCTTACAAGGTATTATACATTTTTCATCAAGTTTTTTGTACGTGTACAGTATAATTATATTACGAAGATAACAATGTCTGTTCTTAGATTAATTATCATACAAAATAATGCTGATAATACTCGTATATTCATGCAACATCTCTAAGCTGTTGACAAAAAAAAAAGAAATAAGAAAGAACATAAAAGTTTGTAGGAATTTAATAATTTAATCTCAAGACGGAAATAAATTATTTCTAAATCAATTTGACCCTTTATAATGTAATGGTAATACGATTTTAAAGAATTACTTCCATACTAGAATAGAAAATATAAAAAATTATATAATAAAAAGTTATCTAAAATTTTATTTGTTCTTTCACGTATCTGGTAATACATTCTTTAATTGCATCTTTTTTAAAGATGCCACTTATGTTAGACTAAGCCAATATATGTGAATGTCTTGTTAGTGTATTTGCCATATGGCAACATACACTATTGGCGTCGGTCGGATGGCGGGACCTAGGGGTCGGACCAAAATTTCTCGACGTTTCATAACCTCCTAAACACTTTGGCACCATTTTTAAAAATGTTTATATATATATGTATATATATATATATTATATATATATATATATATATATATATATATATATATATATATATATATATATACGTATATATATATATATATATATATATATATATGTGTGTGTGTGCGGGCAATAACTTTCGAAAGAGTTAATTGATTTTAACGAAATTTGGCCCACGTGTTGAAATCCATCACCGCAAGAAGCCTATTTAAAATGGGCGTAATCGGGCCATTTTAAGGGTAGTTTTTAGGGGTTGTAAAATGTTTTTGGGCCCAAAAATACCAAAAAAATTCTCAGAATCGTTTCAAAATTGACATTTAACCAGTTAGTAGCAATTAAAAAGTGCCCCTAAAATTTTAATAAAATCGGCTCAACAGGACCGGACTTACAAATACTAATTTTCAGATAGTGACTTATTTATTAAAGGCTGTATTTATTTCGGTGTAGACGTTAGATTGATAATAATATTACAATTAAGAAAAAAAAATGTTATTTTAAGGGGTGTATTAAGGGGTTAAATTTTTATTTTGCCCAAAAACAAACTTAATTTCACATAATAAAAGTATAAAACCACACGGCCCTATACAAGCAAATACACTATATTGTCGGCACGGTTTTGGCACTGCGACCCGGGTTTTTTTTATTTGATTTTAGTGAAATACCTACTATTTTGTACTTTAGATGTTTCTTTCTTAAAAAACTAAGTGGTTTTATTATTCATAATAGAAACTATCTATGTACTTACAGTTCATACAAACAGTTTAAAGAGATGTTTCTTACCTACAAACAAAAGAAAAAACATGCGTTAATTTATAACTAAAAACAGTCGTACAAATTAGTAGCAGTGTTTTAATCTATACTAATGTCTTGAAGTTATCCATAATTCACTAGCTGTTTAAAAAAATTACATAAAGCTAAAATAAAGTTTCGGCAAAAAAATAAAAATATAACTGTAATTACCTGAGAAACTACAGAGAATTTTCTGATTAGTATGACAAGTTTAATTAGTGTTGCCTACTACAAATGTATGTTTCACTGTCGTAATATTTACCTTCCTATAGCAATACCTGGACGGAGTCCAACTGTCACGAAATTATATTTATAAACAACAACTAGTTCATTAAATGCATTTTTGCATTTAAATATGATTAAGAACGTCTTAGTTATCTCAAGTCAAAATTCGATATAAATTGTGTTTTGAACTAATAAAAATAATCACAAACAATTTTACAAATATATAAAATTAATATTAAAAATTATCAGAAAATTGGACAAAATAAAATATGCAATCAATTCTGCGACGTTTTGGTTTTTTAATTAAATCTTCTTCAGGCTTCTGAAACATACATATTGAGAAATAAAAATAATACAATTAGTTAATAAAATAAAAAAATATAAATATTTAATTAAAAAACCGAAACGTCGCAGAATTGATTGCATATTTTATTTTGTCCAATTTCCTGATAATTTTTAATCTTAAAAAATTATGGATGATAATATTAATATAAAATTAATGTGCCAATGCTGTAAATATTTAGATATGCATGTACCATAATTTTAAAAAACTACATGATATAATGAAAGCATTACTGTTTTTAAAGGTTGTTATAATTATATAAAGTGAAAAATTAATTATCACTGTCAGGACTAACATCCAAAGGACAGCAACGACTAATTTGTACCTTTATAACAAGCTCTGAAAACGTATGTATTTTTTCCTTGTTATTTAAATACGTTAATAAGGACTAACATTTTTTCAAACCTCTTAATTATATAAACCACATTTTTAAAGTGAAACTTTTTAGCTCACAATACCCTAAATTTTTCGTGACTGCACTTTGTATACCAGTTTTATATGCATCTATTGAAAACATTTGTTAGCTCAATCGTTAGCGAGGCTGCTTACATTGTTACACCCAGGTTCAAATCCGGAATTGTACATTATTTTTTTAAGTATGACATAAATTCGATAATAGTTTATTACCTATATAACAATTAAAATTGCAATTAATAATGCATATTCTTTCAAAATAAAAACTAGCGTAATCTCTAAACAATATAAAACAAGGTCGCTATCCTCTTCTGCCTGTTTTGTTCTGTTCTAAACTACACTATGGATTTTGAGGTAGTTTTTACCACCATTTCGAGAAAATCTTCTGAGAAGTTTATGTGTATAATACATTCATATGAATTTTAAAGATAGTAGAGAAATCTTGAAGTTTTGTAATCAAGTCGTAAACACACGCTTTTAGGACTTTTATATGACTCACGCTGACTGAACCATAAGAGATACACCAAAATAACGTGCTACATTATTGTAGGTCTTAAAAAGGTCTACAGAAAAGTTCGTGATAGTATATGTCTATTTTCTAAAGATGACCCACAGTAATCATTTGATCAAAAACAATGAATTATTGCGAAGCTGTTTCGACCAGCATGGTTTTAATTCCTAACCAATTAAATACGCTAATCTAACTTAGATCGAAATTGACCTTTACACCATATTATTTAAATGAATATATTTTAGAAGTTATCACAGATTTAAAAATTACACGCAACAAAATAGTTATGGTTTACTTGTTTGGCGAGATTTGCGAAGCTATTTTGACCGACATAGTATTAATCCTTATCCAAATAAATCCGTCATCTTTAATAGACAGTCCACAAATCCGGGCAATACAGGCCGAGAAGTCATGTCTGGGACACGCCGTATAGTCTCCAAGGTTAATAATATATTTGCATATTATAGAAAGTCAATTTCCTGAAGATATTATAATGTAAAACATCTTTGACATCATAATGAGGTTAGAATATACGAGCAGACATGTACTATAATAAATTACCTGACACATTTTGACCGTCACATCACAATTTCGACAGTCGATCAATCACGGTCAGGCCTCACGTCTAAATTCAATTGGACAGGCAATGCGAGCTTCCCTTACATTGCCCTGCCTAACCGATATTGCATTTACCTTGTTAAGTGCAACTAAGGTATATGAATTATGCTAAAGTTCTGAAATAACCGAGAGTGACTCATCACTGTGGTACAGTTCGTTTAATGGAGCAGCGAAGCAATGAAACGATGTAAAGCATACCCGTCCGCGCATTTTGAAGTACAAATGCATGAATCAGTGTATATAGAATTGGAGAAGTGAATTATATTCAATTATAAATAATTTTTAATTGTAAATATTTTGTATTTTAATTAATTATAACTTCTAATTCTATTATAATTAATTAAAATTATGATTGCAGACAGTAATCGGATCAGTTGAAACGAAAACTTCAATCGGGCCTAGAGATTTATCAATAATAGACAAATAAATAGCTGCTGTTTGCAATAATATTATGAACCACCCATTGTTGAAGCTATAATGCAATATTAGAAAAGTTTATTGTCTAAAGAATGTCACTGTTAAGGAATCAAATCCCAATCTTCCACTATATCGCGGCGGCTGAATTGTCATTTATTCTACAATGACATATTCTAAAACTCAACTTTTTTCATATTTAAGCAAAATTTCATAACAGTATAGCCAACTATAGCTATTTATTTGTATATTTATACCCTTAGAATAGAGTAGAAATATTTCATTATTTAAAAAAAATCCGATGGAATATTATACTGTCATTACAATAAAATTTACATACAAAAAAATGTATTTTTAAAATCGTTAACTGACTCTAAACAACATGATTGCAACTTCTTATTTCGTAAAGGAAGTATTAAGTTTTCAATAATATTTTAAGAAATAATAAAGCTGAACATTTCAAACATTTCAAAATCATTGTATGCTTGAATAGTCCCAAAAATTAGGATGCAAAATATGGAAATACATTTTCCTTGAAAATTTAGGTAGCATCAGTGAGGAATAATTTACAACTTTCAATTTGTAACCGAATATTATCACTGAGAAAAATAGTTTCATAAATAAAATATTTTTGTTGTTATCGAAAAAAATGCAATCTCTTCTATAATATTAGTTTCCACATCCAAACACAAAAAATGTATTAAATGAAAAGCTGATTATTGTTTCTTTTAATGCATGAAATAAAGAAAAGAAAAAGTTTTGTGAAGTTTTTTATATTCGTTCGGCAACTTACGGATATTGTTTCTGACATGATTGACAGTACTAAAGAATACCCGAGTGTAGCAATGCTGTTGTTTACATGACGTTTCCAAGTCGTCTTTATTAACAAGCCTCCAGTTCTCAGGTTTAAGATCAAATTGTCAATTGGATTTTTAATTTGTTATTAAAAAAAATTAATTGACATTGATAAAGTCAATACCAAAGCCAATACTACTTCGAGGTATATTTTCCATGAATACTTAATGTCATTACTATGGGATTATTATAGAGCTTCTGTTCCAATTTTATATATTATCAATGTTGATTGCACAGAGAATATTTCTTTTTGTATGCAAATACACTTTTTACTAACAACATTGTTGATTTATTCTCGGAACTGCGTTGCTGCCAACATGTTTCAAAATTCATTAATAACTGGTTTATACCGCTGTTTCCTAAAGTGTGGTCCGCAGATCCCTATGGCTATGTCCAAAGAGTTCATGAATGCACTTAGTAAGCATTTTAAAAATTACTACATTATAGTTTTTTCAAGATTTTTTCAATCTTCAATATTGTAACAAAACTGTTCTATGTGGTGATTTAAAACTGATTTATTGAAATAAATACAAAACAGATAAACTAAACCGTACTTCTCCCTTAATAACGAAAAATGAACTAAACGTATTTCTCTAGTAATGAAATAAACTAAACAATGAAACAAACGGATTCTTGTAAATAATAACACAACAATACACTATTCTTAACACACACACTTATATACTCTTATTTCTGTACTAACTGATTATTTATGTCTTCTGTACCGCCGTACCAATTGTCTGACTGTTGCGATAACTGACTATCGATTGAATTCACTGCACTGTATCAACTGACCTTGACTCAGTCACTGTCTCTAACTGCATGTCGCGCCCCACACGCGCTGTATTTATAGGCATGTACCTTCCGTTCTCGATCGTTACAGAAACATCTGTCAATTCGTCGATAAACCTCTGTCATTTCCAGTGGCGTAACAATTTATTTTATTTAAAAACAATGCTTGCTAGCAAGCATTGTTTTTAAGGGAGGGGGGGGTAAGGTCAAATCATACGAAAAAAGCCATGTTTTCGTGATTTTTTTTCTGACGACGCAGTTAAAATTTCTTTACTCAACCAATGGTACATTGAAGTATGACATTCGAAGAATGTTTTATCAAATTTTTACAAAGAAATATTAAAAAATACGGCAATGGCAGCAATTGTTCGGACGTGTCTCGAAAAAAAGTTGAATTGCGGTGCCCCTCATAACTTGGTGCTGGATCATCTGAAATCAAAAAATCAAAGTTTATTCGTTAGATAATAGTTTTCCCCAAGTAACGCTGTCGAGTTTTTTTTTTCCAATTTTTTTCATTTTTTCGAACACTTTGAAATGAAAAACACAATTTTGTGGGAAAAAATCGGCTAATTTGTTATTGCGAAATCAAAATTATGAACAAAAAAAAAAAAAAAACTCGACAGCGTTACCTCGTAAATAATGTACAGAAATAGTGTTTAAAATTTCAAAAGGATCGGTGCAGTAGTTTTGGAGTTATCAGGGGCACCGACTTTGAAAACGTGAGTTGTGGGAAAAACGCTTTAAAGTTTTAAACACAAAAAAATCCAGTTAAAACGTTTATAAGCGAATTTTATCGACATACCTCACACTGAGTCATCAATGCCAGGTCCATAGAGGATGTTGCTATCATCGATGATGTCTAATGCATCTTTTTGCTCCTGCCTACGACGAATCCTGCCTTCTTTGGTTTGTCGTTCAGCTTCCTGCTCTGCTCGGCTTATGCGTATGGAGTCAGTGGATCGCGCCCAGTCATGAGCGCTTGATCCACTACTGATTCCCATGTCTTGCATGAAGGTGAGTAAAGCAAACGAACCTTCATTGAAGACACTGGCTGCCACATAAGCTGCAATTTCAACGACAACAGAGGTTCCACTCAAGTGCTTCGGTGAGATTTTCCAAATAAGTTGGTTCAAACTCTCATTGTTGTTCTGCGTGAAGCCTCCGACACATCGCTCCAGGAGGGCATCTTTGCTCAGATCTTCGTAGATAGGCTTGATTGCATCCAAAACATCCTTGGGAACAATTGCCAGGTAACAATAGCGCGCTCGGGTCGGGGCGCTCGGGTCGGTTCGGGTATAGGTACAAAAATCCGGCAGGTATAAAAATACTCATAACTTCGTCAATTTTGCTTCAATTGACTTGAAATTTTGACACAATATTTTTCAGATATTACGGATTCAATTTCGAAAATAAAAAAAAAATGCAAAAAAAAAAAAATCTAATACCTTACTAGTGGAGTGCCATTAGACGTAAAAATTGTAAAACCTCGGAATCCAGGGCCAGTCAATGAATCTTCATAAAAACTTTTGGACGGCATTGTTAAAAGTTAAAAAAAAAATTTTTTGGCGATCGCGATTGCGGGGTGGATGCCACCCCTTCTCGGGGGTGAAAAATGTTTCGTCGAAAATAAGCACGGAAATGGATAGGTTGATTAATTCTAAGCAATTTTTGTTCTATAAAGTTTTTTCTGAAAGTCCATACTTTTCGACTTATTCGCGAGTGTAAGTGTCAATTTTTCAACCAATAAACCTACGTTTTCAGATGGTTTTTCCCGAATAACTGAAAAAGTAAGTATTTTATCGAAAAAATCATTCTTAGTAAAAATGTAGCTTATAAAAAAACAAAAATAATGGTGAGTTTACAGTGTCTGTAGACCTAATACAAATGGAGAACTACCTTGTTGAAGGCTGGTTCTTATTCGTCAAAAGCCAAAATTGAAAGTTTCAACGTGAAGTTACCAAAATACAATGCATTTTTCGGGGGAAACTCATAAAACATTTTTTGAAGTGCTTGAAAGAACCTTTATTTTTATTTTTTATAAAAGTCCCTAGCATCAAAACTAACTGAGCTCTGACAAAAATAATGTTGGTCCTTATTTTTTTCGGCGTCAAAAAATGTGAAAGTCACCCCCTTATTACTACACAAATGAAAAATAATCGTTACCACTTCACAATTCACTTTATTTATGTACTTGTAACATGCTCTAGAAGTTTGACCGGTTAAAAGTGCTTAGTTTTGAAAAAAATTGAGTTTGAAGTAAAAAGAAAGCATTTTTGTATTTTTGCAAAAAAATGCCTTTTCTTCAAAATAACTCAAACACTATTAATGATACGCAAAATTTTGTAGTCTGCCAAATTGTGGGTTTAGCTTTTCTGAAAAATTTCGTTTTTTTTCTGTAGGATGAAACTTGAATAGGATTTGGCCGTTTAAAGTTTGCATATATTCGTAAATAGTAACTTTTCGAGTTCTTTCAGCTCTAGCTCTTTCAAAACTAAGCACTTTTAACCGGTCAAACTTCTAGAGCATGTTACAAGTACATAAATAAAGTGAATTGTGAAGTGGTAACGATTATTTTTCATTTGTGTAGTAATAAGGGGGTGACTTTCACATTTTTTGACGCCGAAAAAAATAAGGACCAACATTATTTTTGTCAGAGCTCAGTTAGTTTTGATGCTAGGGACTTTTATAAAAAATAAAAATAAAGGTTCTTTCAAGCACATCAAAAAATGTTTTATGAGTTTCCCCCGAAAAATGCATTGTATTTTGGTAACTTCACGTTGAAACTTTCAATTTTGGCTTTTGACGAATAAGAACCAGCCTTCAACAAGGTAGTTCTCCATTTGTATTGGGTCTACAGACACTGTAAACTCACCATTATTTTTGTTTTTTTATAAGCTACATTTTTACTAAGAATGATTTTTTCGATAAAATACTTACTTTTTCAGTTATTCGGGAAAAACCATCTGAAAACGTAGATTTATTGGTTGAAAAATTGACACTTACACTCGCGAATAAGTCGAAAAGTATGGACTTTCAGAAAAAACTTTATAGAACAAAAATTGCTTAGAATTAGTGAACCTATCCATTTCCGTGCTTATTTTCAACGAAACATTTTTCACCCCCGAGAAGGGGTGGCATCCACCCCGCAATCGAGATCGCAAAAAAATTTTTTTTTTAACTTTTTTATTTGAGCTTTTAACAATGCCGTCCAAAAGTTTTTATGAAGATTCATTGACTGGCCCTGGATTCCGAGGTATAAACCTAACGGCACTCCACTATACCCCCCCCTTAAATAGAATAACTTTCATTTTGTCCAGGAAGATTATTATTCAAATTTTTAGTGTATTTGCCATAAGGCAACATACACTATTGGCGTTGGTCGGATGGCGGGACCTAGGGGTCGGACCAAAATTTCTCGACGTTTCATAACCTCCTAAACACTTTGGCACCATTTTTGAAAATGTTTATATATATGTGTATATATATATATATATTTATATACGTATATATATATATATATATATATATATATATATATATATATATATATATATATATATATATATATATGTGTGTGTGTGCGGGCAATAACTTTCGAAAGAGTTAATTGATTTTAACGAAATTAGGTCCACGTATTGAAATCCATCACCGCAAGAAGCCTATTTAAAATGGGCGTAATCGGGGCATTTTAAGGGTACTTTTTAGGGGTTGAAAAATGTTTTTGGGCTCCAAAATACCGAAAAAATTCTCAGAATCGTTTCAAAATTGACATTTAACCCTTTAGTAGTAATTAAAAGGTGTCCCTAAAATTTAAATAAAATCGGCCCGACAGGACCGGACTTACAAATTTTATGAAACCACTAGTTTACAAATAGTGAATTATTTACTGAAAGTTGTATATAATTTGGTATAGAGGTTCGATTTATAATAATATTGCAATTAAGAAAAAAAATGTTATTTTAAGGGGTGTATTAAGGAGTAAAATTTTTTATTTTGCCCAAAAACCAACTTAAGCTCGCAAAATAAAGTCACCCTGCCTGTATAAGCAAATACACTATATTGTCGGCAGGGTTTTGGCACTGCGACCCGGGTTTTTTTATACATAATTACGGCAAGAGGTTAAGAAGGAGCCCACTATCAATATGGAAGAAGCATATCCGGCTAATTTACTCCTACAATTCAAGAAATTATTCTACAAAAAAAGAGATTTGTAAAACAACCCAAAATTTTTTGTAAATTAATTTCTCATGTTGCCTGATGATGACAGCCTATGCTATCGAAACATGTAGCAAGCATTGTTTTTAAATAAAATAAATTTCATCTTGTCCAGGAAGATTATTATTCAACTTTTTATACGAAAATATTTTAGTTTTAAAATTTTTCATTTAAAATCTGTGATAAAAAAACAATAAATTATTCTTATGAAAGGATGAGTTGTTAAAGACGTGGAAAATTGAATAAAATAGTCTGGTAATTGCGTATCCAACATAATAAATTATAATCCTTTTTCTAAAGCAGTTACGGGAATTCTTTAGTCGATTTCCTCGCCTCAAAATCGAACTTTGACATTTACTAATTATACATCATTAATTATTAAAATGCGACCACTGAAATATAAGTATAGCAAAACAGTACGAAAGTCTTACAAGAGACGATACTTGAATAAGGAGATTGATTTCCGACATATAAAGACGAATGCCGACAGGGGCGTAGCTACCGCCATATCAATTATACGGGGGCCCCCAACGTGCGTAAGCAAAAATTAATAAAAAGTTCCCAATTTTTTTTTTATTTCAGAAATGACAAAAGTCAAAAAAAGCAATTTCTTTTTTCCCGCGTAAAGCGTGCATTCAAAAGTTGGCAACACCCTATAACGGTTATCGCGGGCTGCGGGATTTCCCCGTTTAAGTCATTTACTTCAACGGGAGAAGGGCCCCCAAACAAATTTTTATACGGGACTCCGCCAAGGCACGCTACGCTTCTGAATGCCGATCATATTGAATGTAATCGATTCTCACGTAAAGTAAAATATGTCTAAAAACTATGTATTTGATTGCCCAAAAGTGTTATTTTAAGTCATTTCTTTAAATATATTTGTGCTTTGCTAGTAAAGCTCTTTCCAACGATACCTTTCAAGGTAAAATTGCAATGTTGTCCTCTGCTTAAATATAGTTTTTTTATAACTTTAAATACGATTGTCATTTTAGAGCCAAGAATTTACATATTATGTGTGAATTTCAAGTTAATAACTCATTTCGTTTAGAAGTTATGTTGCCACAACAATATAGGATTAACTTGCGAAGCAATTTTAATTGACTATATTAGTAATCTTTAACCAACTGCACATGTTATCTTTAATAGGCAATCTATAAATCCGGACGAGGCCTGACCGAGCCACTAGTTGTAGATAAATTGTAATATCAATATGCCCTTTCTTTTAAAAGTACAACTTCAGACAAATAACTAAACATTAATCTCCATTACATTCGGAATGTCACAATGTGTTATTTCTTCGTTACAAAACGGGCAGTTCACAAATTTAGTGAATTCACGCAGATATTAAACAGCTGAGAGGTTTTGTGTAGCGTGCCAAATGACAAGGTTAAGTGACCTTTATTTTGAATCGATTTTACATGTTGCAGGTCACCGATTCAGCATACAGCTCTGTATTTTTAGCACCTCTGCATACTGCTATAACCTATAAACCGTGTAGAGATACCTACCTAGGTTGCTTATGCAGTAGTGAGTGACATATTTTGTAGTGGCCTGAATTCTAGTCAGTTTAAAAAGTGCAATAAATGCTACTAGTACAATATTACAGGGTATCCCAAAAATGTTCGGATTAACCTAGATTCCTTTAGATCCTTAAAGCTACAATGATGTTTGTTCATTAAGGGGGTATTCTTATGTGAACGCATAAATTTTACCTCTTTTTAGTGAATTTTTTTTTAGACGACAATAACATTCAATCATTTTAATTTTTTTATATGTTTTTAATTGTATCTTAAACTGTATAAAAAAAATTTTTTTCTCTTATTTTACATTTTTTTATATATTTTTTTTTAAATTAAATTAGACACTAAAAAAAAAGCAGGTCACTGGTCATGGTAATAGCGGCTGTTCATGTTGTCTGAAATAAAAAAATCGAATGGATCATTGTTCAGTAGAGATGTCGCTATCGTCCCTACTAAAATTAATCAATTTCATTAAAAAAAAAAATGGCGGACTGTAGAAAAAAAGTTTGTTTTTTGTTAATTTTTTTATTAAAAATCGTTTAAAAAAATAAGAAAATATTTTCGAAAATTAGCAATTAATAAGCATTGAAGCGTTAGTGTTATCTAATTTAGCTGTCAGTACCATAATGTTTTAAGACTGCAAAATAGTTTGTTTTTAACGATTGTTAGCATCTCTATGGGCCCTGCATGGAGATGCTAAAACTGTCCTAAATATTTACGAGCAGTTTCAAGTTTGATACAGCGCGTATATTGTTTAGATAAAGGGATGTAGAATATTACATATGTATAATGTATAGCACTATACATGCATGTATGTCTCGTATCTATTATTATCGTTAAAGAGATATTTCTGCACGTCGCCGCGACGTTACGAAATACCGTTGGGACGAGATGTCACTCGGCGTACATCGGAGCGGACACCGGTGTGAAAACTAGCATTACTACATACGTGCTTTTAGAACAACAACGGAATACACAAGTGGGACTTTATTATCTAGCGGGTGGTCCAATTGGTACTTGTCGATTGATACCGGACTGATTTTATACCATCAGAAAAGGTAAGAAGTCTAACAGGAATTGTCTGATATCGTTTTTGACGTAAAACTTCTTTTGGCTCGCAATGTACTGCATATATACCGTATACTACAAAAACTGACTGTAGAACATCAAGCTAAATACGTCTCGAGGTAGAACACTTCCCTCATTACTTAAAGATCGTAGTTTCGATCCCGTCGATCGGTGTCATTATTACTTTTACAATTATACCAGTTTTACTTCTGTAGTGTGCAGTGTGAAATACACAATCTCTCTTTTCTGTACTGTTCCTGATAAAACGTGTGTTTGGTATATTACGTAGTGTAGTGTAAATAACTCAGAGTAATTTACACTGAAAACTATACGTAACAGCAGTGCCGGATTAGCCATGTAGCAAGAGTTGCAAATCCTACGGGCCAGGCGAATTTGGGGGGCCACACTCCAACGCCTGTCTGTCCGTAATAAAAAAATATTAATTTAGATAGGAGCGTAAAATATCTTGCATGCCTTAAACGCGAAGCGCTTAGGCTATCATAAGATTACTAGTGTTTTTGAAGTATTTCGACAGCTAAAATCTCTTACAACAGAAGAGATTTTGGAAAAATCCTCAAGTATGGTCAGTGCTTACGAAGATGATTTGGAGAACAGCCTAGGTGGCGAATTAGTGCAGTTCGCAGAGCTGCTGAAAACAGATGTGGCTACTGTTATTGACAGCAAGAAACAGGAGCCTCTGGAACAGCAATTTTATAAACTTTTATTAAATAATTCTTTAGAGTCGTGTTTCCCAAACTTAGAAATTGCCTTGCGCATTTAATTGTCTCTCATGATCACTAACTGCAGTGGCGAACGTTCTTTTTCAACATTAAAACGTATTAAAAATGAATCAAGGAACACGATGGGCCAAGAACGTCTTAATCATCTCACTTTGTTGAATATAGAGCATGATTTGCTCAAAGAAGTCGATATTGAAATTGTTATCTCTAAATTTGCCCATATTAAATCCAGAAAAGTTTATTTGTAACAGTTTTGTTTTATTTAATACCCTAAACTTGAGAACCTAAAGCAAACCAAGGGCCCCTTGACAGAATTTGCTACAGGCCCCGCGCTGGCTTTATCCGGCACTGCGTAACAGGCATATAGTATAATTCATGGTTATACTTTTATATAACAATCGCAGTTGTGTCCAAAATCGTAACATTTTGTAAGCTGAACCACCCATAAAGAGGTTAAGTGTAAACCGAAAAATAACCTTTCAAGTTAGCAGGATCTGACTTGTTGATCCTGATCAGAATCGTAAACAACCGCATAGAACTTGAAAATTATTACAGATATGTAACAAAATTCAAAAAAAGTATGCGTATTAAATAAAAACTAGCGGACCCATGCAAATACTTCGCACCGTTAGTAGTTAGTTACGTAATATAATAGGATAGAAAGAAATTTTATTCTATTCTATTTAGAGACTTCAGCGCCACTGCACGGCATATTACCGACAACTGTTATAATAAGCAGATTGCCACCAGGTGACGACATTTGTTTTATTGAATGTTATTTTGTGTAAGGAAATTGTTAAAATTTTTATAGTGTAAAAACGTACCAAACATTAAATTTGATACAGTACTAAGCGAGATATACATATCATATCGACAAAAAATACCTTTGAGAAATAATATATACCGACATTTTTTGAGCCTAAACAGTACACTGAAGTTACCTACGATTCCGTACCAAATGGTAAAAAACAGAGCCCTTATGACGAGATTCTATTTTCGTCCGTTCGACTGGTCTGTCATAAGTGTGATTAGTCATAGGAAGTTTGACGTGCAGCTGGTGATATGTTCCACATATTATATTCCAGGGTTTGTATTATATAGTTGATTGTCTAGCCAGTATCGTAATGGATTTGTAGTGTATAACTAATAATAATTAAAGTATGTCAAATGACAAAACTATTAAAAACTGCTAGCTGTTATGATTTCATATATTAGTAACAATGCAATAATAATTGTTCTAGATAATTATGCTAAATATACAGTTTTTAATAGTATAAATATTAGACAAGAGAAAGATAGTGGTGTCACTATGCCAGTGGACATTGACGTACTGACGAGTGTTAATTTAATATAATAATTAATAAATAACTATTTAAAAAGATGATATAAGAGTTTAATTTACGAACGAACCTTTATAAAAGCATAAAACATTACAGATTATATTACAACGAATTGTGATATTATGTGTAAAACGAGCCCCAGTCAGTTCTAACAGTCACACGTACGTCATATATGTGATATTTTTGCACGTGCCTCCTGTAAAATATCTGATTTTCATTTTATTTTCTGCATTTTTGACAGGTCACTTACATCACTTTTAATAGTAGGTTATAAAAAAAGCAACCGTCAAACCAAGAGTGATAGAATTGGTATAGCGCGACCAATTTTGTTTTTATTTACCACACTTGTGTGTAATGAGTCACTTTACATTCCTGTATAATTGCATGTAAAGCAGTTATTTTGTAGGGTTATTACAAAAAAAGGATGTTTATTTGTTTATACCTGACTGGTTTTTTATTTCCCGTAATGGGATTTACTTGACATTCTTTCACTCAACAAATCTTCCTTGCGAGTCTTCACGTTTCGAACACATATAAGTATGTGAAGATATCATTTGATATATCTATAATAAATGCAAGTTTTGATCGTTGTCTTTGAAATACTGAAAAGTTGTGACATTTATAAAATTTCATTTTTCACTTTTTTTAATAGCAAACATTTGATAAATTCAGGAAACAACGGTTAAAACATAAGCAATGTTAGAACTTCTTGACTACATTTAAGATGTTCACTCAGAATGTAAAAAAATGCTCTCGGCCAATTTCAAACTGGTTCTAAAAAACGTTTTTTTTTTGTAATTTATTTTTTTCCGTATAATAATTTGTGACAAACTATTTTTGTCATTTGTATCTGATTTTAAGTTATGTATTCAGATCAAAATAGAATATATAAAAATCTGACTTAAAGTCACACTTTAGTGTTTAGTAGAAATTTAAGATTTTCCAATTTCCATTTTTTTTTAGAGCCTGAAGAAAGTCCAAATCTGGATTGAAGCGTCGTTCATTATACATTTTTTTTTCATTTGTGTGTTTAAGTAGTCGTTTTATTTTATTTATTCCTGAAATATTTGTGTGAAATATTGAACACGCATAATATAGGTACTAAAAACTGACAAATTCTTTCAAATGCCTTTTTCGGGAGACGGAAATGAGACGCAACTACCGCATGTATCTGAACCTATAATTTATCTGAAGTCAACTTACACCTCTCGTTTCAGAAAAATATTTCGGTTTTCTGTGGAACTGTAATTTGTATTGAGGATGCTTTAAAGACAGAGATTAAACAGGCCATTCATTATAAAACACATAATTTGTGTACCGCATTTAACAAGGAAATTTTTTCTTTAATTACTTTAATAAATTATTAAAAAAAACTAGTAACCCAAGGTTATTCTTATACATTATCAGGAAAAAAAAGTAAATATTTCTTTTTGCACGACCCCTTACAAAATAGCTGCTTTTCATGCCCATTTGGCACTAGTGCATAACGTAAAACAAAATAAAGCGAAACGTAGTCGTACGACCATGTCCATAGTATAAATGTACGAAAATTTAATGCAATCAGATTTTTGAATGATATTTCTTTTTTTCATAGATGGAAAAATCACACACAAGTCTTATAGCAAAACGGTTTTATTATCTTTTTTTCACTTCATAATTGAAAAGTTATGTTTTTGTAAGTCCCGAACACGACTCAAAAACTTGTGTGACGTCGTAATGTGTTTACGGTCCTTGTAATCATGGTTACTTTGATAGTGTAATACCAAAGTTGCAGCATAATACGTCGGGCGTAAAAAAGTATAAAAGTGATTACGTCTATGGTTGAATCGATTGCTTACGCCCGCGCCCGTCGACCCTTGGCTTGATATTTCAACTATTATTATCACATAAATTACATTATTACAAATAGTAAAAAATGTATTTTAAACGAAATTAAGGGCATTGTTACAGAATTTATATTTACAGGTAAAAAACACCCAGTCAAATTTATTTATAATATTTTATAGAATAACACAAGTATATTACGCTAATGACCTCAGATGTTGAGCGTCTATAATCTACAATCTTACATAAGTACCACTACCTCTAAATTATTAATAGAAAACCATTTTTCGTTTGAAGCTGATTTAAGAAACTAATTTTAATGAAAACTCGTTATCTCAGATAGGTATTAAAAATTATGTTATCTATTCCTGTTCGTTGTGCAATTTTTGTAGCTAAAATGGAATTTAAGTTATTTGTGTTCAGTAGGTTTAGACTGAAAACATTTGCAAAATATATTTTTTTTTTAATTTTATCAATTCGGAACTGGCCGACTTATGATGATGTATTGTAATTTTACATTTTTATTAGGTAATTTCAATAGCATAGTTTTTGCATATTGCTACAGCACAAGAAATATCGGGCGTGTTTTAAATTAAAAATATAAAAAAACCCGGGTCGCAGTGCCAAAACCCTGCCGACAATATAGTGTATTTGCTTGTATAGGGCCGTGTGGTTTTATACTTTTATTATGTAAAATTAAATTTGTTTTTGGGCAAAATAAAAAATTTAACCCCTTAATACACCCCTTAAAATAACATTTTTTTTCTTAATTGTAATATTATTACCAATCTAACGTCTACACTGAATTAAATACACCCTTCAATAAATAAGTCACTATCTGCAAACTAGTGTTTTCATAAAATTTGTAAATCCGGTCCTGTCGGGCCGATTTTATTAAAATTTTGGGGACACTTTTTAATTACTACCAGATGGTTAAATTTCAATTTTGAAACGATTCTGAGAATTTTCGGTATTTTGGGGTCCAAAAACATTTTTCAACCCCTAAAAACTACCCTTAAAATAGCCCGATCAGGCCCATTTTAAATAGGCTTCTTGCGGTGATATATATATGTATATATATACGTATATATATATATATATATATATATATATATATATATATATATATATATATATATATATATATATATATATATATATATATACAGGGTGTCTCACCGAACGTTGGCTAACATGGGTAACTTTGTTATTAGTGGAGATAGAAAGTTGGTTAAATGAGCAAAGTAGTGCAGAAAATTGGGCTCATTAACATCCCGTCGAAAAAACAATTGAATTTTGACACCCTATGAATTTATTCAGAAAATAGTGAAAATTGCCATTTATGAAAACTGGCCATAACTTTTTTATTTATGAAGATATTTGAAAATTTCAGTAACCATTTTTTGATAACTTTTTAAGGTCTTTTCAGTGGCGTAGATTTAATTTTTTTATTTCCACTACATAATGAGATATTGACATGAACTTTGGTTTTTCTTATGGACGGCATTTTGGATTTTCAGATATTCGAATTCTACTTATTTTTCTGAATAATTTGACATAGCATATCCTATATCTAAACCAATCAGAAGCTACAAAACTGACAAAAATAGCTTTTTGGCGTTATCAAAGTGTGCCGTGTAAAACGAAATTTGTTGAAACAAATACATATCGACAGGTTAACAATCTGTCGAGCGATCGCTACAGTTTTGCTAATTCATTTTGTTTGATTTACTCTCTAAGATGGCTCAAGCATTCTCAAATTTGGAGAAACAGGCTATTTTTGCGCATACATTCAGCGTAACAAAAATACCACGTGGGCTCAAGCACAACACTTGAACCTTTATCCAGAAAGGCGACAGCCTTATTCAATAACTTTTAGGAACTTAAATAAAAATTTAAAGGTATACGGTTCATTTTCAAAGAAAAAAGGCAACATTCAACACTGTGAAGAAGAATTAGGTTTAGCAAACGTTGAAATTAATGGAGAAAAGTTCCCAAAAGTTATTGAATAAGGCTGTCGCCTTTCTGGATAAAGGTTCAAGTATTGTGCTTGAGCCCACGTAGTATTTTTGTTACGCTGAATGTATGCGCAAAAATGGCCTATTTCTCCAAATTTGAGAATGCTTGAGCCATCTTAGAGAGTAAATCAAACAAAATGAATTAGCAAAACTGTAGCGATCGCTCAACAGATTGTTAACCTGTCGATATGTATTTGGTTCAACAAATTTCGTTTTACACGGCACACTTTGATAACGCCAAAAAGCTATTTTTGTAAGTTTTGTAGCTTCTGATTGGTTTAGATATAGAATAAGCTATGTCAAATTATTCAGAAAAATAAGTAGAATTCGAATATCTGAAAATCAAAAATGCCGTCCATAAGAAAAACCAAAGTTCATGTCAATATCTCATTATGTAGTGGAAATAAAAAAATTAAACCTACGCCACTGAAAAGACCTTAAAAAGTTATCAAAAAATGGTTAATGAAATTTTCAAATATCTTCATAAATAAAAAAGTTATGGCCAGTTTTCATAAATGGCAATTTTCACTATTTTCTGAATAAATTCATAGGGTGTCAAAATTCAATTGTTTTTTCGACGGGATGTTAATGAGCCCAATTTTCTGCACTACTTTGCCCATTTAACCGACTTTCTATCTCCACTAATAACAAAGTTACCCATGCTAGCCAACGTTCGGTGAGACACCCTGTATATATATATATTTATATATATATATTTATATATATATATATATATATATATATATATAAACATTTTTAAAAATGGTGCCAAAGTGTTTAGGAGGTTATGAAACGTCGAGAAATTTTGGTCCGACCCCTAGGTCCCGCCATCCGACCGACGCCAATAGTGTATGTTGCCATATGGCAAATACACTAAAAATACGTATATTACAATAATTAAAAAGAAATTAATAAACATGAAAAAACAGCATATGAACTAAGTAAACACAATCTAAAATTAAAACTATTCAGAAACTGCAATTAAAACGGCAACAAAACTATACGCACACTACAATTTTAACAACGTTGAAATGTAACGTGAGACTATTTCCCAACTGTTTAAAAAAAGGTTTCAACTTTCATGTGACGTCACAAGCCTACTTCCCCCGTTTTCTCGCCCGTCTCGCCGACACACTTTTCAACAATGTTAGTATTCTACTAGCCTTGTAATAATACATACGCTGATACAGTGCAGTGGTTCCCAAAGTGTGCGCCGTAGTGAGTAAAAAGGGGCGCCATGAGGCCCTCCTGTTTACCATTTTCCAGAAACTAAACTTAGGTATTTGCAGCTACAAAATAAACAATTTTTCTTAAGTAGTAAATGTATTCTTGGGTGTCAATATAAATATAAAAACTCAGCTTCGTGTAGTATCATTTTACGCTATTTCGACTAGCTAGGGCACCGAGACAAAATACTAAACCTGTAAGTGCGCCGCGAACTGAAAAAGTTTGGGAACCCCTGCGCTAATACACAACTTTTAACATAATGACGTCATAAACATTCCTGGCGCATTTTGTAGTCACGTGATATTTAATAAAGTCTTATACATAATAGTTTTAATTATCTATGGCCTTAACTTTTTTTTCAGTATTCAATATTATTTATGATAAATTATAAACAAAATAATATTACTAGTTTTTAGGGTTCCGTACTTCAAAAGGAAAAAACGGAACCCTTATAGGATCATTCGTGGGTCTGTCCGTCACACTGTCACAGCCAATTTGCTCCGAACTACTGGACCGATTGAGTTAAAATTTGGTACACATATGTAAGTCGGTGACCCAAAAACGGACGTGTAACGTAAATAAATGAATTTTGAACATGGAAGTCATTTTTGGGAGGCAAATTAGGAAATTAAAAAAAAAGTTTTGCAAACGGTACAGGGCTTGTAGTAAGGGTCTCAAATATATTTTTTTTTGTAATTTTAAAATAACTTGTTTTGAATTTATTTAAGGAAATAGATGAGCAATTGACCATTCCCCCTCCCCCTTATCACCGATACTGCTGAGCCTAAAATTTTGAAAAAAATAGGGAATGTCGGGTCTCACCCATAGTTTACCGGAAAACCTAAATCAAAATCTTAAGTCTTAAAATGTGAAAAACTGCAATTTTATAGAGGGTATACGTGCTATAAAATACTATATGAATCTCGTGTGTGATGATATTATGACTCATGTGACTGTCAAAATTCGCTATCTCATCGTTTTTAACATTCTATCGCATATTCCCCAAAGTACCTATATGTCGTCACGTACTTATAACATAACTTATTATTATTTATTTTAAAGTGAAAATCAGAAAATGTGTAAAAATTGTTTATTTTTCAATAAAGTATACAAAAAAAATCGAAAAAAGCGATCAGTTGCACTTATATTATGGATAAAAATGTGCTATTTTCAATTTTTTTATAGAAATGGAAACGCCTCGTCATACAATTCAATATATTATTGATCGGATGAGTCAGTCTATCGGCAATACATGTAGATGTTTCAGAAGACTTGCAGAGGAAACTAGATTATGTGAACCAGATCACGTAATAGCATCCATATGAATTCTGCACAACAATATTAGATTATACCGCACAATTTATTAGTTTGTATCGAGTTTTCATTAAGTAAAATGAATATTTCTTTTCGTTCCAACATCAAATTGCGTTCAAAAAGTTTGTTACACTGTGCATTACGAAGGAACGCATTTATTTCCCGTACAGAATTGTTCGTTCTAGCATGGCAAATTTCGAGTTTTCGTTGGGTGTTTTCTATTGTTTTTATGCGTCATTAGTTATTTACAGTTTTAACCATTTTTCTATAAATTGTATTATTAAAAATGCTAGTGTCAGCAAGTATTCACTATTATTTAAACCCTAAGTGCAAATTTTCTTTGCGTTCACTGATTTCTTGACAAAATTTTATTGTTTTGATTATATTTAGCGAGGTGTCATAAATGTAACATTAGAAACTGGTTTTTCGGAAATAACTTTAGAGGATGATTCTCGGATGTTGACAAACCTTTGACAGGGAGATTCGAACCGCTGCAGGGAAGTTTTTTCAGCTTCAAGTTACATTTATCAACTACATTAAGTTAGCGTATTAAATTTTCTATTGACTCTAGTATTTTTTATTTTTTTCTCGTCTTTGCCTTTAAGTTAGATACAGTAGAGGAAGTACCGTCTGCCTGATATTCTAATCCTTTATTAGATAAAGTTATCGCCACTACCCCCCATGACTGTTCAATAATCGAGTTCTACTGTAAAATCTTTACGCAAATAGAATCAACTTTAAAATTCTAACAATCGATGCAATGACATGTTAAAGTAACAATGTATTGGAAAACTTTAACCTAAATCGACAGAAATAGCAACTCCTAAATAAATAATATAACTTTGTACATCCCGTCAAATTCACAGAATACTGTTTTATTTATTATAATTTTAAATGTTCTCCAATCTAGCAATTACGTTGTATTAATTTACCTCGATACAATTGAGCATGTAAAATCACTTAAATATGCATAGAAAAACAACAGATGTTCAACAGTAAATTACCACTGTTCACATAAAAAAAATATTGCGACATTTATACGTACAATAATTTAAAAAATATTTACGGAACTATATGCCTCCAGTAAGTAAAAGAAAAGTACGAAGAAATGAACGACATAACAATTTAATAAGGCACTTTTCTTCCATATCTAAATGTAGGTTTCTCAATTTAGTGGCATAATGAAAGTTTATTTTTCGTTAAAATTAATTATTTTGACAAAACTGCGAAATGTTTTTTAAAAATATCCAGCTCATGATATTTAAAAAAAAATCTGAAAAACGGTTGACCCTGCAGGCCATCCCTGGAACTTCCCGCTGTTTCCGATCTATTGAGATGTGGCTTACCCCTACGGTGTTTGTTAAAAGCTATTTTAAAAAAGTCCAGCCAATTGGGCGACAGGACCCATTCCAACTTCATAAATATTGACATTTGAAATATTATAATAAAGTTAAATTTCTGTTAACGCGCGCAATGATGCGGGTGACGGCTAGTAACAAATTTGATATTTAGTATTTGTTTCCGTGGTTACATAATATGGTTTAACGTAAAAATTAATCAAAGCATGCTTGTCAGCTACCTACCTAATTTCTTTTTGACAGATGTTCGGAACAAAAGAACATCTGATTTATTTTTATTTTCAAAATGTTTCCGAAATTATAAAATTATAAACCGTTATAAAATTTTGACAAAGAATCAACCGATCGAGATGCTGTTTACGGCAATTGAGGCAGTTTTTCAATCACAAAAAATAAACTATTACAAAAAATCAATCTAACGAAAATTTGAGAAAATATTTAAAAAAAACATTTTATTCAAAATATTTTCTTCAACGATATCTCTTGAACGAATCAAGTGATCGAGGTGCGGTCTGCGGCAGTAAATGCACTTTTTTAAGCACAAAAAATAATTTATTACAAAAAAATCAATCTAACAAAAATTTGAGAAGATATTTTTAAAAAACTTTTTTTTCAAAATTTTTTTTCTCCCGAACGGATTAACCGATTTTGATGCAGTTTGCGGCGGTTGACGTTGTTTTATGAGGAATAGAGCTGATTATATTTTGGAGTTAATCGATACAGTGGTTTCGAAAATATTTCAAAATATTTAAAAAAAAACTGCTTTCCAAAAAGCTTTATTTTTGAGATTTCTCAAAATCTACCTGTCCGAATCAGTTCCATTTTCAGACAATCTAAGTTCTGCAAGTTCCTTTCAGATGCCGCAATCCTCGTTTCGATCGGTCCACCCGTTCAAAAGTTATGAGAGGTTTACATAAACACACATACACATACATACGGACATCATTTTGGAAATGGTCACAATAGCTTCCTAGGATCTCAAAACATCGAGATCTGACAAAAACTCAAATTTCGAAAATCGGGGTGAAACCAAAAACTTCATAATTATTGAAAATGTTCAAATTTCGTAGCGGGAAGTTAAAAATCCTATCTATTAATAGAAATATGTCTCTGACACAAATGATCTTCCATTAAATTTTACGATTAATTCAAACAGGCAAATATTCATATTTAAAAAAAAGCGACGTTTCTTATGTCAAAGAAAACAAAAAATTAGTAAGTTAAATTCATAAAATGAATGAAAATTTTGAACATAATAATGAGTTTTGTTTATTTATAACTAAATGACCGGGTGAATTTCGTACCACCTAAAATTGATTTGATTGTAAGTCTTCATAAGCGATTATGAATCCTAATCAACCTTCCAACTCCAATTCATTAAGATCGACAATATTGGCCGCATCGTGTACGTTTTGAGTTTCGTTTGGTTATATTAAATGAATCGTAATTCAAATGAATTCAAAATCACTTATTTACATGATGATTCAATACAGAACTTTCTGTAAACCAAATCTGTTCTCATAATCTACTACCTTTTTTATTAGAGATAGACATATTATAAAGCAGCGGACTTTTTTTTATAGAATAATAGGTTATTTTGCCTGGTATTGGGTTCTATTTATTACTAATAGTCGCTAGTCGCAGCTCCGCATGTGATAGTTTTTTGAAAATTTTCAATTTTCGTAGCGGGAAGTTAAAAAACTAAAATAATAGTTCACTACTCATTTTTCCAGTGTTGGCTAGATCGATATCAAATCGTTTTTTTTACACTTACAAATTATTCTGATGTACTTTTCTTGAATTAATAGTTCGCTTGATCTACGATTATATAGATGTATATGCATGTATGTATCCTATATATGTAGATAAAATAACTCATAAGATATATTTTTAACCAGAGATGCGATTAATTTGAAATACTTCTATTTAAAATGCAAATACAAAATGCAAAATACCTATTTTGTATTTTGCATTTAAATGCCTTTTAGTAAAAAACATTTTGTATTTTATTTGAAATACCTTTCGAGATGTATTTTGCATTTTTAATATTCATTTCAAAATGTAAAATACTTTGTGATTAAGTTTAGCCAACATTGGCAACATTACCAGTCAAACAAAATGAAATGAACGAATGACGCTTGTATTGCCGAATTTGACCGATAGAGGCGCCTGCTAGCCATGCGCGCCCTTTTTTCCTTCTTTGGTCAGAGTGCGCGCCTATTTTTAAGTGAGTATTATTATTATTAATAACATAACAGAATTTATTGATACGCGTACTGATAAATATGACCAAAATGTCATGCATAAGGTGCCATGTTATTAGACGTTTTTGTTCGGCTCGGCATTGTGTCTCTATTTCTCATGATAAATACCTAAAATAAATAAAAGTATCTGAGATTTGGCCAAAAGGTATTTTATTTTGAAAAAGTATTTTGAAAATACCTATTTTACATTTAGCATTTGAAATACAAAACGCAAAACTATTTGGTATTTTGCATTTGAAATAGTAAATCTGAAAAGTATTTTGCATTTTGTATTTAAATGCTTTTTTAAAACCATTTTGTACATCTCTGTTTTTAACTACTTTAGAAAAATCAACACTAACAGTTAAGTTACGACTTTTTTTTATTGATTTTAAAAGGTAAAAAACTCGGGTCGCAGTGCCAAAACCCTGTTGACAATATAGTGTATTTGCTAATATAGGCACTGTGGCTTTATTACGTGAACTTAAGGTTATTTTTGGACAAAATAAAAAAAAAATTAGCTCCTTAATGCACCCCTTAAAATGCATTTTTTTGTTAATTGCGATATTATTATCAATTGAACATCTACACCAAATTAAATACACCTTTCAGTAAATAATTCACATCTGCAAACTAGTGTTTTCAGAAAATTTGTAAATCCGATCCTGTTGGACCGATTTTATTAAAATTTTAGGTTTAGTTATTACCAGAGGGTTAAATTTCAATTTTGAAATGATTCAGAGAATTGTTTTGGTATTTTGGGGCCTAAAAACATTTTTCAACCCCTAAAAACTCTCTATAAACTGGCCCGATTAGGTCCATTTTAAATAGGCTTCTTGCGGTGATGGATAAACATTACCAAAAATGGTGCCAAAGTGTTCAGGAGGCTATTAAACGTCGAGAAATTTCGGTCCGACCCCTAGATCCTGCCATTCGACCGACGCCAATAGTATATTATGTGCCATAATATATGGCAAATACACTAACAAGGGCGCGTATCATTCACTTCTGCTCGTCTACTGAAAGGACAGGCATCGTATGTAACTTTGCGATGACACCTGCCTGTGCTTTTAGCACTGTCTATTTTATGAACAACATCGTATACCTTTCAAAAAACGGACATTAGTGTATCAATAATTTATGATCACTTATTGACAAAAAGTGTTATGCCGTTTTTTTCACTTTTTTTTAATCCAACGGAAAGAAAAACGCTCTAAATATTTTATTATGCACAAACACAGATAGTAATATCCGTATACTTACCTGTGTACTATATCAGCTATATCAAGAAAATATGAAATGAAAAACTATAAACAGTACGAAAAAAGTTTTTTTCTAAAGTTGTCAATCTCATGAGGTCTATAATTTTATATCAAATTATTTTTACATAATGACATGCACGGCTGGCCATAAAAGTTTGTAAACAATAGCAGTTGCCACGCAATATTTTGACAGGTCCGCTGGATGATATCATCCCCCCACTACTATCTAACGGAACAAGACATACTCGGTAATCTACTGACCCTGGGGCTGCAGTATTTTTTGCAGGATTGGCAAGTGTAAGATAACTAATAATTATATTAATTATTTCGATAATTTTGCGAAAGAAATGAAAAGTTCCAGACCTCAATCCGATCGAACATGTGTGGAACTATCTGAAAAGGCATATTAGGAATCGGCAACATGTTCCAGAAACAATTGAATAGCTAAGAGTAGCAGTTCTGGACGAATGGGAACAAATTGACCAAAATATGATTATTCACCTCATAAGGAGCATGCCACGGAGGTTACAAGCTGTAATTAAAGTTCGAGAATGTAACGCCATATAGGTACTAAACAGAGTAATTATTGAATATGACTCCACTTCTTCTGTTGTTTAAATTGTAGAATCCATATCCACACAAGACACCATTCAAAAATTATAGAAATTTATTATCAAAAAATAATGAATAATGAATTGACATGTTTCGACCTTCATCAGGTCATAATAATACTAAAAGAAACATTACATCTAGAAAATAAAATTATTGTACAGAAATATGCTTACTATTATAATCATATGATTTATATCCAAAAAAACTTTCATGTAACAAAAAAACTAAATTTGAAGTATCTTACAGTATGATTTAGTAAAGAGCAATTACGAAATTGATTTAAGGTAATAATAACCCATAATTGTTTCTCTTGAACAAAATATCTTCACTTGTCAAAATAATACTTATTTTCATAAAATAAAATAAAAAAACCCGGGTCGCAGTGCTAAAACCCTGCCGACAATATAGTGTATTTGCTTGTATAGGGCCGTGTGGTTTTATACTTTTATTATGTGAAATTAAATTTGTTTTTGGGCAAAATAAAAAATTTAACACCTTAATACACCCCTTAAAATAACATTTTTTTTCTTAATTGTAATATTATTATCAATCTAACGTCTACACCGAATTAAAGACACCCTTCAATAAATAAATCACTATCTGCAAATTAGTGTTTTCAAAAAATTTGTAAGTCCGGTCCTGTCGGGCCGATTTTATTAAAATTTTAGGGACACTTTTTAATTACTACTAAAGGGTTAAATGTCAATTTTGAAACGATTCTGAGAATTTTTTCGGTATTTTGGGGCCCAAAAACATTTTTCAACCCCTAAAAACTACCCTTATAATGCCCCGATTACGCCCATTTTAAATAGGCTTCTTGCGGTGATGGATTTCAACACGTGGGCCAAATTTCGAAAGTTATTGCACGCACACACATATATATATATATATATATATATATATATATATATATATATATACATTTTCAAAAATGGTGCCAAAGTGTTTAGGAGGTTATGAAACGTCGAGAAATTTTGGTCCGACCCCTAGGTCAAATACACTAAAAATAACTGGCTCATGATCACGCCATGTTGATTAAAAAAGTAAAGAGATTGAACAGGCCCAAGCGAGATTTCCGGTAACAAAAATAATTAGTCTAGATGACATCTATTATATCTAATTGATATTAGCCTACTCGGTATATTTGAACTTGAACAAAAATGTATTAAGGTTTAAAACATAAAATCGAAAACTGTAGAACGTTCAATATCTGAGTTTAGATTAAGACAAGAATTATCATTATTCGAGGAATGCAATGCGTCGTTAATTTCCATCCATTCTAGTAAGCTCAACATTTCAGCGGAGCCTATGTGTTTATGTAAGATTGTTTTCGTATATATTTCTAATTATTTTTTTAAATTTATAATCAATAAAGTTCTATTATTCCATACTCAAATAGACATATTTTAATGGATCGAGGCACACTAGTCAACATTTACTTATAAATATTGGAAAAAAGTCAAAAACGCAAAATTTTAGATTGTCCGTTTTTTATCTAGAAGTGTATCTTAATTTTTTTATTCGGTAGCTATTGCATCACACAATCAACCGCGAAGATGTAAGAAAATGTTTGCAGAAGAATTTAGCATATAAATACAAATATCAACAGAATAGGGACACAAAGGTGCAAATGTAGAAAGAACATGGAAATCTGTTCGATCAACAGAACAGGAAAAAGATTAAGGTAAAGGTCGGAAAGTATGGATCGACTGTCAGGAAAATTCAGTACAAAAGAAATGTATTCATTGTCATTTAGACTTTGAAGAATAGAACACTTTTTTAAAATATAGGAAACATATCACGCATCTACTTTAGGAAATATATTTGTATATTTTATAATAATGTGTAGTGTGATCCAATATATTTTTTATCGAAAGTGTCATGGAAAACAAACCTACGAAATTTGTTATCAATCAAAGCTCCGCAACTAGTTGAGTTCCGCGTTTTAAGGGCTTATTGAAATGTGCCTCTTGGTTTTACATAAAATCACGCCACTATCGGGGCGGCCGAATTAACATTAATTATTTTACAGTGACATGTCCAAAAACATCAACCTCCATGATAAAACATATTTACAACTTCTTTTCATATCATGCGACAGCAAATTTTGCTTTAGAGAACGCTAGACGTGAACTTTCACTATAGCGAGTGGTATGAGGGAAAAAAATAAAAATAATGTTTAGGAAAATTAAACCAGTTTCTGGAAAGGACTCAAAATGTCTCTAAAAAGAATAAAATAATTTTTTAATTCGTTTTACAATGACCTTCCCAAACAACATTCAATTAGAAGTTATTTCTCTATAACCGCATAAGTAGCTGTCTATTTTCGCTGAGTGCATTTGGTATTTTTTTTTTTTGGAGGCAATTTTAAAGTTTCTTTAAATTTTAAGAATATAATATGCTGCCTTCGACGTTACCTTAATTACGCCATGTAGTTTCATAAGCACATTAAAATTAATATTGTCTTGATATTCTGTTAGAATAGCTTGTAGGTTCCGCACCTAGCATCAACTTATAAACAGTCTTTCTGAGCTATCAAAACTGTCAGAAAACGTTGCAAAAAGTTCTAAGAGTGTAAAAACTTAAACACAACGTAACGCTGGTACTTTGACGAAAACAAAAAAAAATCAAAAATGGTTTCAGTTTGTCTACGTGCAAGAATAAAAAACTCAGGTCGCAGTCCCAAAACCGGGAAACCCTCACTAATGAAATTACAATCTTAACGAGAGAGGCGCCACTAGTCTTTACGCAGTTTCTCTATAATAGTAGCTTAAAAATTAGGATTACATAATTATAATTATTTAAATATGTCAGGTTAGTTTTTTTTTTCTAATATGTATTTTCTCTATGTTTGAACACAGCAGATACATAAGAGTAAAATTTAACGTCCGAATTCAGAATTGTCATGATATTTTCCCAATCGTTGGTCTCTTTTAATAGTGGATTTAATATATTTGTCCTTATAGAACAATAAAGAGGACACTCCATTAAAATATGAATTAAACTTTCATTTTTTCCCAAATTACAAAATACACAAACCTGTGTCTGGTATAATTTATAAATTGTACCGTCCATTATAATTCTTATTGTGTTTTCACCCACTGTGCGACATTGTGCTAGCACTCTAATTGCATGTAAGTTGAGTTCCACTACACACTACAGAGGTAAAACTGGTATAATTGTAAAGAAATTATATTGGAATTGACCGCTAGGATCGAACCTACGACTTTTAGGTAACAAGGTAGGTTCTAACCCCTCACACACTACAACACACCGTATTATATGGCCGATTTTATGCATGCATTGCAACATTTCGTTACACTTTCAATCTCAAAATCAATTTTGTCCTACCGTGAGAGAAGGTGGTTTATTTCCAAAGAAAAAAATATGGATATATCAAGGGTATTATAATTTAAGTTATGAGAATCTATACAGGGTGGATAATTAAAAGCGAAACAAATAAGATCGCCTATTCGAACAAATATGAATATAACATAGGAGATATTTCTACATTTATTTTGACGTAGGCAAAGGATGGGAAATTATTGTAACGGTCTGTTGGAACTTTCTTATTTGAGTTCATCATAGTTTCACTCGAAAGAAGTCAGAATTTATGAGTAAACAGAAATACCATATTCGATATAAAATCACTATCTGATATCATTCTTATACCGTTTCCAATCAATATCCTTATTAACTATTAAAGTCCAACACGGTCTCGTATGAGACCACTGATATAAAAGATGCCCATCTTCGTATGCTACGTAAGCCACTTAATGTAGTATACTATTTTAAGTATTTATAAAAAAAGAGAATATGTATTTTAACTAATACTACAGAAGTAAAATTAATATAGAATTATAAGAAGAAAACAAGAACTAAAAAATGATGTCACCTTTAGGTTACGACGCAAGTGCCCTATCTCGACGTTAACTTAGTTTAATGTTCTACAGTCGGTTTTTAAAGTATACGGGATACGGCACATTCGTTACATTTTTAATCTCAAAAATGAATTTTAGCCTTCGGTACCAAAAAAAGTTTTACTTCAAAAACGGTAATAATGGATCTTCATTTAAGTCGCCATCGTATTAAACATATTTTCTTTAGTTTTTGGATAATTTATATTGTAGATAAGTATATAATTTTATTTCTGTATTTTGATGTGTCAAATGGATGTGCATATGTCTCGATTGACTTAATAAATATCATGTCATATCATATCATATCATATCATCAGCGTTTCCTAAACTTTTCGCCTACGGACCCGTTAAAGATTAGCAAAATAGTCGCGCATTAAACAGATTAATTTATTTGATTTTTTTTTTTGAAAATGTCAATTTACATATAATATTCAGATATAAATTTTGCGTACGTTTCACGTCTGTAGGTACTGTGTAGTGAAACAACATATCATAATTTGTCGGAAAGCATTCATATGGTTCGGCCGTCGCGTTCATCGGCCGAAATATATAACTTTGCCCACCTACAAACTGACGTTCCAGATTTCTTATTAAAATCATTGTTTGTCGAACGCATGTAGTTTTTGCGTAAGTTTCACTTCTGCGGTGTGTGGGTAGTGTAAAAAATGTAAAAAAAATCTGAGAATCCCTCGGATATACCCATGGACCCAGTTTAAAACTACAATTTCCGCTGTAATAATTATGGCACGTTAAATGATTAATTAGTGTATTTGCCATATGGCAACATACACTATTGGCGTCGGTCGGATGGCGGGACCTAGGGGTTGGACCAAAATTTCTCGACGTTTCATAATCTCCTAAATACTTTGGCACCATTTTTAAAAATGTTTATATACAATACGTATATATATATATACGTGCGGGCAATAACTTTCGAAAGAGTTAATTGATTTTAACGAAATTTTGTCCACATGTTGAAAGCCATCACCGCAAGAACCCTATTTAAAATGGGCGTCATCGGGCCACTTTAAGGTTAGTTTTTAGGGGTTGAAAAAAGTTTTTGGGCCAAAAAAAACCGAAAAAATTTTCAGAATCATTTCAAAATTAAAATTTAACGTTTTAGTAAGGATTAAAATATGCTGTTAAAATTTTAATAAAATCGGCCTGACAGGACCGGATTTACAAATTTTATGAAAACGCTGGTTTGCAGATAGAGAGTTATTTACTGAAATGTGTATTTGATTTGGTGTAGAGGTTCGATTGATAATAATTGCAATTAAGAAAAACATGTTCTTTTAAGGGGTGTATTAAAAATCAATTCCAGTTCGCATAATAAAGCCACACTGCCTGTATTAGCAAATACACTATATTGTCGGCAGGGTTTTGGCACTGCGACACGGGTTTTTTATTGATTACGATTTAAATTTTACAATAGAAAATTTTTGGTAAATATTTCTTATATTTCTCTTACAAAAAATAGCACGTATCTATTTCAAGTAACAGTCCACGTCTTACTATGGACGATGCAACATTTGTTTGTGGCCATTTAGCGCACTTCGTGTAATATTTTTTGTGTACTTTAGTAGGAGGAACACAAAAATATCAAACATCCGCACGATGTAACGCTCTCTAAGGAAACCGGCAGCCAACGGACCAATGCCGCCGTAATATATGACGCTGGTGGCGTCGGTTGTCGCTTCAACCAATCAGTAGCGCGAGCTAAAAGTTTTTCTCAATTCTGTTTTGGGTTGAAATTTCCACACTTCAAAAAACAGCACATGCATATTATAATGAACATTTTTCAACAGATATTTTGGCGCCGTAAGGCCACTGTACACGAGGCTTGTTTTGCCGCTGAGACTTGTGCTGGAAATGACGTCACTGCGGGCTCCGCTGTATGTTCACAAGCTGGATTTCAAAAGTAGAACCAGGGTTATTTTTCGAGCTTGATTCTCTGTTGGCTTTGAGCAAGAACAAATCAGAGAACAGTATCTTGTTGGCGATTATAAACAAACGTCATAAATAAATATGGAGTGCTTTATTCAGAAACAATAAACGCCAACTTTTGTTAACATTAGAACTGTCATAGCGCGCGCATCAAAACCGTTTACGAATCCAATTTCGAAACACGCATCGTGGGAAGTCAGGGATCTAGTATAATTATAAGAATTGAGTATACAGCTGCGGGGGGGAATCCATTGAGGGACGGATACAAAGCACTGGCATTAAGTAAGAATGGTGTCGAGTTTTGATTGGCCGGCACATTGTGCTGAATACAAAAGATATATTTTGACACCATACTACCAACATAAATTCTATGCCACTAGTATTGCGCAGTACGCCGGCCAATGTCAAGCGGAAACCACTCACCTCGTCGCGTCTCTTAATTGGCTTTACCCCCCTCGACTAAAAATTCTAGTACATGCTCTGTCTCTATATTATGTCTATGTGTGACGCCAATACACACAAACGGTCACAAAATCTAGCTTGGAACCTAGCAGTGAATCCAGTAGCAACACCAGTCGTATACAGCGGCCTTATGATTAAGAGATTCATCAATAGCTAACGTATTAATATATTGCATAACAATCTATTGTGCTATAGTAACTTTTTTTTAACGATTGCGATGTTATTAAAACTTGTTGGAGGCAAGGGACGCCCTCGGCCGAAACAATTTTCAAACACATCGCGCGAGTATTAAAAAAGGAAACAGTGAGGTATTCACGTTCTAGATTCATAAACTACTATATTAAAACAATCATGAATATAGTATGAGAGCTCTTATATTATGTTACGATAAAATTATAAAGAAGTGCATGGTAAATAGACACGGACATACATATTCTTGGAGCCTTACTCGCAAGAGGCTTAAAAATGTGAAAATGATTTTTTACACCCACATCCCCTCACAAATTAGCTGCTTGTCATGCCTGTATAGAGATCGTGAATTGACACATTGTGTAATAGCGTATAAAGTAAAACCAATCCAATAGTAAATTCCAAAATTCGACCTGCCAGTTATCGCTTACTTCTATAAACAAAGATGCGACACAAAGCATGAAACGCAATAAGATCGCACACAAAGAATATAGGGGGTACGTGCAAAAAATATAATATGCATCTCAGATGTAATGCTTTTACGTTCAGATAAAAGGTAAAATGTTTGGAGGTAGCTCTTAAAATGAGTTTACTCTTTGCGGTCTTCAACTGAATATAATTAATCACTGTATCCATCAAATGCGGAATCAGACACTGTCGGTTGTCAGTACGTCAATGTTTTGATGGACGATGACAAAAAACACACAGGTAGTTCAAACATTTTTAAATAAGCCAACTGGTCAGGTCAGATAAAATACGGGTGATGCAGTAGCGGAACTGTTCTAAATGCACCTTTTCTTCTTAATTTTAAGGTTGATCGTTTAACAGTTTTTTTGAGTCAACCTCTTGTGTCAAACTGTTAAATACTTCACCTTTTGACTTTCTTTTGGCACATAGATTTGTAAAAATAATAATATTATGTAGCAAAAATAATTAATATAAGTACCTAATCAAATCCGGTTCTCAGTAATAATAAGATTTCTGATATTCACTATATTTATAAGAGGCACGTATAAAACAATATTAACCGCATGTCACAATACAATGATGGGTTGCAGAAACCATTGTCAAAATATCTTATTTGACATTGACCTTTAGATTGCGATCCTATATTTATACTTTAACGTCATTGTCAAACTCCCTGTACAGAAAAACATTAGATAGTCCTTCTACATAACAACTATTGACTGATGTACATTCAAAAAGAACGTTTTTAAGCTAAATTTTTATCCAAATATATGGAAAAATGTGGTTTCGAAGCAGAAATTGTACAAAAAACATTGTTAAATTCATGTATACAAGAAACATATAGTTTCAATCGATCAATCTTAGCAAATTCGTTTTGAAATTTTACAATGCCTTTTTTATGCAGAAATATGTGTGGTCATGATCTAAGTTTATTGTCAAATTAGATTTTCTGACAATCCTTTCTGCTGGCATATAACACTTTTTGAACCTGTCTCTGAGGGACAAGATAGAAATGCATATTATGACTCCTTTCCTTTTCTGCCCTTGGGGAGAAAATTAAAAATTCAGTTCTGTTACGTTTCTATTGCATATCTTAGAAAAGTTTCAGTTTCCTAGGACAACGGGGACTTGTGCAGTATGTGGAAAGACAAACAGACAAATATACGTTAGAAAATTGTATATTCTGCCAGAAGAAGTTAAAAAGATTTAACGAAACGTCGCAATTTTTTAATTTAGTTTAACTATTTTTGAATTGTCCAATTTCCCGTTAAAAAATTTAAAAACAATTGTATATTATCGTATTTTAAGTAATCCTTTATCTTCAGTAGCATATCTACAAGAACAGTTAGTAGTACTTAAGGAATAAAGAAATATAAATTTATTACAATTTTCAATACACCACGCCGCGCCATTGGCGACATCGTCGGTCAACAATGATTACGCTGGTTTGTATTGTGTGTGTATATAAGCCAAACAATCCTCGCTGAAATAAAACAGAGAAAGGGCATATTTCATTTTTTTATACAAAGGATACATTTACATCAAACTTGTTCACAACTTTTATATTTACGTTTGTACAAAAATGTATAAAAATTGACTATGTATTTGTTTAAATACACAGCACTTTAAAATTTTATACTGCAGTGATCTTCTGCATTCAAAAAAAAATATCTATTCTTATATATAAAAATGAATCGCCGTGCGATTGAGTTGCTAAAAACTCGAAAACGGCCCGACCGATCCGAATGATTTTGCTTTTGATTTTTTCATAAAAGTTCAGGGATTGTTTATGCGTCAAAAAAATAGGAAAAACCCAAAGGAAGGGCTTAAAAATCGCAAACATTTGAAATTCACCGTTTTACTTCGAATTAGTTTCAAAAGATGGCGTTCGCGGCGGATCTATCGTCTGACAGCTCTGCGCCATGCAGAACTGTTTTTCTGTGCGGTTGTGTGAAAAATTTTCATTTACATCGTTTTTTCTTAAAAAAAAGTGTAGTAGATTTTGAGAATAGATTTGGTTAAAGCGAATTTAATTGCATTTTGCGAACCTTAAAATTTATCGAGCATTCTATTAACGTAAATTCACCTTGCAGCCACAAATTTTCGAGGCGGACCTACTTTTTATATTTGATAACTACGCCATGCATTACTGTTACTCATGCAGGGTAATTATTGAAACTGACACGAAATCATCATTGTCCTTAAGAACAGATTTGATTAAATCGATTTGAGTTGCATTTCGTGAACATTCATTTCGATCAATCATTATAAGGTAAAGTGATTGCAGGCTTAGGCATAACCGCAAATTTGGATTTAGTTTGAGGATTTCAATGTTGTAAAGTTCTCAAGGAAATTACGTTCTAGATATTTAAGTGACTAAAAACAATTTCGTGTCATTTTATTAAATCTATATTTACTAAACTGAAAAGATGGGAAGGTTCTCATTATCGAAAAATGAAAAATATCTATTTTCCCTTTAAAAATTATAAACTATCATTTAATTATGATTTCGCCAAAGTATTTTGTTAAAAAGCGTAAAGCATACACCTAGACATATTTCATCAAAATTAAAAAACGTTATTGTAAAGAAAACAACCTCCTATTTCTAAAATCTATAATATAGTCTACATTTTGGAATTGTATAAATAAAACTTTAGGTGTCTGTTAAATGTTTTTAAAAATCGTACGTTAGATACAGTTTTGTAGTTTTTTTTTGGAAAAAATTCCGGTTTTTAAATTATAAAACCCCTATGGTTTGTTCTAAGCATATGGATACATAGAATCTAAACTCAAATTTCTCAGCTGTTTGTGGAGGACCTTAGGCATACAATAATTAAATATTCAAGTTGTAGGATTGCAAAAAAATCAGTCATGATAAGTACTATTTCTTACCTTTTTTTAAGTAAAAACTAACCCACAACACACAGCTCGCCAACAAACACCAACAAGTCACATTAAAAAAGTAGTACCAAAATTAACTCACAACCTATTAGCGGTCTGAATTTGCTAGCAAAAATGAAGTAATTTATATGATTATTGCTAGAAACTTTGTGTTGAAAATAAATTGGATATTATTAAACAAATAATAATAATGCGTTTAACGTCCGTTTCTCGACTTTATGTTATAACAGACGCCATTCGCACCATTACTATTTTTTCATCTACCACTTCCCGTTATTTTCTAAATTTTTTACAACTTCTTAACTTATGTAATAGCAATGGGCGAATGAAGGAATTATAGGAAATTAGGATAAGGTAGGCAATTTTTGAACTAGGAGTTTGATAGGTAATCGGCCATGGCCTCAAATAAGGAACCATCTCGATATTTATCTAGAATTAATTGAGGGAAACCATGGAAAACCTCAATCAAGATGGCCGGTACAGGAATTACCGTTTCTCGGCGAGCGGCAGTAGGAAAAAGTCCCAGCCACATCTGCCCCCGCCGGGATTCGAACCCGGTACCTCCCGAATGCGAGTCTAGTGCTGTCACCACTACTCTACCCAGCTCGGTATTATTAAACAAATAGACATTTACAATTACAGCAATTAAAATTGTGTTATAACAGTTACAACAAAAATCCAGTTGTTGTCAATAATTTCAATTTTGTTATAACTGTTATAAATTAGGTATATTTTAAAACAATAATAATCACCTGATGACGCTCTATATATTGCATTGATATTTAACTAACCCTTTTTTCGTGTACACACACATACCTCCTTTAATAAAAAAATCTATAAAAGTAATTCATAATATACGATGAAAACATCCCGTACAGTGGACTAAGCATAGTAGGGACTGCAGTTAGTAAAAAATGACGATTTTTAAATGCTTTTTAAGTCCTGCTGAGACGGGTGCAGTTCCACGAGGCAAGACTGCAATACGATGGAGCTGAAGGCTCCATCATTGTTGACGCTGCCGAAGGAGGCGCAGTCCCGCGACGCAAAATTGTAATACGATGGAGCCGAAAACAAAAAAAAAACTTTTTTTAATATATTTTTCCACAAATAGTGGTAGAAACGTTGTGTTTTAATTATATTTCGATAACATAAATATTGTTTTTATAGTTTTATTTCATTAAATATATTTATAAATTCACTGTCGGTAGAGTTTAATATGTGTAAAAAAAATATGTTAGTCCGATCGTTACAGGATCACCCACTGGACTAATCTGAAGATTGACTGAAAATTTCATCAAAATCAGTTCAGCCGTTTCGGAGTCCATTGATAACATACCTATATAAATAATATACCAAATATGAATATTTTTAAAATTGGAATGGTCCCATCGCCCAATTGGCTGGACTACACAATCATAAATTGTACGTGGAATACAATGTTTAATATTCATTTTCCAGCAACATTGCCAATAAATTACCTGGCCAAGAAACACTTAAATTGTGTTTAACGTGCGTTATAATTGCTGATCGAATCCCGTAATTCAGAAACAATGCTGCATACCAGCTATTGTAGTGAACGAGTCTTCTATAATATTATTTCTTATCGTCCCACATATGAAAATTTGTTAAACAAACTTTTTCGTTCTTATATCATTCCTCTAAATAAAATGATGAAACAAATAAATAAGCAAGAATTCAATTATTAAATAAAGTATATTTGACATTTGAAACCAAAAATCTTTTATACAGAAATTGTTTATTAATCGTTATACTAGGTATATCGTACCAATCCGATAGCATTCTGAACAAAATGGCGTTGAAAGCTTCTAAATTGGTTTCCAATTGACAAAAATATCGGTAAACATACATTAAAAAAATACATACATCAGACGAATTTACAGAACCTTGTTCTTGTTTTGAAAAATTAAACAAATGTTTTCTTATACAGATTTTTCTTTGGAAGGGGGAAATCCTTTTTTCGGACACCCCCTCCATCTAGCTCCTTTGTTAAGAAATAGAAAAATCTTTAAATAAGTAATACAAAAATATTTAAACATAGAATACAAAAATAGGTTCAAATAATGTGTCACAAAACAGACTGACTCCAAACTTAAAAATTATCTTTAAAGTTCAATTCCAGAATATGTTATAATATAGAAATCAGTTTCACGGGTAATTGGAATAAAAATAAATCAATTTAAACACTTTAAATTGATTTATTTTTATTCCAATTACCCGTGAAACTGATTTCTCTTAAAAATTATATGAAATAAAAATTTATAATTTAAAACATAAGTTTATGTAAATGTCATTATAGCAGTTAATAATCAATACATTAATAGCATCCTTACTAACAAAATTAGGTGACAAAAAAAATCAAACAAAATTACATATACAAAATTAATGTATTGATTGTAAGTCTTTAACTGCTTTTTAGGTCAAGATATCCTAAGAATCCTAAGGCATTCATGTAGTTTAGTGGTCCCACAAAAAAGGCAAGTTGTATGTTTAACACCTATAATATAAAGCTCTGTTCACAATAATGTTTGACCAAGCTACTAAATAGCCAGATATAAGTATTGTTTAATAAGTCATCGGGAAACTAAATTAAAGCTTGTAAAAATAGGCAAACCTAAAACTTACCTTGTTTTTGCGGGACCACTACCACGCATATATTTTATATATCATCCATTAAATACGTCATAACTAAAAACAAAACAATTTTGAGTTTTACATATGAAATGCCCAACCAAAGAATATTTCATAAGTATAACCTTAGTTACGATGTATTTAATGTACGATATTATATAAGTAACATATTATGTACAATTTATTTACAAAACTTGAGAACTTTTAAGAATCTAAAATGTTTTTAATTTTCATCCAAATCACAGCTAATTTTTCGTTCTCCCGACATAGTTCCTCGAATTTGGCTGCCCTATTATCTCGCGATTGTTTTGCTGCGTAGTTGTTTTTCCTCCTCTTCACCGCATATGCTTCATCAAGGTCACGTTTACGTTTACTCGTCTTCGCCATATTCGTATTATAAGATAGTTCTCTCTTCGCCTTAAACTCTTGGAAATACGGTGGGAACAGTGGGACGTCACTAAACGGGACATTTTCGATATTCAACCAACCATTTTCAGATAAATGGTCGAACTGAAACATTAAAATGTCTCTTTAGTAACTCACTCAGCACAGAATAATTCCAAGTCCGATATTAAAATTAATTTCGATTCTTGTTCAGGATACGTCAAAATCTGGCCATCTTCTTCCTTGATTATGATGTTGAGGTACGATTTCATCATCATCGGAGCTGTCGCATTTTGTTGGGTGTCCTTGCATCGTACAATATTGATATTTCCACAGCTCGAGTTTTGGATGCTTTTTTTCAGCTTTATCCTTGTAACATTTTTGTTTAACGACGACTGATTGTTTCTTGGGGCACACGTTTTCACTCATGGTAGATGGTTTTTTGTTTCTTTTATTTATAAAATCGTTTTAAAATGGTTCATTGCCAAAATCAATTTTAGATACACAGTAAAAAAAACAATATTAATACCGAATACACAAACAACAATGTTAACCGAATAAACAAACTATATTAACCGAATAAGCAAATACAACAACAATAAGCAAACAACAAAAAAAAACAGTTTTAATTTCAAGTTAAAGATACGTATTGTAAACAATTGAAGTCGGAAATAATAATCGTTGTTGAACTGATCACTAAGACGTCTGAATACTGAATGCTGGATTTTAACTTGGAAAATGCCTTTAAATCTCCAAGATTCATAGACTAATGATTTAATTATTCAGGTAAAAATATATTAAATATGGATCGTTATATTTGGAAAATAATTTACCTGTAGCATTTAATAATAACTTGTGTCGCTGGACCAAGACCCTTCCCACAATATAGTGTATTTGTTAATACAGACAGTGTTTTATTTGGACCAATAAATAATTAAGATATTACTTCGTATTAAATTCTTTATTAACATAAAATTAAAAATATCGCTTGACTACAATTTTATACTAATAATCTGTGATGTTGTCAGAGGTTATTATGATGATAATTATGCAATTTCCTAACTTATACAACATCTCCTCTATTTAAATTGATCCATACAATTCAAAATATCTTAAAACTAAAATATTCAAATACATGTTATAAATAAAATAATATACTGAATTCGACAATATTAAAACTACACTAGGTAAAGATCTGTAATAACTCACTATGTATTAAAATTAACTTGATAGTTGTTGAAGTGAACAGGTCGTTTTCGTAAGCGAGTACTCAGCGGCCTTTTAGGTGAATTATCTTTATTATCTGTAAAACTGACATTACTTTGAGACTGTTGCGTTGTATTATCAATTAAATTCCTATTACGAAAAATTGGCGTATTTAGAGAGTTCCTAAGATGATAGCTATTTCTCCTTAACTGTTTGCTATCCTGGGTTATTACGTTGTAGGATCTGTACGCATTTGCTTTACCTTTTATTTTACCGGACTTCCATTGTTTATTATTTCTAATTACTATATCATCATTTTTATCAAATTCCTCCCTTTCCTTTGCTGTGCGGTCATAATAGGCTTTATATAAAGGTTGTTTTGTTAACAATTTACCATGTACTTCCTTTTTATCATATTCAAATGAGTTAAATGGCATATTATCTGCTATAAGCTCGTTGGGTATACCAGGTATAGCAAAAATGTTTTAACTTTTCTATTACAGAATAAGCCGTTTTATGATCAAGTTTCAGTACTTCTAAACACTTTATAAAATAATCACTAACTACTAATAATAACTTTTATTATCATATTCACAAATGTCTACAACAATACTGCTAAATGGCACATCAAGTATTTCCCTTAATAACATTGGCTCTTTTGTATTTGCTGCTCTATATTTTTCACAGATATTGCATTTTAGTATTTCATTGTCTATCATTAATTCCTGGCCAACAAAACAACTCTCGTGCCCGCGCCCTTGTTTTAATTATTCCCAAGTGACCTTCGTGTAACAATTTTTGAACTTTCTTTCGTAAACTTATCGGTACTATTAGCCTGGTTTCAAAGAACAATAAATTATCTGTAATACACAATTTGTCTTTAACTTTATAACAGACTTTAAGGTCATCTTTGATTTTGTGAATCGAACTTGGCCAGCCTTGTAAACAATATTCTTCTAACTTTACTATAACATGATCATTTTCAGACTCCTTAATAAATTCCTGCCTATCTCTCTCAGAAATATTATAAAACTGATTCAGCCCGTGTACCATTTCTAGCATTGTTTCATCATCGTCAACGTGATCTTTTAAATATGCTCGGGATAAACTATCTGCGACATGTAAATATTTACCCGGAGTATGGAAAACATCCAAATTATATTTTAATAGCTTTAACTTCATTCTCTGCAACTTATTAGAACCAATGTTGTTTATATTTTTATTTAACAGTGATACCAGAGGCTTATGATCTGTTGGAATTTTAATACAGGACTGTCCATAAATTAAATTATGAAATTTTTTGCATGCAAACACTATACCTAATAACTCTTTTTCTGTTTGTGCGTAATTTTTTTCACAATCTGTTAAACTTCTAGAAGCGTAGTAGAGCTCTATAGATATAGGTATTCTCATCCGCCATATTGTGTCCTTGCTTGTCACGCGTAGTACGACAACATATGACTAAAGTTAACAGATAAATTATATTTCATAAAAGAAAAATTATTTGAATGTTTGTCAAGATTTTTTAATAGTCCTGCTGTTGTTTGTACGCGTTTACCCGTACGCAAAAGTGCTTTAAAGTGGGAATATCAATGTGACAACTGTACAGAAGTTGACAGAAAAATTGCGGTAATTATTTATTTTTCATCACTGTACTATGCAGAATAGAAGAATTATTTGTTAATTATAATGACTATTGTTTTTTTTGCGGGCTATTAAAAAAAATGCGGAAATGTCAGAAAAGAAATCTGCCTTTGGCAACGACACTTCAATTTTATCAGCTGAAATACGAAACAAATGAAATAAAAAATATTGGATACAAGTTGAATTATTTATTATAAAAAAAAGATATACATTAAATAAAATACATTATGGAGAAGCATTTCAATTTTTTTTTTCTTTGCTGACGCCGTTCTATAAACTATTTTGCGAAATTTGCTATTTTCAGTGAAGTTTTTCAAACAGTAAGAACGGACGTTAAAAAAATGCCGGATAATTCTCCCTTTCACATTGTAACATTCCGGAAAAAATATATCAATATTGTCCACTAAACATTTTCCCAATTCGAATTTTCCCTGTCTCCGCACTTACAGCCGCTTTTTTTCTTTTTTTTTTGAGAATACAGTTAAACGTATTTTTCTTACAGACACATTTTGAAGAATTACAATTTGAAAATCGTCGACAGGATGGATGGAACAAATTAAAACGGAAATTCTAATTGGGAAAAGGTTTAGTGGACAATATTGATATATTTTTTCCGGAATGTTACAATGTGAAAGGGAGAATTATCCGGCATTTTTTTAACGTCCGTTCTTACTGTTTGAAAAACTTCATTGAAAATAGCAAATTTCGCAAAATAGTTTATAGAACGGCGTCAGCAAAGAAAAAAAAATTGAAATGCTTCTCCATAATGTATTTTATTTAATGTATATCTTTTTTTTTATAATAAATAATTCAACTTGTATCCAATATTTTTTATTTCATTTGTTTCGTATTTCAGCTGATAAAATTGAAGTGTCGTTGCCAAAGGCAGATTTCTTTTCTGACATTTCCGCATTTTTTTTAATAGCCCGCAAAAAAAACAATAGTCATTACAATTAACAAATAATTCTTCTATTCTGCATAATACAGTGATGAAAAATAAATAATTACCGCAATTTTTTCTGTCAACTTCTGTACACTGTTGTCACATTGATATTCCCACTTTAAAGCACTTTTCCGTACGGGTAAACGCGTACAAACAACAGCAGGACCTTTAAAAAATCTTGACAAACATTCAAATCATTTTTCTTTTGTGAAATATAATTTATCTGTTAACTTTAGTCATATGTTGTCGTACTACGCGTGACAAGCAAGGACACAATATGGCGGATGAGAATACTCACATCTATAGTGCCTTAAGCGTAGCACATAGGTCTATTATTTTGCAGAAGGCAACAACCCAACCCGTCTTTTGACGCGTCACATTGTATACAGAATAGAATAGAATTTATTTCTTTCAACAAAATACAAAAAAGAAAATATATATACAGTATCGTATAACAAAACAAAACTGATTGAAAGATATAGGCTTCTTCTAAGGTTAGACCTGGGTTGAAGAAGCCATTATCAAAATTGTGGACAAAAAAACAAACTTAATAATAGTAATAATTATTTTGAAAAATATATTAATTAATTACGGAGGATATACAATATGTTTCGCAAATAAAAAACTAAAGTAGTTACTGCATCAATGTGCTATACGAAAAAATTTCTCCGCATTTTCTTGGGTCATTAGCCATTGTCTTAACATTGATAAGAATGCGTATTTGAATTTGCAGTTCTGTATGTGCACAAGTAACAAATTATAAAAATGAGGAGCCAGGAAGAGGTAATATCTTGTGAAAAGTGTTAGAAAGATTAGGTATAAAATTTCTGAAGTAATTTATAAGACCTAAAACCCTTTGTAGCCCCTTTTTATCTTTCAGATTTTCCATATCAGACACCGCTCTTAGACGATCCTCATCTGGTTTTATACCCAAGCAGCTAAACTCATGACCTAAATATTTAACTCGATCTACTTTATATTGTAATTTTTCTTTATTAAATTTTACATTCAACTTTCTAGCCCGTTCAATAACAGCTTCGAGTATCTGATCGTGCTCAATTTCGGACTCCTCAGCAATCAAAATGTCATCAAAATAAATTACGATTCCCTTTATATCACCAAAATTTTCTTGATTAAGTTTCTGAAAATATTCAGGTGCCAAATTCAACCCAAATGGTAATCTTAAAAATTTGTAACAGCCGAAAGGAGTACTGAAGGTACACAATTTGGTAGACTTGTCGCTCAGCTTCACTTGATAAAAGCCATCTTTTAAATTTAATACACTGAAAAACTTTTTTCCCGACAACTTTGCGGTTATTTCTGACAATGTTGGAATTAAGAAATATTCTCTTTGAATACATTTATTTAAATCATTTGGATCCAGACAAATACGCAAAGTTTTATCAGGCTTTTCAACTACTACCAAGTTGTGAATCCACTCAGCTGGCTCGTCCACTTTCTCTATAATTTTTTATTTTTCTAGTGATTTTAATTTTTCTTTGAGCCTATCCTTAATTGCCATTGGAACCCTCCTATAGGCGGCCTCGCTACAGATACACTGTTATCCTTAAGTTTTATCACGAATTCCTTCTTAAACTCACCCAAGCCCGTGATTACATCTATATTGTTCTCAATTAATTGCTCTTTACTTAAATCACATCCTATTGCATACAATTTTCTCACAACTACCCCAAGGCTACTACACGCTTTCAGTCCCAAAATAGGTTTTGTCGTTCAAAAGTTATAAAAGGTTTACATACACACACACACACATACAAACAGACATACGGACATCATTGTGTAAATGGTCAGAATAGCTTCCTATAGGACCTCAATTCGTCGAGATCTGACGAAAACTCAAATTTCGAAAATCGAGGTGAAACCAATAACTTCCCAATTTTTTGAAAATTTTCAATTTTCGTAGCGTGAAGTTAAAAAACCCTATTATTGCAGTATACTAAAAAGAGTAAAAATAATTTTTAATCATTTAAAGTAATAATTATAAAAGCGTGGGCCGTGATTACGAGAGAGCTTATAACCAACGCTTTTATAATTATGAACCTAAATTATTAAAATTTATTTTTACTCCTGTTATTTTATGCACTGCAATAAAAGGTTGCCTTTAAAAAAAATCCATATTTTCAAATTTTTAGTTACGTATTGACCTGGGAATTTCTCATAAGAAAAGGTAATTCGCCATCTTGGGGCGTCTACAATTGGATTTAGAATGACGCCACACAGCTTACTGTAATCTACTTGTCATACCTTTTCATTCGATATCAATATCGAGAGGGCTGTAAAGAACAAGGCAATTCTCCATTTTAGTTTAGCCGCCGTATTGAATGTAAAATGACGACACACAGTTTACTTTATTCTACTTGCCATACCCTTACATTAGATATCAATATCGAGGGGGTTGTAAAAAAAAGTTAATCCTCCATTTTGTTTTGGCCCCCATATTGGATATAAAATGACGCCGCTCAGATCACTATTTTCTACTAGTCATACTCTTTCATTTGATACCCATGTGAACGGATTTGTAAAGAAGAACGTAATCCGCCATTTTGTGATGGCGGTCATTTTGGATCTACCATAATATTCAATATACTGCATTGATCTTCAACACCAAAGCCGTGTGCAAAATTTCAACATTATTGGATATCGGGAAGTGGTCGAAAAATCGATCGCAAGATTTGTCTCTAACAGACAGAAAAGCAAGTTAAATAATAACTTGTGATAAAAATAATATAACAATATTTTAACAAGGCAGATGCTGAAAAATATCAGAATTATCAAACAAAATGGTGAGACATTAAAAAACAATATCGACGATTGTAAAAAGAACTGATTAAAATAAATCAATCAGAAAATTGGTTTATAGTCAACTCAATATTGTTAATTTCGCTACGCTCGGGGTCAAATTAAGTGACAAATAGAGCGTACGCTTAACTTTAAAACATGTCGATTCCATTTAAATTAAATTTTTCTTTGGTACGCACATTTTTTTATCAAATTGATGTCCTTCTGAACGGACAGATACGTAACTGTGAAAGTTAGTAAAATACTACAGGCTGGGCGTTAGAGGTTATAAAAGTGGTTTCGTCTGTAATTGATTGAAACGATTGCTTACGTTATTCGAAACCCTTGGCTTGATATTTCAATTATAATGAATAATTGACAGTTGGGACAAAAATCTCTATCGTCGCGTCGTCGCGTCTAGTCACAGTTTCAACAATGTTTTAACGCCTAACCTATAATAATTATTCTAATAATCTTCCATAACTGTGACAGTACCGGTGAAGTTACCGTAGTTTTTAAATAGTTTTGTTCGCAAAATGATGCTGTTATGATAACTGATATTTAAAATGTACAAAATTACTAGCGTAACATGATTACCTTTATTATATAATTTGTATAAATGTAAAAACAGATATTAGTTTTTAGTTAGAAATAAATTAGTGTTCGATCAAAGATAACGTTCCTAATTTTTTATTTAAACCTTCATTCCACGAAAACACAACAGAATTTTGGCGACGAGGATTTTAAATTAGAAAGTGTGCGTTTATTTTTATATTGAAAAAAAAAAATGTTGGGAACATTAAATGCATTTGTACCAGGCGATGATTTTACGGAGTATGCAGAAAGACTACAGCAATTTTTCATTTTAAATGATGTCAATGATCAAAAAAAAGTTGCGTCACTGTTAACCTTCATTGGTCAAGAAACATATTCTGTGTTGAAAAAACTAGTTTATCCTGAAGAACCTAACAAGAAAACGTTCAAAGAATTGATAAAAATTTTACAAAAGCATTTTTCGCCAGAAATAAATGAAATTCCAGAACGATACAAGTTTCATAAGGAAGACCAAAAGGACGGTCAGTCAATTTCGGATTACATAATTGAATTGAAGTCAAGAGCACAAACGTGTAAATTCGGTGCGTTTTTAAACGAAGCACTAAGAGATCGCTTTGTCTTTGGTGTAAAAAATAGTGGTCTAAGGTCAATGTTGCTTAAAGAAAAGGGTTTGACATTTGAGAATGCTTGCTCGATAGCAATAAACTGGGAAATGGCGGAAAAAGAGTCGAAGGAAAAGTCATTACAACAAAATGTCGTCAGTAAACAAAGTCATAATAGTCAAAAGAATAGGTCAATGTACTACAGTCAGAACAGTTCAAGAGATGGTCAAAATGGTTCAAGAGAACTCTGTCGAAGATGTGGAATAAGGTATCATAGTCAGGAATTATGTCCAGCCAAGAATTGGAATTGTCATACATGTGGAAAAAGCGGTCATACGTCTAAAGTCTGTTATTCGTCGAGACGTCAAGAAAAACCAAACAGAAGTAATAATAATTCGCGTTCAGGAATTAAAGAATTGTCAACAGAAACTGAAGAGCTTAATATGGAAATGAAAACGGTCAATGTCATGTCAGAAAAGTCAATGGAGTGGGAAGATCCAGTAATTGTCAAGGTTATAGTCGAAGGTCATGAATTGAGTATGGAGGTCGATTCCGGGGCATGTGCAACAGTCATCGATAAGGAACTTTACTGGAAATATTTTTCTAGTAATCAATTGTTGGAAACTAAAACCAAACTTCTGTCGATCACGGGTGAAAAAATCACAACGGAGGGCAAGATAGTCGTCAACGTGCAGTTGAAGCCAAGAGAGCAGCAGTACCGGTTGGAACTATTCGTAATCAGCAGCAACAAGCAATTCAAGCCGTTAATGGGTCGAGCATGGTTAGACACATTATATCCAAGTTGGAGAAAGGTATTAACTTTTAATAATGTAAGCGAGAATTCTAACGATTATGGTCGAATAATAGAAACAATTTCAAAAAAATTTCCAAATGTCATTAATGAGAGTCCAAATAAGTCAATTAAAGGGTTTAAAGCTGAGATTGTTTTAAAAAGTGAAGCCAAACCAATTTTTCACAAGGCATATTCAGTACCGTTTAAAATGCGTGATAAAGTCAGTTCAGAAATAGATAGATTAATTACTTTGGGCATATTAAAATCTGTTCAATTTAGTGAATGGGCGAGTCCTGTAGTAGTGGTTCCTAAGTCTAATGGTTCAATCAGGTTATGCGTGGACTGTAAAGTCACTATTAATCGATATATTCAAACGCAACACTACCCCTTGCCACGAATTGATGAGGTATTAGCCAGTCTTGCAAATTGTCAAGTATATTGTACGTTAGATCTGTCCGGGGCCTATCAACAACTTGAGTTATCTGAAAGTTCACAAGAATATTTGACTATCAATACTCATCGTGGGTTATTTAGGTTTACTAAATTAACTTTTGGAATTGCTAGCGCACCCTCAATATTTCAAAGTGTCATGGACCAGATCTTAGTCGGAATTGATAATACATTTTGTTATCTTGATGATATTATAATTGCGGAAAGTACCTTAGAAAAGTGTAAAAAGAAATTAGAAATTGTCTTAGAAAGATTAAATAGTCATAATGTCCTTATAAATATTAATAAATGTAAATTTTTTGAACAATCTGTAAATTTCCTAGGGCATACCATAACGGAAGAGGGCATTTGTCCACAAAAACAAAAAGTAGAAGCCGTTATAAATGCACCTGTACCTAAAAATATTACCGAATTACAAGCCTATTTAGGTCTTTTAAACTATTACAATCGTTTTTTGCCAAATTTGTCCAGTACGTTGAGAGAATTATATAATCTATTGCGTAAGGATGTTCATTTTAATTGGACACCCGAATGTCAAGAAACTTTCGTTAAAAGTAAAAAATTATTGCTTGATAATCAATTACTCGAAATATACGATCCAAATAAACCTATTGTGGTTTCTGCAGACGCAAGTCCTTATGGCGTAGGAGCAATTTTGTCACATATAGTAGATGGTAAAGAAAAACCCGTTCTTTTTGCCTCAAGCACGTTAACACAGGCTGAGCAAAAATATTCACAAATTCATAGGGAAGCACTAGCTGTGGTGTTTGCCGTCAAACAGTTTCATAAATATATATATGATCATCATTTTATTTTATGCTCTGATTCGCAAGCTCTTAAAGAAATTTTTAATCCTAAAAAGAGAACCTCAGTTATAGCAGCATCGCGTCTTCAACGTTGGGCTGTGATATTGTCTATGTACGAATACACATTTCAATACCGACCTGCCAAGGAAATGGTACACGTAGATGCCTTATCCAGACTTCCATTAGATAAAGAAACCGACATTGAATTAGATTCGATAAATATTTTCCAAATAAATTCAGAATTACCTATCGACATTAAAAATATAGCAGAGGGTATTGCAAAGGATAAGTTTTTAAGTAAAGTATTAAAATATGTAGCTGAGGGTTGGCCTTGTATCACAAAATTAAATGATGCGTTGAAATATTATTATAAATTACGAAATAGTATTAGTTGTCAAGATAATTGTTTATTCTTTGGTGATAGAATTATAATTCCAGATAATTGTAAAATTAATGTTTTAAATTTATTGCATAGTAATCATGAAGGTATAATTAGAATGAAAATGTCTGCCAGAGGAATAATGTGGTGGAAAACTATGAACACGGACATTGAAAAATATGTTAAATCTTGTATTATTTGTGACCAAACTCAAAACGTAAAAAAAGAAATTGTAAATTCTCAGTGGGCGTTATCTAATCAACCATTTGATCGTATACATACAGATCTCTTTTATTTTCAAAATCAGACATTCTTGATTGTCGTCGATTCATACAGCAAATTTATTGACATTAAATTATTGCGAAAATCAAATGTAGAATCTGTTGTTGAAGAGTTGCAATATTTATTTACATACTTTGGATTACCAAATCAAATAGTATCGGATAACGGTCCCCCTTTTAATTCATGGTTATTTTAAAAATTCGGAGAAGCTAATAATATTAAAATACAAAGAGTCCACCTTACCACCCCCAGTCAAACGGTCTTGCAGAGAGAGGAGTACAAACAATAAAAAACTATTTGAAAAAATATCTATTAGATGAAAAATATAGAAATTTGTCTATCAGAAGCAAATTAAATAAAATGTTGTTGGCTTATAATAACACACCGTCAACGGTAACAAATCAGTCACCTGCCGACAGACTTTTTGCATATAAGCCAAAAACAATTTTGAACTCTATTAATCCTAAATCAAGTAAAATTGTAGAAAAAAATGAAGTTGATAAAAAACAAAATGCTGATGATAATATTCGAAAGTATAATATAAATAATAAACCAAACAATTGTATTTATTTCAAAAAAGGAGAAAATGTCTTTTATAGAAACCATTTTAAAAATTATATAAAATGGATACCCGCTGTTATTATAAAGCAACTTAGCAAATATTTATATTTAATTAAAATGGATAATAATGTAAGAACAGTGCATTCTAATCAGCTGAGATATCCAAATTTAAAAGACACGTTTCCTCCATTTTTGAAATTGCCCGAAAGGGTAAGGCTAGCCAACAAACGAAAACGAAATTTAGACTTAACGGATGAACCGTTTGTTTTAAGACGCTCCGTGCGCAAGAAGAAAACACCCGATATGTTAGCTTATCCATTCACAAAATAATGTATAAACTTGTATGTATAGTAAAATAATGTAGTTTAAAATGTAACATTTTTGTATAAATTTTTTAATTATAATTTATTTTAAAATTATTTAAAACCGGGAAAGTGTTATGATAACTGATATTTAAAATGTACAAAATTACTAGCGTAACATGATTACCTTTATTATATAATTTGTATAAATGTAAAAACAGATATTAGTTTTTAGTTAGAAATAAATTAGTGTTCGATCAAAGATAACGTTCCTAATTTTTTATTTAAACCTTCGTTCCACGAAAACACAACAGATGCTAAACCGTTCGCAAACAGACGGAGAATGCGCACTAATTTAAAAAAATATATTTTTTAAGTGACATATCAAATAAAACGGCTCGTTATGAGAAATACAAACATATTTATTTTTTAGTAGATTTTTTACATACGCTTGTAGCTACGTACCAGCTGATTAGAGCGGAAAACGACAATTTAATATCGGTAAATTATCAACACCATTATTAATATTAGTTATTAGTAGATTTTTTACATACGCTTGTAGCTACGTACCAGCTGAATTCATTTAGTATAATAGCTTAAGTCTGCTATAATTGTTAAGAAACATTCATTGTTGTAACACTATATTAGAAAAATTAATTATTCCAACACGTCATCGTCTGGATTAAACCAGAATCTTTCCACTTTCGCCGATATTAAATTGTCGTTTTCCACTCTAATCAGTGCTAGCGAAACAGAAATATTCCGTGACTTACGACCGTATTGAAATGGAAAGTTCATCTTTGATTCATTCAAGACCCCTCGCTACTGTGAGAGTTAATGTCTAGCTACAGCTAAAAATAATTGGCTCTCGCATGTGGTGAATTTGAGTGTTGTTATCGCTATATTATGAAGGATTAAAATGCTGAATTGTGTAACTGATTAACTCATTCCGCCGCGAAAGTGGAAAGATTCTGGTTTAAATCCAGACGGTGACGTGTTGGAATAATTAATTTTTCTAATATAGTGTTACAACAATGAATGTTTCTTAACAATTATAGCAGAATTAAGCTATTATACTAAATATTTATTTTTATAATTTTGAAAAGTATAGCTTAAAAGATATTAAAGAAAGTGTACAAAAATCGAGCATAACCTTCCCCTCTTCTTTATTTCCGAAACTACTGAGCCTAAAATTTTGAAAAAAAAATAGGGAATGTAGGACTTCCCCCATAATTTACACGAAAAGCTGAACGAAAATCCTAAGTATTAAAGTTCTCACGGAAAACACTGAAATGGTACAGAACCCTGTTCTCGCGAGTTTGACTCGCACTTGACTGTTTTTTTTTTTAATTATATTTTAAAATACTTAACAGATTTTCGTTCGCATTTATAAAAATAATTACATTACCCACTTGTTTTACTGTAACAATAGTTCAGAGTAATATTTTGTTTTCCAAAATACACATACACCTACATCTAGCGTCATCGATGAATCACTTTATAATTAACTCTTTTATTGACACAGACGAACAAGCTGTCATGGCGTGTTCATATGAAATAATTGGTATTTATTGTTATTATTTTTGTAATAACGAGTATTCTAATTTTTCGATTCGGAATTAGTATTTTTAATGCTTAATAATTTTTTATATATTTCAATCAGCTATTGTATCTTTCGAGAAAATATTAATATAGATTAAGGTAGTTCTCGTGGTTAAGGCACACCGTCAAAAAATTCTTAATTTTTGTATATTTATTAAGGACGTGATAATACAATTACCCTGAAAATTTGAAGTCGATCAACTGTATATAATCCGAGATAAAGTCAATTAAAAATTGGATAATATTAACATTGATTGTATACGATCTCTGTAGTTCTGAACCAGTTTCTTATTTATAAAAAAAGAAATAACTGTCAGAAACTTTCCAAAAACTGACAGTCTTTCAATGCATTTGTTATGAGTTTAAAAAAAATAAGAAATTTTTTTTGACCGTCTAATTATTTATAAATAACGGTTTAAAGTTCAACAATTTATAGAAAAGTATACATGCATATGAATACTGTATGGGTTACGTTTCCACGGGTACAGTCTTTTATTATGGATCACTTAGCTACAAGCTAGTATACTTTTGTGGCGCGTATAATCTATAACTTTTTAACAATATTGTACCACGACAACTACCTTAAATAAGGGTTTGATGGAAATTGTATTTTTGTGAATTGTGTTAGTTGCAAACTGGTATTATATTCTTTATAACATGTATGCGTTAATTCTGCTGCATCGAGCAGTGCATGTTCTGCTTTTGTTCTGAATTTTGTGGTTCATCCTTCCTTTATGTGCTTAAAATTACGTTTAAAAAAGTTGAAAAACAATGATTCATCATATTAAAGCCAATGAAAAGTAAAAACCAAAAAACAGTTATTACTTACTGCTATGCCTACATACATTGGAAGGTAAAAAATTAATTACAGAACAAGACGGCACAGTAATATACGCTTAAATAAATACAACTTTTTGACAGAGTGTACTTGAATATTACTCAAAGAGCAAAACAAATTTTTTAATGTTTAAGAGTCACCAGTAATAAAACTGTATTACGTGTATACCAAAGATATGCCTCACTGTTATCTTTTGAATCTGAGTTTAAAGTAACTCTTATGACACACTTATGGGAACTAAAATACTATATTCTGAGAGATATGCGATAAGACAACACCAGAACAAAAGCCTGAGTAACATTTAATTTAAAACATTCAAAGAATATATTATCCCAACAAGAACATAAATGTGAAAAAAGGGGCCAAACTCGGTACCTAGAAAGAACAGCTTCACCGAAAAAAGGACTGACATCCAAATGCAATGCCAAGCTTTCACTTTGCAAGTTTTCATGTTTTATATTATAAATGAACTAGTCCATGTGGTATAGATTGTACGCACAGTTCTTTTATATAAAATCTACCCCCACTCCGTTCGGGTAGATGTGTTCAAAAGACAGTCGAAAATGTATTTCTTTATTTTCTAAGAAGAGTATTCTCGATATTTATTCCCGCAATTTCAGAAATACAGACAGCGTATCTTTTATGCTTGTTAAACCCCCTCGACCCCCTCCCCAACCCCTAACAATTATTTCTAAGAAGAGTATTTTCACGTTTTTAGTTTAAACAATTTTAGAAATACAGATAGCGTATCTTTTATGAATGTTTCCCTTCTCCAATCCCCAAAAAATATGTCCGCTATAATTTGAGTTTCAGTATTCCCTATATGGATACAAAATTTCATTTCAATCGGATGTATATTTCATGAATATCCACCCCCCCCTCCCGATCGACCCACCATCAGTCCCCAAAAAATATATCCGCTATAATTTGAGTTTCAGTATTCCCTATATGGATACAAAATTTCATTTCAATCGGATGTATATTTCATGAATATCCACCCCCCCCTCCCGATCGACCCACCATCAATCCCCAAAAAAATAAGTCCGATATAATTTGAGTTTCAGTATTCTTTATATGGACACAAAATTTCATTTCAATCGGATGTATAGTTTATGAATATTATCCCCCCCAACCTCCCCTATCCCCAAAAAATAAGTCCGCTATATTTTGAGTTTTAGTATTCCCTATATGGATACAAAATTTAATTTCAATCGGATGTATAGTTAATTAGTAGTAGTATTGGAACAAACGAAAAAACGGCTATAGATTTCTGTATTAGTGTGGGAACACTTGGCAGGTGAAAAGTTAAAAGAAATTTTTTTCCCATTGTTCATATTTACCGAGTTCGAAAAAAACGCAGACCGGGTATTCAAACGTCTCATTCGAAACGATCGTCGAAATAATTTAATAATTTTCGAGTGTTTTTAATTATTTATTATTCTACCAAGTGCCGAGTGAAAAATCAGTGCATATTATATTTACTTTTAATTTTATGTAAATATCACATTGATCGTTATAATAGTAATTGCTATTTTCTTGGACAAGGATAATGGAAATAATTTACGTACCAATGATACGTAAATAGAACCTCTATTGTTGTCTAAGAATGTCTACATTTGTGTTGGTCGGAAAGAGTATAGAAGTTAACTTTCTACAATGCATTTCGTTTATTGTACGACATTTGTAAGGGCCAACGGAAGAATTGGCAATGTAAACATTGATCCTGCCGGGCCGCGGCCAGACACGTCGCGTTCCACGGCTCCACTTCCTCCTCATCCATTCCATTCTCCTCACTCCTCGTCTTTGCAGTCTACAGCCACCACTTCCACGTATAACTTCGCTCACATTCTGCCATAGTGCACTCAAGCATAGTAAAACAGCCGCTGAAACTAATTATGACAACAAATTGCCTACACATAAATAATTGAATAAAACTTTCAACAAAGCACAAAAAAAAAACAGATTACGCTTTCTTAATATGATTATTTGTTGTTGAAGAAAATTACTGCAACCGATTTACGAGGATATTTCTACAAAAGAAAATGGCATCGAATTGTTTTGAAACGTATAAAAAATAAACAAATAAATAATTTCTAAAATGCTGAGGCTACTTTAGGTACGAAATCCTAAGAAACGTTATTGATTAATAAGTATGTCAAATGTTTTGGAATATTATTAGAACAACACATTTTATAATACAGTTAGTCATTTTATTTCATTATAATATTCTCGTGCTTAATTCTTACAAACATTTTCTCCCTTCTAAATTTCAATTTCTTTATGGCCTTGAAATTTATTACTTAAAAATCACACTTTCATGACTAATGTGCGACATTTTGATTCCATGCAAGATAAGAGTTTGGTAACTATATATTACTCTTTCAGCAATCAAACCACATGTTATTAATTTTGTTACCTATGACCTAGAATTGCTACCTTATATACGGATTAAACATGTGACCTGTTTTGCACATTAGTAAATTGTCTATTTGATAAAACGAATTATAAGGTTGCAGGGAACGTTATCGATGAACTGCATCATCTGTCAGCTGATGCAGTGTTTGAAGATTACATTATTGAAGTGTATCGTGTTTATCCTCGGTTAATTTAACTATGTCTGCATAAAAAATGTAATCAAAAATCTGTAATGTTAAATCCATGGTGTGTACTCTGTAAAATGATTTATTTTGTTTCATACCTAATCTAATGTCGTCATTTCCTACAGGCAAGATGTTTAAAGAACTTAGGTGAGAACACGATATTATGTTATTAATGTATGTTATTTTTAAATAAGGTTAATTCATTTCAATTAATTCAATTCAAAAAAACTAGATTCAACCGTAGTAATATGTTAACGTTGAATTATGGCAGTGGCGTCGCCAAGGGGGGGCAGGTAGGGGCAGCTGCCCCTCCCTAGAGGTTCGGGATTTTTTTAAGTTATAAGTTTTCCTGCCCAATGTCACAGAATAAGTAAGTAATAAAATGTAGCGTTCAGCAGAATCACTCTGAAACTAAAATCAAATTTAAGGATTTAATAAATGTGTCAATATTTAATATCTTAACCCTGAAAAATCTGAACTTTTTGTTTTTTTCTCATCCTTCTGCCCCCCTCTGGCTCAAACGCTGGCGACGCCCTTGTAATTATGTGATCATATTGTTAAAAAAAACATCAATTAGGGCTACGCAATTCATATTATGGTCTATTATGAACGCATGACGAATGACGAAACAGAAACCTTAGGGCATTTGACTCACTTTTGTTATCTTTTAATGCCACATGAAATGTCTGATTTAAGGTAGGATAACGAACAATTCGAAACAGCATAATTTCATAGCGATTTAAGTTAATCTCGCATTTCCTGATCCAGGGTGTTTATGGTAATCTTGATGACAGTTATGCATTTATCGCATAGACGCGACATTAGACTTATGCACCCTGTACCTAGGCAAGCTTGCCTATCATAGTTAACATAAGAACTTGCAATCACCCCCAAAACATAATTCTGGATCAACCAGTGGACTGAAATATATTATGCAGTTATCTATACAACCATAATGCAAATGTGGTTTTGTCTATCAGTTCTCATTTATCGCAAATGCGAATGACGGTAGTTTAATGGAACGTGCGACTGAAAGTGCACATAGATACAGACAAGCTCATTCCCACGAATAATTACGTGTAGGTATAGTAAACGCTGTTATATTCTTGGACAAGGATAGAAGGTTTGTTTACGTTATCAGTGATACCTAGGAATTGCAATGCTGGAGCCAGCACATTTTTGGCCTTGCTGGATCCTGCATCTGGCGTTGGATCCAGCGGTGCGGATCCGCAATCAGCTAAAAACAAGTAATTAACTGGGTCTGAGAAGGATTACGATAAGAGAATGAAGAAAAAAATAGCACTGTATGGAAGTGAGGGAGTAAGAGCTGAAAACCTAACTTTAATCTATGATTACTTGATGACTCTCAAACCAACCAGCGTAGAGGTAGAGAGAGCCTTTTCCGCATTGGGGTATATTTGCAGTTCTTCAAAAAGTAGGTTGGGAGATAAAACCATCAATAGCATTTCTTTTTTGAGATCTTAAAAGTAAAAAAAACTGTTACCTACATAATTGATTGGCTTTATTCTTTAAAGACAAGTCAAGTCTTAAAATATGTAATATAATTTATATTAAAGTTTTGTTTCTAATGAGAGTTAACTAAACATTTTATAAGTGGGAAACGCAATATTATTTCCAAAATTATTGAGACTGAGAAACTGAGACTACATAGTTTGTAAAATAGGTAAACGAATAACTATTTCAGATATCTACAATATCAATTTAGGTGATTTAAGACTTTATTGTGATAATTAATAACTATACTCCGGATACTCGTTACTGTTACTTAGTATTAGAGTACTTCACTAACGCCAAAAAAACGAGTATTTGATGTAAATGTAGATAAATAGTTGTTAAAAAATTGTTACATTTATTTGAAAAATCGATTAATGCTGGATCCAGCTGGATATGCTTTAATCCAGTGTAACTCCAGCTGGATTGCAATCTCTAGTGATAACTAAATAGATCCTCTATACTCTTTTCCAAGAATATAGTGATTACTATGTTGGTGGTGTAGTCAGTATTAAAAACCTCGACTTTATGCATCCAAAAGGCAAATATTACCAACAAAAATGGTGGAAAAAGGGATAAAGTTCGATACAAAGAACAAATCTGTTTGCCGACTTTTCTGAAAAAAAGAAGTGATATCTAAGAAGGTGCCAAGATTGAGTCGATGTCCCAGCAGCACCAAACAGATGCTTGTGAATTATGATGATTTATGTCAGTCAATGAGTGTCCAAATTCGTCCACACACGTATCTTGGAAACTATTCCACTCAGACGTATCAAATTTAGAATACTGTTTCTTTATGGTAATCTTAACCCCTCTGAAAAAAAGTATACATTCTGTAACGTAACATGCCTCGGGGGTTGACGGAGGGTTTGAAAAGGGCTTCAAATTGTTTGTGTAAATATAGTTCTCACTACTTTGCGAGAACTGCGTGCACTATAATAGGTGGCGAGCTTGCAACTATGTAATTGTTATAAAATTACAATTAATATGTAATATTAAAAACACTGATCGTATATCAATATAATAGAAGGTGCATAATATGAGATCATTTTCTATTCATTCGTACTAGGGATTGCAATGCTGGATTCAGCAATCCAGCTGGATCCAGCACATTTTTGGCATTGCTGGATCCAGCATCTGGCGCTGGATCCAGCGGTGCTGATCCGCAATCAGCAAAAAACAAGTAATTAACTGGGTCTGAGAAAAATTATGACAAGATATTGAGGAAAGAAATGACACTTTATGAAAGTGAAACCTATCTTTAATCTATTTAATCTATGATTATTTAATGACTCTAAACCAACCAGCGCAGAGGTAGTGAGAGCCCTTTCCGCAGGCGGGTATATTTGCAGTTCTTTAAGAAGTAGGCTGGTAGATAACACCATCAATAACATTTATTTTTTGAGATCTTACTTTAAAAAATATAAAAAAAAATGTTACATAATTGATTGGCTTTATTCTTTAAAAAACAAGTCATATCTTAAATTATATAATATAATTTGTATTAAAGTTTTGTTTCTAATAAGAGTTTATAAATGGTAACCGCAATTTTATTTCCAAAATTATTGAGACTGAGAAACTGAGACTACATAATTTGTAAAATAGGTAAACGAATAACTATTTCAGATATCTAGAATATCAATTTAGGTGATTCAAGACTGCAATGTGATAATTAATAATTATACTCCGGATACTTATAACTATTACTTACTATTAGAGTACTTTACTAACGCCAGAAAAACGAATATTTGATGTATATGTAGATAAATAGTTATTAAAGTTTATAGAGTTAAAAAATTGTTACATTTATCTGAAAAATCGATTAATGCTGGATCCAGCTGGATTTGCTTTAATTCAGCATAAATCCAGCTGGATTTAAAATGCCTTTGGATTGCAATTCCTAATTCGTACACTGTAAGCTCGAATTCATTGATCTAATAATACATGTACTTCATCCACTATTAAGTAAAATGCAGTTACTTTACTATAATCCAATATACTATACTCTCACTATGCTTTGCAAATTCGCCGCCATGTTGTAATTTCACGGTAACACCAAACTAGTTTTATAAATGTTCCGAATCGATATCAAAGCACCCGATTTGTATATATTTTATTCGTTTCTATATGTATGTGCTTTATTTCTTTCCCTGATGCACAAAGCAATCACGTATATTTATAAAATATAAATAAATTCTACTATTCAAGCATGATTGAAAACATAAATTTTGTAGAGTGCTATCTTATCGGAAGGTCAATTTATGATACAATAAATTAGCCGTGCACAACTTCGAGGGGACGAACATTTTTACGGTTCACGTACCTCAGAATGAAAAGAAGGAACCCTTATAGGATTTTTTTATTTCAGGATGAGCATCGGAAATCGATGTTTTACTTTCAATATTGATGTTCTTATCATCGATGTTTTACAACCGATATTTTTGTAACATCGATAAGGTTAAATGAAGAAAAAATCTCACAATGATCTTTTCAATGAGTTTAATTTCATTTACGAGTAAAAATTTGTATAAGGAAAATGTAAGATAGTACCTTGTTGAAAGGTCATAGAATTACGTATTTTGTTGAATTGCATCGAGACTTCACAAATATCGACATCCGACGTTCTTGACATCGATGGTTAATTGCAATATATCATTCGATAATTAATCGATGCTTTTCTTTCAATGCTTATCCCTAATTTTATTGTTCGTCTCTCTGTGTATTCCTTTTTCTCAGAAACGCTTTTAGGTATCAAGTTAAAATTTATAAAAAAAATCGCTTTTCAGTAGCATAGTTCTGAAAAAATTCAAGTTTCTAACTAAAACGATAACGAAAATCGTGTATTTTTTTATTCCGACCTCACTCATCAAAACCTATAGGTAGGTAGGGCATTTTGGGTAGCAGCGATTTTTTTGGGATTCGAAGGGGGTCAGTAATGAGTTTATAACAGTTTACTGAACGGGGGGTGCCTCCATTGGATAATAATTTTTAGCATAAATACTATACAGGACAAACGAAGCAGAAACTCAACATGAGAATAAATCAACATAACAATGATTGCAAGAATCACAATATGCTAAAAGCTAACAAAACAGCATTAGCTAACCATCATTTTGATACTGGTCATAAATTCGCCTTTGATAAGACAGAAATTTTAGATTATGAACATAATTATCTAAAAAGAAACATTAGTGAAATGGTGTTCATCAAATTAAATAATACAGTAAATCTAAGATCTGATACACAAAATTTATGCTTGGCTTATAACAATATGCTAGAAAAATATAAAAAGAGTTTAAAACAAAAAACAGTGGTTCAAATGAGGAGCAACCACACAAATTAAGTCACGTGACTTTATTTATTAATAGTCCATAAAATTATTAATTGAACGTACATGAACTGTGAAAACATTTTTTAAAAAACGAAATTATTATATACTTTTTATTAATAATTGTTAAACTCTAATTTATATTTCATGTATATTTTAAATTTTATATCTACTTAATCAAAACATTTAATAGGTAGGTATGTATTATTATTATTTGTTATTTCAATTGTAAATTTTATAAATTGTATTTTTGAAAATTTAATTACAGTTATTAAAGCTTGATAAAGTTCCAAACAAGGAACGAAACGTCGCTGTAAATAAAAAATTAAGTGTTTATTTAAAAGTCCTTTTTCCCGACAAAAAAATTTTATATTAATTACCAAGGACGAAAAAGAAATAAAGTCAATAATTTTTAGCTGTAACTCCGTAGCCGTGAATCTCTCAAAAATTTTGATAAAAATAAGATAATTTGTTATTTTTTCAATGAAAATGTTTTATTATGCTTTATCCAAGTGCGTAGGCTTCCACGGCCGGTGAGATATTTGTAAACGAAACGTCAGACAGAAATACCACAGCCTAGCCCGGAAACAAAGAAGATTCGAAATTATTTGCTTGTTGTCATTTTCTGACTGTTAATTTCAGTGATATTTTTTCAAAAATTATATATATTAGGCACTATAATATAAAGTTCCTTATCCCGTTGGACCAATTTTAATTGGGTTTTCATGATTGTAAAGATCATTATTTTGGGAATGCTATCGCTACACTGAAATTGTAAATTACAGACGCTCGAAAAATGTGCTCATTAGGAGATACAAGTAAAAGTATAACAGTGCCTAAGAGTTCATAAATGAGTCTAAAACTACAAAGCTCGATTTACGTCGATGATTATTAGGAGCGGTGATTTATCGTGTCAAACTTCGTGGTTCAAGTATCACGATCATCTATCTATATCGGCGGTAATAATACTTATCTACTTATACATATATACAGGATGATTCATAAAAGGTACGCAGGACTTTAAGGAAAGATAGTTTGTCTAAAAATATTAAAAAAAGTTTTTATAAACAAAAAATATCTTTAGAACCGTTAGAGGTACAGTGCTCAGCTTTTGCACACACTTTAACCTCATAAATGCCCTTATATTTTAAGGTGTAGACAAAGTTTTTTAAAAAAGTCACTGGCGTAGATTTAGGGTATTTTTAGTATTTTAACCCCCCTAACTAACACTACCGCACAAAATGCAGGTTTTTAGAACCGCCAATGTTTTTTGAGTAAAAAAGGTACTCTTGGTCTATTGTTTTAAAATGATCTGTTTTCGAGAAAAATGGCATTTTATGATCAAAAACATAAAATTTTTCTTTTTTACCAAAAATTTATTTTAACATGGAATCAACTAGTTTACAAACACAAAGTATTTTAACAAAATAAAAAAACCCGGGTCGCAGTGCCAAAACCCTGCCGACAATATAGTGTATTTGCTAATACAGGTATTGTGGCTTTATTAAATGAAATTAAGTTTGTTTTTGGACAAAATAAAGAAAAATTGAACCCCTTAATACACCCCTTACAATAATAATTTTATTAGTTGAAATATTGTTATCAATCCAACATCTGCATCAAATTAAATGACCTTCAGCAAACTAGTGTTTTCATAAAATTTGTAAGTCCGGTCCTGTCGGGCCGATTTGCTTATAATTTCAGGAGCACTTTTTAATTGCTACTAAAGGGTTAAATTTTAATTTTGAAACGATTCTGAGAATTTTTCGGTATTTTTGGGCCCAAAAACTTTTTTCAACCCCTAAAACTACCCTTAAAATGACCCGATTGGGCCCATTTTAAATAGGCTTCGTGCGGTGATGGGTTCCAACATGTGTGCCAAATTTCGTTAAAATGACTTAACTCCTTCGAAAGTTATTGCCCGCACATATATATATATATATATATATATATATATATATATATATAAACATTTTTAAAAATGGTGCCAAAGTGTTTAGGAGGTTATGAAACGTCGAGAAATTTTGGTGTATGTTGCCATATGGCAAATACACTAAAAAATGTTTTACAGGAAATGCTGAAAGTGGCCTCCGTTGGCACTTATGCACGCCTCCACTCTGCGTTCTTGTACCTCTAACGGTTCTAAAGACATTGACAAAAAACGATTTTTTTTCTTAACTTTGACCCACTGTATCTCAGAAACGGTGTGTTTGCGGATCCATGTTTATAAAAACTTTTTTTTCATATTTTTGACAAACTATCTTCCCCTAAAGTCCTGCGCACCTTTTATGAATTACTCTGTATATGCTTAATATACACGGATCTTTATTTAAATTTTCAGTTCAGTGGCATTAAAGTAGCGTGATATTTTGATATCATTACTGAAGCATATTGATTCTTGGTACCTACACACTATTTAATATAAGTAGATTAGAGAAACCTATAATAGATACAGTCATTAAGCATCATTATGTCGTCATTTCAATGGCGTTCTAATGGGGTATTCGACACTATAAAAAATAAACGATTAAATCATGTGAATATGATAATTTATCGAATAAGAAATCATAAATTATCCGTTTGTATTCACAAAAACACGAGGTTGATGTATTATTTCAATTTTAAAATTGCAATTTTTTTATACAGGCTGATTCATAAAAGATGCGCAGGACTTTAGGGGAAGATAGTTTGTCCAAAAATATGAAAAAAAAAATTATAAACATGGGTCCGCAAACGCACCGTTTTTGAGATACAGGGGGTCAAAGTTGAGAAAAAAATATCGTTTTTTGTCAATATCTTATAACCGTTAGAGGCATAACGCTCAGTTCTTGCACACTCTTAACCTCTTAACCTCATAAATTTTTTTTTTTTTTTAATTTTTTTTTTGAGTTGTAGACAAAGTTTTTAAAAAAAGTCAGTGGCGTAGATTTAGGGTATTTTTAGTATTTTAACCCCCCCTAACTTCTACGCTACTGAACAAATACGGTTTTGTGTAATTTTTTAGAACCGCCAATGTTTTTTGAGCAAAAAAGGTACTCTAGGTCTATTGCTCTAAAGTGATCCGTTTTCGAGAAAAATGGCATTTTATGATCAAAAACAGAACATTTTTCTGTTTTATTAAAAATTTATTAGTGTATTTGCTATAAGGCAACATACACTATTGGCGTTGGTTGGATGGCGGGACCTAGGGGTCGGACCAAAATTTCTCGACGTTTCATAACCTCCTAAACACTTTGGCACCATTTTTGAAAATGTTTATATATCTATGTATGTATATATATATGTATATATATGTATGTATATATATATATATATATATATATATATATATATATATATATATATATATATATATATGTGCGGACAATAACTTTCGAAAGAGTTAATTGATTTTAACGAAATTTGGTCCACGTGTTGAAATCCATCACCGCAACAAGCCTATTTAAAATGGGCGTAATCGGGGCATTTTAAGGGTAGTTTTTAGGGGTTGAAAAATGTTTTTGGGCCCCAAAATACCGAAAAAATTCTCAGAATCGTTTCAAAATTGACATTTAACCCTTTAGTAGTAATTAAAAGGTGTCCCTAAAATTTAAATAAAATCGGCCTGACAGGACCGGACTTACAAATTTTATGAAAACACTAGTTTACAAATAGTGAATTATTTACTGAAAGTTGTATATAATTTGGTATAGAGGTTCGATTTATAATAATATTTCAATTAAGAAAAAAAATGTTATTTTAAGGGGTGTATTAAGGAGTAAAATTTTTTATTTTGCCCAAAAACCAACTTAAGCTCGCAAAATAAAGCCACCCTGCCTGTATAAGCAAATACACTATATTGTCGGCAGGGTTTTGGCACCGCGACCAGGGTTTTTTTAATTTGGACACAACTAGTTTATGAACGCAACTTTGACCCCCTGTATCTTGAAAACGGTGCGTTTGCGGACACATGTTTATAAAAACTTTGTTTCATATTTTTGTACAAACTATCTTCCCCTAAAGTCCTGCGCATCTTTTATGAAACACCTGTATATCAAAAAACGCTATCCTTCATGCTGGGCTGAGTGTGATGTCAGACTTGTAGCAAAGGCACACATACCTCTATTAAACACGATACACACACGTAAGTAAACATTACTAGTGTAAATAAATAAATACTAAAAAATGACGTCACAGTAGGTAAACACGGCGACTCGTATTTCACGCCAACTTCTATATTTTGGGTACTATTTATCCCATAAAATTAATACTAACATTTTTTTTTCTATTTTAAAATAAATGCGAATCGGATTCTGTGGCCATTATCGCGTTAAATCTTACAAGTAAGGTGAGTAAGTATACATATAATAATACATAATCATAAGATCATGGTAAGTATGTACATATCAAATCATTTAAGTACAATTATATATCCTTATATTTTTTGTACTTTTTAGGTGATGAAGTCTGTTTAATTTGAATTTTTTTATTGTACTTGTTTATAACATAAGTGTACAATATATGGTATGGTAAGTATTTGCATTTGTTATTTTTACAATAGTTTGACATATATTTTATTTAATAATTCGATTTTTTAAGGTATTTTAAGATGTTCGTGATGTGACGGTAGTCGTTGTTCAAGGCTTCTTTTATGGTGTTCGGGATATTGCAGTTTATTCTCTCTGGTAAGTACTTTATGCAGTCTACTATTATGTGGTTTACCGTGATGGGTTCATGGCAGGTGGTACAAGTTGGTCCGTCTTTTCTTTCTAACAGGTGTCCGTGGGTTAATGAGGTATATCCTATTCGTAGTCTGGTTATTGCTGTTTGTTCTCTGCGATTTCCGGTGTTGTTCCATTTTTCTATTGTTTTTAATTTCTCTCAATTTGTTGTTGGTTTTGTTAGTCCATTCTTCTTGCCATACTGTTTTGGTTTTGTTTTTGAAGAGTACTTTAGCGTCTTGGTCGGTTATGTTTTCAGTGTGGATGTAATTATTTTTTGTTGCTCGTTTTGCTGCATCGTCAGCTTTTTCGTTTCCTTGAATTCCTATATGGAATGGTATCCATAGAAACTTTTTTTTTCTGTTGTCGCTTTAATTTATTTAGCATTTCGTGGATTTCGGCAACTAGAGACAATAAGGCACTTAGGGAATCGGGAATAATGATGGCTTTGGTTTGTATCAGATTTTCGAAATATTTTATTGCCTGAAAGATTTTTTCTGTGTAAATGCTGCTTTCGTGTGGTATACTGTACGAGTTAATTACTTCGATGACATTTTAAGACAATTAAAAAGAAGTCAAATATCCTATTTCTCCAAAAAAATGACTATGAAAGGTAAAAGTTATGAATATTTCAGTTAGATTTTGAATTTTTACTAATAAGTTACTGTAGGATAATTAATTCTAAGTTTATTTATATGATAGAAATCGGTGTAATGTGCAACCAATCTTTGTACTTTCCATACACAATACGAATGTTAAGTCTGACTTGCCCAAAAAGCTATGCTCTACGATTGATTCTACTGTACCAAAAATATATGACCATGAAATGCAGACTTTCATAATATATCATAATATTCAAAGAAGAGAATTTTTTCGTAAATGATTATCCCATTTATATCATTTTACATGTTTATGTTACCAACTAAATAGATTTTTTATCACGGTAATAAAAAGTAAGTAAGTATGTCTTTAAAAAAACCAGTAGAGATTCATCAATACAATACTGAATGGATACGAAATTTAACCTGTAATTGGTTTGACCTTTGTCTTCGTCGTTTTGCCTCAGACCTCAGCAGCCTTTAATTGGCTCACTCTCTATCAAAGAGCAAGATAAGACATGTTTGTACATCTTGTTAAATTTGTCTAATATCTTTATAAAGGGGTCTCCAGGATATAGAAAATTATATTAAGACGTAAATTGTGAAAATTAAGGAAAGAAAATGTTGACAATTACTGAAAGGTTCATCAATTCGGTACCTCTTATACCGTGTATCTCATACCACTAATGTTAAAAATTAAAACAAACACGTGGCCCAAAAAAAACCTTCTACCATCCAGCTTTTTTATGATTGTCATTTTAAACTTCAGCAGTAATTTAGCTTGTTATCTATATCTATATACATTCATTTTACGCTTCAGTATGTAAATACGGTTTTTGTCTTTTAAAAACAAACATTTACATTAGACCCGGAGTTTGCGAACAAAATGTATTATTTCAATTTATTACTGGCTTTGATGAAGTCTAATTGAAATTAAATATGGATTATAGACGTTTATTTAAATTTCTTGTATTCAATGTACCACGAAAAACGATTTTTTTTTAGTTTTAATTCGAAACTTAAGTGACTTTTGAACTTAAAGCTTGTATTTTCTAGTTGTTAAATCAAAAAAAAAATGTTTCATGCCTTAATGGGCGGTAAAAATTGAAAAGCGAAAAAAAAATAATTCCAATTTTTTTTATAAAATTACATTATGTCTACTTTCGACTTTAAAACTGCTTTTTTTTTAATTGTGCTGTAATTTTTGCTCACCGAGTTATCAGCTGTTGGGCAAAAATGCCACTTTTGACTTTAAATGGTCATATTCCTGAAGAAATGGCCCTACGGCAATTTTCTAAAAACGCAATTATTCAATTTTTTCCTAGAGCCTTTTTGTTTCGGAATTCTCATTTTAAAATGTCGCCAATAATGTTTTTTATCCTGTTTTTATTATCTGACCGTCGTTTTGTAAAAAGTGCTTTTACCTTTTTCTTCTCATAAGAACAGTGGTTAATTGCAAGTTGCTGCAATTTGTTGTCTTTGTATTCACGACTATTCAAAAATTTGAGTAAATTAGCAGACCGTTGTTTCATTAAAGTCAAAAGTGATCATCCGCATCCCTGCATCTCTCTTAGTTCCAGAGATATAGCCGTTTTAAACTAGTGCCAGAACTTTTTGATTTTTAGTCGGTATCGGATATGAAAAATAATTTCTGGTATCCGGTCGTTCGTAGAAATCAGGTAAGAATTTTACAAATAAATAGCTAAACTTAGACCACGTGCATAAGTAAATATTTCTGTAGTATCTATATTCGTCAGGCTCGCTTAATTTAATACCTACTCGTCCATTGCATAAAAATTGTGCCGTTTATATTACATTGTACCGTTGGTTCGGTATTATCAATAATGAACAACAAAATAGCAAAAGAAGCAACTTTATTTCAGAGCGTTTTTTATTGTGATCGCAGGCGAAAATGTAGAATCTTACTAACTAAATTTTTATTTGAAAGAATGCAGTCAAAAATAAAAAAATTATATAATACTGATTTGGTAATTGCATAATAAATAATAAGTTTTAAATAAAAGTAAATTTGGTTCAATATAACGAGTGGTGCAAAAAAATAATTTTCATAAAAAATGATATAAAAATAAAACGAAAAATTTATTCTGGCTGCTACAACATTGTGAGGTAACGACACACTTTATACTATTTGAACAAGTTTTTTTCGCGTACTTCCACCAGCTTTAATTATTATACAGTCTTCGAAATTGAATAAAAACATTCAGCCAATAGGGATGTTCATCGTATTCAAATAAAAGCATAATTTTAACATTAAGTGGTAATTTCTATGATAGAAATAATAAAAAACAATATTTTTCCTTATTTTTAAAGAATTTAATTAATATTTAATAAAAAAAACTCTCAAGTCACGTGACAACGAGCACATATCAGAGAGCATGACGTCACTCAGTCATAAACATTAACAGATGCTGTCAAAGAGCTTCATTGTTTGGTTAATATTTAGAGTGTGTAATTTATAATTATTTATTTATAGGAAATGTTAAATTACATATAACTATAGCAACAACTACGAATAAATCTTTCATCACCTCATCGGCTTACCAGCATTTATGACTGTATGACGTCACGGCAGTCGCGAGACAAGTATCGGCGTTTTGGAGCGAAATTTGAAACGGAATTTAAAATACATGATTTTTAAAGCTTGAGCCGTATTTAAATAAAAATAATAAATATTTGTGACTATATTAGGTACGTAGGTATGCACGATTTAAAACACTTTCCCAAAAACAGTCAACATCTCTACTGGACGACAAGACCACTCCAACTCTAAAAATATTGACATTTGACGTAGGTATTACAAAAAAAAAAAATTCTGTTAACGCACGCGGTTGCGCGGATAAGGGCTAGTAACAAATATTATGTTATTTGCTATTCTATTCCATGGCTAAATATAGTTTTACATCGAAAAATTAACCAAAGCATGTTTGTTAGCTAAATAACTTCAGAACAAAGGTACAGCTTATTATTTTTATTTTCAAAAAGCTTGGAGAAAATCGTTTTCACAAAATTTTCTTGGAAAAATAAATAGAATAACAAACCGTTATGAAAAGTGTACCACTATAATATAAAAAACAACGTTGTAACATATATCTCTTCTGCGCATGTGCCGGTTTTCTCCAAAAACAATAGAGCTCTTCCTATTTGCATATCAAATATCCTCCTAAAATTTGGTTTGAATGCGCGCATCCGATTCACCTGTATCGTGCTCACAAACAGACTTTTTCCAAAAATGTGTTTTTTTGGATTCAGGGGACGTAAAAACGAAAAAAACTTGTAGTTTTGAAAAGTGAATATTGATCTAAATTAGCACCATTCCCTGCTAGTGGGTTAGAATGGTAAAATGAGTAGGTATGTGTATCCACCCTTAACATCCTCGAAGGTCAAGGTCATTTTTGCATTTTTCGCAACAAATATAATAATTAATTTATAAATCATTTTTATTGACGTCAAGAACAGTAAGTTGCGATTCAGTGAAGTTTATTACAGGCCCATAAAATATCGTATATGGTCACGCCATAGAATGCGTCAAACGAACTCTGCAGGGAGAATAATAAACACAGCGAACAACACATCGAACTGTGGAATAAATGAAACACGAAGAAATATTATTGTCTAAAAATATAACTATTAATTGTGTGTATTAAAATATCGCGCACACTTGGCAAGTATGAACCAGCAAGACAAGCACAGCACAAACCTCCAGGCCGCACGATGTCGCACACTAGACCATCATAAACCAGCGCAAACCGACACCAACTAGCAATTTTTAGTGAGGATTCACGAATGACACATCACTAATACACTAGATCGATTCAGCATGGCTATACTGAAATTCCAGACGACCGATTGATGATCGTTGCTGGCTGCTTGGTGCACGTGTTGGTCCAATGTGTGTTACTTCGTTAAATGACATGCGGCTACCTCTATATGATATGATATATATTTTTCATTAAAGACCTTACAAAAGGTATAAATTCGTGATACTAATATAAATAGGTTTTTCTGCTCTGTGTTCTGCTGATCGCGCTAGTCCATGCTTGACAAGTGTGCGCGTTATTTTCACAGTAGTCTTTTCTTTCCGCAGAGACATAATCAGTTATCTATCAGTAGTCAGTATTTTTACATCACATTAGGTAACATGCGTGTATTTCGATTCTTTAAGGCTGTTCGAACGCTCTGAATTTAAGCCATACTACGAGGCTAAAAAATGCTGTTGCAAAGGGTACTGCTGTCAGTTGATTTCTTTAATTTTTAAAATATTTTGAAGTTTTAAAAAACTTTTCCGAAAAAGGAAGAGTCACTTTAGGTTTGTGATGGAACAATTTTTTGAAATAAGCATGAATGACATTGAAAACGTGTGTTTTTGGCACAATTTATACCAACTTTTTTCTAGTAAATCGTACATAAATTATGAAAGCAGCCCATTAGACTTGTCCTTGATCTTCCTTATAGAGAAAGAATTTTTGCAAAATGTTGACGAATAAGTCTACAGTGAGCTATCAGCCGAAGCCCTATTTTTGGCTTAAATTCAGAACGTTCCAACAGCCTTAATCTTTCGTTTCAAACAGGTTTGGTCACTAGTGGTCGGTCGTAAACGATTTGGGCATTAACGAAATATTTGTATTTTTCCAAGTAAAATTGCAAAATGCAAACTATCTTTGTTGCAAACTAAATATTTTACTTTAAAAAGAATGTACTAAATAAATAAAAAGAAAAGAAAACTGCAATACCATACAATCTTGGAACTATGTAAAATATGCATTTAAATCTGAAGAAGAAATTGATTTATTGCTAAGCGCACATAAGCTGTCTAAGGCTTCTCTCGGCATTTGTACTGCTTTTGTATACAAAGAAAATCAACGATATATTGAAAGAAACAATTGCGACAATAATTTTTGCATTATCTCTTGATATATTGAAGAAATGAAAGATATTGTTACTTGTTACAAGTAACTATAAACGATTTTAAGTAATCAAAGGCGTTAACATTTTATGTGTCTTCTCGTTTATTGTCCTAGTTATACTAATATTATTCTAATATCTATTGCTCATAAAATGTAAAAACCCGGGTCGCAGTGCCAAAACCCTGCCGACAATATAGTGTATTTGCTATTGCAGGCAGTGTGGCTTCATTATGCGAACTTAAGTTGATTTTTGAGCAAAATAAAGAATTTGACTCCTTAATACACCCCTCAAAATAACATTTTTTTTCTTAATTGCAATATTATTATCAATCGAACCACCATACCAAATTATATACACACTTCAGTAAATAATTCACTATCTGCAAACTAGTGTTTTCATAAAATTTGTAAATCCGGTCCTGTCAGGCCGATTTTATTTAAATTTTTGAGACACTTTTTAATTACTACCAGAGGGTTAAATTTCATTTTTGAAACAATTCAGAGAATTTTTTCGGTATTTTGAGGCCCAAAAACATTTTTCGACCCCTAAAAACTACCCTTAAAATGGCCCGATTAGGCCCATTTTAAATAGGCTTCTTGCGGTGACGGATTTCAACACGTGGGCCAAATTTAGTTGAAATCAATTAACTCTTTCGAAAGTTATTGCCCGCACACACACACACATATATATATATATATATATATATATATATATATATATATACGTATATATATATATATATATATATATATAAATATATATAAATATATATATAAACATTTTCAAAAATGGTGCCAAAGTGTTTAGGAGGTTATGAAACGTCGAGAAATTTTGGTCCGACCCCTAGGTCCCGCCATCCGACCGATGCAAATAGTGTATGTTGCCATATGGCAAATACACTAATGATAAATAAAATGCCGTGTTGTTAACTTAAAACCTTTATTGTATCAGAGTACAGAATATTCAAAAATTAAAAAAACCTTCATTTCGTTACGGAATTAATATACCGGGCATATTACACTTATATATACTCGTATACGATACATTCTCAGTGCTACAGGTACGCTGCTTAAAAAGAATGGCATATAATCATCTTTCATTTCTTTAATTACATATTACGTTCTGGAAGCAATGTTTAAACTTAGGGCTGCAAAATAAATATTATAATTGTTTACAGTTTACAGGAAAACCTAAACGAAAATCTTAAGTCTTAAAGTTCTCACGGAAAACGGAATATTACGGAATCCACTCTTCGCGTATTTCGGAAACGTCTCTAGCAATTTGGATGAAATTTTGTATTTAGATATGGTTTTGCTTTTTAAGTTTACCTATATAGTTGTATTTCTTGTAAAAACGTAATTTTACACAAAAAAAACGTTTTTTCTTATATAACTATTTATTAGAGCCTTCTATCCGCTCTCATGCTGGCAATTTTATATAGCGCCATCTCGTAAATTTTTGTGGTACTTGTATTGTTGCCGATGGATGATAATCAACTGTTACCTACCTCAAAATTTTATGAAACGGCACTATATAATATTATTCGAATACGAATATGTTCGGCTTACATCCAATAGTACTTTCCATTGGCGTGAGCAAAGCTCGGTCTTCCAGATATATGTACTTATACGATACAAATAAATAAGCAGACGAAAAATGACGAAAACTGAAAATTCGCTCTAGGAATATTTGAATATGTACAATTACAAACTAAGTTATGTATTTTATATAAGTTTTTATATTCATTTAACAAACTTGTCTTCATACTATGCCGAAAATACGTACTTTCTAATTAGATTTCAGATCAGAAAGTAAAACATTTCCGCATTGTAGTCACAAGCTGGAATTACACGCATATCGTCTGTGTAGGCGGGTCTAAACAGTTTTGTCATGCGCACTGATGGCGTTTGTTATCATGTTCGCCCATAGATGACTGTGTACGCCATGTGTCAACTGTAATTACGAATCTAACCTCAACATTGCTCACTTGAAAGTAAGTAGCTTTGTTATATATTCGTGAAAGTGCGTACTTTCGCCATGATATGAAGAAAAATAGTATACACCACACGAGCAGAAAGTCCTGCCCTGTGCGACATATGATGCCCTCGACTTCACCTCGGGCATCATGTGGCGCAGTGCAGGAAATTCAACTTTCGGCTTTTGGGGCGTAATATGCTATTTATATATACAATGATTTTTTTGTTACACCATGTATAGATGCGCTTTACTGCATAACACATTTGTTCATAACGCTCAGTTACTGAGTTGCCCCTTCGCAAAATTCACAAATCACGCCTAAAGAAGTTTTACTTAATTTTTTTTCCTCTTTGTCCTTAACTACAGAAAAAATATGTCCTCATTTAAAAAAAATGGATTAGTCTACAAATTTCAGTCATTGTACCTGCAAAACACGCGAAGTTGTTATTTTTAATTTCATGTTTCAGTTGAGCTATTGTAATCAATAATTTACCATTTTCACCATTTCAACCGCAATGAACAAATCCGCTACTGGGTAACAATGAAATATTATTATATATGTGGTTAGTTGTAAACCTTGGCTTTAACTAAAATTTATATACACTAATATGAGGACGAAGTCCTTTCTGACACGTATTGGATTTTTTTAATTAAAATATATGGGAACTTGCCAACACAATTTTCAATTTTGTCAGTCAAATAAATGATAATAATTTCACCTTTATTTCTTATGCTCTAAATTTTATCAACAAGAAATAGTAGGTTATGTATCAAGTGCGTGAATTATTATTTTAAGACGCGGTATGACATTATGGTCAAACGAGCACCAGTAACCCAAGTCACAAAATAATCCCACACGAGATATATATAGTATTTTTTGCACCGAATTTTTTTTTTTTTGTCAATTGCAGGTTGTGCTGGAATATCATGCAGTTAAACTATGATTTACTACAGTAGAACCTCGATAAGTTAAAATCCAAGGGAAACGTTAAAAAATTTAAGTTATCGAGTTTTTTACTTATCGAGAGTTGAAGTTATTGTCAGAGTAAAATTTTTAACTTACCGAGGTTTGTGAATTTTATAAAGGATGTATTTAGTTCAATAGAGGTGACATACATTTTTTATTCATTTAGAATCAATTATTTATTCATTTATTTATTTAAACAAAGAAATCAGTAATTTTTTGTATATGAAAATGGTAGTACGACTATGTCTATTGTACTTTACACAACTTTACCAGTACTAGTGTTAAATGTGTTATTTCTTGACCGCTCTGCAGACACGAAAAGCAGCTACTTTATGGAGAGGTGTGCAGAAAATACCAGATATATCTGGTTGGCGTTCTTTTTAAACAGAATGTCACAACTCTTTGAACTCTAACCCATTATACTTATCAATATATATTTTGTGTTGCAAAAAAAACGACCTAAAAAGAGTGCAAGCGACGCTAATTTGAAGGCTAATATAATCAGCAATTAGTCCCTTCGAAATTTTAATTAAGTTTGTCACACAACGCTGAATCTGCATCATCCACCCAGTATATAAGCTGAAGTTCCGGGATACATTACATAATTTACGTACTTAAAAAATTACTGCAACTGCAGCTATTTTATATGTAAATAAAATAATTATTCTCATTATTACAATACAAATTAAATAATAAATTTTATCAGAAAAATTAAAAAATAACAAAAAGAGAGAATCGAGTTACGTTAAGAGCTTTTCATAATTAAATTTCCGGTTCGTTCATCAGAATTCGAACAGCCTAAATGAGATAAAAAAATACGAATAACGTATTCGATTTTCTGCATCAATGCACCGATGGTATACATATATATGTTTATATTTAATTAAAATAGAACACTAGAGACGTACAGTAAATCGAATCACTATAAATAGCCTTTAAAAACCCCTCACACTTATCAAGCATGAACCAACACCACCAGCATAGCACAAACTTGCAACTTGCATAATGTCGCATACGAGACCAGCACAAACCAGCAACTTTTAGTGCAAGTTCACGAACGACATCAATAGCACGCTAGAGCGATCCACCACGACTCGACTAAATTTGTTGGTTGCAGTTGCTGGTCTAATGTGCGCTACTCCCTTAAATAACATAGTTACTTTCACGAACAAGTTTTTTTGCCTCGTGCTATGCTAGTTATACTGATCCATTCTTGACAAGTGTGCGCGGTTTTTTAAGGCTAAAATTAAAAAATATAATTATTGTTATTTTTTGTCAGGGTTTAATAGCTCTGACAAAAAAAGACAATCAGATTTAATTTTCATAATACCAGGCGCCAATTATTTTAGAACGAAAAAAAATATTTATATCGTTTTGGAGTTGAAATGGAAACCCAAGTTTTTGAAACTATGGGCAAAACTTGCGTTTTTTACTGGGATCATGTTTGATAGCACAGAATCATGACCCCTATCACAGTCGGTTTATGTTTTACGAGTTTATTAGAATGTAGCCTGATATTTTGCACTGATATATACAAGGCTGTAGAGTAGTTTTTTTTTTGTTTTGAAGAATGGCGAGAGAGAGAGATCGTAGATTATAAATTAATACTATTCTGGAACAGTCCGAGAAATGTGCCACAAAATAGATAGAAATAAGCCATGGTAGCGGCAAACTTCACATTCTTTTCTACTCAGAGATTCGTAAATACAGCTGCCCGTTCGCTCACTAACATTTCCGCCACATCAAGGTGAGATAGAGTTCATTATCGGTTTCAGTGGTAAATTGGAATATTTTGTTGATAAAAAAACTATAAAAGTAATATTGTTTTTATTCTTACAGTCCGTCGGAAATTTCTGTTTTGTGAAAGCTTATAAATATTGACCACCAAGCTTACCTGAAACAAAAAATAATTGCATTAGAATATAGACTTGGGCATTTTAGTTCACTAAGAAGAGCGCTCAATTTAGTTCAGCCATTTCCGGCGAACTAGTTCGCTCATATAGTTCGTTAGTTCGCTGTTAAGGTGCTTCAGGTTCGAAGAAAGAAGAGAAAAAGAAGAATAAAATAGTGAAACTTACTTATAAGCAGACAAAAATATCAACTCAAAAACAAGAACATTTTTTAGTTTATTTTTGGAAGGGTAACTCATGAAAAAATTATCGCACAGATTTTTTTAATAATTAAATAATTGTGTGATCGATAATGATAATTGAACTAACGAACTGATTTCTTGATTGGCTGCGAACTAGTTCACTCAGTTCAGTCATAAGAACGCTCTTTTGAAATAGTTCGTTCGCGAACTACACTCTATTAGAATAATATACTACAAAAATTGCACCAATTTTCAGTCTATTATTTATTAATAATGAATTGATAATCCAATTGATGCCTTTCTAGTTTTTTTAATAGAATCTAAAAATTGGGGGCCTGCAAACATGCTGGGATATTCTCAAACCCAAGATAATAGATGAAATTGCCATTTTCATAAGATATATCAATGGTTGGTATACATGTATATTTCTACGTTAATTACCTTCACAGGTGATGCGAACAAAGTAAACAGAGGCTAAAGAAGTTCAAAGGTAACTAAAGGCCTTTAAAAACATCAGAAGCATAAAGCGTTTTGTTTGTGACCACCAGCTTGACGTAAAACCAGCAACGAAGTGAATAATGGCACACTTTAACTAATTATTTCATCGTACTAACAAAAAATTACAAAGCAGTCCCTAAAAGTGCACATTAAAAAATTAAAATTACAAATAAATGTAAATAAAGAAATAAAAAAAACAAATATTTTTCGTTCTCAATAAAAATTTTTAAAAATAACCTAACATGTTTTTTTCGTAAAAAAAATTACGAGCCACAATTTTCTTAATAATCTTTTTATCTTGAAAAATTGATAGCCTCCAAAATAATTGCGAAGAACTTAACTTTCCCCTTGGAATATACATACACATGGAAAGCTCATTTGTAAAATAGTGCTTTCCTAGTCTTAGCAACGGCCCTGTATACAATAGAGTATAATATAATGTTATTATATTATATTATACTAGCAGCTATCCACGACTCTACGCGTGTTTGAGATGACACAATGTTTTATAGCCCCCTCGACAGCGACAACAGTAGTGCAGCTAGGGATTACAATCCAGCTGGATTTATGCTAGATTGAAGCAAATCCAGCTGAATTCAGCAATAATCGATTTTTTCAAATAATTGTAACAATTGTTTAACTCTAGAAACTTTAATAACTATTTATTTACAATTACATCAAATACTCGTTTTTTTAGCGTTAGTAAAATACTCTAATAGTAAGGTAATAGTTACGAGTATCCGCAGTATAATTATTAATTATCACAATACAGTCTTAAATCCCCTAAATTGACATTTTAGATATCTGAAATAGTTATTCGTTTACCTATTTTACAAACTATGTAGTCTCAGTTTCTCAGTCTCAATAATTTTAGAAATAAAATTGCGTTTCCCGCTTATAAAATGTTTAGTTACCTCTTATCAGAAACAAAACTTTAATATAAATTATATTATATAATTTAAGACTTGACTTGCCTTTTAAAGAATAAGGCCAAGCAAGCATGTGTGGTAACAGTTTTTTTTTTACTTTTTTTAAAGTAAGAGCTCAAAAAAGAAATGTTATTGATGGTGTTATCTCCCAGCCTACTTTTTAAATAACTGCAAATATACCCGCCTGCGGAAATGGCTCTATCTCTACCTCTACGCTGGTTGGTTTGAGAGTCATCAAATAATCATTGATTAAAGTTAGGTTTTCACCTCTTACTCCCTCACTTTCATAGTGTCATTTTTTTCTTCAAAATCTTATCGTTATCCTTCTCAGACCCAGTTAATTACTTGTTTTTAGCTGATTTTTATAATTTTCCACTTTCCAGGTTTTGTTTTACTGAGCTAAAACGTTATTATAATATAAAATAATTGAAAATTAGTTCAAAACGAACTATATTTGTATAAAATAATATGTTCAACTTAAATTGTTAAGCGTACTGCGTTATTTATAAAATATACACATGCTGTTACATTTTTAGTGTATTTGCCATATGGCAACATACACTATTGGCGTCGGTCGGATGGCGGGACCTAGGGGTCGGACCAAAATTTCTCGACGTTTCATAACCTCCTAAACACTTTGGCACCATTTTTAAAAATGTTTATATATATATGTATATATATATATATATTTATATATATATATTTATATATATATATATATATATATATATGTGCGCGCTATAACTTTCGAAAGAGTTAATTGATTTTTACGAAATTTTGCCCACATGTTGGAATCCACTACCGCAAGAACCCTATTTAAAATGGGCCCAATCGGGCCATTTTAAGGGTAGTTTTTAGGGGTTGAAAAAAGTTTTTGGGCCCAAAAATACCTAAAAAATTCTCAGAATCGTTTCAAAATTGAAATTTAACCCTTTAATAGCAATTAAAAAGTGCTTCTAAAATTTTAATAAAATCGGCCCGACAGGACCGGATTTACAAATTTTATGAAAACACTAGTTTGCAGATAGTGAATTATTTGCTGAAAGGTGTATATAATTTAGTTTAGAGGTTCGATTGATAATAATTGCAACTGACAAAAAAATGTTTTTTTAAGGAGTGTATTAAGGAGTCAAATTTTTTATTTTGCCCAAAAAACCAACTTATGTTCGCATAATAAAGCCACACTGCCTATATTAGCAAATACACTATATTGTCGGCAGGGTTTTGGCACTGCGACCCGGGTTTTTTATACTTTTAGCCTTTAAAAAGCTTTTACGTTATAAATAATGGAAATAAAAGATACACACTAAAAAGTAATTAATGTATGTAAAATGTAAATATAAAGTACAAAAACACTTGGACCATAAAAGAGTATTCCATATAAAGTGCACTGTTTATACAACTTTTTTTTACAATAATTGTAGCGTCAGTAATGTAAACTTTTAGGTAAGACAATATTCTTTTCAGTTAAGTCATTCCATCGTTCGACAACTTTTGCCGAAATCATGCTATATTTTGGTAGAACGTACGGGGAAATGGGCGAATATTGATTCAAACCTTTACGTAAAGTAGGAAACACGCTTGCACGACTAGAGTTAAAATCTAATGAACTCTTAAGTGCTCCCACGAAATTTTCATCACATACACGTATCGAGAAGGACAACTAAAGGGATAGAGAGAGATATTCAGAAGAGCTAAAAGTGTATACTTCCGATAAAATAGTTCAAGGTACTGTTCCGTGAAAACGACATTTTCTAGGGCCATCTTTTAAAGAAAATATTAATTTCACATACCAAATTTTTATTCATACTAGCTGTCCGCCTGGCTTCACAAGTAATAAAATATAGATAGCTTTACGCGGGCGTATTTGTAAAACAATAAATTTAATTTCAGGATGATAGTTTTTGTGTGACGGACAAATACGAATATTTTCTACTACAATAGATTCTGATACGAAAACTAAATAAATAATAGAACAGCTGCTGTTTTCTATTTTATACAAAGTTGTAACAAAAGCAAAAAAAAAAAAACATTGCTATCATCCAAATGTACGGCATATTTTCTACATAAGAAACAAATATAATCGCATTTTTGTGGGTTCTCTTTTATGTAAAAAGAAAAACCAAAGGTCAGCTAGCTCTGTTATTCGTTACGTAGGAAAGTGGTTTGAACTAGAAGCATAAAAGCTTATGTATATTGATTCAGAACACTGTCGCTCAACGATGAGTAGTCTTGAAAAAATATGTAAATAGTAACATTTACTGTGTTCTAAAATCTACAATTACACAAACAATAAAATACAGCAGTTTCATGGGCCGTTATTTTTATTTTTAAATACAGTCAATTAACAGTATAAAAAAATATTGTAAGTCAAATATACATTTTTCTTTTAAACTTGATTTTTAGGGCCAACGAACAGTCAGAATTATTAGGCCTGTCATCCATTCAAATTTGTATTTAATATTTTTAATAGTAAATTTAAAATTCAATTGATACTTTTAACATTTTTACCAGTTATTTTTGTCGTGTACCAACAAAAGAGTGAAAACTTTTTTCTAACCAGCGCGTCCCTACTAGAAAATAAAATGGAAACGCAAGTTCTGCTTAGCGGATTTTTTTTTCGGTTTCGGATAATGGCACTTTACCTACCGTTCTGATTTTTGTTTTCCGTTCGTTCTTTAACTGGACGAGATGCCATAACAGGCCTGTCCTAATTCCGGACCTCCAGAACAGAGCCCTGTCAGTCGCATTCTGTAAAATATTCTAACGAGAAAATGCATGTCCACAATTTTAGTCTGATTGTGTCGACATCATTTGAAAATTACAAAAACGATTTTGACAAAATTAGTATGCAGACTGATAGTATAAGACATAAGTTAATCCAATTTAATATAACCCTGTTAACATAGAATCTCCTATGTTGTTTTAACAATAAAATAACAGAGAACTTTTTGTCGCCCAATGAAAAATTAGGATAATACGAAACTTGAATGTACATTGCATTTGGGCTGGTTAAATCTGCTTCGCCTTTAACAAGAGCTGTAATATCCATATGACATTTCATGGGGTGTAATATTAATGTATTATAAACGTGCATAGCGTAAAAACAAAGTGTTCGTTTTAGCCCTTTTGACTGGCCACTAATCCGGTAGATAGGTTACTATTGCAGTGAATATGATATATGCACTATACTCATGGATGAGAAATACAACGGCGATTTCTTCATTTCATTCATAGACGATTTTGAAATCCGTAAGTAAATGAAACTATAATGATGAGGTCGAAAAACCGTGTCTGATATGAGGTCAGATCCTGGTTGTTCCACTCTCAAAACTCAATAGGCATGAACTAATGAATGAACTATGTTCTGTTACCATTTTTCCTTCATGTTCCATAAGGAAATGAAAGCATGGTGAAAGGGTAAAAACTGAAAAACTTATCAGATATACTTCACTTCTATTTCTTTTTATGTTCACAACACATGCGGCATCAGAAAATTCAAGGAGTGACCCTAAAAATAGTCCATTTGGGGGTTTGCAAATTTTAGGTTGAATTGTGGCGCAAAGAATACATTGTACAATAATCACACAAAAATATGAGGTTGAGCATAAGAAATGTTTCAACAGAACAGATTGGGTTATGTTATTATTATTGTAAAACATAGTGGGGATAACAATAATTTTGATAATAATAATGTATAGTCATAATACTTCAGCCTCTTTACCACGTCACGGTACTAATCTTCAGAAATTTTTTCATTTTTTTTACTTGATTTTTGCCAATTACTTAGCTGCATTTGAAAATATTTTCATATAAAATAGCTTATAACCGTCTCCAAGAGTTCCTTCAAATAGTTGTTATAACTACACCGAAATCGTTTAAGTAGTTTTCGGGCTTATCGCGTTCAAATATAGAAATTGACCAGAGATAGTTTAAGAAAAGAGAAGAGAAAATTATAGAAAGGAACAAGAGATTTTATTAAAAAAGTGACTTTTTCAATAATCTTCATTCACTGTGTTATGTGAGTCGATTTTGATCACTTTGATCCTTTCTTACGCTGAACTCAATTTTTTACGATTAATGTTTAATCATAAGGTATTATTAAAAAAATCCCTGTTTTTTGGATCACTCTTTATTCAGTTCGTAGCTATAACATAAAAACAGACCACGGTAGCATTAACTCGGTTTCACGGGTAACTTAAACAATGATGGTGTTCTCAGAGCTGTGTCTGCAAAACTGAGGACACCCCCACCATCGACTAAATTTTCTCACATTGATGCATACATGTTCAAAGTCCATTGCGTTAAATTGGGTAAAATAAAATGTAACTATCGGTGATAGGCCTACAAAAGAGCAGTAATGGGGTTGTTAGAGTGTATGTAGGTGGAATGTTTATAAACTGTTACAAAGTGTTCTTGAACATCGGTCGTGCAGAGAAGATATCCAGCAAGTGACAAGTGTCGTTTCAAAGTTTTCCTGTGATCCTGATAGTTTGATCGGTTTATTTGTATCGGATCGATCTGAATGGGTACTTGTTATGTTGACAGAGTATAAAGTCTGATCTCTTGTGGTCAACTTATTAACAATACCTCACATGTGGTACCAGCAAACTTTGTTTCGTATTTTATTTCTTGTATGTTCATTGTGGTTTTGTTATTATTTTTACTGTACCACTAATGTCGCTTTATATGCATGTGAGTCCTTCGTATGTTTTATTTCAAAAACGAACATAGTCTTATAGTGTTTTCTACTTTTATGCGCAATTTATTAATGTTGTTTACATTATTAGTGTTTTTATTATAAAAGCTGGTAGAACTACCGTTGTTTGCACCATCAATAATTATAGACATTGTAAATTATAAACAGTCATTAAGTTATTAGCGTGCTGTGTGAGGTGTCGCTAAAAGAACTTCTTTTCGCTTCGTCAAAACAGTTTTAGGACTATACATAAGCTTTAAAAAGTTGATGTTTTGTGACCACTAATGAAAATATTGCTTGCTTTATTTCGTTATTTTTGATCAAATAACAAATGGTAAACTATTTATTACAAGAGAATATTACAATAGTGTAGATAACTTAATGAAATTTACACTGAAAAGTGTACGTCAGATAACTATATATCATGGTTACACTTTTGTTTAACAAACGCAGTAGTGTCAAAAGTGTCAACACTTTTTACACTGGAGCACGATACCAAACACTATGCAGTAAGTTGTGTAAATTAAAATTTTACAAAAAATATTCACTGAATAAAAAAAAGCGATTCAGTGTAAATATGTAACCAAAATCCCCATAGCATTTTTCACGTCTTAGACAAACTTCACAGATTCCTTCACCTAAGTATAATATTATCAGAAACTTTCTGTAATGTTTTCCGCGTAACATTTTCTACACAAGTACGCTTAAGTTCTTCAACTGTCCTGGGTACTCTTTTAAAAACTTCTAGTTTTAATAATCTCAAGGGCTGGAACTTATACTTGGCTGCAACAAATCTTAGCTAAAACCATTCCAGAAAAGGGAGATGCAGATACATGCTGTGTCAATTTTTTATTAATATTTTTATTTATAGTCAAAAATAAAATATTTACTTAAAAGTTGCGAGTCAACGAGTAGAAGATCTTTTGGCTTAGACACTCTAAAAAAGATCGCTATCCGCGCTAAATATTTGCTTCCTTTAAGGATATTTCCTTATTGAAACACATTATGCCTTGGTGTAATTTTGTGCTTAGCTCATAAAAATGCAATAAAATACCTAGCGTTATCTTATCGGAAAATGATATTTTATCTTTTCTTGTGTGTCTTCTGTTCATTCAAGTTAGTGATCCCTCATATCGTAAAATATGCTCTCGGAAGATTTCGAACTCTGATTGCAAGGTTCATTTTATTATTGTTTTTATTAGCTGTAATTAAGCACTAAGCTTCACAGATGTGGCCTGCTGCTCTAAAATTGCAGAAAACATATTTTTGCCCTAAACATTGAATAAAAAAACGTGATATTCGTCAATATTTCTTTACGACACGTCGCGATATTTCTCATTGCGGGACATTTTGAAGTGTTTTTTTACAAACTTATGTTAAAAATACTGACAGTTTAATAATTTTTTATAAATTTAATTTTTTCTGTACAAAAATATGTGTGAAACTTATGCTAATTTTTTCGTTTTTGTCTGATTTTAAATCGTTTATTTAGAACAAATAAACTGCAAAACTCATATGGAAAGAATGGTACATATTTCTAGTTTGTTTTGAAAAATTTACATCAAAAATTGAATAAGATTTTTTAAAGAAATTTGCTGTTACCGAAACGTAAGTGCATTTTACATGCACACACACATCCAAATACTCGTAAGATAGAGCTATATTGTACAGCATAAGGACAATTCATAACAGATCTGAACAATTTCTGTCGACTCGGCATGTTATCCAATATTAGACTTACATAGCAAGTTATTCTATGTCAGATTTACATTATAGTCTTCCGAAAGGACAGGTACAAAAGTAACTATATAATTGGAATTAACCTATCCAACTTGGCAAGGTCAGTGCTAGGATAGGTTAAAGATAGATAATTAAATAATTCTACAGTGTGTATAGTTACTCGCGCGCACGTATGTGTTTGAGATTGTGTTATATATGTCGTAGGATAATTAAAAAAATCGGATCTTGGCGAAAATCCTAGGAAGATTTCAAAAAACCGGGTAATTGGAATCCGTTTTTTTTGCAAATGTCCTAGTATTTTCGCGAAATCCGATTTTTTCAATTATCCTAGGACATAATACAGTACAACTTCGATATAACAAATCTAAAGGGAATTAGAAAATATTCATTCTATCAAGAAATTCGTTACATTGAAGTTCATTATATAGAGGTTAGGTTTGTCTAAGATTCGTTTTAACAAGGTTTATTAACCTCAACATTACGTACTCATCTGCTTACCCTGTTATAGCGAACGATTTCCACTAGGAAATGAAAACACTGTATTCTTTATTTAAAAGCAGTTTATACAGTTTTCTGTCACAAGACTGCTGAATCTTTTCCTGAAGGATAGGGCCTCCGATTGCCACATTTTTGTCCCGGCACTGTTTTAACCATTTCAAAACACATTCCTCTACATTCGTGTACCTACTCGAACGATTTTAATCTTCTACTGTTATCACGCAACCCATTTTCTTCTGAAAATTTATCTTTAAACTTTAAAATTGTGGCCAATGTACTTGCGGGAATTTCGAGCTTTTTAGCGATGTATAATTTTTTCTTTGTAGGATTCTCGTCTACATACTTAATGATTTTTCGTTTCTCTGCGATGATTAAAGAACACCTTTTCCTTTCTCAACCTTGCAACTTCAAATTTACTAACAAAAGTGACGACAGCAGTGTTAACATTACTTTACATCAAACAATACAGATTGTCTTACGATAAATTTAACGTGTCTGAACTGTCGCGACATGATTGTTGTTGTTAGTGTGGAATTGTGTGTGATTGATTGGTAGGATTCGTTATGTAAAGGTTATAAGTTGACAAAAATCGTTATATAGAGTGTAACGTTTTATAATTTTGGTATTGTCGCCATCATTTTATTCGGCTCCACTCCTGATCCAAATTGCATCCCTGCTAATTACAACTGCAGTTAGCACAGGAAAGCAAGCCGGACGATCGCGAGTTTGACGAGTGCACTGATGTAGGGTGCGGACACGCTTGTCTATGGCGACTTGATAGAAACAGATTTTTTGAATTTTCTTGCACAGAAGGCATTCACGATATAGCCACGGTGGTGACTATATCGCGGTTTTAGGGAATTGGCGAATAATGAAATGAGATGATTTAAAATTATAAGCGACTTGTGGACGATTTTGATAGGAATTCTTGGAAATTTTTTTTATTGGGTTGGATCGGCAGTGGACTTGTGGTTTGGGATTTATTTGGATTTCTCCGGATTTTTCTTTTTAGGATTTTTTGTTGTTCGGAGTTTTTTTTTTGTCGACTATTGAGTGGACTTTCGGCGTCTCAGGGTGGACTCCTGAGATTAACATCTTGTGCCCTTAAGCCCTAGCGCCCTTGTTACCTTTTGTTCGGAATACATTCCTTTCCATCGAGTCCCTCGACAGTTGGATTGTCCATACCTGATTGCTGATAGCATTTATTTATTCGCTGTTTAGAGATTTTGTTTTAATCGTGTCGTGTCAATTATTTTTAAGGCGTTTGCCTGTTATTTTTTTAATATTTTTAGTGGTTGGTGGTCGGATTTGTTAGCCCAGTTTTGGACATTTTTCCCCGCGCCGCAGAGCTAAGCTAGTCAAGGCCGTACCACAAAATAGGGGAGACTAAAATCGTCATAAGAGGTAAATTATAATTTCTATTTATATTCTGCAATGATTGAAAATTCATTATAACGAGGTTTTTGACAAAAAGTATTCGTAATATAAAAAGTATATTTTGCATTAAATCTTACGAACAGTTCCAGGGGATTTAGAAAAATTCGTCAAATCGAGGAAATCGTTATATTGACGTTACACTGTATATAAGTCGTAACTCGTAGGTATAAAAATTATTTGAATGATTTTGAATAACTTTTTTATTTTTTCACGGGAAATTGGACAATTGAATTTTAATATAGATTAGTTTATCTATATTAAAATTCAATTGCCCAATTTCCCGTGAAAAAATAAAAAACTTATTAATTATAATGGACGTGAACAATATTGAGAATTTTGAATAACCTCTCGAGATATTTTCATAATTGAATATTTCGACAATTTTCACTCGAAATACCTCATTTCCAGGTGAAGAGTCCAATGTCCATCCTTGAACGTATGTATTTCTCTGCCCTTCTATTCTACTGCCGTCACTGTACATACATTCATGTTGTGTTGTACCTACTTTGTATACATACACCACAATACTATAGCACACCAGTGAAGTTCGCGAACATTATTACGTCAGCATCGATTTCTCTGCCCCCAACAACAACGCGGTAGCAGCCTGTCGGTGTGTCTCCCCATTCCCCATCGTTGAAACACACACTAAAACCACGCCCCAGAAAAAAACATTTTGTGCAAATATTATAATGTTGCATGTTTGCTACGTTACTCTATGACAACGCTTTTTACTTCCAAACATACATTTTAACACGTTACGAGTAAATTTCAGAATAATATATTACATGTACCTACCGTTTATTTTAAACTGTGTTAACAAGTAACGAACAGCATGTCTACAAACGAAATCCTTGAAACGTTATAAAGGCTCGACTATTATTAAGATTTCGAACGGATTTGTGACGTATATCTATTTGAAAAAGTGAGAAATCGAGGGGCAGTAGAACTGGCAAATAAAGGGGAAGTTAGTAAGTCTCCTAAATTACATGAAACTGGCAAGGACAGAAGTTCATAGTGTGTTGCTAAGTATGTGTAAATATTATTAATTAAACAATTAAGTTAGCAGGAAAGTGGACAAATTGATGTAAATCTTTATACCAATTATTAATTTAGCGACGTTGCGGTCATTTATTTTATCTTCATCAAATAAATGACCGAAACGTCGCTAAATTAATAATTGCTTTAAAGATTTACATCAATTTGTCCACTTTCCTGCTAACTTAATTGTTTATGTTTGAGAAAAGAAAATATGGACGCAACAATTTCCAATTATTAATTACTTTCACATAAAAAAAATTAAACTTGGGAATAATATTAAAAACTAACAAACTGTAATAAGATTCTGTTTTGTTAGGTACCTTTAAAATGATGATAAAAGATGACTCAATTTAGTTTCAAGGTCTGAAAATAAATGAAAAGGTGATTTATGACATTTTCAACTGTTTTTTATTACACTGACTATGTTTAAAAAACCTGTTGACATGTCAGGGTTCTGGACTCTAAAATCCGGGGTTTTCACCCGTCATGTTCTGGTTGCCAAATTTTAGAGATGGCAACCCTACATATATACAACAATACGTGCCGTTTTTTGCAAAAATAACAATAGAGAACTTACGCATCGTGTTTTTTTCAACGCAGAGTAAAGATTTAAGTCTCACAAAAACATATTTAAAACGAAAAATTAAAAATATCCGCAGTCATTTAAAAAAACGCATATCAAAATATGACTAAAATTTGCACCAAAACATCGAGTCACGTGATCTCACGTCACTGCTTCGAATTTTCATGCCAGATCACAAGGTCTATTGCGTATTGTCGGTGGCGTCGCTATTGTAGGTGTATAAAATAACAACATTAATGTTTATGGAAACAAAATACACGAACGTAGTAAAATAGGCAGCCGTCAAACAAATTATGCTCAGTTTCACTTAATGTATAATTCATATTTTTTACAGAATAGTGATATATTTTAAATAAAACTTTTAGTATTGCACTCTCCACATCTTTGCTATTTAAATATTAACATAATATCGATTTATACGTTTTTTTTGGATATTCTACACTTTGAACACTATGAACATGACGTCGCGCGTATAATGTTTTACACTTCGAATGATTCAGGTGGTATTTCTTTAAGCTGAGCCTTGCTGAAGCTACCAAATCGCTGGCACAAACTATCGATCTGAGTTAACCAAAAGTGGGTCAAAAGAAACGCTGCACTCAGACACATTGCCTACCCACCTGCTTTTATTACGTCACAATGCTTTTCCTACGTCCGATGTATTAGAAAGACATTTATATCGACGGAATTTAAATGATTTAATACTATTTTTTTGGTCGAAATTATTTACACATTTGTTCAGCAAGATGTCTCCAGTATTTTGTAAAACTTTTACACATAACACAGAAGACGATTTGTATTTAGAAATATAGCACTTTTTAGGCTTCGTACACTTGATAAAAAAACAGAACCCTTATAGGATCCCTCTCGTGTTTGTCTGTCACAGCGTATTTTCTCCGAATCTACTGGACGAAAAGAGTTGAAATTTGATACATATATAGAGACATATAGCGTAATTAAACGAATTCTGATTCTAAGGGTTAATTTTGAGAGGTAATATAAGATATATTTTATTTCTACAAAGCTGCAGAACGCTATATAATTGTTATAAACATTCATTGTTACAATGCTAAATTAGAAAAATTTATTTTTTTTTATCCACCAACACCGTCGGGAAAGATTCGGGTTTAAGTCCCGACGGTGTTGATGGATAAAAATAAATTTTTCTAATTTAGCATTGTAAAAATTAATGTTTATAACAATTTGAGAGGTAAATTAGAAAATAAAAAAAAATCAAAGTTCATCGTGTAACGTATCAACTGAAAGGACTCATTATGAGAAATACAACTATAAATTTTTTATAATTTTAAAATGCATAATTTAAAAGATATTAAAGAAAATATAATATGAACTCGGGCAAACCCTTCTTATCTCCGAAACTACAGAGCCTAAAATTTTGAAAAAATAGGGAAAATAGAGCCTGCCTTATAGTTTACAGGAAAACCTAGACGAAAACCCTAAATCTTAAAGTTCTCACGGAAAACGTATTGGTACGGAATCCTCTCTACGCGAGTTCGACTCGCATTTGGCCGCTTTTTTAAACCGAGAATTCTCTAAAACTGTATTGACTATAGTAATAATAATTTTATTTGTCAAATGTAAAATACAGGGTTGTCATGTCATTACACAAAATTATCACATTTAGAAATTACACTTAAAAAAATACTTCTCCGCGCATGTATGAAGAGTCACAGTAAATTTTAGTTTCGAGTGACCACAGAAGTGAAGAAAGAAGAAAACATAATTTCGAGGCATTTAGATGTTTCATGGTCTTTACATATTATAGCGAAGAAGCGAATTTTATATGTCACATGCGGTCTTAGGATTGACATGTGATTCAGGCTTTTTTGAACTCGCCATTCAGGGAACTTTAAAAAAGTCAAAAAAGAATTTTTATATGATACTACATTTTCACTACAATACCATGTATACTCCATAAATGAGAAAGTAAATCAAAGCTCTTTTGACGCCCTTCAAATATACTTATGAGTTTGATATCTATCTAGTGTTTTCTGGTAAAATCAAAAGTTGCAGTTGAATCAAATTACCTACGATACAATCACTGTTATATTACCGAACGTCAGTACGGTATGTTTCATCAGCTCTGATGAAGAGAACGAAAATGCGAAGATTTAAAAGAACAGCATTAGACGTAGGGTACCAATTTGTTGCTTCATTTGTACCGAACTGATCCGGAATGATACGTTACTAATTACTATTGTAACAAAACTGTTCTTTGTGGTGGATTAAAACTGATTTATTTACAACAAACGAAATAGATACAAAACAGATAACTAAAAAGTATTTCTCTTACAACAATGAAGTAAATTAAATGTATTTCTCTAATAATGAAATAAACTAAACAAAGAAACAAACCAACTTATTCTTATAAATAATAACGCAACAATGACTATGTACACAAAACACTGCTATAACACACACACACACACAAATTTATGTAATACCGCACTACTATTTATGTAATTAACAGATTATTTTTGTTTGTCGTGACGCATCCACTGAAGGTACTCTCACTGTAGCAAGCAAGCAACTGACTGAATGCCTCACTCACTGAACTGTATTTATAGGCGTGTACTTCCGTTCTCGATCATTCCAGAAACTTCTGTCAGTTTGTTCGAGAAGCCTGTGTCATTTCTAGTGGCGTAACAATTGGGGGCGCGCTGCACTATTAATTACGGCTAAGCTTGTCTTTTACTACGAGACAAGACGTGCTGTGTATCGATAAATAAAGGTGCAAGAAAATATTTTGAGTCAGAAAATGTTATCCAATAATTCAAGTGGCGGACGTAAAAAATGGTTCCGATTTCATAAACGGTGATTTTTTACGTCTACCGCTTGAACTCTTATGTTAGATAAACTTTTTTTGAATTTACTGATGAGGATGACTCAAAATAATTTCTTGCATCCTTATTTATCGATACAGCCTGCTTTCAAAAAGTCTTGTATAATTAGAATTTCTAATGTTCCTCACTAGTTTTAGATAGATTGCAATCAGTTTAATCTATGGACTAAGGAAGTGGGGCTAAGAGCAAGGGAGGAATGTAATGTCTAGGTTTTATTACTTAAGTTGTAACACAAATTTTAATCAAGGTGTGACTTTTTTTTATTAAATAGGCGCGCACCAACTAGGCTATATGCGTCATTTATTAATTATTTAAAAAAATTATAGGCTAAGTATTTTAAAATATTAATAACAATTTAAATTAACAAAATGAAACTACTTGCTATACTGTTCAATGTATTTTTTTTTATTGATATAAATTTACAACGTTTCAACCAAACTTTGCGGTCCTTTTCAAGTATTCAAATGTTGGTACAGTCAATATTATTAATCATTTGACATTTTGCTGAAAAATATGTCATACTAAAGATCTTCATTTCATTAATAATTGTTTGGATAATAATTATTATACAATTATGGACAAGATTTCAACTGAAGAACGTACACATTTGAATACTTGAAAAGGACCACAAAGTTTGGTTGAAACGTTGTAAATTTATATCAATAAAAAAATACATTGAATAGTATAGCAAGTAATTTCATTTTATTAATTTATTACTGTTGGTAGAGTCAATATTATTAACAATTTAAATTGTTGATTTGTCAAAAATAAGTGAATGCACGACGTTTCACACGCTAAACAGTAACCAATCAAAACTAGGCACCAACGAATCTTCCTCCTCTAACTTTACGCTCCATTCTTTTTATTTCTCAGTGGATGGTTTGAGCAAATTAGTCTTCAATGATTTTTAATTTAAAATATCATTGGTATAACAATAAAATCGATACATTTAAAATAAACAATAAAAATAAATGGAAAATATGAAAATAACTCAAATGACCCTGGACGTTGGTATAGAACGTAACTATGTTTCCGCGGTGGTTGTGTGAATAAAGTTGCGAACACATTTCTCTGTTGTGTTGTGTTGCAACGTAAAACATTGCATGGATCAAAGAGCATTTTTTGCATGTAATAAAATAGACCGCGTTCATATTTATCTGTTCTGTTGAATGAATGAATTCTAGATTATAGATGCTCAACATCTGAAGTCATCAGCGAGCATCTATTCTGTTCTGTTGTGTCGCAATACAGCGAATTTCTTGCTCTCAGATTTTCGTCACAACGCAACGCAACAGAGAAATGTGTTTACAAGATACAACTTTGCTTACATGAAACATAAGCTTTCAAACTTTTATCCATTAGAGAAACATTTATTTATTTATTTTCCAATTAAAAGATATTCATACGTAGATGACTGACATTTGTGGATTGGGTTTCCTGGCCAACTTGGCTGTGGCAGTGCTGGCCAAGACATGTTTCGTTACATTGTTCAAGATACCATATTATAGTATATACGATATATCAATGATCGAGAGACGAGATTTCGGAAAAAAGTTTATTATCGAGAAAAAGATGTCCTCGAGCAAGTAAAACGAGTCGCAAAATTTCTCGTCTCGAAACTGAAAACGAGAACGAAACTGGCCATTTCTTATAGAGACACTAGTGATATGTAACAATAAATTACCTGTGGAAATAAAAGATAGCTCCGAATGAAGGGACTTTGAACCTAAGCTTTACGCAATCGGATTGTTTCGATCCCACTAACTATTATTTATCACCGTCGCGTAAGCGTGCGTCAAGCGGCAGTAAAGTTGGGAGGATTCGAGGATGAGGCGTTAATCCTCAGTGGCCCGTATTCGAATCTTCAACGAGCCCTCTGCACATCTTCAACTTGTATATAGAAATGTTTGTCCTTCGTTTTATGCAGTTTGTAAAATATCGACAACGGACTCGTCAAACAACCTTTATCAAATGACAGCTAAAAATAAATGATTTTATGTAGGCATATGTTGGGTTACTAAAAAGAGTGTAAGATGCCTCAAGTTTTAAGAAGGCTGAACCATAGCTTGAGATGAATAAATAATATTCGAAAGTATTCAGAAAAGGTCTATGTAAACTAACGCGATATAGTATATTTATTGTAATATATAATATATTATAAAATAGCTGCTTTTCATGTCTGCATAGCGATAGTAAATGACCTATTTTGTGCTATTGCGTAAAGTAAAACGAAAAAATTCGATCTTAACAATCCAACAGTAATTTTTAAAAGCGACCTGTGAGTTAGCGTTTAAATCTGTAAGATGAACCAAAACAGAGATAGAACGCGACACAACACAGACGTGGTTTTCGTAAACAATCCAAATCAAGTGCAGTATGGCCGCGCACAGAATATGATAGCTGCCGGGCATATTATTATGAAGTGACAGTCTGCTATTTTATAGAAGATTTGTGAAAAAAATGTAGTATCTATCCTGAATATAAAGCTTTTATGGCTTGTGTGATTGTTAAAAATACCTGACCTCATTTTTCCTTAAAATCGCAGCTCGCACATAAAATATATCATTACAATCTAGATACATAAAAACCATTAAAAGAGCTCGAAAGTCTTACCAGAAAAGAATAAGTTCCAAAAATAACAATAATTAATTGCTGGTCTAAAATAACACTGAATATTAAAAGTAACCTCAAAACACTAAACCACCTCACAATATTTCTTCTCAACATACGTTTCGATAACAATGTTAACATAATCAGGAGATTTTTATATCTAGATTTTATCACCTTCGGTGCTAGCATGTTAAGCGAAACGAACATCGATAAAAAATTGTAGAAGGTTTGGCGTTTTGTGGTTATTCTTATTTATGACAAAAATAACAGTCAATATACATTTATGTTCCGATAGTCAAAAGGTTAGTCTCCTTTTTTCTGTTATTATGAATTATTTACTAAATTTTGACTAACACCTATTATTTTTTAACTGTTACTTGTTTGCTAACTGTCATTTAATAACATTAGTTGTTACGGTGCTGGAAAAGTGCGCTTCGTTTTTTTTTTTCAAATAACAATTTATTATCATTATTTACAAAAAAATATAAGTTCGTTTATCAATACTTTCTAGTATAAATGTCACTCATAAAAGCTGTATTTTTAGTGTATTTGCCATATGGCAACATACACTATTGGCGTCGGTCGGATGGCGGGACCTAGGGGTCGGACCAAAATTTCTCGACGTTTCATAACCTCCTAAACACTTTGGCACCATTTTTAAAAATGTTTATATATATATATATGTATATATATATATATATATATATATATATTTATATACGTATATATATATATATATACATATATATATTTATATGTGCGGGCAATAACTTTCGAAGGAGTTAATTAATTTTAACGAAATTTGGCATACTTGTTGGAATCCATCACCGCACGAAGCCTATTTAAAATGGGCCCAATCGGGTCATTTTAAGGGTGGTTTTTAGGGGTTGAAAAAAGTTTTTGGGGCCAAAAATACCGAAGAAATTCTCAGAATCGTTTCAAAATTGAAATTTAACCCTTTAGTAGCAATTAAAAAGTGCTCCTAAAATTATAAGCGAATCGGCCTGACAGGACCGGACTTACAAATTTTATGAAAACACTAGTTTGCGTATACGAATTTACTTGCTGAAGGTCGTATTTAATTTGGTGCAGATGTTGAATTGATAACAATATTTCAACTAATAAAATTATTGTTGTAAGGGGTGTATTAAGGGGTTAAATTTTTTTTTATTTTGCCCAAAAACCAACTTAAGTTCGCATAATAAAGCCACACTGCCTGTATTAGCAAATACACTATATTGTCGGCAGGGTTTTGGCACTGCGACCCGGGTTTTTTTTCTTTATTCTTGATGTTTCTATCCTTCACTTGTATTTGTTCTTCTGATTATAGTTCATAGAATAATTTTATAGCGTTCTCGAAAACTCTCACTTTCATAATAAAAAATAGTCGTAAATGATTCATAGCTTAAAAGATGAAGAGCGCTATAATCCAGATAATTAAAAAAATTAGCTGTTAAAGTTATTTTTCATATAAGCGATATGCCTACTTAAAAAAAACTATTTGACACATGAAGGTTTACTTCTGAAGCCGCTGGATAAAAACTTAATAAAAAAAAAGAAAAAAAAAGAAAAAAAAACAACTCACAGGAAAAATTGAAACGCGCTACACACTTTTCACGTAGGTTTTTTTCGCACGAAGAAATCAAGCAATATCCTTGGCATATTAAGCTATAAGCTATGCATCAACAGTTCAACTAACAACGTCAACATAAATAAACATAACAAGAATTATTTTTCAAGTATGTTAAAACTTTCTTTCTCGTTCTAATTCAGGGTTTCGACTGCTGGCATCTTTTTAGGGTTCCGTACCTCAAAAGGAAAAAAACGGAACCCTTATAGGATCATTCGTGTGTCTGTCCGTCCCACTATCAAAGCCAATTTGCGCCGAATTACTGGACCGATTTAGTTGAAATTTGGTACACATATGTAAATCGGTGACTGTAAGACGGACGTGTAATATAAATAAATGAATTTTGAACATGGAGGTCATTTTTGGGGGGTAAATTAAAAAATTAAAAAAAAAGTTTGGCGACCTGTACCGTGTGACATATCAAATGAAAGGGCTTGTAGTGAGAGTCTCAAATATACATATTTTTATAATTTTAAAATAAACAATTTTCAAGTTATTTAGGAAAATATATGAAAATTTACCATTTACCCCCGCTTACCTCCTACTGAACCGATAAAATTGAAATTTGATACACATATGTAAGTTGGTGACCCAAAGGCGGACGTGAAACGTAAATAAAAAAAATTTGAACATGGGGTAGTTTTTGGGGAAAAATTAGGAAATTAAAAAAAAAGTTTTGCAAACTGTACCGTGTGACATATCATATGAAAGGGAATAGATGAACAATTGACTATTTCCCCCCTTATCTCCGAAACTACTGCGTCTAAAATTTTGAAAAAAATAGGGAAATTCGGATCTCATCCATAATTTACAGGAAAATTGAAACGAAAATCTTAAGTCTTAAAGTAGGTACTCAAAAAAACAAAATAGCACGGAACCCTCTTCTCGCGAGTTTGACTCGAACTTGACCAGTTTTTTTACCTCGAGTCATTAAAATAGGTAATACTTGGAATTAAAATGCAATTTTCAAAATTGAGTTTTATTTGAGTTCAATTTTCAAACATATACAACCAATTTTACAAACATTACTATTCTCTTTAAATCTAATTCAAAATCACATGCATAACATAATATTTCAACAAGTTTTTGTGTTATCGCTGATATCCTCCAATGTGGTGATTAATAGTGAGTTGAGAAAAAAACTTATTCTTTCACACGAATATTCTAGATGTTGAACAATTCGGGATTGTCAATAACAAGATGGAGGGTTGACAATATTATTATTTATTAACGAGTCTTCAAGCATTAACCTTTTCACTTCTATATAAATTATTTTAACTTGATAAATATTTAGTTTTTTATTTTAGCACTGGAGTAAAAAAAAGTGAAGTAAAGAAACACAAACAGCAGTCTTTCAGGAAAAAAATTAAGCAAAGTAATTAGTGCAATAATTTAGATAAAAATTACTATTATTATTATTTACTATTTACGAGTTTTTAACTAGCGCAGGCCCGGCGGATGACCAGGGTTTTGTGGGTAGCTATACACATACGAAAAATTCCGTGTGGGTAAAATACCCACATGGAATTTGACAACATTTTTTTCACATATTAATAAATAAAGTGTTTTGGTCGTAAAGCAGTATTAAAAATATGATAATGTATAGATAGTATGAGAGAGAAAAAAAATTATGTGAATTTTGAATTTCGCGCACAAATTTCTCCTCAGCCAATAAATGGCGATTTAGAAAAATACAGATGCAGGTAGCTTTATCTTGCATCTCTTTCTTTTCCACTTAAAAGTTTGCCAACTCTATTTACATCTAGATACTGCGCATAGAAACGTGAATTACCGACGCTCTTTCCTGTATATTTCTTATGGGAAGAAAGCATATGCGCAAAACGATACCTACTTAAAGTAGGTATCGTTTCTTATAAGCTATATACAATTATTAGGTTTTAAATGCTCAGTGCTGGCATGAGTTAATTGGAGGGGGCTTGCTTTGAAGTTTGTTAATTTCATCACCGCTAGATCGAAAAAAACATTTTTTTCATCTCACTACCCACACGGACTGAACATGACCTGCCGGGCCTGAACTAGCGTCAATTTGAGAATGAGTTATAAATAAATATCTCTGCACACGAGGCTGGTTTTGCTGCTGGAATCGCTGCTAAGACTTTTGCTGGTTGCTGTGCTGGCTGCGAGGATGGAAATGACGTCAGTGCGAAGTCATTTGTGTGTTCACAAACTGGACTTCAAATTAGAAACGGGACTATTTTTGTGTTTTATTTTTTGCTGGCTTTGAGTATGAACCAATCAATCTTGTTACGCAGTCGTTTTTGTTAACATTCGAACTGTCACTGCGCGTGCACCAAAACTATCTACAAGTCCAGTTTCAAAACACGCATCGTGTAAAGCGAGCACAAACCGTCACAAAATCCAGCACCACAGTACGTTTGGAACCTAGCAGCGAAGCCAGCGTCAAAACCAGACTCGAGTGTAGTAGCGTAAACAATGCTTTACCACTGAAACACAATCCAGATCAACTTGGCTTATTACCGACTGAAAACCTAAATTAAAAATTTGAAAACCCCTCTAAAGTACAAAATAATATGTATTGTCCTTTCAAGTTTAATATAATAGCAATATTTATATCCAAGCGTCGTCATGTCGGGGGACCGCTAAGTAAAGCGATGACGCCTGGATAAAAATATTACTACTTACATTAAACTTAAAAGGCCAATACCTACATATTATTTTTTGTCTTTTTGTGTCAAGGGTTTTCTAAATTTTTAATTTAAGTTTTATTTCACGCTTTTTCATCTTTATATACTTATTACTAAAGATGCCAACAACAGGATACGAAATTTCGAATCAATCAGACCTGTGAAAGTTGCTCTTATCCCCTCATCAACTAGAAAAGAGCTGATTATCTTCAAACGGCTTAACATATTTTCTTCAATCATAGATAAGAACACTCAATCAAGTCACCTTTCAAATCAAAATCGGTTCATCAGTTTGGGAGCTACAATATTACAGGCAGACACACAGATATACAGATACACGGACACACAGATCCACACTTATAACACCCCTCTGTTAGCGTTGGTGGTAAAAACAAGACGTCCAAAGTAAAGCTTTTTTCTGTCATACATATTTCATTATTATATGCGTCCAAATGTCGCGTGTCACGCAATTGGTCTTTTACGATTTCGTCGACTATATTATTTATCGTCCCGTCCATTTTATAACAAGCGGTCAAAGCGGCATCTCAAACCGAGGGACAGGCCAACGTGCCTTGAATACACCGGTGAGAATGACGTAACAACCGTTGTGGAAAATCAACGAAGACGTGCTCAGAACATTTTCCACTACATTCTGTAAAACAAGTCGAACCTGCGGCAGTTAATGCACTCTGTTAAATAAAAGGTTGTGTCTTTCCATAAAGCTGGCAGTCCACAAATGAAATGTAGACTTCCATACGTAATCAAATAACGATATTTCCAAACTGTCCACAATACAGTACTCTTTACGGAATGTGTTTATATATACAGCAACGGATTACAAAGTTCACATACCGCGAGAGTTATTTTTTTAATAAACTAGAAGTTAGTTCAATTAATATAAACAAATAAAATAACAACGTAGACTGTAATTGTAGTTTTAAAGGTTCCTAGAGCGAATTTTCAGTACTTATCATTTTTTAACTATGTGTCTAAAAAAACTGGAAACTTTGCGTGTTTGTAGCTACATTGAAAATATATTTTACCGTCTGTGATAATTACTATCAACTGTAAATGTTCATTGACAAAATCAAACCAAGATCAGAACCTACCATTTATATTAAATGTAGAAAAATCCGCTAATGATTCGCACTCTACATTTTTTTTATTCAGCTCGAGTCATGTGCAATAAATGTGAAAGCGCAAATGTAACGAATAAATCTTCCCCTAATGATTAACTACATTCACCGGTTTCAACATATCTAAAAGCCTTTGTAAACATATATTCAAGTGAGTAGCATTACACTGCACATAAAGGTATAAATGCAGTAATTCAAAATGAAATGTAAAAAGAACACAAAGGAAATCTGCTTGATAACTGCACACGGGAGACACTCTTGTCTTTTAATAACCAAAGCCCGGATGTTCAATCTTTATTTTACAACTCTAGCCGGAAATAAATCTGAAAAGCTGTTTGTGCACATTTTTTCTAGTAAAAAGTTGGAAAAAATCGATCACACAGTTGTCTCCACTGATCTCTATATTTACTGGATTAACGATCCGAATGAGACTGAATAAAACGAAAATATTCTGAATATAATATTCTTCTTGCGCTTCGAAATGGTGTAAATGGTACGGAATTACAATATTAATACGATTGTCGATTGCCCTGCATAATGGTGAGAAGTGAATGGAGGTTAATATGGCAGCATAAACACATTAATGTATAATTTAGTAAGGTTATTAAAAACAGAGTTGACCGCGTTCCGTTAGAAAGTAATGGGCGGATGACGTCATCTAGTGGACAGTTAATGGATATTGCAAGGTTGATAAAAATATGAACGGTCTCAACTGACGTCATTCATCAACGAGGTAACCTGTGTATTTCTAATAACCTTGGGGATTTGGTATCTTTTAAAGTATTTCGAGGTGTCAATTCACAGCAATAGCTTGGACAGAATCAGTAATCCAATTAGTAGATCAATTAGTGGTTATATCTAATGTGTGAATTGGTACTACAACAATACAATTTTTTTCTTTTTTTAATAAAAATCGTTTAATATTAATCATTGTATTCCAAGTACCTACGATTATTTTCATAGTCAGATCCAATGTTTTTTTTATTTTTCTAATCTGTTATCCAGCAGTCAGTAATTCGGTGTTTTTTTCTCCATAGCATCCTAGATTATTTAGCTATAGTCAGGCATTTACGGTGTATCATCATAATATTGTACGTATAGAAATTTGGAAAATATAATAGTATAAGATATACTTCTATTATAGAAAAACAATTCCAAAATTTTGGAATTGTTTTTCTATAATAAAAGTATATCTTATACTATTTACGGTATACTTTGACTTCATTCTATTGTAATCCCGTGAAGTTTCCTTTATATAATTTTGCTTTGAAACTGGAGACGCTGAATTATTTTTAAGTAAAAAATGTTGTAAACCTGAGTTGCAAAATTCCTATTTTGAGCTTTGTGTAAAACAAACCGTTAAAATTTTGTTTACAGTATACACAACTATTATGAAAAAGAAACTAAAAACATTTTCTAGCCACCCTAGACAGGTGTATCGACGCGTCCGTTGCTGTCTATTTGTCTGTAAGAAACAAGTGAGGTTAAATGACCTAGTTAAAAAGGATGGGATGTGTTTAATCAATACAGTTTCCACGGTTCAGCAGTTAAACTTAAGCTTGTAAAAGAAGACGTTATTGGCATCTACAAACAAGCAAAAATGCTATTAAATTTAATTAAATACAGGCTATTAATATAAACTTGATTAAAACAGTTCTTGAATAAATTTCATTTAACCAAAAAAATATTTTAGTGTTGTGGCATACCGAAACATTATATTGTTCACTAAAATATAAAAACATGACATTTTAGACGATGAAGCAGAATACACAAAAAATATTTGAAGATATTGCCCCACTTAAAAATTTTGCTTCACAGTCAGTATGATGACTCCAATTTCAATTTAATCTAATTGCATATATAATAGTCTGATCTGAATGATTTTCAGGTTTATACGATTGTATTTTTAGGTGCTAACTACGAATTTAAGGTTAAAATTAGCATTTTATAATCAGAAACCATTAAAAACTAATATACAGGCCGAACATTTCAATTTTTGGTTTGTAGACGTTTGCTGAGCGAGTGTCATTTTGAGGATACAAATTTGTCTCTTCTGCGGTAGACTGTTTTTTTTTGTTTTAATAAAAGTTATTTATTCCCAGTTTTATCAAAACTTAATATCTAACAATTTTTAGTTTTGCCCAAACATCCGATTGATGTAATTTATACAGTTTTAAGACCATGCTTTTCAAACTTTTCTTGTCCGTATCTCAATATTAAAAGTTAAGATTGTTGATTTTTCGAACGTTCTCGTAAAGTTTAACAAAAAAGTTGCAACAAAATGTGTCGAATGAAGTCGCAACAATTTAGATGAAATAAAAATGCTGCTCAATTATCTTTATAAACCACATATGATTCACAGACTACGCATCTTCTAAGGATTTATTTTTCCATCAAAATTGGCTAAACTCAGTGATTATGAAACAAAAAGGAGCAACATCATAATTACTTACATAACATTTGTGTAAATAAATTTTTCTAACCTGCATCGTAAAGCTACGATAACAATGGGTGTTTAATATAGATATATGTTAATTCTGCAATGCTTCAGAACGAGCTATATAATTAAAATAAAGATTCGGGTTTGAACCCCGACGGTGACAGTGGATAAAAAATAAATTTTTCTAATTTAGCAATGTAACAATGAATGTTTATAACAACAATGAGTGTTTCTTAACAGTAATCTAATAGCCAACCCTTTGTAGAAATGTTGGGTGTCATAATTCATGCGATATGAAGGAATCTTCTTCCAGTAAAAGATATAACATAAGATACCTCAAAAACTAAGATTACTGTTTATTTTTTAAAAACGACATACACGAAACCAAAGACATCAAACAATATTGGCATCGTTATTTCACACATTTCTTTTTGCCAGTATTCACTATGTCGACAGAATCGTTTAGTTCATTTTTATTGAACATACACTTGAAAGTCTCGAGTTACGTTGCAACGTTAGTTCAATCTTTTAGAATATTTGCCAGGGTCGGCGCAGTCGGTTAGTTGCCCAAATTTCAAGGAAACTGTCAAATAATTTTCATTCGTATCTGTTTCGTAACTGATAACCACGATTTCTATTATATGGACTAGCGCACAGTCTACGCTGATGTGCATGAATCTTGAGAGTCTATAATCTACAATTTCTTTCTCGCCAATGCACATATGCCACTTTTTTAATCGCAAATTGAGAATTATTCAGCTAGTTGAAATTTAATTCGCAGTTCAAACCTACGACCTAGTGTACTATATGTTTTCGACAATCGCGCGTGCGTGATACAGAAGTTGTATACCATCTGACGATCTACAAACGACATAGTCACAAAAACTATGATACACAAATTTACATGTGTGCACTGGCCCTAAGCCCGCACATTCTTCGCTAAAATACATGTATTCAAAACGTGCGATTGTCGAATACATTTCGAACTAAAAATTTTGAATAGCTGAGTAAGGTACAGTCGCCAAATTTCGTCCCCGAACCTAATTTCGTCCCCTATCGGTTTTTCTTTTACATTTATAGAAACTTAGTTTTGATGTCCTGAATCAAAAGTTAGTTACGTCAGTTGGCCACTGTAAAAAAATCAGGTGAATCAGTGCTCCTACAAGAAAATATTCAAAAAACAGAATAACTGTTCAAGGTGAGTTTTTGATTGAAATATTCTTGGAATCGATTACATATTGATATGCTTGACTTATTGAAACTAAAGTTTTGTCAAAATGAACTTTATTAAGTATGATTTAAGATGATAGGAAAAATATTAGTTTATGTCATGTGTTTTTTCTTAAACGGATGTTTGTAAAAACAAATAGCAAATTCCTAATAACGTCCCCCTACGAGGAGCTAATATCGTCCCCGGGACGATATTTAGGTCACTTCATTTTACTATTAAACGTTGAGACTTTTTTGACATATTAAAACCTGTACTGGAAAAGATTAGATTCAATCCTAATAAAATATTTAATACCGATGAGGCTGAAATCAGCACTGTTCAACATAAAGTCAGAAAAATCCTGACAGTAAAAAGCAAAAGAGTACTTCACAAATGATCATCTGCTGAAAGGGGAAAATTGGTAACTATTGTTACTTGTTTGTCAGCTACTGGTCAGTTTATTCCTCTATTGATGGTGTTTCCAAGATAAAACATGAAAGCTGAACTACTCGATGGAGCAACTCCAGACACCATCAATAGATGTCATCCGTCTGATTTGATTTAACCTGAGATATTTCGTGTAAATAGTAAAACCAACTAAAGAAGACTATGTTTTGCTGGTATTAGATCGTAATTACAGCCATATAAAAATTTAGACGTATTCAATGATGTATCTGTAATCTAGTCATGATTATATGCATCAAATTTTTCCATAAGGATTGCGTTGAAAACCCAGGACTCAAATTTATCTGTAAACTTGTCTGGAAAATTGACAAAGGCCTGATTAGACATTATAATATGATTACTAAGTACTAATTTTATATAATTATATTATGAATACAATTTAATTTCGCATAATGATTATTGTGATCTTGGGGACGAAATTAGGCGCCCAAAAATATATTTTAAGAAATTGCACTATTTTTGTTAAAGCTATATTTTTCAATTTGTGACAAAGTTAACGGGTTAATGATTATTTATAAGAATAAAGGACTATTGTACCTATCGTCTCATGTTGTATTTCTTATTTTACCTCTAATAATTTTTTTTCTACAACGTTATTACAAAATGGGGGACGATATATGGCGACTGTACCTTAATCATCTAAAAACGTTTCAGTTGCTTAATCGTGGATTTTTGATACATTAAAATTATTTTGTAGGAACGCTATAGCGAGATTTAAAAGCGCTATAGTAAATATTTCTATGACCAAAAATTGTAAATCGCACTGCAATGAAATAGTCTGTAACAAGGCACACTTTATAAAACAATACGTACGAATATTTTGTCTTTTTTTGATAATTTAATAAAGAATGTTGAAGATTATTTTTACTGAAAATAAAAAAGCTTCACACCTTGTATTAAATCATCAAAGCATATCATCTGAATGACCCTTGACGCATTTCAAAGACTTGATTGATTAATTTATTACTGACTAACCTGCTTCAATAGAGTGTATACTTATGTCGTTCCTCATAAAATAACATTTTTTTATAAAAGATTAACGTCTGTGAAAAATAACATTTTTGTTTAGTGAAAAAGACAAAAAGAATACTCGAATCGTGAAGATTATACGATTAATGATCTCTATTATTTTAATACTGGAGCACTTCCACTAAGAAGCTATTTCAGTTTTTGAAATAGTTTAATGAACATGGCAAAAAAATGTATATTCTATAGTCTACAAGTATTCAGTATAAACCCCTAATTTTTATGCCAAATTGGTGTACGCTGCCTATAACTAGATACTAGACTAATAATACAGTATTTTCTGTTCTTGATTATTTTGCTACCACCAAAAATCTACTTGGAAGAAGCCGGGCCGAAAAGTTAATAATAAAAAAAAAATAAAACTTCAAAAAATCCACTATTTTTGTAAGTTTTTAATTTTTTATTTTTTTTTGACTTCGCAATACTAGTTTACACGTTATTAGCCGCCTTCTTCCTTAATATTGATTATTACTAACCTGCAGCTGAAACGATTTAAGATGTGAGACCAGCCTGAAGGCATGCCCTATTAAATAGAAAAAGAATCGTCAAAATTTACTAATACGAAATATATGATATAAAAAACCTTAAAAAAATTATATGGTACCAATCACTAATTATTTTAAACAAATGGTAACGAAATTCACTGAATAAATCTGTCGTGGTAAGAAGCCACGACAGATTTATTCAGTGAATGTACATTTCGAGAGTTAAGATCCCATCTTCAGCAAAACACTAAACTTTTCTAAAGATGGGAGCTTAGCTCCCGAAATGTGCATCCACTGAATAAATCTGTTGTAAGAAGTGGCTATTCTTTTATTTTTATTGTTCCAACCACAGTACTCTTAATGTTTCTACTAGTTATAACTTATAATACAATCTCCAGTAATAAATTATTCTTTCTTTGCTCTTTGAAACATTGCCGTAATTGTCTTTCTCAAATTCTCATCAGATGATACTCACTGCAATTCAGAGTAATAAATGTAAATTTTAGCTACCCCTATTCTATAAAGCACTGCATGTAGGTGGCTGTTCCAAGTTTCACAATCGAAAACGAGAGCTAAGTCCATTCGTTAATGGTACATAATATTATATCGAATGCACGATCGAATGAACGTGTCTTCACTTGTATAGCACCTAACCACTCGAGATACTAATGCATTGCACACTACATAGTGTTGAATACGTCTTTTATCTGCGTCTGTACTACAGAGCAAAGAAAATAATCTAAATCGAGAGCAAATTCATTGGACTATTGAAACATTTATTTATTCACACATAGTACCAACGTACTTATTATTATTATACATCATGCGAGTAATCATTTCGTAAGGACCATTTTTTCGATGTTTTTTTTTTTTGTTTCATAGGGTATAAATTAGGCTAGGTTGATTTAAGCAAAGCCATTATGAAACCACAGGATTTATTCAATATAAAAAATCAACAAATACATAGGTATATAAATTTACACGTTAACGCCTTCACGTCAGTTGGTCATTAAATACATTAATGAATACTCATAGGAGTAAAATAAATTTTACAAATAACATACTAAGTGTGCAAATAACGGGCGTTCTTAAAGATCAATAACAAGGTCAAAAATAAGGTCACCCTACGTTGTGTTTTTTTATTGTTTGTACGGTCAGGTCTAACAGTCAAGTTAACTGATTGTTAACGAATGGTCGTAGTCAGTGCGGTCGCCAAATGGACGTTCAGGTCTGACTAAGTGTAAGTGTCGTTATTCTAACATACTCCAGAAGTGAAGTGTGTAGGTGTGTAAGTGTGTATGTGTAGTTTGGTCTAACGAATCCTAGACCTTTGTTGACATGGTCGATGTACAAATACGTGCCAATAATTAGTCTCCTGTCCAGACGCCGTTTAGAGTGATTCTCGCAGTCGATATATAAACCTACGATTCACAAACCTCTTCACACTGGTATTCGTACACCAATAGACAGGCGGTCGTTGTTCAAACACACTCGGTCATACGAAGTATAAGCCTTGAAAGACAAAAGTTTAGTAGTTACGAGCGGATATAATTAGATCACGTACCTTCACAGTCGCGAACGTAGAAATATTAACTAATAAAAAAGACTAAATTAATAAAACTATAGTAATGACATTGGACGTAAATCAATATAACTTACTATACTGTTAATTAGTGGTGCACTAATTAATCATAGATATATGAATCAATGTGCCACTAGATTGTGCTAGTAAGTCACAATGTCGGGTCAAACAAGTCATTAGTATATATTATAGTGTAGTAATAAAAATTATAATACATTTTCAAATGTTAAACTATAAAATTAATATTCGTTACAGTCTAGTTTCAATATCGAACCGACCCTGACTTTTCTATACGTACACGATAAACGATAGATACTGTGTAGAAGAAAGACGTGTAGTATTTCTAATGGAACGTAACAGGATATGAACCGCTCTATTTTCACGGTTGCGTGAGCTACGAGCAGAAATGAGCTGTAACTACATACATATTTCACATAACGATACATTCTATCTACTTTAGATTATTTCTTTATTAAAGATCAATTCTACGTACGTTTGTAAGTTTGTGATTTGCTGTCTTTAAATTTAATTCAGAGAAAATATTTTGGTCGTCAACAATAGTTTTTTAAACAAATTATTACAAACCAGACAAGTATTTTGGGGCATAAAAAAATCAGACTGGATTTTTTTTACATAATGATTTCATAGGATATCTTCAAGGAATGCTAAAATTTTCCCCCTCCAAAGAGTCTGTTGTATCCCTGGGGGGGTAGGTTAAGAAAGCTTTAGCTAGATTTTTGACTCTAGAACAAAAGTAATTATATAAAAAGTAATTTTCTACAAACTAGCACAGGATATTGTGGCATATTTTTACTCTATCATACTCCACATAATAACAAAATGTAATTATTTGTTAGAGATTTTATTATTATTTTCTATGAATACAAATATATTTTGAAAATGACATATCCTTTCAGTTTCCTGAAACCGTTTGATAGTGATTGATTTTCGTCCTTTTTCAAGTTGTTTTTCTTAAGAAAAATGATAGAAATAGAATTCTTAAAGTAAACTGGAAATTGATTATTGTGTTGTGAAAGGAGGATGATATGCGCCATGATTAAGTTAATTTAAATTTTACTTTAATTTATTCTATGATTAGATGTTACATTTTTTCACAAAATCGAGTGAATTTTATAATGGAATGAAATGTTTTATCCCCGTATTCCTAGTCCATAATTTTTATTACAACTAAATATTATCCGGATATAGCAGTATACTATCGTTTTACGAGCAGAACACCCATGTGTTATATTACCAAGAGGATACATGTCCTCAAAATCCCTAAATGACCGCAATTCACTTGAGAGATATTTAGTTGATTATTTGAAATATGCCGATTTTTTTAGAAACAGATACTTTAGGACTTATAAATTTATATATATTTATTTATTTATTTATTCAAATAAGTTTCTACAGGCGTAGCCCAATTACAGAAAATGTGTTGCTAAATTTCTGATACGTTTCTAAATTCACTGTATGTGCAGTTAAAAATGTCAATATTACTGCAATTTTCATTTATAAATTTACACATTCTATAAACAGGTGAATTTGTGAACTGATACGTTCTCGGTGCAGGTAAATAAAACGATTGGTGCTTTCGGCTATTAAATTTAGGGATATGGAAAGGCAATAGGTTAAGAAAATCTTGGTTATCAATTTGATTATGCAATAATTTGAATAAGAATAGACAGAGAGCAAAATTTCTGCGACCTTTAAGCGATGTACAAGAGTGAATTTGTAGCAGGTCATTATAACTCGTATATAACAAATTAAAACCAGAAATGTAATTTACTTAATAAAAGGAGTCGAAATGTGTATAATTCCATCATTTTATAATCACCTTTGCTAGCCTACATTCTACTAAAAATAATAGGTGAATATAAAACGACGAGAAAATTATTTTATTTATTTCAGGCATTCTGCTTCCTTTTTTATTTACTATTTCCCCTTAAGTGTTTTCACTTCACACTTTTTAATGTCCCTATATTTAATTTTTATCCGGTATTCTAATCGTAAACAGACATCTCAATCGTCAGAATTGCATATTAAAATAAATTTTAACACTTTTGTCTCAGGAATTCACTGTGTTATAAAATAAGATTTTTAAGTATAAATAAATAAAACTCGGGTCGCAGTGCCAAAACCCTGCCGATACAACATAGTGTATTTGCTAATACAGGCAGTGAGGCTTTATTACATGAACTTATAAGTTTGTTTTTAGGAAAAATAAAAAATGAAACCATTTAATATACCCCTGAAAATAACATTTTAGTAAATAACTCTATTTGCAAACTAGTGTTTTCAGAAAATTTGTAAATCCTGTCGTGTTGAATCATTTTTTTATAATTTTAGGGGCAATTTTTAATTACTCCTAAAGGGTTAAATTTTAATTTTGAAACGATTCCGAGAATTTTTTCGGTCCCAAAACAATTTTCAACCCCTAAATAGACCTCTCCGATTTGCCCATTTTAAAATTTTAAATAGACTTCGTGGGGTGATGGATAGCATAGGGGCCAAATTTCATTAAAAGCAATTAACTCGTTCGAAAGTTATTATATGTGTCTCTGTGGTGTATGTGCCATATGGTAAATACATTAAAAACGTTGTCTTCTATTGAATCGAAATTTTTAACATTACTTCACATCAAGAACGATTGAATTTGTTATAGTACTTACAATTTAACTGAACTCATAAGGTAAGTAACCGCACAGATATTTTTCAACTAATGAATATTTGAAAAGACACATGATTAATTTATTGACTAATAATTTAGAAGCATGGGTTACAGCAGCTTCAGGCAGTTTTACCTAGAAATGAAATGCATTTAGTTCAACACAGAAAATCGATAGACAACCTGGGTATTTATTTTAGTTCTGAACTATGTCGTTGACGCTGTCAACAATGTGCAGTCATACGCGTTGATATGAACATTTGCTTTCATCTGAACGCTTTTATTTTTTTCTCTTACTCGGCCGCTAGTCACATGTTCATTTAAAAGTTTATCTGCACCCTTAAAATCGAATAAGTAAGAAACTAGTTTTTACTTAAGTTCGTATAGGTACGGTTTTAACCGACTTCAAAATAAAGGTGTATTTTTTTATGTTTGTTCAGCCATAAATGCTTGAGGGGGTTAATCGATTTGCAAAATTTCGACACCAGTTTTTTTAGAATGTTTACCGATTGATACTATATTATTTTTTTTAATCGGTCGATGGAATCCTTAAAATTGTACCTAAATCGAAATCGAAACTTCGTTAAAACCTTAGAATCACAAAGCTACGACTTTTACTTATTGGTAGTTATACCTCAAATATTAACAGGTGAATATTTTTATTCTGAAATATTAAGTTTTATCGATGCTAATTGATTTTGAAATTCAAAAGAAAAAAATTACACTTTTATGGGACACCGGCTAAAACACGAACTATTTTCACCCATCAAAAAATACGGAATAGCTACTAAACACTTGCCTTAATAGCTGCAATTTTTTATCTAAATAGTTCAAACGACAAAAATATACACTTTATTACAATCCTAAATTACACCGATTTTTGCAATTTTACGAGCCGGCGACAGCGATATAAAAAAGTATTGTTGTGATCTTATATTATGGACATAAAACTGAGATGAAGTGCAATGTATACAGAAATCCCTTTCACAGACATTACACATACACAAGTGTACAGTGACAGCGGAACGGTTTGTAGTTGAGGGAAACTCGTTTATTAAATTTAGGAATCCGAATTATCATCAGACAGATGGTCAAATGATAAAATATCCAATTAAAAGGATTTTTATTACCATCAAAAATACGGGCGAATTTAATACTTCGACAAAAATTAAATCAGTAAAAGATAAAAGAGAGTGGTGGTTATTTTTTAATATTCAACGTCTTCACACCAAAGATTCCATTTTCTTTTCAAGAGATTCTTTGCAGTTCAAGCTCCTACCGCACAAAAGTCTACTGGACAACACTTCTAAAATGTTATTAGTGAATTTGACAGGTATACAATAATGGAAACATAAAATCGATGATTTTTTCATAATCATTTTTTTTTGTCAAAATCTCGAATACGACAACATATTTGTACCGTTTATAGTAAAGTACCTATCAATTTAGTTATGTCCACAACATAAAGGCACATTGCCTGTGTTAGCAAATACATATTATCGGCAGGATTTTATTTAAACTATACTAATGCATTTTGTTCTCATCACTGTTTGCAGTATACTTTTAACGCATGTTATAAAACTAAGCCAAACAAGTTTTAATTTCGAACTATGCTACAAAAAACAGGCTAAGGACTGATTTAATTATCAGGGTATAGGATTGCTCTTTTTATAATGACTTCATTATTTTTAAACTTTTGTTTTCAATTAATTAATATTTTAAATTTAGAACTACATAGTTGCGTTTTAATTTACAAAATATTGATTAAAAAAATGAAACTTAATTATAATTAAAACCACTTCATTGAAACTAGAGAGAAAATTTGTGGTCAAAAAAGTATACAATTTTTGGATGCCACGTACCTTCTTGATTCTATATAATATTACCATTCCAACCCACCAGTGGAGATGGTGCATAAGGTCAAAATTCACATTTCAAAATTTTACAATATTTTTAGTGTATTTGCCATATGGCAACATACACTATTGGCGTCGGTCGGATGGCGGGACCTAGGGGTCGGACCAAAATTTCTCGACGTTTCATAACCTCCTAAACACTTTGGCACCATTTTTAAAAATGTTTATATATATATGTATATATATATATATATATATATTTATATACGTATATATATATATATATGTGTGTACGTGCGATAACTTTCGAAAGAGTTAATTGATTTCAACGAAATTTGGGCCACGTGTTGAAACCCATCACCGCAAGAAGCCTATTTAAAATGGGCCTAATCGGGCTATTTTAAGGGTAGTTTTTAGGGGTTGAAAACTGTATTTGGGCCCCAAAATACCGAAAAAATTCTCCGAATCGTTTCAAAATTGAAATTTAACACTCTGGTAGTGATTAAAAAGTGTCTCCACAATTTTAATAAAAGCGGCCCGACAGGACCGGATTTACAAATTTTATGAAAACACTAGTTTGCAGATAGTGACTTATTTATTGAAGGGTGTATTTAATTCGGTGTAGACGTTAGATTGATAATAATATTACAATTAAGAAAAAAATGTTATTTTAAGGGGTGTATTAAGGGGTTAAATTTTTTATTTTGCCCAAAAACAAACTTAATTTCACATAATAAAAGTATAAAACCACATGGCCCTATACAAGCAAATACACTATATTGTCGGCAGGGTTTTGGCACTGCGACCCGGGTTTTTTCGTTTTGAGGTCTCCTGAATATATATTTTTGGAAAAACTCTGTGCGTCTGTTTGTCTATTTGTCTGTCAGTCTGTGAGCACGATACAGGTCAAACAGATGAACGAATTGAAACCAAATTTTGGGAGGATGTTTGGTATGTAAATATGAAGAGTTCTATTGTTTTTTGCGGAAAATCGGCGCATGCACAGAAGATATATATCCTATAATGTAGTTTTTTGTATAATGATGGTATAATTTTTCCAAGAAAGTTTCGTAGAAAAATAGTTTCGGAAATATTTGGAAAATAAAAAAAGATCAGGTGTTCTTTTGCTCCGAAGATCTGTTATTAAGAAATTAGGTAGCTGACAAGCATGCTTTGATTAATTTTTACGTTAAACCATATTATGTAACCATGCAAACAAATAGCAAATATCATATTTGTTACTAGCCATTACCCGCGTCACTATGCGCGTCAACAGAAATTTGTTATAATATGCCAAATATGAATATTTTTAAAGTTGGAATGGTCCTGTCGCCCAATTGGCTGGAATTTTTTTCTTTGTGTAATTTTCATAATTGAAAATAGATGTAGCAATATAACAGCAACATACTCGTATTTGATATTTATATTGGTTGCATTGTATTGAAAGCGAGCTTTGAAATCAAACAGAAACTGTAAATCAGTGAAACGTAACGTATGTGAATTAATTTAGCAATGTGACAGATGCCACATTGGGGAACAACACAATCGTATGCCGTCGAATCTAATCAGTGATCAGGAGACATCGAACATTTCAGTCAAAAAAAAAAGTAAATTAAAAAACCCAACTGCGCAAAACGCGAACAACTGACTTATCAGTTACTGTGAGCTGTATTCAAAATGCATCCGCATTTAATTCGGAAGTAAGGAGAATGCTCTTAAATAAATATTAAATATTGCCACTATGTATAATACGCGCCACGGTTCTAAAGGGCTCTGAAGTTAGTCACAAACAGCGTCGCAAATGCATGTTTTAGAGCCGCCCTGGTTGTTTTGTGGGAAAGGAAGACTCTCACCACCTCCCACTTACCGGCACAGAACGTGCGCTCGTCGGTGATTGGTTATCGCTGGTTGTTGTGTCACTTGTTGCTTTCCTGCTATAAAGTACAGTCCAGTACGCTATTGTTAAGTCGTTTCTTTGATTGTTAATTGATCAAGATGTCTAATACAGCTTTGCATAGACTTTTTAGACTTTATGCAAGGGATTAGACCTTTTTTAAGAAAAATTAAAAAATTAAAAGTAATAATATAGCGCGAGTTTGTAGTCTTTCAACCGACTGTACCTGCGCAAGCCTCCATTTGCATCTAACTTCCGAGCCTTTCAGATCCATGGCGCGTACTATACTATGTTTTATCTTCAAGTTTTATTCTATTTTATTTACATTTTAACGTATTTTATTATTTTATTATTGTTAACTTATCAATGGTATTGTTATTGCATATTTTATGTATTTTATATTTTGTCATTGTTTTATATATTTATATATATATATTACTAAGGTTACTAAGATTATGCTTTGCGGCGCTTCTCTAAATAAATATTATATTATTATAAAAGATGGAATACAAGATCAAATGATAAAGTTTGCTGTCTGATGTATCAGATAATTTTGCTCAACTTATCACAATTACTATATGTATGTCTCCGATTGCACGTTATCGTTTGATTTTGTTTCCATATTTTCAGTTCGCTTTTTGTGCAGGCAGGTTTTTTGATTTTTTTAATTTATTCTTTTATTTACGTGTTTTTTGTGTTATTTGTATCGTTTTATTTTTAATCACACATCTCATTGAATTTATTCATAATATACATAATATACACATTACACACATTGGAAATTACCTATTTACTAGTTTATTTGATACCTATATTGTGAAAATAACAAAATATTTTTATACCCCCTCTTTTTCTTGATTCGCAGACGCCATATTTAAATATTATACCCTATTCATCTTGTAAGAGAAAAATATGGCAAGCTAGCCTTTTATAATCTTAAAACTGTTAATTCAGTTTATACAAGGCTAAAAGACAAGATTCCAGTTTTGGACCAGTCTAATGTGATCTATAAAATACCATGCACTTGCGAGAAGTCTTACATAGGTCAGACAAGACAGAAGTTAAAAGACAGGATCAGACAACATCGTTACGACTGTAAAAATATTAATATCTTGAAAGAAAATAAGACAGCACTTGCTAGTCATCATTTTGACATGGAACATAATTTTTTGTTTGATGAGGTATCAATTTTAGACAGAAACTAACTACTTCAAGCGAAATTTAAGTGAAATGGCTTTCATTAAATTAAATAAGACAGTTAATTTAAGATCAGATACAAAAAACTTAAGTTTAGTGTACAATGACATTCTAAATTTGAAATGATTAATTTGAGTAATTGAAAGATTTTCGTATTTTATATATATAAAGAAATTAAAGGTTTGAAATTATTAATTTAAATTTCCTAATTTTTTTTATCACTTGATTACTGCCAAAAACAATTTTAAATTTTCTGTGATGTATATTTAATTTAAATTCAAAAAATTTTAATAATTATACTGACCTCTAACGAAAATTAGTTAAACTGAGCAACTGTCATACTATAATTGTAGTTGACTGTGAAAATAATATAAATAAAATAATAATAAAAAGAAGATATTATTTTCTACAATTTTCAATTTTATTGATCTTTGTAATGCAAAATTGCCTTTTATATCATAGTTTTATTATAATTTAAACATGCTGAGGTTAGTCAAATTATTATTTCTTTTTAGTAAATTATTTAATCCATAAGGTTTTATATTTTTATTATATTATGATTGTTAATTTTTGTAAAAAAAAAATTTTTCCAGAGCTTGAAAAAGTCTTGATTTAATAAAGACGAAACGTTGCAATCAATAAGTGTTTTAATTGATTTTTTATTCCAATTACCCGTGAAACTAATTTCTATTATACCCTATGTTACTCCGCAATTAAGATGACAACACTTCATATGTTAAAATTCATCAAGCCGTTTAGGCTAGAGAGCGTGCCAAAGACATACACTCGAAAAACTTCACTTTCCTTCGATGGTAATCGTGTAAAAACGTTAAAACTAGAAACGAACTTAAACTTCTAGATTTTTCATCGAATTGAGTTTTGAAGTCAACTATTTTTGTGCTCAAAAAACTACATCGAATGACACATACTGGATAGAAATCGAACGATTCATTTAAAAAATTCCATTGTTGAAATAATTTTCAGATATTGTTTTTTCAAAATTATTTCAAGATTTTTGAGCTCGAAAATAGATATAAAGAAGTTATACCTTCGAGCTCGAAAAAATATTGAAATTTACATTTTTGAGCTGAAAGAGCTTAATTACTTGCGAATATGTATATTTTCGAGCGTTTGGAGCGGGAAGTTCCAGGGATAGCCTGCAGGATTAACCGATTTTCAGATTTTTTTATTTAAAAAAGTGTTTCGGCATCTATGATCACTAACAATCGTTGGACTATGATATAGATACAGTGTACAGTGTACAGTGTGTATATTATAATTACATAATAAGTATACTGTTTAATTAATATTTCATATTTTTTTTAGTAAGTTTGTCTGTTTAAAGTATGCTTGTAAATTTCTTAAAGAGTGTTCGTCGTTTGCTAGGGCTTCGGGAAGAATAACTGGTGAATGTTACAATCAATTCTTGCAAACTAAATGTTTTAAGCAGTTTGTTATATTTGTTACATTGATTTCCATGTGACATGTGTTGCAAGTGTCGGGCTCTTTTCCTTCCAAGAGGTGTTATGTTATTTTTGTGTATCCAATTCTGACCCTAGTAATTGCTGTAGATTCTTCCATCATCACTTTAATTACTCGTAGTTTATTATTTTGTATGAATTGGTCCAGTCATTCTACCATGATGATGTTATTTTGATTTTAATTATTGAGGTAGGATTCTGATGGGTTAGTTTTTCGGCATGTAGGTCTTCCGTATTATGTTCAGACGTTTTGCAGGCATTCTTATTTCGTTGTATTCCAATATGGGAAGGCACCCATATGAACATCACTCTCTAACATTGGTTGACGATGTGTAATTTTATTTTGATTTTTGGGTTCATCTTCAGGTGACTGTGACTTATCTTCATCAGAATTTTCACTTTCGTTCAAATATTCGGCTGAATTTGGCACGTTGTCAGTTGCTATGCCCTTAGTTGATGGCGCGGGTCTTTTTTGATTGCGGGCTGCTGATTTCTGTGCATTGGAACTAGGGATTGTAATGCTGGATCCAGCAATCCAGCTGAATCCAACACATTTTTAGCCTTGCTGGATCCAGCATCTGGCGCTGGATCCAGCGGTGCGGATCTGCAATCAGCAGAAAACAAGTAATTAACTGAGTTCAACATAAGAAGGATTATGACAAGATATTGAGGAAAGAAATTGCACTTTATGAAAGTGAGGGCATAAGAGGTGAGAGCCCTTTCCGCAGGCGGGTATATTTGCAGTTCGTTAAGAAGTAGGCTGGGAGATAACACCATCAATAACATTTCTTTTTTGAGATCTTACTTTAAAAAATATTTAAAAAAACTGTTACATAATTGATTGGCTTTATTCTTTAAAAGACTAGTCAAATCTGAAATTATATAATATAATTTATATTAAAGTTTTATTTCTAATAAGAGTTTATAAGCGAGAGACGCAATTTTTTTTCTAAAATTATTGAGACTGAGAAACTGAGACTAGATAGTTTGTAAAATAGGTAAATGAATAACTATTTCAGTTATCTAGAATATCAATTTAGGTGATTTAAGATTGTAATGTGATAATTAATAATTATACTCCGGATAATCATAAGTATTACTTACTATTAGAGTACTTTACTAACGACAAAAAAACGATTATTTGATGTAAATGTAGATAAATAGTTATTAAAGTTTCTAGAGTTAAAAAGTTACATTTATCTGAAAAATCGATTAATGCTGGATCCAGCTGGATTTGCTTTTATCCAGCATAAATCCAGCTGGATTGCAATCCATAATTGGAACACGCTTTCTCTGTTTTGTAGATCCTTCTTTTAAGTCGTCTGTTAGCCGTATCCATAGTGAGCCTTTTGAGCGACAAAATTGCAGTTGGCTATCGATTGTCTGTAGTGTTTGGGTACCCTAGTAAGATCTAAGTGCTTCTGTGGCTTTAACGTTTTTTAGTGACCATGGGCAATGCCCTTTATGTCCCGGTTCTCCTCTGCTTACACCGTCACTGCACGTGTGTGTATTGATTTAAACATCACACTATGAAAGGTAAATTGTTATTATAGGACATCAACACCGCATTGCGTAAAATCGATATTATACAACGTAGTCTAACCTATATATTATATAATATTCATATACCTGTCTATATATTATGTACATATGAAATAAAAACAATCACGAAACGCATATTAAAATTTACAAAAAAGCGCGTGCATGTGTACCATCCAAATAAATTATCTCTTCTTTTTGCATAATGAATTTTAACCGCACCTGAAATTAAAACTTCAAAATAATTAAAAATATCGGATATGGAAAATGGTTTAGTCGGAACGGTGACTTTATGATGACCCAAACAAAGTCATTAACCTTTTGTTCTTCCTTATTTACCGTTTGTTTTTAAACTTTTGCTTCACTGATTTAATATTATTTGTAACCGCGGCTTCGTTCACGTGCATTTCGAACTGCTGCTAAAGTATTTTCGACATATTACATCAGCTAAAAAATGCCATTTCCATTCGAATCAGTATGGAGAGGACGGAAGAATCCGTGTTGATTTCTTTTGTATTTGATGTGCCGCTCAGCTCAATAGTCGTACAATATAGTTACGAATATAACGTCGCTGTTACCCGATAACTATGCCCTGGTCAAGTTCCATTACATTTGTTACTAAACTGTATTAGTGCAACACCAGTAGCATTACTACACGTCGAATAGTCAGATACTTCTTTTTGTTGGACTGATGAATATTTGAGAACATTAAATTTGCATATCTTTTGATTAAGTGCGCCAATTGCGGTGGACTGATTTCAGCAGTCGAATCTGACTGATTCGAGCAGTCAGTGGAATATTTTTATGGACATTAATTTGAAATAAAAATACTCCACTTATTACTTGAAGCAGGCCATGTACGGTGGACCTTAATGTGACTTCAATATTTTTCTGAGCACTCTTTCGGAATTGGGTTAGTAGTTTTTTGACGTAATACATGATCAAACACACAAACCGACAAAGACCCCAAAAATGATTTTAGTACATTTTACCACCTATTTTTCATATCTTCGATAATTTTCTGCAAATATTTTCAGTGTACAGATTCGCAAAGCTTACATTTTTATTATAGGTATGTATTATCTAGACAAATAAAAATCAATTGCCGCATGTATGGAAGATCATCACTAATTGAGAATGACTAGACCGATCTGGCTGATTTTTCTTTGTTGTGTTCATAATTGTCAAGAAATGGTTTGTATGAAAGGAAATTTTTGGAAAATTCACCAGAAAAGTTGGAAATGTTCACGGTATATTTATGAAAGTGCTCGATGTTTCAAGTACTTTAGTTTGGTGCTTTGCCCAGCTTTGATCTGAAGTCAATTTGACGAACGGATACTACGTTTAAATTTTCATAAATTCGAAAATATATCCTCATTTCTCAAAAAAATACTTCCTTGAAAGTTATGTAAAACAGTACTCAATATTTAAAAAGGTAAATATACAAACCAAATTCTTACTAAGAATAAAATATCTAAAGCTCACTTACAAATTCTCTTGCGAATAAACTTGTGAATATTTGAAATGTTTACAGCAACGGTTTACATAAAAAAATCATGATGATTAAATGTCGCACAAGCGCCAGAAAAGTTTTTTCTCGGCAGGGGAAGATTCAAATCAAATGAATTACCTTGTAATTAGATATAAAACAAAGTCCAAAAATTATTAAAAGCAATCATACCGTTTATTAGAGCAACTTTGTTTTGTGACTTTGCCGTACAACGTTAATTTCTCAATATTTTTTCGCGATCTGTGTTTCTAATGTGTGTTTAATATTACTATTAAGAAAATCAAAGATTGAGTATATTTTAGGAGCAATGGGGAATTTACCAATGGGCCGAGGAGACCTGGCTCTAGAACGGCAGATTTTAGAGAACTGCAAATTTGGATGATTACACTACAAAGTGTGGAATATGTATAATAATTTTCTTCATACTGATATATGCACTAATTTTCTATCTTCATAAATTCACCTAATAATAAATATTTTTTTAAAAGTATGACATTTTTGTATTTTTAACGTAAATATTTAATTATGGTATTAAAAACAAGCGGCATACTTCCCATAGGTAAAGGTACCAAAACTTCAAATTCACCCATTTAGAGCTTAGACTTTGGTTAGTATTAAATTATTATTAATGTATAAAATTTTAACGCGATCTCAATTCGCAATTTTGTTTGTTTTTCTTTGGATGTGTGTACGTCACCTAGCTGTTGGACTCAATTTCTTTGCGTTTGATAATGAAAATTTTCATTTGTAGTTGGATGTAATTTTAAAAAATATTTATATTTTTCCTGTGCAGTTGGTACAAATGCAATAATAAATATCAACAGGATCCTGCAATGTGATGCTCCACATAAATTATTTAGAGTGGTTTCACTGAATTATTAACTTAAATACTGCTATAAAAAGAAAAAGCAAACGTCATGTATAACATATATAGTGTATACCTATGTTTTTTTACGGACTACGTGTATAGAAGGGTGTATTATCTAAATAAGGATGGGCAAGATCAAAACAAACAATTTTTTCTGTGAATGATAGAACACGTGATCAATATGACGAGAATATAATAACAAACTCGGTTCGCAGCGCCAAAACCCTGCCGACAATATACTCGTATTTGCTAATACAGACAGTGTGGCTTTATTACATGAACTTGTGTGTTTTGAATAAAATAAAAAATTTAACCTCTTAATACATCCCTTAAAATAACATTTTTGGGCCGAAATTTGACCGCTAACGCGAAAATAAAAACGTCGACGTTTGGTTTTGTTTTAACACGGGCTAAGACTATGAAACAGTCATTTTTGCACTCAACATGACAAAAAAAATTAAAATTCACAGTCTAACTTAAGTGGCGACATACCATACGACAAGTCGGAGCGATAGTTTAAAAACATACGTCGCTAAATTACACGAGTCTAACAAGGACAGAAGTTTATATTGTGTTGCATTTTGATTCGCAAAATAAATCGACTGTATTTTGACATTTAAAATTAAAAACAAATGATAACCGAAAAATGAAGAAAATTGCTGTCAGTCAATCCATGTTTTAGATAATTTAGCCTATAATTAAAACTTTTTGGGCAAAAACTTTTTGCCATAATTATTATTATTATTATTAATTTGGTCTTTCATGTCATTTGTAACTTTCATAACTTCTTAATACATAAGTACTTTACTTATACATAACTTCAATAACTTTCATTACTTTCATAAGTTAAGTTTTGCGTACGCCAGTAATGATAATTGGCGCCGCAGTTGTGATTCAAAACACACCAATCTTTAAAAACGATAGCAAAAATAGGTACAAAAAAGTTTGAGTTTGCAAAAAACTGTATGCCGCAGGCCCGTACAGAAAACATTGATGATTGAAAACGGTGATTATATTGCGGAGTAAAATATATTTTGTATTTTCAAATACATGTCAAGCACTGGCACTATAGCTAATTAATGAATAAAAATTTAAAAAATGATATATATTTAACGAAAAGAAGCTACTTACTAATGCTGTCCAATGTTTTTATTGAAATACAAACGATGTTTCAACCACATTCATGGTCCTTTTCAAGCTAGAAAATTTAAAATGCGTCAGATATAGATAAAATTAAAACTTTGAGTCATAGTTTTAATTTTATCTATATCTGATGCATTTTAAATTTTCTAACTTGAAAAGGACCACGAATGTGGTTGAAATGTCGTTTGTAATAAATTGTATTTCAATAAAAACATTGGAGAGCATTAGCAAGTAGCTTCTTTTCGTTAAATTTGTGTAAAATGATATATAATTTTAGTTATTAAATTAAATAGAATAATATTAAAGTTCATCTTAATTAATTTACCTTTTATATTTAGAAAAAAATAATCATTATTAAAATAACCAATAAAGAATTATGTTGTAAAAGGCATGAAATAATATAAATATTATATAGAGCCTATAAACCCGTAAATTATTAAAGTCTTAGGCGATACTAATATAAGAAACATATCTGCATTCCGATAAAAAGGATAGAAAATACACTTATATAGAAAATACGCTTAAGTTGTTTTCTCTTCTATAATGTTTAAAAGCGTGAGGCACTTGAATTATATGAAATAAGGGTACAGTGAGTATCCCACGCTTTTAAACGTTACAGAAGAGAAAGAAATCTGTTTTCTACACGGTGGTGAGTTGATATTAAAGCATTTTTTTTTTCAAAAATAGATGTATACTGTGATTTTTAGTCAATATACGTTATTATATTTAAATTTTAAACGACCCGAAACACGTTTTTCCACCATCAAAACCATCACTTCCACCATTTCCACCAATTCTAATTTTTTTTAACATTAGCATAATATAATTATAGTCAAAAGATCAGAATATTTTATTGTCATCAAAAGTACATACGACTACAAAATTTCACGTAAATTAAAGAGAGTGAAAATCGAGGCGCAAGATTTTTTAACTTCACTAATAAAGTGAAAATATTATGAAAATATTTCCCAGCCCTGTCGTATGCAAATTTAAAAGTGACGCCATTGATTTTCTAACCAAAAACACTTCACTGAAAACATAACACAAATCTTTATTTTATTTCCCATGTGTACAAAGTATTATAACAGAAAATATTGTAATCTTTAAAAATTCGACCTCATTTTTAACCTTTATTACACAACGATTGTCGTTAAAATTTAAAATATGCGATCGATAGTAATTCAAATTTGTTTAAAATAATTAAGAGATTAAAGAAAAATGTATTTGCTCGCATACTTTACTTCAAATTATGTATTTTATTCAAGCAAAATACTTTGGCATCAAAATTAATCCACTTAATAAAACTCTAATTATGGAAATAAATCGTATTTTCGGAAATCTGCCAACTCCAGCAAAAACACAAAATACCGATTTTTCCATTTATTTAGTTATTATAGTTTGCACGATTTATTAACTTTTTAAGGTCCTGAGGAAGACATGAAAATTTCTATCGAAACGTTGTGCAAGCCTCAGACTCTTGAAGTCCACAAAGAAAATATCCGTCATTAATGCGAGAACCTATCGCCGAAAGTTTGGTCACCAATTCGACTTATTGAAAAAAAAATTAAAACATGAGATAAACACAAACCAAAGTTTTTCATTCATAAAACAAATTATAACCAAAGAACATCGGGTGACAACTTTTGCGCCACTTTGTATATAATACTCTTTGCAGGTAACTCCTATAAATAGCTGCTTTTCATTTCATTTTCGATATATTTTCAACATTTTTGAAATTAACTGTTAAAGAAATTTCACTTTAAATTAAGTACCTACCTAGTTTGACTATAATTGAATTGGTAGAACGTACCTACACAAACTTACTTTTGATAAAGTCTTCTTAAAAAAGTGGACTGCTCGAAAGCAGTGAGTCAATTGTCAAACGAAAACAAAAGAACGCGCATATCTTGTTTACTTTAATATTGCTGTCTACGTAATGTTATTATTATACTGTTGTGTGTGCATGAACGAGTAACAATAATCTCCCGCATAGAGGTCGTTTATAAACTATGTAACGCTTTTGAGAAGGAGGAAGGGATGACTGCCAAAGTCTACAAAGAGGGTAGATTGGGTTAGGTGTTATCGTTACTTCACAAAATTTCTTATCTTATAACATCGATTTTTCCCGTTCTTCTGTTCATAACGACCCATCAACTACACGGAACACATAAAGTGTCCAATAGAGTATTTGATGCTATAAAAAAATAAATGATTCAATTAGGTGAACACGATGTATTGACTAAGAAATCAGAAATAGTCAGTTTGTATTCACAAAAAGACGAGTTGATTTATTATTTCAATTTTAAAATTGTAATTTTTTGACAAGAAACAAAACGCTGCCCACTTTGATGCATTGAAGTATGACGTCAGATTTGTAGTAAACACTAAAGAAGCTTCGTGTAAACGATACCGTGATTTATTTGCGCTTGTTTGTATATTACAAAATGACGACTCGTGTTTTCGCGCCGACGTATAAGTATATTAAAAATTTTGAGCGCTATTTTATCCTATAAAGCGATCACATTAAGCGAAATAAAATCCCATGGAATAATACTGCGATATGAACATTTTAAGACAATTTAAAAATAAGAGTCAAATAGCCTACTCAAACGAAAATTAATTAATCGATTAGTGCGATTAGTGGCCGTATTGTGTCATCACACGCAACAAAGTTAAACGAACCGCCTTCTAGTGGGGTATTACTGTATATCTGTATTTATCATTATTCATTTTGTATGTATGTACGAGAGTAGGAAAAGGAAAGTATTATTGACTTGGCGACCACGCAGAGACAGGCATCTATGTGATACAGTTGCCAAATTACTGAGTATCACGCTAAGTACCTCAGTGCCAAGACAATATTTTGATTAACCTAAAATTCACTATAAATATCCGTGCTAACACCAGACCGTCTGTAGTTACCTCAGATCGTGTAGGCCTCGATAGAGAAATGATAAGACCACAATACTCTATTGTTCCAATTAATAGTTTCCCAATAGAACAATATAAAACGTGTACGGTATATATGTTGCGGCCAAAGTAATAATTAAATTATAGCCTTGGCCTCGTTTCTGAGCTTTTGTGTAATCAGGAGAACTATTAGCATAATATGTTAATTATTTCTATGAATAATAAACATAAAAATTTTTAAAGGTGCATTTTAAATGGTTTTTCTTTGGAAATTTCCTGCTGAACTTGCCTTCTAGGGCAGGGTGATTTAATACTATATAAACTGTATAATTTGTGGTTATTCAAATAAGCAGCTTTTATTTGTATGTTTAAATTTTGTATGTAAGAGACAAAATATACCTACTTATTGTAATAATTACAAGAATCTACGAAATTTTCATTTTTGTTCCACATGCAAAATATTCAAAATTATTTGGATTTGGTCCCGACAGTAACGTGTTGAAAGTAATTCCACATTTTTCTTTTACATATCAGCATTGTTAAGCCTTTCTGTCACTTCCTCGGGAAAGGAGTCGGGACCCACTGACAAGTTAATATAAAAACAATATATCGGGACACGGTCTGAGCAGCCCAGGTGACCTGCAACTGTTGAATTTAGCTTCTAGGGCAGGGTGATTTGATAATTTTTACAAATTGAAAATTATGGTTGCTTAGTTCTAATAAAGAGCACAGGGATTGTCCCCGAATCTGAATCTGAATCATATGCTTTTACTTCGACATTGAAATTTTTAGACCTCAAGGTCAAGTACTATTATAGTACAAATATATTCTGCAAGTATCGTTCAGATATGCTCCGAGGGTAATTTTGATATGCTTAATTCCCAACCCTCTTTATATTTTTATATTACCTGCAATAGAGACATAAAAAACCTGAAAAACGGTTGACCCTATTGAGATGTGGCTTAGCTGTTTGTTAAAAGTTATTTAAAAAAAAACACTTTTTTGGAAATATTTCGTAAATGTTTTCTCTCGAAAAAATGTATGGATTTTAATTAGCTTTGAGGCGTTTTACGCAGTTTTTTAAGCCCACAAAAGTAATATTATGATAAAAAAATCAAACTGACAAAAAGTTGGAAAGACGTCTTGAAAAAACACTTTTTTGGAAATTTCTCGTCAACGATATCGCCCGAATGAATCAACTTATCGGGATGCTGTTTACGGCAATCGAGACAGTTTTTCAAGCACAAAAAAAAATAATAACATATTACAAAAAAAAAATAATCTAACGAAAATTTAAGGAGATATTTTGAAAAAACATATTTTTCAAAATTATTCTTCCACGATTACTCATGAACGAATCAGTTGACCGAGCTGCGGTTTGCGGCAGTCGACGCACTTTTCTAAGCACAAAAAAATAGTTTATTACAAAAAATTAATATAACAAAAATTCGAGAAGATATTTTGAAAAAACGTTTGTTTCAAAATGTTTCTCCGATGATATCCCTCGAACAAACTAATCGAGTTTAATGCGGTTTGCGACGATTGACGTTGTTTTATGAGGAATAGAGTCGATTAGATTTTGGAATTAATCGGTACAGTAGTTTCGAAGATATTTAAAAATATTTCAAAAAACTGTTTTTCAAAAAGCTTTATTTTTGAGATTTCTCAAAATTTACCTGGCCGAATCAGTCCCAATTTTTAGAAAATCTAAGTTCAACAAGGCCCTCCCACATGCCGTAATCCGCCTTTCGATCGGTTTACCCGTTCAAAAGTTATGATACGTATACAGACACATCGTGGAAATCGTCAGAATAGCTTCCTAGGATCTCAGAACTTCGAGATCTGACAAAAACTTGAATTTAGAAAATCGTAGTGAAACTAACAACTTCCCTATTTTTGAAAATTTTCAATTTACTTAGCGGGACGTTAAAAAAACTCTCCTCTTTTTAGTGTATTTTTTGAAGAAGGTTAATAATTCTCAATATTGTTCACGTCCATTATAATTAATAAGTTTTTTTTTTATTTTTTAACGGGAAATTGTTTGAAATTTGTTTTAGAAAAAAAATTACATAATTTCAGTTCGTTTAAATATTTACTATTTAATGTTTGTTGAAGTAAATATATGTATTATTAGATATCTAAATTTTATTAATGTTATGGTTAACTAGTTAAAGTTGTGCTGAAGAAGTTAAAAAGATTTAACGAAACGTCGCAATTTTTTGATTTAGTTTAACTATATTTGAATTGTCCAATTTCCCGTTAAAAAATAAAAAAAAACTTGTTAATAATAATAATATTCTTATAATAATAATATTCTTTTTAAAAGTTTTTTTTTAACTTTCCAGTCTATAGGGAAGTTATTGAATGGGTCCGATAATGAAATTCGTGGTTTTTAACATATTTTAAAATTTCTAAGTGGAAATAGTATCGCAACATAATTTTAAGAAAAAATCTGTGTGTGCGTAAGTATGTACGTGGTAACTTCTTTTATCTCCGATATCTCGTGAATAAAAAATGATACCGACTTCGTTATAGGGCCAATCGTCGATACTTTAAAAAATCAGATATTTTTATTCAGTAGCTAAAAAAACTTTTTTGGTTTTTTGTAACATTAAAGAATGAAAAAAAAAACGATAAAAAGTTTATATTAATGACATAAAGTGTGAACTTCGAGGATCGCACTTGTAGAGTTCTAATATAAGACCCACCTCACGGGTTGTTATGTTTCAATTTTTAGTAGATTTTTCATGTTTTACTAATTGCTTATAAATTAAATAAAATGCTAACATAAGTAGTTACCGTAAGGTGATATAATAATACTTTAAAGATTGTAAATTTCTGTTCACAACTGGCAGAGATATCGTGGAACAATGAATAAAAAAAGTACTAAATTGATTTCAGTGAAATTTATGTGGGATCACTCTGTAGGTATGCCCTATTAAATGAGCGAGATTCATCAAAATCAGTTCACAAATGCTAGAGATATGAAATAGCATGCATATAAAAATATTTTTTTGAAGTCATTAAAAATCGGATGAACCGATTTTAAAGTAAACTATATGTTACTAATCCGATAACATTCTGAAGAAAATGGTGTTGAAATTTTTCAAATCGGTTCACAACTGGCTGAACTATCGCCGAACATACACAAACAAAAATTTAAAAAAATACGAGTTGAAATATATAACCTTTTTTTTTGGAGTCGGTTAAAAAGTGCACATTGTTCTCGCAAAGCTTGTCTGTCCGCCAAATGTAAACTCATATTTGCTTAAATTCACTATATAAATTCACCCGAAAATGAACTTACTCTACAAAACCTTCTCTACAAAATCTACGAGAATTGATTGCCTAAAATGTTCCTCGTATGCGGATGCCCTGTTGCTCAGATTACCGATATCTCCTTTATAGCCGACATCGCCAACATCACCTAGTAACTTTCAGAGCTTTCGTGTTGCCTCAAACAGTACACGTGTTTATAACGAAAGATTCATTTTTTCAACAGTGAATTTTCATTTAGGTATTTAGTGTTATTATCAATGTATTGATAATTAAACACAACTGACATCTAATTACTATGGAATTAAAAACAATAAAAGCAAAAACAAAACTGTACTCAAGTTACAACGACATTTATCGGACAGGGGATATTTTCCGTATTTAGAGCATTTACCATGACATATATGTACAATGTTCACATTTTATGTATAGTCAATAGACAATAGACATAATATACAATTGTCAACTAACGCACGTACAGTTGCGGCAAACGCTCACAGAAACTGAACATTTTTGAAATTATAGAAAAAAACAACACGAAATAAAAACGATTTTGTGTCCGAAATTTCTGTTTTATGCGTTTACAAATTATTGATCAAGGATTTGGAATCAAAATTAGTGCTATTTCAACTAGGTTTTCTACTGAATGTAGAATGCGACCAACACAGTGTGAAAAAAGAACTACAAAAAATACAACATTGCAATAATATACCAACAATTTATAAATACCTACATATCAAAAGTATATAGGTATGTGAAGTTCTTGAAAACTTACAATTTTTGGAATCCGTACTCAGAGAGTATATTCTCATTATTTCGTATGTCCGTCTAATAGCTTTCTAACTCTTATCATTATTAAAATGACAATATACATATATTAATATAATAAGTTGACGTTTTAAACCCAAAAAATGTTAATTTTGTTATTGGATATTTAGGGCAATAGGAGGGCGACCGTATATGGAACATAACAAAATCTCTAGATTTGACAAAGAAATATATTATTCAATAATAATATATTAAACTTTTCGTAACTAAAGCAAAAAAAAAAAAATTTTGATAACAGATAATCATTTTCATATTTAAAAATATATAAATTACCCAAAATTTTCAAATTTAAAATTCTGTAAGCGCTTTTGTATTTTGATTTTTTGAATTGCAACCTAAAGTAAATGTTACTGAAAACATGTAAGACTTTAAATCATTTTCTCTCTGTCAGCCATCTTGGGTCGATTTTATTGTTATCTCTCTCACATGGTTACAATGAATTGGGGTAGGTACTTGATAAATCCTTAGCAAATAAGTTATAAAAAATATTCTTGAGAGCGACAGGATATCTACGAACATCAAATATATTTAAAAAAATACATTTTTTAGTTAAAAGTGGTGACGTGAAGGGCTCACAAAGTGATTTATTTTAGTAAATAATTGTGGACTCCGGTTGTATTTCGAAACTATTTAATCTAGAAATATTAAATTGTCTACAAGATTGCAACTATAACAACAAATAAGTTTAACTAAAATCGGTCCTGTTTCTAAGATAAGCGTCTCAAAAAATCGTGAAATATAATAGCTCTGCAAATGGGGTTGGTATTTGACCGACTTTTTATTTATAATTCAATTACTTTAATTTATAAACAGCTAGTCACTTGAAATAATACTAGACTACGAACTGAACTTTTTTGCAGTTAACATAAACGCGCAATAACCTTGAAATGAAATGTTGGTAAAAACATTAACGCCATACGCTTAATTAAATTTTTTAATTAATTGCCATACGTCGCATTTTATTTGGCGAATCATTTTTCTTGCAGAATGTACAAAGATTTGTAGTGAAATATTATGTTATGCTGCAATAATTAAAAATCAACAAGCAGTCTCTGGCCACATTATTAGACGGACCTTATTAGTGTATTTGCCATATGGCAACATACACTATTGGCGTCGGTCGGATGGCGAGACCTAGGGGTCGGACCAAAATTTCTCGACGTTTCATAACCTCCTGATCACTTTGGCACCATTTTTAAAAATGTTTATATATATATATATATATTTATATATTTATATATATTTATATATTTATATATATATATATATATATATATATATATATATATTTATATATATATATATTTATGTATATATATATATATATATATATATATGTGTGTGTGTACGGGCAATAACTTTCGAAAAAGTTAATTTATTTTAACGAGATTTGGCCCACGTATTGAAATCCGTCACCGCAAGAAGCCTATTTAAAATGGGCGTAATCGGGCCATTTTAAGGGTAGTTTTTAGGGGTTGAAAAATGTTTTTGGGCCCCAAAATACCGAAAAACTTCTCAGAATCGTTTCAAAAATGACATTTAACCCGTTAGTAGCAATTAAAAAGTGCCCCCAAATTTTTAATAAAATCGGCCCGACAGGACCGGACTTACAAATTTTTTGAAAACACTAATTTGCAGATAGTGACTTATTTATTGAAGGGTGTATTTAATTCGGTGTAGACGTTAGATTGATAATAATATTACAATTAAGAAAAAAATGTTATTTTAAGGGGTGTATTAAGGGGTTGAATTTTTTATTTTGCCCAAAAACAAACTTAATTTCACATAATAAAAGTATAAAACCACACGGCCCTATACAAGCAAATACACTATATTGTCGGCAGGGTCTTGGCACTGCGACCCGGGTTTTTTTTTTATTAAAACTTCGAGGGGCAATTATTTTTATTTTCACATGCCTAAAGTTATAGCTTTTGTTCTTCTTGAAGTTTTTTTAGACAATAAAAGCAATAGTTTCGAGAGAAAAATCAGATATTTATGGATGCATTTGCAATATTTGGCACATTTCACTATTGGCGTCAATTAGATGGCGGAAACTACAGGCCGGCCCAAAATTTCTCGATGTTATATATATATATATATATATATATGCAATAACTTTCGAATAAGTTAATTGATTTTAACGAAATGTAGGAAATAAAATGACGAAACCAATAAATAAACACGTATTTAATTATTAAATAAAGTGCATATATTCAATTCAACAATATAATCAATGTGAGCTCCATCCCGTGTCAATAGAGAATGCCACTTCATTCGCTTACAATTTTTACAATATTAATGTACGCAGCTTACATAACATAAACCATTACACAATTCATTCAACAATACTGAATAACATTCGTTTAAATACCATGGGTCAAACATTCGTTTACAGAAATTTGGCCCACATGTTGGAATCTATCACTGCCCAAACCCTATTTAAAATGGACCTAATTGAACCATTCTAAGGAGTGTATTTAGAGGTTGAAATTGGCTTTGGGGCCCAAAAATATCAAAAAAGTTATCTGAATTGTTCAATATTGAAATTTAGCTCTTTAATATCAATTGTGGTCCTAAAATTTTAACAAAATCGACTCGACACTAATTGTTTGGGGATAAAGAATTATACTTACTGAAGGCTGTATATAATTTTATGCAGATGATGAATTGGTAAAATAGAGACGAAATATTGAAATTAAGAAAAAAATGCTATTTTAAGGGGTGTATTAAAGGGTTAAATTTTCTTTATTTTGTCCAAGAACAAACATAAATTCATATAATAGTTACACTGCCTGTCTTAGCAAATACGCTATATTGTTTTGACCCGGGTTTTTATTTTTGTCATAGAAAAATAGAAAAAATAATATGTGTTTTTTTTAATATTTGGTAGCCGTATTTCGTTGCTATTAAAATTTCAATTCTCTTCGAATACTAGCATAACTAGTCATGAAATAGTTCCCAAACATATCTGAATAAAAATAAAAGAATAGTAACTTCTTACCACAACAGATTTATTCACTGGATGTACATTTCGAGAGCTAAGCTCCCATCTTCAGCAAAACACTAAACTTTAGAATTTTGCTGAAGATGGGAGCTTAGCTCTCGAAATGTACATCCAGTGAATAAATCTGTTGTGGTAAGAAGTTACTATTCTTTTATTTTTATTGTTCCAACCACAGTGCTCTTAATATTTATATATCTGAATAGATAATCATTATAAATATAACAATAATAACAAGTCATAAATAATATTAAACTCTAGCCGTTTGGAACTTCGTTATTATTACAATATAATATTATGCTTTATATTGCTATTTTTTAATTACCTACTCAAAATATTATTTCTAACAGAATTTTTATTTAAAAAAAATAAAGCTAATACTACACAATTTAAAATTGGGTAAAATGTCCACAAATGTTCTTACCTAATTTCAAATTAAAACTGCCAGTTAAAATATATGGGCGTTGAATATGCATATCATTATAAGTGTAAACTTTAACAATTTAAGGGAGAATGATCCCAAATTAGAAGCAAAGAAATTCAGTTTCATATAAATATTTTAAGTAGCTACCTAGCTGCTCAAAAAAAGTGTTAAAGAACACATTATTAAAAATAAAAAAATAAAATTTCGTTCTAATGAAATTTCTGAAAAATGTATTGTTTACTCCTTTGCATTTTTAAATTTTACTGACGTTTTGCACCGAGAATAAAATAAATTAATCGTTTTTTCACCTAACTCAAAAAATATAAAAACCCGGGTCGCAGTGCCAAAACCCTGCCGAAAATATAGTGTATTTGCTTGTATAGCGCCGTGTGGTTTTATACTTTTATTATGTGAAATTAAGTTTGTTTTTGGGCAAAATAAAAAATTTAACCCCTTAATACACCCCTAAAATAATATTTTTTTTCTTAAATGTAATATTATTATCAATCTAACGTCTACACCGAATTAAATACACCCTTCAATAAATAAGTCACTATCTGCAAATTAGTGTTTTCAAAAAAATTGTAAGTCCGGTCCTGTTGAGCCGATTTTATTAAAATTTTAGGGGCACTTTTTAATTGCTACTAACGGGTTAAATGTCAATTTTGAAACAATTCTGAGAATTTTTTCAACCCCTAAAAACTACCCTTAAAATGGCCCGATTAGGCCCATTTTAAATAGGCTTCTTGCGGTGATGGATTTCGTTAAAATCAATTAACTCTTTCGAAAGTTATTGCCCGTACACACACACACACACATATATATATATATATATATATATATATATATATATATATATATATATATATATATATATACGTATATGAATATATATATATATATATATATATATATATATATATACATATATATATAAACATTTTTAAAAATGGTGCCAAAGTGTTTAGGAGGTTATGAAACGTCGAGAAATTTTGGTCCGACCCCTAGGTCCCGCCATCCGACCGACGCCAATAGTGTATGTTGCCATATGGCAAGTACACTAATAAACCAATTTGAACAGTCCCTTGCAAATTATTATAATAATGTATACTGTGTATTTTACATTCTAATCATCATATCAACAGTAAATATAATTTAAATTCGAACCAGTTATCTGGAAAAATAATACTAACAAAGTTCGTGCTCCTTAAACCCTGAGAGAAAATCCAGTGACACCTTTGGCAACCATGACAATCTTGTTAAAGCAATCTTCAGTAAAAAACTAAACCGTTTAGTTTTTACTAATGAGAGCATCAGGTGAGCGGTTTTCAAATAAAACGCGAATATACAGACACACGTAAAAAATATATTTATCTTTACATAATAATAACGATTCAGCTCGGTTTTGCACAGATAGATTTTGATTTGGCGAATAATAATCCAGAGCAACAAATTTCTCATAATATATCACGTCACTAATCCATCTTGCATAGTTTATCTACTTCTATTTAACTCGCAAATCGGATAATTCGATTTATTTTACATTTTCGCTCACTTCTCATCCCATTTCTGTCTTAGCGCAACAAAGAGGTCTTATTTTTCACGGTTACTTTGGATACATCCAAGTGCGTATAGGCTTTCGCGACCGACGTTGTTCCAAAAAAATGTGGTCCATTGATACTTCTACCTGACGTTTCTTCTACAACTACGCAGCGGTTACCTGTGAGCCACCTAGAAAGACACCTCGCCCGCTACCACACCTTGTTCGACAATGTCCACCGCAGTTGTAGACGGAACGACAGGCAAAATACAAATGGACTACGGCCTATAAGTCCGGAAACCATGAAAATTTGGAACTTTGATTTCAGTCTAAAATTTATCTAGCCATGATTACCTATCTTTGTTGTTCTACTTCCTTGTTGCACTCATTAATTTTTAATGTTTAGAACCTGTATAGATTCCGTGACTCTGATAATAATTTAATAGAAAGGTTTTTTTTTAAATCGGTAAGTAGTTCCTGAGATTGCTCACAGCAAACAAACAAACATTTTTCCTGTTTATATATTTAGTATACAGGATGCATCACAGGAAACCGAACATAGGGAAACGTACATACTACAAATTAGTTAAGATCAGAGATTGCTTTCCCCTCTATTTTTTTTTCTATAAAAACTTATTACAATTATTGAATAGTTTTAAAAACAAAATTGCAATTATATAACAGTAATCATCTACATATATAATTTCCTATTGTGTGTCCGGATGTCTGTCTTTCCAGACCCTCCAGAAGGCCCCAGTAGACTTAGGAAGTTGAAATTTGGCACACTTATAGTATGAGACACGGGACAGATCCTAACGTAGCCGGATTTTCGATTTTCTCCCCGGGGGTCGAAAAAGGGGAGTTTTTAGAAAAAAACTTCATAAAACATAAAAGGCCATGGATGGGTGTTTGATTGCCTTGGTTACCAATAACAAACTCCGAAACATTCTGATATCAAATGTCAAATAAGTTTGCAAATAATTACAATTGTTTTAAACTAATATTAATCAGTTGAAAAAAGTGTAGAATAATTGTGTGCGCAGTGAGTTATTACTTTACAGATTATTTTTCGTCTTATAACAGTAAAAAATGTAAATTATAGGAAACATTGAAAATATGAATATTACAATTTAGTGCAAGCGTCATACTTCTGTATGCAAAATATGAGCGTCTAGAATAGGTTTAGGAGTCACAGTGTTGCCAGAAATAATTATGGTCCAATATGTTTTTAACATATTCACAGTTCAGGTTTGAGCAAGTTGCTGTTGCAGAAACTATGAAACATGAAAATATATTACATGTTATACCTATGTAAAAGAAAAATACTATTTTGAATATTTGAACTTCAATTGCGCCTGACGGAGACAGGCCTAACCCACTAGGAAGAACATAAATACTTATTTTATAAATGTGTTCAGGTGATGGTCGAAATTTGATTTGTTTATTATTTCTTGTTTTTCATTTCTTAGATAGTTTCTATATATATATATATATATATATATATATATATATATATTCAGATCAAATTGATTGTTTTTAAAATTAAAATCGATTGTTGTATTTATAATCCAAATCATAAAATTTGTTGGTTCTTATTTGAGAGATTTAAGTTAAGAAATAAAATATCTTCGTCTTTTTTAGGCATATTTTAGGCATTTCGGCACACTATTATTCGAAGGTTGTTACTATGGTCACCATGGTGTACGTATACAGTACCAGATGCATATTGCTGTTCATTTGACAGTTTAGTTATTGAAGTTTAGTTACAAATAAAAATCTGGATGTACTTCAAGACAACATCGCCCCGAAGTATGTTTCAGTGTGACTCCTGTAATGTTAAACAAAATGAGACAAACTTTTTATAATTCAAAATGGAGGTTTATTTGAACATTTGCTTTAATTTTTTATTTTAACTCGTTTAATTATTAATAAAAAAATATTTTCTGAATAAAAAATTGTTTCGTTAATAAAAATAACTTCATTTAATATTGAAGAATTTATATTAACTGATTTTTCTAATTATTCATTATTATTAGTGTATTTGCCATATGGCAACATACACTATTGGCATCGGTCGGATGGTGGGACCTAGGGGTCGGACCAAAATTTCTCGACGTTTCATAACCTCCTAAACACTTTGGCACCATTTTTAAAAATGTTTATATATATATATATATATATGTATATATATATTTATATATATATATATATTTATATATATATATATATTTATATATATATATATATATATATATATATATATATATATATATATATATATATATATACGTATATATATATATACGTATATATATACGTATATATATATGTGTGCGGGCAATAACTTTCGAAAGAGTTAATTGATTTCAACTAAATTTGGCCCACGTGTTGAAATCCATCGCCGCAAGAAGCCTATTTAAAATGGGCCTAATCGGGCCATTTTAAGGGTAGTTTTTAGGGGTTGAAAAATGTTTTTGGACCCTAAAATACAGAAAAAATTCTCCGAATCCTTTCAAAATTGAAATTTAACCCTCTGGCAGTAATTAAAATGTGTTCCTAAAATTTTAATAAAATCGACCTTACAGGACCGGATTTAAAAATTTTAAGAAAGACTAGTTTGCAGATAGTGAATTATTTACTGAAAGGTGTATATAACTTGGTATAGAGGTTCGATTGATAATAATATTGCAATTTAAAAAAAAAATGTTATTTTAAGGGGTGTATTAAGGAGTCAAATTTTTTATTTTGCCCAAAAACCAACTTAAGTTCGCATAATAAAGCCACACTGCCTGTATAAGCAAATACACTATATTGTCGGCAGGGTTTTGGCACTGCGACCCGGGTTTTTTATTATTGTTATTAAATAATGGTTAGCGTTACCATGGTACCCATTCTCATACGTGGCGAAAGTAATCGTTGATCCAAACTAATTTGCACAATGGAGTTGTTTCTATGTTCGGTTTTCTGTGATACACCCTGTACATCACAGTGTTCCAACAAAAACTTCCAAATTAACTAAATCATTGTAGATTTTTCTGCACTACCCGTTATAAAATATAGCTAATATACGCATGTAAAGTGACCCATTCCGCACTAATGTCTGTATTGACGTTCACTCAAAAATGAACTGTCAAAAGTGTTGAAACCGAATAGAAAATCAGCCGTTTTATTAGAGCTAATAGTGGAGTGCCGTTATAGACGTAAAAATTGTAAAACCTCGGAATCCAGGGCCAGTCAATGAATCTTCATAAAAACTGTTGGACTGCATTGTTAAAAGCTCAAATAAAAAAGTTAAAAAAAAATTTGGCTCTCTCGATTGCGGGGTGGATGCCACCCCTTCTCGGGGGTGAAAAATGTTTCGTTGAAAATAAGCACGGAAATGGATAGGTCGACTAATTCTAAGCAACTTTAGTTCTATAAAGTTTTTTCTGAAAGTCCATACTTTTCGACTTATTCGCGAGTGTTTTTTTTTTGCAAAAATACAAAACTGCTCTTTTCACTTCAAACTCAATTTTTTTCAAAACTAAGCACTTTAAACCGGTCAAACTTCTAGAGCATGTTAAAAGTACATAAATAAAGTGAATTGTGAAGTGGTACCGATTATTTTTAATTTGGGTGGTAATAAGGGGGTGACTTTCACATTTTTTGACGCCGAAAAAAATAGGGACCAACATTATTTTCGTCAGAACTCAGTTAGTTTTGATGCTAAAGACTTTTATAAAAAATAAAAATAAAGCTTCTTTCAAGCACTTCAAAAAATGTTCCATGAGTTTTCCCCGAAAAATGCATTGTATTTTGGTAACTTCACGTTGAAACTTTCAATTTTGGCTTTTGACGAATAAGAACCAACCTTCAACAAGGTAGTGTCCCGTTTGTATTGGGTCTACAGACACTATAAACTCACCGTTATTTTTGTTTTTTTATAAGCTACATTTTTACTAAGATTGATTTTTTCGATAAAATACTTACTTTTTCAGTTATTCGGGAAAAACCGTCTGAAAACGTGATTTATTGGTTGAAAAATTGACACTTACACTCGCGAATAAGTCGAAAAGTATGGACTTTCAGAAAAAACTTTATAGAACAAAAGTTGCCTAGAATTAGTCGACCTATCCATTTCCGTGCTTATTTTCAACGAAACATTTTTCACCCCCGAGAAGGGGTGGCATTCACCCTGCAATCGAGAGCGGCAAATTTTTTTTTAACTTTTTTATTTAAGCTTCTAACATTGCAGTCCAACAGTTTTTATGAAGATTCATTGACTGGCCCTGGATTCCGAGGTATAAACCTTACGACACTCCACTATAAGTGCAAAAAATGTAGTGCATATTGTCATTTGCAGAATTATATTATCACTCGTGAGACTATTAAAACTCGGTAACCTCATGTCAATATCATACTCGAGTAATATAATTAATTCCCTCTAGATACATTAACCATTAGTTACTAACTAGTGCAAAATAGAAATAAGAATGGTATTTTGTTCGACGTTTTATGAGAAAGAGTTAATTAAAGGTAGTACAGACTACACAGCGCGGATCGATATAAAATGAAACGAATTATTGATTGTTGTGACTACAACAGGACCTGTTTATACCATAGACGTCAACTTATTACTTCCCAAAGGTAAATAGTGATTTTCAATCAATAATATACTAAAATTTTGCATTGATATGAGAATAAACAATAAATTTTCTTGAGTTTATAATGTATAAGAAGGGCAATATAATTATTTTTTTTCACCTTAACTGCCTTCGATTTGAAATTTAGTTTTAAAATAATGGCACCCAAAATTCCTGTTACAAAATTGAACGGATGTCATTTTATTATCAGAAAATATCACTGTTTGCGAAAAACAACTGCTTATTTTATTGTCCTGTTAATACATTGCTTTCGTCAAAATACTGAACGGTTAAAGTCTAAATTTACACATAATTACAATACGCGTATACATATTTTAGAAGTAGCTAACTTAAAAATATTTCGAAATAATAGTTTGTTTATCTAGTGTCGTAATAGGTTATATTACGACGAGCTGTGACACGAGTCACATGAGCCATAATACCATTACGCACGAGATATATACGATATTTATTGTACGTACCTCCTATAAAAAAGCTGTTTTTCACTTTTTTTACAAAATTTTTCACAGTTGACTTTTGAACAAACTTTAGTACCTAGGTTGGAAAAAAACAACTGATAGACAATCAGTGATTTACTATACAACTGGTATAGCGCGATCAGTTTTATTTTTACTTAAGCGTACAAGTGCGTAATAAGTCACTTTACGTGCCTGTACTGCATCTAAAGCAACTATTTTATGGAAAGTAGTGCCAAAAAGTATTTCTCCAAACAGATCCATTCTATTTTGAAGTATTAAAACAAATTTCTCCGGTCTACGCATAAAAGAAATTACCAATAAACATTCGTCTATTTTCGAGTTTCCGCACTTGAACTATTTTATTAGCGCGTTTATGTAATAAAAAAGAAGTTAATTTTACGAGAGCTAATCGTCTTTCAAGAAATCGACAACTTTCAAATCCCAAATGTCTTAGCGTTAACAATGCATTATGCTATGAAAAAATGGTACACTGCAGAGAAATACTATATACATGTAGACTAGCGATTTTAAAAAATATATGTATATATATCGGAAAGATCCTTGTATTATATAAAAAAATACATACCAAGTGTGTCACCTTACTAGAAAACAGCGTGCCATAAATAATCCAGTCTTTTGTTCGATTTAAAAATAAACCAAAAATATAAATGTTTCACCAAGATAATTTGTTCATTATAATTTATTTAAACAAAAAAAAAAAAAAACACTGCCTAGTTACGTTTGTATAAACAAATTTTAAAACACTATAACGCCTTTAGGTGCATGTGTACTTAAATGTTTTTTTTTTGTGTTAGGGATTATTTTTTATTATTTATCCGTATATATTTTTGTAACACTGCACCAATAAACACCACCACTGAAAGTATATGACAGGACAATTGTAACGAACGAAAATCAAACCACTATAAGGTCACACTGCTGCAGCAGACAGGACTGCCACTACAATTCCACACCAAACCAAATACACTGTGGCACTGTTCACTGGCACCGCGACGGAGGGCGCCGGTTGGCGTCCGTCTATACCGCACCGTCTGTTTACGTATATCTATGTTAAGTTAGAGTCGTATAATACAAAACGGGACAATTCGAGCCAAGTTCTAACAACTGCGTTATTATATCACTTGCTCACTTATTTTAATATACGTTATTTAACCCGCTGTGTGCCAGACCTAAAAGTCTGACAGTGTGCTAGTGGTACTTAAACGTACCGTTATTTTCCAGACGAATTTCTCTAATGGTGCCTTTACACGAGCAATTTTTTGAGCAATAATTGCCCGGCAACACAATGGAGCAATCTGGAGCAATTAATGGAGCAGTCTGGAGCAATTTCTATAAAATTGCGGCAATAGTTTCGGCAATATTGCTTCGAATTGCTCCATATATTTCTATTGCCCAAAGTGGCCGACATGAATTGCCGAGTATCTACACGGTTTGGAAATTTTAGTCAATTTTTCTTCTATCTCGCTTGTATACGTATCTATTGTCTCACTTTCGTGTGGTGACAGACCGGTGGTGGGAATGAGATGCGCCGCTGTCATTTCATTTTCTTTGCTTCTATTGTACAGTGCAGTACAGCTGTACGTGGATTAATAAAAATAAAAGTAATTCAAAATCAATCCGAGACATTTAAGTTAATATACACATTTAAATATAAATTTGAGTTTAACAATTATTAATAAAAAGTTTATAATAATTCCGTTTATTAAAAAAATGTTTTTACAGTTGATTTGAACATCGACTGTAAAAACATTTTTTTAATAAACGGTATTATTATAAACTTTTTATTAATAATTGTTAAACTCAAATTTATATTTAAATGTGTATATTAACTTTTATATCTACTTAATCAAAACATTTAATAGTTATTAAAGCTTGATAAAGTTCCAAACAAGGAACGAAACGTCGCTGTAAATAAAAAATTAAGTGTTTATTTAAAAAAAGTCCTTTTTCCCGAAAAAACATTTTTATATTAATTACCAAGTACAAAAAAGAAATAAATCAATTCTGGTAAAGTTTTTGAATAAATAATTGTCCATATCATCACACAATAAAGATGGCTTTCGTCTTGCTAGATACGTTCGCACCCAAATCTGTCTATTCTTTTTCTTTTTTTTCGTTTTAAACTTATTATAATAAAAGCACTACACGCCGCTGCCAGTAAAACCTCGTCCATAGCCAGTGACAGTTCAATTGAATCGCTATGAATTGCTATAGTGTATGAATGATTGCCTTGTATTGCCTAGTTGCTCAAAGTTGCTCCATATTGCGTGATATGGTGTGGCGGTATCTTTGGCAATAATTGCTCCATGTTGCCATTGCCGTGAATTGCTGATGTACATAATTGATCAATATTGCCCGGAATTGAGCAATTTTAGTTGCCCGTGTAAGCGCACCATAACACAGCTCACTAAATCGTTGATTTCGTATTACTAGTACTTTAAACTTGTATTACAAACCCTGTACGTATATTATGTTAGGTTGGTGTCACTATTGTTTGAAGTTTTATTAGTTGGAATTATATGACGAAAATATGTTTGTGGGAATACAAAGGTTCAAAAAAGCGGTACTTTTGAGTACCACTAGCACACAATGGGTTAATAGTACTCAATTAATCATATCTTTAGAAGAAATAGAAAATATATTTTGAACATAAAAAACGACTATTGTTTCACAATTTATATAAGTCTAATTGTTTACACTGATGTAAAGATCAGAAATTAGATTTTAAAATTGTAGTTATCATATAAAAAGGGTTTAAAGTTGGTTTAAAATTACGAAAAAAAAACGCCTTTTCTTAACAGAAAAGATCACTTCAAATTCAGTCATAAGTACACCTCCTCAACTTTGATCGCGACTTCAACTTTGTTAAAAGCAGATGCCAATGGAAATGGTTACTAATTGGTTCAGAAAATTTAATTCAAAAAAATAAAATATTCATTCAAGCCATAATAAAATTTATATTAATACTAATTTGATAGGGTTTCGTACGACTCAAGTCGGATTGGGAAGCTAGTAACTATACATAAAAAAGATTTAAAAAATAATTGTCAGTAGGGATGGAAAGGAATAATTTGTATATCTAGTGTCGTAATGAGATACATTACGACGAGTTGTGACATTATTTTCAAAACGAGCAAGTATACCTAATATGATCTGAAAATCAGCTATTTTATATAAGGTACGTGCAAAAATGTAGTATGTATCTCGATTGGAATGCTTTTGTGACTCGAGTGACTGTTCAAACCTGATAAGCTTTCGTTTTAACAACGTCACGACTTGTACATAAAATAATGCATTACACATTAGATAAATAAACTACTATTTTATTGAGTACTATAGCTGATACCCGCAACTTCGTCTGCGTTATTTATTATATTAACCTTCAAGCGATCGCGCGGCATCGAATCGACCGCACTCGGTATATTTTCGTTCCTAGCATCGTTATTTTTTTCGTATGCATTTCCCATTCCTAATAGTCTCTCATTGTTTCATCGTTTATGAAATAAAAATATTATCTCCGCTTCCCGCGGCCCCCAGAGCCCATAGATCGTATTTGTTTAAGTCGCGGCACAGACGTCGAAAACAAGCCATGCCCCTGTCGTCGAAAAGATTACGCATACCGCCTGTACAGACGGTATGCGAGTAATTCCAGCAGTGTATAAGTGTTAGACTTTCTGCTTTGAAATCGAAGCAGAAAGTACGTATTTTCGGCATGGTATGAATACAAATATTATATTATATTATGTATTATATTATGTATTATATTATATATTATATTATTATATATATACATATATATTATATTATATAATATATATATATGTATATATATATATGTAAATGCATCTATATTAACAATAATAATAATCAGTATCATTGAATTTCGCAATAATGCGCTGGTGGAACTAATTTTGTCGAGAAAACTTCCCCTCTCCTGCTCATGCGTACTACACCGCTTGCCCCACTTCTCCACGGCAAGAAAACATTACTGAGCGCGTAGTGCTTATAAAACTTTAATAACTTTATATTAAGTGAAGAATATCGTGATATTTTTTTTTAGGTAAGGACCAATTATCTGAAAAGTAAAACTAAAAAAATTGATCGAAATCTATAATTTTATTTATATATAAATAGATAAGCGCATCACGAACTGTCTTGTTTTAAGAATTGACTAATGCAATACACACATACAACGGCCAAACGATCACGACGCCGACGACGGCCGTCTACTACTGTCTAGCGACGCACGCGCCGCTCCTTGGCAACGTTCATGTATTAATTGTACGCGATGAAACAAAAATAAGTATAACAAAAACAACTTTATTTTTATCGTTTTATGACTTTTTAGTGCATTTATCAAGACAAACTACAATAAAACAATATGATAAATTGTAACACACAGTTGCAGCAACGATTTGCCATCCCAGCATATTACCCTCAAGCGAATGGTCGATCCATAGACATTTGAAATGTTCTGTTCATCAAAACTGGATTGATGTTTAACCTTGAACTTCACTTTTTATTCATTCTTCTATAAAGAAAGAAGTTAGCGAATACCTTTGTGTAACGACGTGCTGCTTTTGGATCAAACCACGGTATAAGAAAGAATGATATTCTTTTATACATGGAAGGGGTGAAGCTCTTATTGGGCGAGTACACGAAGAGCCCGCGGAGTGGCGCTGCGAGCACACCAGCAATTCTTGCTGTGTTAAAAGAGATACGTAACGGGTTTGCCTATGCGTTGGCGTTGTGTAATATACTTTGAAAATTGAATTTAATCTTTTTACTCTTTTTATTTAACACAGCAAGCATTGCTGCTGAGATGGCAGCGCTACTCCGCGAGTTCTCCGTATACTAGTCCAATAATAATATGAGAGATATACTACGATTCTTTCTTATACCGTGGATCAAACTGACGTGGGTTCGAATCCCACATTCGCTCATGAATGATTTGTGGTGCTATTTAGTTTAATTAGATGTACTTTGATTTAATTAGTTGCTTATGATCTTAGTTTTCGAGCATCCATAATCTAGAATAAATAAGTAAGAAATAAGTTAACGCTAGTCGTACTGAAAAGTGAAATGTTATGGATACTCTCTTAAAAGTTCTACTGAACATTTTTTTTTTATTTATTAATTGTTTAGAAATACGTTTAGGGTAGTACATCACAATATTTTGACATAAAGAATACTCAGCAAGAGCAGACGTCATAGTTTTACAGTGATTTTAAGAAACGAAACCATATTTAAAAGAAAACTAAACACAATTTTCAATTATAAATAAGAATTGTAGGTATTTTTCTTTAACTGAAAAAAGTACACATGTGTATAATAATATCAGCTCTTTTACTTTTATACGCTCAATAATTCAAAAAATTAAATAAGGTTGTAAGTACTCCATTTCGACGAAAACTTTCAATATTAAGGTAGTACCCTCGCCAAACTCATTTTCTTAGGATTTATTTGAAATTTAGCCAGAATAATGTTTATGTAATTTTGCATCGATTGGCGCAGAATGAAATTTTTGAACAACACAGTTTCAGAGATATTAAATTCCAAAGTTCGAGTTTTTGAGGCTGTTATACATTACGGTATACGGGATATCGAAAAATTTGCCAACAAATATTTTTGTATCTCAGAAACTTTTCTTAGGATGTTTTTAAAAAACTAAAGTAACGTTAACTAACAATCAAACAATTTTTTAAAAGTAGTCTCATTAACAGTTACAACACAGTTTCAGAGATATTTAATAAATAATAATGGAAAATTTACCAGATTTCAGCAGAGGAAAGGTTATACGATAAACGATCTGGCAACAATGCATACTTATCTAACCTGTCAAACAAGTTAGAAAGTGAGCATGCATATATACACTGTACAAAATGTCTAGTACTGAGTATAAAAATTATATTCTAAAATCTTCTTGTCTGTAATTTTACATTTAAATAGGTATTATTTTACACAAATATTACATTAACATATGTAAAATTGTAGGGTATGGGTTAGGGAATTTTTTTGTTTAAAATATTATATATTTGTATTTAATGTGGACTACACAACTACTTATATGTAAATTTACAGGAAAACGTGTAGCATTCCATATAGTGTGTACGATTACCAGAATAATCGCTGACATTATATGGACCAGCGGATTATATATAATCGACCTCAATTTTTACAGTGTACTATAAAATATTTTAACGCTCCGACAGTGTTGCGAGATTTCTCGCTGGGGATTGGCTGAAATTAGTACAAAATCTGCAAAAATTATTGGGCTTGTTAATAACAACTCTCAACTACATGAACTGCATAAACCAGCATAAACTTTTTACTATGACTGTCGCGAGGGTACTACCTTAATACGAAACACGCGATTTCTTATTTTATATTTTATTCCACAAATTATTTCATTTTATGCATACTGCTGAATAGGTTATTTTGAATGGTTCTGCGACCCCCGATCACAGCCACCCCTCTGGTATTTTGTAATCTACCTCCGGCAGCCTATGATCTACCTCCGGCCAGAGACTCCCTCCGGCAACCTGAAATCTACTTCCGGATACTGTAGCAACTTGAAATCTACCTTCGGCCAGAGGGTCCCGTCAGCAGCCTGAAATCTACGTCTGGTCGGAGGATCCCTCCGGCAGCCTGAAATCTACCTCCAGCCAGAGGGTCCCTCCGACAACCTACGTCAGGTCGGAGGATCCTTTCAACAACCTGAAGTCTACCTCCGGCCAGAGGGTCCCTCCGGCAGCTTGAAAACTACTTCCGGTCGGAGGGTCCCTCCGACAGTCTGGAAACTACCTCCGACCAGAAGCTTCCTCCGACAATCTGAAATCTGCCTCTAGCCGGAGGGTGTAGCTCTAAAGACTCCGCCTCACGGACGACTGTCAGCTACCTTCCCAGCTACCGGTTCCAGTGGATCCGCTTTCAGCTTCAGATGTTCAGCTCACAGATTCAGCTCACAGTTCTCAGCTTCAGAGGCTCCGCTCCAGCTCTCTACTTCAGAGCATCCGCTCAATAATTTGCTGATGAACGTCTGCAAGTTGCTTTCATAGTACTCGCACACCGCACTCGTGTAGATTTTCAATTTGTAAACGCATAATCGGCAGGATGATTCGAACGTTCGTCCAGACGTTGACATCGATGAAATTTAATGTAGCGAATCTTTGTTAGCGGCCGGAATCCAATCAACTTGCATGCTGTGGACTGAGCGCGTCGGGGATTGAGCCTGGGGTATGTGAGTACGAGTTTATCCCATCTCTAGAATTTCAAGGTCACCCAGAACTCGCGGTCGACTGCCAGCAAAATTACGGGTGACGTCCCGTCCGGTAAAGAATGGTGATCCCAGCTCTCTCTAGCTTCCATTACTATACCGTCATCAATCTTAGTTTTTAATAGATCAAACTATGGTTAAAAAATCCAGCCAAGTGGGCGACAGGATCCATTCCAACTTCAAAAATATTGATATTCTGACATATTATAATAAATAAAATAAAATGTCTATTAATGCGTGCGGTGAGGCGGGTAACGGCTAGTCATAAATATTATGATATTGGCTATTCGTTGGCATGATTACGTGATATGGTATCAAATGTAAAAATTAGCCAAAGCAAGCGTGTCAACTACCTAACTAGGTTCTTTTTGACAGATCTTCAGAACTAAAGAACAGCTGATTGTATTTTTGTATTTTAGAAAAAAAATTACGATACTTTAATAAATAATAAATAAATAAATTAAAAGAATAAACCGATATGAATAATATACTATTATAACAGAAAAAACAACATTATAGCGCATATAATTTCTGCGTATGCGTCGATCTTCCCCAAAGATAATAGGGCTCTTCATATTTATATGTCAAACTTCTTACCGAAATTTGGTTTTGATCCGCTCGCGCTCAGCCGTTTGACCTGTATCGTGCTTACCGACAAACAGATTAACAAACTAACTAACAGATGCACCGACTTTTTCCAAAAATATGCTGTTTGAACTCCGGAGACCTCAAACAGAAAAAAAAATTAAAAAGTGAATTTTGACCTAAAATAGAATCATTCCCCCTTGTGGAGTTGGATTGGTTAAAAATGAACTCATATAAAATGACACATTTATTAAATTCATAAACGTAAAAATTAGTTAAAGTGAATTATAACGTACAGAAACATTATATTTGATAAACAAGCTACTATAACGTTTAATGCTTTTTAGTGGCCTTTTTTGAACGAGGTTCAATATTTTTTAAGTTTTTCTTTTTAGTGGCTTTGCAATACGTTATTAACCGTCTTCTTATTTAATATTTGATTACTAAACTACTGGACCTATTTAAATATAAACAATTAATGCTAGAGATAGGAGGTAAAATATTTTTTTAAATTTACTTCTTTGAAGTTACTTAAAAATGACTGAACTGATTTTTAAAAACATTATATGGTGCCAATTCTCAACAAAATGTTGTCGATATACATATGTATTGTAACGTTTTACAATTTTGGTTTGTCGTCATTACTTTATTCGGCTGCACCCCTGATCCAATTTGCATCCCTGCTAATTACAGTTACAAAATTTTGTCACTAATGAGTGCAACGAAGAAGTCAAACTGTTCATATCAACTCTGTAGTTAGCATAGGAAAGCAAGCCGGACGATCGCGAGTTTGACGAGTGCACTGGTAGTGTGCGGACACGCTTGTCTATGGCGCGACTGATTAGAAACAGTTTTTGAATTATCTTGCACAGAAGGCATTGACGATATAGCCACGGTGGTGACTACATCGCGGTTTTACAACTAATTAAATGAGATGTTTTAAAATATTTATAAGCGACTTGTGGACGATTTTGTTAGGAATTTGTTGAGATTTGGTTAGGAATTGGATTTGTTTGTTATATTGGGTTGGATCTGTGGTGGTCTTGTGTTTTAGGATTTTCTGGATTTCTTTGGATTTTTTTTCTTTTAGGATTTTTGTTGTTTAGAGTTTTTTTGCTAACTGTTGAGTCGACTCTCGGCGTCTCAGAGTGGACTCCTGAGATTGACATCTTGTGCCCTTAAGCCCTGGCGCCCTTGTTACCTTTTGGTCGGCATATTAAATTTTCCTCTCCATCGAGTCCCTCGATCGTTGGATTGTCCACACCTGATGTTGATAGCAGTTAATTATTCGCTGTCTAGAGATTTTGTTTTAACCGTATGGTGTCAATAATTATTATTAAAGCGTCTGCACGTTATTTTTTTAAAATTTTTTTAGTGGTTAGTGGTCCGATTTGTTAGCCCAGTTTTGGGCATTTTTCTTTCGTGCTAGCGATTTGTGACTCACGTACCCCGCGCCGCTGAGGTAAGCTAGTCGTGGCCGTCCCATAAAATATAGGGGAGACGAAAATCGTTATAGTATATATTAATATACACACCTGACGAATTGATAACCTCTTTTTTTAAGTCGGGTAAAAATTTTAATTAATTTGTGGAGTCTAATTTCACCGTTAGTGTTGTTTCACGATAATAGCTGCTATCGCACTGTCGCAACAGTGTTCTCACACGATATTTAAGATTTAATTTAAGAAATTATTCATATTTCACGGTATAATATAAGCAGAATAGATTTTATAATGGGATAGGTGTGCGTTTAGGGATTGCAATGCTGAATCCAGTACACGTTTGGCCTTGCGAATCCACAATCAGCTAAAAACAAATAATTAACTGAGTCTGAGAAGAATTATGATAAGATTTTGAAGAAAGAAATGGCACTCTATGAAAGTGAGGGAGTAAGATATGAAAACCTAACTTTAATCTATGATTATTTGATGACTCTTAAACTAACTTTAGAGGCAGACAGAGCCCTTTTCGCAGACGGGTATATTTGCAGTTCTTTAAGGAGTAGACTGGAAGATAACGCCATCAATAATATTTCTTTTTTGAGATCTTACTTTAAAAAATGTAAAAAAAAACTGTTACGTAATTGATTGACTTTATTCTTTAAAAGACAAGTCAAGTCTTAAATTATATAATATAATTTATACTAAAGTTTTCTTTCTAATAAGAGTTAACTAAACATTTTATAAGCGGGAAACGCAATTTCATTTCTAAAATTATTACGACTGAGAAACTGAGACTACATAGTTTGTAAAATAGGTACTGAAATGAATAACTATTTCAGATATCTAGAATATCAATTTAGGTGATTTATGATAATGTATTGCGATAACAAATAATTATACTCTGGATACTCGTAACTACTAACTTACTATTAGAGTACTTTACTAACGCCAAAAATTACTTATAACTACAAACGAGTATTTGATGTAAATGTAGATAAAAATTTCTGGAGTAAAAAAAAATTGTTTCATTTATTTGAAAAATCAACTAATGCTGGATCCGCGCTAGATCCAGCTAGATTTGCCTTGATCCAGGATAAATCCAGCTGGACTGAAAATGCCGCTAGATTGCAATCCCTATGTGCATTCTATTGATTAAAAAAATATACATATTGAATTGATAATCTCTTTTTTAAGTTAGTAAAAATGGCGTCTATTAACTACATGTAGTATTTTTGTATTTTTTTTCGATATTTGAACTAGTTCCGGAATTCCGGACCTAAGAACCAAACATAGCAACCAGTTCCGGAAAAAGGTATTTGATATTATAAAAAATAAATCATTAAATTATTCCAATACAATAATAATTTATCGAATGAGAAATCATAAATTATCGGTTTGTGTTCACATAAACACTAGGTTAATTTATTATTTCAATTTTAATATTGCAATTTTCTGATATGTTAAAAACGCTGCCCGCCATGATGCTTTGAAGTGTCATGTCAAATACACGTCGTATACCTATATAAAAAATTTGAAAAACGGTTGACCCTGCAGGCCATCCCTGGAACTTCCCGCTATTTCCGATCAAAATCAATCAAACAAAAATTTGAGAAGTTATTTTGAAAAAACTTTTTTTTCAGAATTTTTCTCCGACGATATCTCTCGAACGGATTAACCGATTTTGATGTGGTTTGCGGCGTTTGACGTTGTTTTATGAGGAATAGAGCTGATTAGATTTTGGAATTAATCGGTACGGTAGTTTCGAAAATATTTCAAAATATAAAAAAAAACTGCTTTCCAAAAACCTTTATTTTTGAGATTTCTCAAAATCTACCTGGCCGAATCAGTTCCAATTTTAGAAAATCTAAGTTCACCAAGTTCCTTTCAGATGCCGCAAACCGCGTTTCGATCGGTCCACCCGTTCAAAAGTTATGAGAGGGTTACATACACACACATACACACACACATACATACGGACATCATTTTGAAAATCGTCAGAATAGCTTCCTAGGATCTCAAAACGTCGAGATCTGACAAAAACTCAAATTTCGAAAATCGGGGTGAAACCAATAACTTCCCAATTTTTGAAAATTTTCAATTTTCTTGGCGGGAAGTTAAAAAACACGACATACGCACGTGAGTAAACACTAAACGATATCGAGCCTTATTTACACTTGTTTGTATACTGCAAGAATGTCTGCTCGTGCATCTTCGCGTCAACTAATATATTTCAAAGTTTGAATGCTACTTTATCCTAAATAAACGATTACATTTTTGCGAATTAAAACTTCATGTGCTCTAATACTACAATATGAAGATTTTAAGACAATTTAAAAATAAGAGTCGAAAGATCCGATATTGAATGCCCTAGATTTACCTGGCGGCGAGTATCGCGTCACGTCGCTATAAAGATGGTGTTGTACGGCTATACGTCACTGCGGCCATTGTTTACAAGTCCGGTCGTTTGTCGCTTTGTACCTAAGTCTTCTGTGTCATATTATGCGCTTTACTTACTTTTGTCTCGTTCTACTACGCTCTACCACGTCTGTATAACTTCTATAACAGGCAGGTATATCGACCAAATTAACCGCAGACACTTCAGTTAGTTTATGGAACTAAATGCAGATCGAGAGATTGAAAATTATTGTCTGTTTAGCAATTTTAATTATGTGAATCTTTATACTTATTAACAAAAAAGGGGGTTATACAGTTTGACCCTTCTTATATTTGGTCCGCGATATGTCCGCCAGTTGTGAACCGATTCGAAACATTTTGTTCAAAATATTTACGGATTGGTTTTTAAATCATTTCAGTCGTTTTTAACAGATTCTAGTAAGAAGATTGGTTTAATATATGTCATCTAATATCTCCAGCATTTGTGAACCGACATTGTTTATTCTTTTCCTATTTGATAGAGCATGCCTTCACGTTGGTCTCATAAATTTTATTTCACTCGATTCTATTAAGAACTAGCTGACCCGGCGAACTTTGTTCCGCCTTATTAAGTTCATTTTTTTATTAGGATTTTGATAGTTAAGGATTCTTTCATTACTCACTTACTCCGTTCGTTCGCCCGAGTTTATAATTATTTGTTTCATTACTCGCTCACTCACTCTGTTCGTTTGCTCGAATTTATAATTATTTGTTTCATTACTCACTCACTCACTTCGTTCGTTCGCTCGAATTTATAATTATTTGTTTCATTACTCACTCCGTTCGTTCGCTCGAATTTATAATTTGTTATTTCATTACTCACTCACTCCGTTCGTTCGCTCGAATTTATAATTATTTGTTTCATTACTTACTCACTCACTTCGTTCGTTCGCTCGAATTTATAATTATTTGTTTCATTACTCACTCACTCCGTTCGTTCGCTCGAATTTATAATTAGTTATTTCAATACTCACTCACTCCGTTCGTTCGCTCGAATTTATAATATCCTATATCCGTCTCCTGGTTCTAAGCTACCTCCCCACCAATTTTCAACCAAATCAGTTCAGCCGTTCTTGAGTTAAAAAGTATATAATTGTCAAATTTTCAACCATACTTAACCATAGACAACATTACGTTTAGCTGTCAGTTACGTTTGTTATTCCGTGTCAGTTGCGTTTTGTTATACCATTTTGAACAAATGAACGGCTAGACTGATGTTTTGACTGATAAATTTTTTGTTTTTCTGTCTGTTGCGTTTTGTTATACCACGTTTTATGTCACGTCCCACGGAAACGGAATAAAGCTATCTCCCCACCAATTTTCAGCCAAATCGGTTCAGCCGTTCTTGAGTTATAAATAGTGTAACTAACACGACTTTCTTTTATATATATACTAGCGGCCCGGTTCGGCTTCGCCCGAATTAAGACATATTATGCTGCAGTGGTTTTTCTTATAGAATAATAAACAAATTTGCCCGGTGTTGCTTTCTATTTATTATTAATAGCCGCACGCGACTGAGATACAACACGGCAGCGACAACAGTAGTGGAGTCTTCGTCTCCACTTCTATCATCAATAGTTCCCGCAGCGCATGCGACGAAAGATGTTTTATGGCATTTTTTTTACACCTTGGGTTACGTTACTAAAGTTTTAGTAAGGATCCCTAATATTTTCTAGCAATAAATATAGCCTATGTTACTCAGGGTGAATGTAGCTTTCTAATGGTGAAAGAATTTTTTAAATCGGCACAGTAGTTTTTGAGTTTATTCATTACAAACATACAAAAATACAAATCTTTCCTCTTTATAATATTAGTGTAGATTAAGTTACATTATGACATATTGATTATTTAAGAAAACAAAAAACTCGATTGCATACAAATAAAAGGAGTCTGAAAACCTCAAGAGTCATTCAAAAACAAAGAAAGAGACAACTTAGATATTGAGATTTGTAATTTGTTTTCTTCCTTTTAGTTAATCTCACTTTTATACAGTTCGGATCTTTTTTTTACTATATCATTTTTAATATTTTCCTTTAATTAGTTTTTATATTAAAATTTTCTTGACGTTATTTACCCGGTATCACTTGTGAAACTATAATGAATGCATCAACGTCTCATTTTTCAATGTCCGTCAAGCCATTTAGAGTGTACGTCGGAATAAAGAATCTCAGATACATACATGTATGCCTATATATTTTTGAAAAACGTGTCGCAGTCGGGCAAAAATTATATCACGCCAAAACATTGATAGACTGTGAAATAAAATGCCTGCAACTCCCTATAAAACAAAATATTTTTGTGATTAGTCGCTTATACAGCCTCTTTGATATTTGCTTTAAAAGCTAGGAACAAGGTATTTTCATATTACACGTATTTTTCTTAAAACAAATGCTTGCGATTCTAAACAAAGGGCGGTATGTTAATGTATCAATTAAAGAAATATTAATTGTATGTACAAATACAAATAAATAAGAGAAATAAAGCGATGAAAAATAATTAATTTATGTCCTGTTGTAACCCCGTTCTTGGCGATAAATTATAAATAGATATTAGAATGTACTCCGTGCAATAAAGATATTGTAGCAGCATGGCCGTATATATTAAATAAAAACCCGGGTCGCAGTGTCAAAACCCTGCCAACAATATACTGTATTTGCTTGTATAGGGCCGTGTGGTTTTATACTTTTATTATGTGAAATTAAGTGTGTTTTTGGGCAAAATAAAAAATTTAACCCCTTAATACACCCCTTAAAATAACATTTTTTTTCTCAATTGTAATATTATTATCAATCTAACGTCTACACCGAATTAAAGACACCCTTCAATAAATAAATCACTATCTGCAAATTAGTGTTTTCAAAAAATTTGTAAGTCCGATCCTGTCGGGCTGATTTTATTAAAATTTTAGGGACACTTTTTAATTACTACTAAAGGGTTAAATGTCAATTTCGAAATGATTCTGAGAATTTTTTCTGTATTTTGGGGCTCAAAAACATTTTTCAACCCCTAAAAACTACCCTTAAAATGGTCCGATTACGCCCATTTTAAATAGACTTCTTGCGGTGATGGATTTCAACACGTGGGCCAAATTTCGTTAAAATCAATTAACTATTTCGAAAGTTATTGCCCGCACACACACACACACACACACACACACACACACACATATATATATATATATATATATATATATATATATATATATATATATATATATATATATATATATATATATATATATATATATATATGTGTGTGTGTGTGTGTGTGTGTGTGTGTGTGTGTGCGGGCAATAACTTTCGAAATAGTTAATTGATTTTAACGAAATTTGGCCCACGTGTTGAAATGCTTGTAATTCAATATGAACTTTATACAATAGGGTTTTTCCGGCAATTATTCGAATTTTCTCGCCGTAAAAACCATCTTTGAATTTCAACGAACATTTTAAAAAAAGAATTGGCCAAATTGGTCCAGGCGTTGTTGAGTTATGCGCTTACCAACACATTTTGCGATTCATTTTTATATTATATATATATATATATATATATATATATATATATATTGAAACGAGTTGAAATAAGGACCCTAGGACCCTCCCCGAACATCCATAAATAAGGCACTGTCCTAGCATAAAAAAAAAAAAAAAAAAAAAAACTTAGTCGGCCTGGTTTTAGTCATTTCGGGACAGAAGCCATGATTACGAGCGAGGTAGGCGATGGAAAAAAAAAAAAAGAAGAAAAATTTTTGACAGGAGGTAGGGAAGATTGAAAAGTTTTTTTTGGGCAACTGAATTTCTGTGAATAAAGTTTGTTTCCGATCTATCATTTCGAAGTATCGTATCGTTGTGTCGTTTCGTATCGCCAATAGTTTTGTCGATAAGTGTGATTTGTATCGAAGTGTAATCGAGACCGCGAGTTGTTTTAGTGATAGTATGGTTTATCGGATGAAAAGATTATTTGTTTCCTAGACAAGTTTTGTTATCGGATTTTCGAAAAAGTGAGCATTAATGATTTAATCTTAACGATTCTTTTTAGTTTTAGTAAATGCTGATTAATATTTTGTGGGTTATTTGCCGTGCGGACATTTTTCACAGTTCATTTATGCATCGGTTTTGTTAAAATAATTTACCGAACAATTCATTCACTGTATTTGTAAGATTCTTACGCGTTCACTAGCGCATTCATGTGTAAGTTCCGCGTATAAATTATAAAGTGACCATGTATTGCGAAAACTCGCAGTACTTTTGAAATAATTCGTTTAGTGGTAAAATAATAAACGTCTGTACATTGTGAGTTTAATATTATCTAAGGTTATGAGACTGTTTATAATCTGCTATTTCAGTTTCCGTAACGAACATTGTCTCTTTAAGTATGTTTTGAGTGTTTAACTTATGCCGAAAGATGATTGTTTTGTTCAAAATATTTGATGTATCGCATTTTCTACGTTGATTTCGTTTCTAAAGTCAATCAGGTACGCGCGTGATTGTTGTTCAGTTTTCGAGTATTATGTAATTAGACTGTTTATGTAGCAGGCATAGTTGTTTGCAACACGTATGATTGACTTTCGAAAGTTTATCTTTTGTCGTATGTTTAGATTTTTTATGATTATCTAGCTAATATGTATTTTTCCGCTTTTGGCCAACTGCGAATATTAATCTCGTAATTTGCATCTTGTCATAAACACGTATGTTATTTGAATTTTGTGAATAAACATTCCAGTATTTTATTTATTTAAATAAAATTATGGTTCCGGTATTAGGGTCTTAATACTAACTAGTTTCCACCGATTTAATTTTCGGAAAAGCTGCAAGTTTAAGAGATTTTGAGTAATGTTAGGATTGTTTTGTTAACAAACGTTTATTTAGATGTCCCGGTTACCGCATATCACAAATTATTATTCACAGTTAATCGTTTATCAACAAACCACACATTTTGTATAACGGGTGTGCAAAATATTTGTTTCCACAGGGCTTAGCCTGTATTAAATTGTTATTAATTTTCAAACTAGCATTTTAGTTTTTGATTTAATTTTCTCACCTGATTAAATTACTCACTAGTCGGCTGAACAGTGAGACGTTTCTGGCAGGTGGATCGGTCAGCCAAGGCGCCCTCAAGATTTCTACTTTAAGCATAACACCCACTTTAAGTTGCTTGGTTCCCTGTTCACTACTTTCTACTAATCAGGTAAGTCACGGTTTCTCGTAATTCTGCTCAGTTTCACCCACGCGTTTGACAACCCACAACCCCGCAACCACTGGAGAAGTTAGTCGGTCATAAATTGGCGCCCAGAACGTGGGGCTCGAGTTTAAATAATTTTTTTGTCTGTATACCGATACGAGTTGATTCGTATTCGGTTTTGTCTTCGATTGCGCGCTTTTTCTCAAATTATAATTGAAAATTCTACTTGTTGGTGAGTTCTATTACTGTTAATTCGTCATGTCTGTCGTAGGATTAACTCGTGATGAATTAGTCTACGAATTAGAATTGCGTCATGTGAAGGGCGTAGATCACATGAATTTGACACTTTTACGTGCGTCGTTAGTCACGCTTATGTCAGAAAAGGTTGATATGAATTTTCCGGATGTTGAGTTAAATATTTCAGCTGAACTGACTATCTGTCGACAAAAAATTAGTGAACTACTCGATTTAGTAGACAATTTTTCGGACTCCATCGGCAGTTCCACCTTTAGCATTCTCGACTCTCGCATTTTACATTTAATCAGTCGTACTCGACGCCTCTCGTCTCGTGCTACAACATTACAGCTGCTTGCTGACGTCACGACTTTAAATAGTCAAGCCTTAGCCCTAGATGATGAGTTGAACTCTCGCGGTCTGCAAGTTTCCACTCTGCATAATAATACTACAATGTCGTTACCCGATTTTTCATCATCTTCGACTTCATTAAAACCTCTAGTACCAGTATATAAATGGGGCATTTCTTTTGACGGCAATACGCCTCCGGTTAATGAATTTTTGATTCACGTTGAACGAATGCGCATGGCTCGACAGTGTTCGAAAGAAGCACTCTTCTCATCGGCTATAGACCTGTTTACCGGGGATGCACTGACATGGCATCACATGGTTACCTCCCAGGGTGTTAATGATTGGGACACTCTTGTTGCTGCCTTGAAAAAGCACTTTCTTCCCACTGACTTTGATCATGACTTAACACAGCGAATTTATTCAACTAAGCAGCGACCGGACGAGAAAATTACTTTATATCTCGCCACTATTACGAATTTGATGTTACAGCTCATCACCCCTTTACCTGAGTTAAGTAGGATCCAAATAATTTGCCGAAATATTTTGCCTGCGTATGGCCCGCAACTAATTACGAAGTCATTTAATACTGTTCAAGATCTTTCGGATTTTCTACTTCGATTGGAACCTGCGATTTTGAAAGCTAACCCGGGTTTGCGCCCTGTCTCCGCCCCAGTCAAAATTGCTAATTGTCAATTGCCAAATAAAACCGTAGCGCAAGCATCAGCTCTCGTAATTGACTCGTCGAATAAATGTTGGAATTGCCAACAGCAAGGCCATCGTTACGCTCAGTGTAAGGAAGCCAAGCAGTTCTTTTGCTACCGTTGCAGAGATAGGTCCCACTTAGCCCGGGCTTGTTCTCGTCCGCCGTCGAAAAACTACAACACCGGAGCGTAATTCGGAATCGTACGTTCCGCCCTAGTCCTAAGATTCCGCCACGCTTTTCCCGAACTGATTTCTTTTGGAAGCAATGGCTTCTTCGTATCCGCAATTTTTGTCGTTTCAAGAAGGAATCTACAAAATCGACTATCGTTTCTCCCGCCCTTACGTCTCGCGTGGGTGATAATCGCCCTTATATTCGCGTAACTATTTTGAATAAATCTTGGTTTTGCTTGGTGGATACAGGAGCTAATCGCTCGATCCTAGGCCAACAGGGTAGCTCGCTTTTGAAAATTCTATCGCTAACGCCCTATCCTACCGATGTGACGCTTACTACTGCCGACGGCGTTCAACAACCCGTCTCTGGTTCTGTCGTTATCCCAATCAACGTTGCAGATGTTCAACGATGCTTGGAAGTTCTCGTTGTTCCATCTTTAAAACATGTTCTTTTGTTAGGCATGGATTTCATTAGAACCTTCGGGTTGTCGCTAGATTTCCGTGACCACTCTTTTACAATTTCGGCTCAAGTCTGGCCGTCTCCGTCTTGCCAGGTTATGACTATTGGAGCTCTTTGTGAACGCAACGATTTGACTCGTGATCAAGCTGGGCAATTGTCGGCCGCGATTCAACAATTTGAGTCCTTATCCTGGCAGGAAGGTCACAAGTTAGGACGCACCCACCTCACGCAACATGAAATCGATACTGGGAACTCCAAACCGTCGAAGCAACGCCAGTACCCGTTATCTCCGTACCTAATGAATCACCTTAATGTTGAATTAGACCAGATGTTAAAACTCAAGGTTGTGAGACCATCTAATAGTCCGTGGTCGTCCCCAGTACTTTTAATAAAAAAATCCAATGGCGAATATCGGTTCTGCTTTGACGGGCGTCGTCTGAATAGTGTTACGAAACCAGATGCATATCCGTTGCCGCGTGTAGACCATATTTTGAGTATGTTGTCGGGCGCGAAATTTCTTACCAGTATCGACCTCAAGTCTGCGTTTTGGCAGATCCCGCTTTCGCGTGAGTCTTGTGAAAAGACTGCATTCTCCGTTCCAGGTAGGGGATTGTTCGAATTTAATGTTATGCCGTTTGGGCTACGGAATGCGCCGCAAACCCAACAGCGACTTATGGACCGTGTTCTGGGTCCCGAATTGGAACCCTACGTTTTTGTTTATCTCGACGATATAATTATCGCCACCCCAACTTTCTCGAAACATTTAGAAATTTTATACGAAGTGTATACGCGTTTCAGTCGTGCTAATCTCACGATCAATTTGTCTAAATGTGAGTTTTGTCGTCCCTCCCTGAAGTTTCTCGGGTTTGTGGTAGACAAGTTAGGTCTTCGGACGGATCCTGATAAGGTTGCTGCTATGGTTAACTACGCCCAGCCAACCAACACCACCGAAGTTAAGCGCTTTAATGGTCTGTGTTCCTGGTACAGACGATTCATTCCGCATTTTTCTACCTTAACAGCTCCTATTACCGAGTTAATTAAAAAACGGGCGAAGGGTCAGAAAATCGTTTGGTCCCCTAAGGCTGAAGAATCGTTTCAGGAAATTAAAAAGGCCTTGGTTTCCGCTCCCGTGCTGGCTAGTCCAGTGTTTTCACGTCCTTTCACAGTGCAGTGTGATGCATCGGATTGTGGTTTAGGGTGTGTTTTGACGCAGAGCAACGATAACTCGGTCGACGTTCCGATTGCTTTTGCTAGCAGGACTCTTACCACTAGAGAGCGAAAATTTTCCACCACGGAAAAGGAATGTCTCGCCGTACTCTTTGGAATTGAAAAATTCCGCCCTTACATCGAAGGCACTCGCTTCACTGTTTTGACGGACCACCATTCTTTGCTTTGGCTGCAGAATTTGAAGGATCCTACCGGTCGTCTCGCTCGCTGGGCTTTAAAGATACAGCAATATGATATCGAGTTCGTTCATCGTAAAGGTACTCTTCATGTTGTTCCCGATGCCCTCTCTCGATCACCACTGGAAATATCCGTTATCGAATTTGAAGATAACGTATGCCGAGCTGATGCTTGGTATCAGCATATGATGCAACGAGTCCTACAGTCTCCAGACGATTATGCTAACTGGCATGTCGTGAATGAACGGCTCTTCAAATGTTTTCCTCTTGATTTGGGTCAAGGACCTAATCAGGATCAGTGGAAAACCGTGGTTCCGAAGTCGGCGCGTCAAGCCTTAATTCAGCAGTATCATGTCCCTCCAACCGCAGGTCACCTGGGTATGGCCAAAACCTTATATCGTGTCTCACAAGAACATTACTGGCCGAAGATGAGGTCGGATGTTGGACGGTTTGTATCTAAGTGTCGGATTTGCGCAGCACAGAAGGTACAGCAGACCGCCCGACCTGGTTTTATGGGTCAACCGAAATGCGTCAGATTCCCTTGGCAACTTATTGGCTGCGATATTGTAGGGCCCCTCCCGCGTACCAAAGATGGTCATCGTTTTCTTCTAGTTGTCGTGGATTGGTTTTCCAAATTTGTACTGTTGAAACGATTAAAGCAGGCTAATGCGCAAGCCATTTCCAAATATCTCGAGGAAGAGGTTTTCCTAATGTTCGGAGCTCCGCAAATATTGCTTTCGGACAACGGCACTGAATTTACCGCTGCTGCCATCAAACGCCTCTTGGCGAAATATGGCGTACAACATTGGCTTACGGCGAAATACCATGCCCAGGCTAACTTTGTCGAACGAGTCAATCGCACTGTCGGAACCGCTATTCGTTCCTATCTGCAAGACACCAATCACCATGAATGGGATCAAGTGGTACCAGAAATAGCTTTTGCTCTTCGTACCGCCATCCACGATTCCACTGGATTCGTGCCTAGTTTCCTCAATTTCGGTCGATTCATACCGCTCAACGGCAACTACTATGGTGCTATAGCTCAACAGGACGTCATTGAGTTGAGTTGGTCCAGCGACGTTTATGCTAAACAGATGAAGGATCTTCCAGCTGTTTTTCACGAGGTTCGTCGTCACCTCTCTGAAGCCTATGTGCGCCATGCCGAAGCCTACAATAAGGGTAAACGACCCCCGGATTCTTATTGCATTGGTCAAAGAGTATGGAAAAAACATTATGTGTTGTCAAGTGGCGCTCACGGCTTCACCTCCAAACTTGCCCCCAGATTCGTTCAGTGTAGAGTTATTAGAATTATCTCGCCTCTTATTTACGAACTGGCTAATGAACATGGTCATTCGATTGGACGCTGGCACGTTAAGGATCTTAAACCGTGTAGGGATGATTCTGATCAATTCTCGTCTGACTCCAGTGCGGATGATGAAACTGACGTTGTTATGCCGAAGGCGCAGACAGATGAGTCTTCCGAGCTGTCCAGCGACGACTCTCGGTATGATCTGTTGGATTAAGTTTCGCTTCAATTCCTATCTCGTTTCTTTTTTGCGTTATAACGTTTTGCTTCGCTTCGTTCTTATTTCGCCAATTGGTATTGTTTTTTTCTTTTTTAAGAAAAGGCTTACGTCCTTTTCTTTTGGAGGAAAAGGGGGTGTGAAACGAGTTGAAATAAGGACCCTAGGACCCTCCCCGAACATCCATAAATAAGGCACTGTCCTAGCATAAAAAAAAAAAAAAAAACTTAGTCGGCCTGGTTTTAGTCATTTCGGGACAGAAGCCATGATTACGAGCGAGGTAGGCGATGGAAAAAAAAAAAAGAAGAAAAATTTTTGACAGGAGGTAGGGAAGATTGAAAAGTTTTTTTTGGGCAACTGAATTTCTGTGAATAAAGTTTGTTTCCGATCTATCATTTCGAAGTATCGTATCGTTGTGTCGTTTCGTATCGCCAATAGTTTTGTCGATAAATGTGATTTGTATCGAAGTGTAATCGAGACCGCGAGTTGTTTTAGTGATAGTATGGTTTATCGGATGAAAAGATTATTTGTTTCCTAGACAAGTTTTGTTATCGGATTTTCGAAAAAGTGAGCATTAATGATTTAATCTTAACGATTCTTTTTAGTTTTAGTAAATGCTGATTAATATTTTGTGGGTTATTTGCCGTGCGGACATTTTTCACAGTTCATTTATGCATCGGTTTTGTTAAAATAATTTACCGAACAATTCATTCACTGTATTTGTAAGATTCTTACGCGTTCACTAGCGCATTCATGTGTAAGTTCCGCGTATAAATTATAAAGTGACCATGTATTGCGAAAACTCGCAGTACTTTTGAAATAATTCGTTTAGTGGTAAAATAATAAACGTCTGTACATTGTGAGTTTAATATTATCTAAGGTTATGAGACTGTTTATAATCTGCTATTTCAGTTTCCGTAACGAACATTGTCTCTTTAAGTATGTTTTGAGTGTTTAACTTATGCCGAAAGATGATTGTTTTGTTCAAAATATTTGATGTATCGCATTTTCTATGTTGATTTCGTTTCTAAAGTCAATCAGGTACGCGCGTGATTGTTGTTCAGTTTTCGAGTATTATGTAATTAGACTGTTTATGTAGCAGGCATAGTTGTTTGCAACACGTATGATTGACTTTCGAAAGTTTATCTTTTGTCGTATGTTTAGATTTTTTATGATTATCTAGCTAATATGTATTTTTCCGCTTTTGGCCAACTGCGAATATTAATCTCGTAATTTGCATCTTGTCATAAACACGTATGTTATTTGAATTTTGTGAATAAACATTCCAGTATTTTATTTATTTAAATAAAATTATGGTTCCGGTATTAGGGTCTTAATACTAACTAGTTTCCACCGATTTAATTTTCGGAAAAGCTGCAAGTTTAAGAGATTTTGAGTAATGTTAGGATTGTTTTGTTAACAAACGTTTATTTAGATGTCCCGGTTACCGCATATCACAAATTATTATTCACAGTTAATCGTTTATCAACAAACCACACATTTTGTATAACGGGTGTGCAAAATATTTGTTTCCACAGGGCTTAGCCTGTATTAAATTGTTATTAATTTTCAAACTAGCATTTTCGTTTTTGATTTAATTTTCTCACCTGATTAAATTACTCACTAGTCGGCTGAACAGTGAGACGTTTCTGGCAGGTGGATCGGTCAGCCAAGGCGCCCTCAAGATTTCTACTTTAAGCATAACACCCACTTTAAGTTGCTTGGTTCCCTGTTCACTACTTTCTACTAATCAGGTAAGTCACGGTTTCTCGTAATTCTGCTCAGTTTCACCCACGCGTTTGACAACCCACAACCCCGCAACCACTGGAGAAGTTAGTCGGTCATAATATATATATATATATATATATATATATATATATATATATATAGATGTGCGACATCGACGCTACTACAACATTATATAAATTGCGAGCAATCAGATCAACGTCGCAAACATGTCAAAAATGCCGATAGTATTTTTGACTCAAATAAAACTATTATCATTCAATACAAACCAAAAAGTGTATCTATCGACTTTTGGGTTTTTAAATATTTTTGTTTTCATTTTTTTTGGGATAAATAGGACAAAATGCAATGTATCATTTTAACTTAATAATATATTTTAATAATATAAGTCAATACACAATTACAATTTAAAAGTATACAATAAAACATTCCTTACAAAAAAAAACAACACATATACAAAAATCTTATTGCCTAAATTACACTTATTTCAATTTATTTATATAAAACCGTGCCTGTTCTTATAGCCTTACAGATCCAGACATTGTTTCGGATCTGTATATAGGACACGTGCTCTCTTCTCTAAAACAGCAAATGGTAAATTTCCATGTCAAGTTAAGGATCAGTCAATATATCAAAATCGTGAACTAAGGACAAAATACATATTACTGGCGGTGTTTGCTGCACTGCTGTTGAGAGGTTTCTCAATGGGCTTCTAGCGGGGTTCTACATGCGCTTTCTGGGCTGCAAGTGTCGGTGCTGGTTTTGGTTCTTTAACCGATGGCGATGCTTTGAAAATCTTACGAGGTCTTGTGGAACGTCTCGTGAATGGATCATAACTTTCCATGTCCTTTTTCTCTAGAGCCTGCTTCAGTATAACTTTTTCAGCTGACCCAATGTTCTGTTTTCGATTACATGCATTGATATAAGATATGCTAGCTATTGTCGATGTTCGCCTTTCATCCAATTCATTAGCTTTCTTATCCAAGTTGGTTATTGTTCTCGTTAAGTCTCTAGCCCTCTTTACATCACCTCGACTCAAAGCAATATCGCGATCTTTAATCAACTGCATTTTTTTCTTTGCAAAATTGTGTGGGTTTGGTTTGACGGTCTCTTTGCAACTAATCAGTATTTGTGCCTCAACCCCATGACATTCGAACGTAATCGCTTCTTGAATGTTCTTCATTATGGTTACTATCCTCTCTTTTTCAGGCAAACTAATGCCCAACTGACTGCACACTCCTTTCCATTTATTGAATTCTGAATCTGTGAGTTCCTGATTAGAAACAAATTCCATTGCAAATAGATTTTCTTCCGCTCCGTGCTTCAGATTGATGCATTTGTTTGTTCGCGTACCGCCGAGTTGATAAGTTCTCGGCGTTTCGACCACACCGATCACTTCAGTGGCTCTGTATACTGGTCTGCCGTTGTTTTCAAGACCGATTCGCACAAAGCAGCCAGCCACGACTTTGTCGAAAATTGGTAAATGAACAAACTGTTCAAGTTTGTGACGCGAAATTCGAAGTTTATTGAGCTCATCCCGCGTTTCGATTCTATCAGGCTGCGAATTTTCTGTCTTCTTGGACTTTGAAAGGCTCACTGATGAACCACTCCGCGACCGTATCGACATTGCTCTCTGTAATGCTTTAACATCGCTTTTACTATGATCAGGATAAATATCTGATGCCTTAAGCTTAGTGGACGAGAACGATTTTGCTTTACGCTCCTCCATGTATTTGTACTTCTTGACAATATATTTGGTGACAATAAATCCATCAGGTAGAAAAAAGACTTCTAACCAAAAAGCATTAATAATTTTTAAAAATCATTCCTCATCAAATTACAATTATCTTAAATTTGAATATAACGGGGAATTCGATAAGTTACGTAACGTTTTACAATTGATGAACCACACCATATTTTTATATTTTATTTAATTCATAATTATTTGACATAGAACATTATATTATATATTATTATTTTTATTACTATTATTTGGCAAATAAAATTGTTTAAAAATTAAAACATTTAAAGTGACACAATGAGAGCGACGGCGAGGTCCGAATCTCGTCATAAGAGGCCATTAGATTGTAAGAGTGCAATAGATTGATTTTAAAATACAAAATTATGAAACCATTTTATACTTGCATTGCGAGTAAGTGCTAGATTGTGGCCGAGTGAAACAGCACATCGGTATAGAGAGTGCGTTAGAGAGAGAACTGAATAGGCGGCCGCCGAACGAAGGACGCTTGACTCAGTGGATGCAAGTTAAAATTGGTGCGCTGGGTATTTGGCGCACGACGTTTACCGTGAAAAGACTGTCTAATTTTTGGCGTTTTATTTGTTGATTGCAAATATTAATGGTGTTAGAATTTGAAGCTGTTTTTTGTTTGAAATTTGGCGGTATTTTGGAGCTGTAAGGTTCTAGTTTTCGATTGTCGATAGGGCACCCCCCCTGAACCTTGTTTAAAACAATTTTGATTCCAATATTCCTGGTTTTAGAGTTATTGAATTATTCCTTATATTTTATTGTTGCACGATTGTTGTCAGTAGCAGTTAACCGTGAAAAGATACAAGCCGGTAGGCATTCCTTGAGTAAGAGTGGATTTGTTGTTGGAATAGGATTGGATTATTTTGGATCTGTTGTCGGATTGGACTAGGTTTCTGGAATTTTATTTTTAATGGTTGTGTAGAATCCTGGTCTAGGATAGTTTGGATTTGGACATTGGGTTCTAAGGAAAGAACTGCAGCGTATCATATTATTTACGATTTAACGCCAATAATTACGTCGAATCAAATCAATTTATAATTTAATTGTTTTAAAATCCTGCGATCTAAACAAACCATTTTATGAATTTGAAGTTTATTTACAGGTTCCGCGAATATAAGTGTGGTTACCCGGTATTGTTTAGACTGCCGGTTATTGTAGTTTTAAGTTGAATTTGCAAACCGTGTTGAAGAATTGATACATTTTGTGTTGTTGAATTTTGGTTGAGGCGCGACATTTTATTCGCGTTTTGGTTACTGAAATTTGGTGTTAATGATTTTGTTATAGAGTGACAATTTAAGTGTCACGTATTTTGGTTATTTCTATTTGTGTCGAAGTGAACTATTCTAGTTCACTATTTGAATTTACTTGCAATTTATTTTGGTATTGTCGGCCTACAGTTTGACTTGTAGGATTTTTGGTCTCGAATTTATTTGAGAACTATTGTTATAAATTTCGATTACAGATTTGTGTCGTAATCATTTTGCGAATTTTAGTTCGGATATTTATTTTATTGTTTGGTTTGCTTTGATTGTGGTCTGTCGGATTACAATCGTTATTTTGGCAATTTGTTTTGGTTTGCCTTGGTTGTGTTGGTTTCGCCATTTGTTAGCGAGTGGTTATAATTGTTGTGGTTGTTAGTTGTTAATTTTCACGGTGTGGACTCTCGTACTGAGGATGTTCCACATTCCGTGCTTCATTTATTTGTTGTGGCGTGGTTTGGGCTGCGTGTTGAATTAGGTTCAAGTTGGCCGTAAATATTTTAGTTTTTCCTGCTGTCTACCGTGGTCGTCTCTAACGTCCTGGGGTGGACTCCTTGGACAACTCCCTGTGGCCCCTATGTCCTGGCGCCTTTCCTTACCTCAGTCGGTTGTGGTCCACACTTGCTTTATCACATCAGAGCGTCTATTCTAGTAAGCAGGAATTGTGTTATTTATTTAACTTATTCAATTGTTGTGTTGTGTGTTGTCCTTCGTGTTAATTAAAAACAAATTGCCAAACAATTTTATTGGTTAAAGTGGTCGTTGGTCGGATTTTAACGCCCCATAGTGGGCCTTTCCCCAAAACAAGAACAATCGGGTTCACTCTAATACTTTATTTATTTTTATTCTCCATTACCTACGCCCCTCGCGCCGTCTGAGTATAGCTAGCTGTGGCCTCCTCAAATAATTGTGAGAATGGTAGCCGAAGAGGTAACAGTTAAAAACAAATTTTAAATTAACTTCGTTTTTTTCTAATCAGAGACGTTTTGTCTTTATTTTAAGACTTCTTCATGCCTTTTAGGGCAACATGATATTGTTAAGAAAATAATTTAACATTATTATTTATAGCGATTTTCTATTTCATTATTAATAGATTAAAATTGTATATATGCATTTTTTTATAATTAACGTTTTATTGTATATTTTTGAATTATAATTATGCTTTGATTTATATTGTTCAAATACGTTATTAAGTAAAAATAATACATTGTATTTTGACCTTCTTATCCCAAAAATATAAATAAAAAATTTAAGACCAATCAGTCAACAGGGAGAAGGTAAAATTTCAATTACTAGATTTGATCCACACAAGACACAAACAAAAGAAGCTAAATAAAACCGTTGAATAAAAGAAACATTTAAAATTAATCGGTCTAAGGTTTAAACATAAGAAATATATTTAAAAAATTATATTTATTGTCTTCCATTCATTTTAAAACATTCTGAGAAAACTGACTGATATATGAAGAATTATACCTATATCTACATAACATATAGTTTCCAATTGTGTGTCCGGATGTCCGTTTGTCTTTCCAGCCCCCCAGAAGGCCCCAGTAGACTAAGAAAGTTGAAATTTGGCACAATTATAGTGTATCATACGGGACAGATCCTAAACTTCATAGAACATAATAGACCATGGATGGGTGTTTGGTTGCCTTGGTTACCAATAACAAACTCTGAAACATTCTGATATCAAATGTCAAATAAGTTTGCAAATAATTACAATTGTTTTAATTAACCCTTATGTGAGTGACAAAAAAAAAACACCCACACCAAAGTGACGAAGGTGCCCGGGTACCTTCATACAGTTTATACGTAATGTTAACTATAAAGCTCTGCTTTTACGTAACACATACTTTGACTATTATTATTTTAATGAAGTTAAACAGTTTACGATCCGTGGCGAACATAGTGACCGCTTGATCCACTTCTCAGAACACAAACTAGTAGTCGAAACCTTATTCGTCAAAAGATGCAGGCCCGCCCCGGGCCTGCATCTTTCAGTAAACATTACAGTCAAATGGAAATATTCAAAAATATTTTGTCCAACGAAATGTTTGACATAATTTTGCGGAAAACTAATCGAAAAGGGAGAAAGATTACTGAAACATACAACAATAAATTGATAGAATGTTACTCTGAGATTAGCAAGCAACCGAAAGGAAAAATATTCAAATCATTCACAGAACAAAAATTGGATGCATTTTTTGGCATTCTCATTTTTAGTAGCGTGCATAGATCTAATAGGATAATGTACCGTAAAACGCAGAACGAATCGGTGGCCATTAGCACTTTTTTACTACATCATTGATATTGCAGCTTTGGCAGCATATATGAATTAACAAAGCTTTTGACCGTCTATGGAAAAATGTAATAACGCATCAAATTCATAAGTGGAGCTTTAGAGGACACTTTCCAATGTTTATTCAAAACTTTTTGACAGACAAATCATTTCAAATAAAAATTAACAATGAATTCTCGTACACCGGCAATTTGATCAATGGAATCCCACAGGGCTCAGTAATAAGTCCTACTTTATTCCAAATAGCCATTAATTCCTTAAGCTCAATTTTCCAGGCACCTGTCCAGCACCTTCTGTACGCCGACGACTTAATAATCTATGTAAGAACTTCTAATCTAAATTACGCTCAACATAAACAACAAACCACCTTAAACAAGTTACACGAATGGGCCAGCAATAATGGTCTTTACTTCACTCCTGAAAAAACAGTGTGTATGAATTTTAACAGATTTACTATACCAATCTACAGTCCGGTGCTAAAATTAAACAACTGTGAGCTAAAGTACAAAACAGAAAAACGATTCTTAGGCCTAATATATGACCACAAACTTTCTTGGAAAAGGCATATATGTGATATTAAAGCAAAGTGCAATTTAAAATTAAACTTAATAAAAGTGCTAAGCAAGCAAAATTGAGGCGCTGACAGATCTAGCCTTCTTAAAACCTACAAAACAACTGTGCTTTCCGTCTTGGACTTCGGCTGCCAAATCTACAATACAGCAACAAATACTCTGCTGAAGAAATTAGATCCTATTCATAATCTCGGAATTCGATTGTCATCAGGTGCATACCACACAAGCCCAGTATTAAGTTTATACAGCGAAGCTAGAGAACTACCTCTTAACTTTAGGAGAAAATTATTATGCCTCAACCTTACTTCAAACACAGTAAGTCAAGAAAAACACCCAATAAGAAACAGTATTATTACACCTCAATACCAATCTCTCTATAACAAACAAAAAAGAATAAAGAAACCTTACTTTCAATGCTAGGAAAACGTCAAATTCGATAACATCATGCTGCCTATAAATCCTACTTTTCCACCTTGGACTAAAATTAAAATGCAAATTATTGAGACACTTCACAACCTTAAAAAAACTACAACACACCCACTCGTCTACCAACAAATTTCTTGAAATATTGGGTAAATATCCGGACTTCATTCCAGTGTACACAGACGGATCAAAAAGAAACGACAACGTCTCTTGCTCATACGAAATTGAACAGACCACTCAAAACTACAACTTTCCTAACTCTTTTAGCATATTTTCGGCAGAACTATATGCAATCTCAGAGGCACTAAAGGAAATAAAAAGAAGAACACCCAACAAATATTTAATCTGCACGGACTCCTGGAGTGCTGTCAGTTCCTTAAAGACACTAGAAGATAAAGACAATCCAATACTATCGGAAATTCTGAATTCCGTTCTTTCTCTTAGCGACCAGTTTTCTATCATATTCTTCTGGATTCCGAGCTATTGTGGCATTCTTGGGAACGAACGAGTCGACGAAGAAGCCAAAAATGCTTTATTACGAAATGACCTACCTGCCATTACAAAGATACCACTACCCGACGCCAAAAACAACCACAAGAAAATCATAATTGCAGAATGGGAAAATATCTGGCTTAACACCACGGCAAATAAACTTAGAAAAATAAAACAAAATACAAATAAAATGACTACTTCTTCGCAAAAACTAAGAAGAAATGAAACAATTCTGACCAGACTAAGAATAGGACACACCAACCTTACTCATTCCTATATAAAGAAAAAAGAAAATCCCCCAAACTGCGAAGAATGCCAGACACCGCTTAGTATAGAACATATCTTAATAACATGCACTAAATATAGATACGAAAGAAATTGTGTAAACTTACCGAATTCGCTTGAAGAAATACTAATGGACGACGATTCTAGTGTGTCAAAAGTGTTGAAGCTCTTGGACCTTACCCACCTAAAAGAAAAAATATAATTTATCTTAATTATGTGTTACCAAACTAAATATCTTCAAATATTAGAGACATTGTACATTATACTTACCTTGTAACTTAGACTCGTGCATATAGCCATAGTCACTGCGCACGTTATTTATAAAAAAAAAAATAATGTTAAATTATTTTCTTGACAAAATCATGTTGCCCTAAGAGGTATGAAGAAGTATTAAAATAAAGACGAAACGTCCCTGATTAGAAAAAAAAACGGAGTTTATTTAAAATTTAATTTTAACTTATCGGATTCCCCGTTATATTCAAATTTAAGATAATTGTTATTGCTTTGTCGATGAGGAATGATTTTTAAAAATTAATAATGCTTTTTGGTTAGAAGCCTTTTTTCTATCTGATCTATTTACCTGATGGATTTATTTTCATCAGATATATTTTCAAGGGTTTTTTTCAGTAATCTATAATCATATGGTCCTTGATCTGAAGTAAGTATTAAAAGTATATATAGGTAGTCTCAGGTAAAGTTTTCTCAGTATAGTATTTTAGCTATTTATAGTTTCAAAAACGGTGTTGTGTCTTATAAATTGAGTGTTTAATTTCATTTAAATTATCAAGTTTAAAAAATGGGTAAAAGGAAAATTCAAGCAGTAAGTGACGCCCAGTGTTACATTAATTTAAATTCGGAATCATTGAATCTAGCGAAAAAAAGAAAAATATCGTCAAGCATTGTGAACTCTCTAAAAACAAAATTTGAAACTGAAAGAGAGTTGCGGTTCAGAAAAAAAAGGAAAGTGTTAAAGAAGCGTGTAAAAGTGAAGATTTTAAGGAACGTTTTTCATAACGACCAAAAACAACAGAAGAGAACAGCGGGAAAGATAATCGCGGAAATGCAATGGCTGAACTAAAAACAAGACGTGTGTTATGTATTTTAATAAACAACTTATTTTATTAATAACTAGACAAGATTTTAGATTAACTTAATTTTTATTCTTTATTCAATGCTGAACGGAACAGAAGTGTTTTTTTTCATTTTACAATTTATCGACAAAAATAGTTTCATTATGGTTACACAACTATTACAATTTAGAAATTACATAACTAAAATATTATACTATTTTAAATTTAGTGTTGAACAAATTAACAAATATTACAACGTGAAATAAAACAAGAAGTGCAAAGACATGAAGAAGAGCGTAAAAGAAATGAATCGGCAGCAAAATCGTTCTCGTCCACTAAGCTTAAGGCATCAAATATTTATCCTGATCATAGTAAAAGCGATGTTACAGCGCTACAGAGAGCAGCGTCGATACAGGCCTGGAGCGGTTCATCAGTGAGTCTTTCAAAGTGCAAAAACAGAAAATTTGCAGCCTGAAAGAATCGAAACGCGAGATGAACTGAATAAACTTCGAATTTCGCATCACAAACTTGAACAGTTTGTTCATTTGCCAATTTTCGACAAAGTCGTGACTGGCTGCTTTGTGCGAATTGGTCTTGAGAACGACACCGCCAGACCAATATACAGAGCCGCTGAAGTGATCGGTGTAGTCGAAACTCCGAGAACATATCAACTCGGCGGTACGCGAACAAACAAATGCATCAATCTGAAGCACGGAGCGGAAGAAAAACTATTTGCAATGGAATTAGTTTCTAATCAGGAACTCACAGATTCAGAATTCAATAAATGGAAAGAAGTGTGCAGTCAGGTGGGCATGAGTTTACCTGAAAAAGAGAGGATAGTAACCATAATGAAGATCATTCAAGAAGCGATTACGTTCGAATGTCATGCGGTTGAGGCACAAAAACTGATTCGTTACAAAGAGAGCGTCAAACCAAACCCACACAATTTTGCAAAGAAAAAAATGCAGTTGATTAAAGATCGCGATATTGCTTTGAGTCGAGGTGATGTAAAGAAGACTAGAGACTTAACCAGAACAATAATTATTGAAAATTGTTATGGTTTTGAGAGAAAACGCAATTTAGAAATAATTCATATTTAATTATTTAGAGAAATATAATTTACAATGATAAAACGTAGAATAAAATTTACATTAAAAAGTACAGTTTTTGATTGAGCTACGAAAGAAATTCAGCAAACCTATTTATAGACACAATTACATAATTACTTAAAGTTTTATAATATAATGACAAAATACAATATATTGGGTGTCACTAAACAAATCATATTTTAACACTCCCACTTTTGTTTATTGGCATTCCATTGTTGAAAGTGATTTTCGATTGTTACAGAATTTATTTCTAGATAGTGGCTTTGTTAGAAAATCGGCTAATTGCTCTTCTGAACAGACATAGTTGATTTCGAGTGAACCGTCTTCAACTTGCTCCCGAATGAAATGATATTTGATATCTATATGTTTTGTTCTTTTATGATGTTCAGCATTTTTAATTACTCGTATGGTGCTTTGATTGTCGATAAAAAGTTTCATTGATTCTCTGCCAATAATTCCTAGTTCTTGTAGCATTTTTCGTAGCCATATGATTTCCTGTGTTGCATCAGATGCTGCCACATATTCTGCTTCAGTTGTTGATCTCGCAACGCATTTTTGTCGGTGTGATGACCAAGTGACTGGAGCACCTGCTATTAAAGTTACATATCCCGTCGTTGAGCGTCGCGTGTCCAGATCACCAGCAAAATCAGCGTCGGAATATGCTTTTAAATTTATTTTGTCTTCGCCGTAATAAATGTCAATATTTTTAGTTCCTTGCAGGTACCTTAGGATACGTTTTACAGCGGTCCAGTGGTCTTTACCGGGATTATTTAAGAATCTGCTGACTTGACTTACTGCATACGCTATGTCGGGTCGTGAAACTGTCGCAGCAAATATTAAACTGCCAACTGCTTCACGGTACGGCACTTTGTTTGTTATTTCGTCCTTTTCATTTCTTTCTTTTTCACGTAACGATATATTTGGATCAGCCGGTATAGCATTTTGTTTACAATCATTCATATTGAATTTCTTTAAAATTTGTGTAATGTATGCTTCCTGGTTAATAAAGATGCTTTCTTTTTCTTTGTCCCGTTTTATTTCAAGACCAACAAAATAATCTGGATTACCAATTGTTATTTCAAATGTAGAACTGAGCTCTTTTAAAAATAAATCTATCACACATGTGAGTCTTGATATGACAATTCCATCATCGACGTATAGAGCCAAAAATATATCTTCTTCGTTGTATTTTGCGTAAAAAACACATTTATCAGAATCCAGCTGTGTGAAGTTAAAAGCGTTAAGAAATTCTACAAATTTCTTGTTCCAGCAGCGTGGTGACTGTTTTAAACCATATAAACTTTTCGCTAATTTGCATACCATGGTCGGATCCTTGCTTGTAAAACCTTCAGGCTGCTTCATGTATATTTCTTCATCTAAGTTCCCATTGAGAAACGCAGTTTTGACGTCAAATTGTTTGATTTCCATTTTTCTCACCGCGGCTATAGCAAGAAGTACTCGTATTGAATCATATCTTACTACAGGTGCGAATGTTTCCGTGTAATCAATTCCTGCTTTTTGTGTATATCCTTTGGCGCAAAGTCTAGCTTTGTAACGTTTAGCTAATTCGTTTTGTTTATGCTTTATTTTAAATACCCATTTACAGCCGATTGCTTGCTTATTTGGTGGCAAAGGTACCAGTGTCCAGGTTTCGTTTTTGTTAAGTGAAGTTATTTCTTCTTCCATGGCTTGATACCACTCAGCTGAATTTTTACTTGACATTGCTTCATCATATGTCTGTGGCTCATCAATTATGGCTGCGCAGGCGAAATCTTGAGTACCATAACGGTCAGGTTGACGAATTGCTTCACGATTTCGAAGCTGACGTCCTGGTTCCACTTGAATCGGAGATGGAGCTTCATTGACGATATCTTCGTGATCTTCTATGACTGTTTCATTTGACTCATCCTCCAATTCATACAAGATAAAATTAGAATAATTTATATTGGAAGTATCTTCACTGTGTTCTTCGTTAAATGTGACATCTCGTGCAATTGTAATTTTTCTTGTTACTGGATTGTATAATCTATAGTTAGAACTGTAACCATCATATCCAACTAACACCATTTTTCCAGACTTGCTACCAAATTTTGTCCTGAATTGTTTTGGTTTATGTACGTATGCTGTTGCTCCAAATATTTTGATATGATCAAGAGAAAGCTCTTTATTAGTCCATTTTTCATATGGTGTCGTCTCATTATTTGGTTTACAGGGTCTACGATTCAATGTATATATTGCTGTGTTGACTGCTTCAGCCCATAAGTTTTCTGGCAATTTGGTGCTATTAAGCATGGTTCTGGCGCTTTCAACTATTGATCGAAGATCGCGTTCGGCTCTTCCATTTTATTCAGGAGTATATGGTGTACTTGTTTCATGAATCACACCATTTTTCCGAAAATAATCTTGAAACTGTTCATTAATGAACTCTGTGCCATTATCGCTCCGAAAGACTTTAATTTTATTGCCGGTCTGATTCTCAATTAATTGCTTGAATTCAATGAATTTTGAAAAAACGTCGCTTTTATGTTTAATAAAATATGCGAAACGGTATGAAGTGCAATCATCCTTGAATAGAACGAAGTAGTTTGCACCCCCAAGTGACGTAACAGACATCTTTCCGCATACATCTGAATGAATATATTCACCAGGCTTTTGAGCGCGTTCTCTTAAATTGCTTTTGAAGGGTTTACGGTGATTTTTCCCATAGTGGCATGCTTCGCAGAAAAATTTGTCGGTACTGTTTATTTTAAGCCCTTGTATGATTTTTCTATCAGCCATATCTTTCAGTGTTTGAAAATTCACGTGACCCATCCTCTCGTGCCAGAGTAGAACCGGATTCATTTCAGCGGAGTTTGCTTGTACATCTTTATCTACTTTAAAAAGCATCTTATAGCACTGATTTGATTGTTTAATGCCTGCGGCGACTAATTGTTGGCTCTTGCGTACTTCAATTTTATTGTTGTCGAAAATTACATCCATTTGTTTATTTGTTACTGCTCCCACTGAAAATAAATTCTTTTTCAATCCAGGAACATACAAAGTATTTTCAAGTGTCCTTGGCTCCCAGTGTCCTTGAATTAGTGCCATAACTTTTACAGATCCTATACCTTCCGCAAGCACAAATGAATTGTCTCCTATCTGTACCGCCGTTTCAGAGTGTATTGGTTTTATATCAGTAAACCATTGACGATTGAAGGTCATGTGCTTTGACGCAACACTATCCGCTAACCAAGCATTACAGGACTCAATTACAGATATATTTTTCTGTTCTGCACTTAGAGCTTGATGTTTTGAATTGTTCTTGTCCTTATCAGTTTGATTCCCTTGACGCGCTAGTCTTTTCCGTCATTCTATCTTGAAATGGCCTTTCTTGTGACAAAAGAAATATTCAGCATTCTTCTTGAAATTTGATCTTGCTTCAGAACTAGAGCTGCTTGAAGTTGTTTGTTTCTGTTTGTTTATTTTGACTGCTGCAAATGCTGTCGCCGTTTCTTCCATCTGTGATAGACGCAGCTCTTCCTTGAGTAGTCGTGCCGTTAAATTTTCAAATGTTTGTTTCTCTTCATCGTAGGAATCCCAAGCCGTTACAAATGGACCAAATTTTGGTGGCAAACTTCCTAGAACCTTGGCTATTTTGTCAGTATCGCTGACTTTTTCATCTACATTGGTTAATGCTTGAGCCATTGATTCGATATTACTGATGTGCTGTGCAATGCTGTCTGTGTCAGACATCCGACAACTGAAGAACTGTTGCTTCAACGTTGTTTTGTTAATTGCTGATCGCTGCTCATGAATGGTTTTAAGGCGTGTCCACATTTCAGGAGCTGTCTGACAAGTCATTACTGTTTGTAACTGATCAAACTCCATCGCTGTAGAAATCAAGAGCATAGCTTTAGCGTTGAGAGTATCCCATTCCTTTTGACGAACTTCTTCTATTGGACGCAGTGCTCTTCCAGTAACCAGGTTTGTCATATCTTCAGCCCGAAAGATAATTTCCATCTGATATTTCCACAACTGAAAATTCTTGCCATCGAATTTTTGAATTTGAAAACTCTTGAATTTGTCCATCTTATTTTTCCTCACTGTACCCGATGTGTATCCTCAGGAAGCGAACCTCGATGTAACAAATATACCGTTTAACTTTGAAAATCACTGTACTGAATTATTTCTCATAATCTTGTAGACTGGGCCCATAACCTATTGAAAATTGTTATGGTTTTGAGAGAAAACGCAGTTTAGAGATAATTCATATTTAATTATTTAGAGAAATATAATTTACAATGATAAAACGTAAAATAAAATTTACATTAAAAAGTACAGTTTTTGATTGAGCTACGAAAGAAATTCAGCAAACCTATTTATAGATACAATTACATAATTACTTAAAGTTTTATAATATAATGACAAAATACAATATATTGGGTATCACTAAACAAATCATATTTTAACAGTAATCAACTTGGATAAGAAAGCTAATGAATTGGATGAAAGGCGAACACCGACAATGGCTAGCATATCTTATATCAATGCTCGTAATCGAAAACAGAACATCGGGTCAGTTGAAAAAGTTATACTGAAGCAGGCTCTAGAGAAAAAGGACATGGAAAGTTATGATCCATTCACGAGACGTTCCACAAGACCTCGTAAGATTTTCAAAGCACCAGTTAAAGGACTCACAGAACTGGAAGCCCATACAAATAATTAGAAATAAGCGTAATTTAGGCAATAAGATTTTTGTATGTGTGTTTGTTTTTTGTAAATAATGTTTTATTGTATGCTTTTAAGTTGTAATTGTGTATTATTAAAATATATTATTAAGTTGAAATAATACATTGTATTTTGTTCTATTTCTCCCAAAAAATTGAAAATAATTAAAAATATTTCAAAACCCAAAAGTCGATAGATACAATTTTTTGGTTTGTATTGAATGATAATTAATAATTTTATTTGAGTCAAAAATACTATCGGCATTAACATTTGTGACATATTGGCAACGTTGATCTGATTGCTCGCAATTTGTATAATGTCGTAATAACGTCGATTTCGCGAATTTTTATTGGAAAAAACACTCTAAAATTTGATATCGGTTAGCCAAAAGATATTATTAAGATATTTATAATTACTTTTCCGATGAGAAATTATTTTATTTCATCATACGATTTTTTCTCTTGTCTTAGTTTTATTATCAATTTTTTTATATTAACACTAATTTCTTTTCTTTTTTCATTTATATTGAATCCAATCTAATAATTATATACGCAATAGATATTCGTTCAATAACAGTAACCTCAGTGCAACTCAACGTCATAGTACGAAGACTTTTGTGAGGCAGTTTATTGGTTTGTTTATTTTTCTTATCCTACTACTTTGATATATGTAACTTGTTTTGTTTTCAGTAAAGTAAATGATGACTACGTTTTCATTTAATATTACATTTATTTAGGTATTATACATATTTATTGGTGAAGTGCTCATTAAATTGGATGTATGAAGACTTTTGTGGCAACGGTAACAGTAAACCAAAATTAGAAAATACATTCTGCATATTCCAGTTTTCCAGACAAGTTTTGAAAGGCTTTATTTCCGAAACGGTAAGTTTTACAGTGTAATGATTGGAATCATTGAATTCAGCGTGTCATTTTCTATATGCGTACGTACTTTGAAAAGGATCTGAGAGATTTTATAATTTTGTTCAAAAAATAACTATATGTATATCTCATCATCATAATCATCATTTTATTTGTCCTAAATAGAACATACATGGTATGGAGGACATGTCATGATATATATACAAAAAACAAAAAAAAATAATGAACATACAATGGTAAAAGACAGATAAAATAAAATATTAAAACTAAAAGAAATATAAATTTTACAATTTGACATTTTAAAACGTATTCCTAAGGATTAAAATTGTAATTTAAAAATTGTTCCTTGCTGTAGAAGGCATTTTCTACTAATATTTTTTTTATTATTGTGGTGAATTTTATGAACTTCATTTTTTTTAAGTATTTAGGTAATATATTATATGCTTTAATGCAATTATAATAAGGACTGCTCTCATAGAGCGCTGTTTTATGAAATGGTATACGCAAATCCTTTTTGTGCCTTGTATTGCAACTATGGGTGTCAAGATTTGAAGTAAATAAATGAATATTTTTATGTATAAATTTTAGACATTCAAAGATATACAACGATGGCAATGGTAACAGTAAAGGAAGATTTGGTTTGAGGATCAATAAATAAATAAGCTTTACCAAATTTTCGCTAATGGCCAACGTTTCGAAAATTATATTCTCATCATCAGGGCCTATGAACATGTATATAAGAAAAGAAAAATTAGAACCTTTTTACCAAGAGTTCTAAGTATGAAAACACCAAATCATTATGTTTTGGTAAATTGTAGTAAAATAATAGAAATCTTATTACCTTAAGCTGGTCGAATAGTGGTAAATTGAATCCCTGAAATCCATAAACATAACTATCCCATGAGACCTATAGTATCTTGTTCTCAGATTGCTACATATAAATTATCACAATTTTTAATAAAATTATTAAGATTTGCGTTTATTAGAGATGAGTATTTTTGTAAGAACTCATTTGAAGTTTGTGAAGAACTGAAAAATAAAAAAATTCCGGATAATTACATACTTGTTTCTTTAGACGTAGTTTCCCTGTTTACCAACATACCAACCGATTTAGCTATTACAATAATTAATGACAGATGGGATCTAATAAAATCACATACAGAAATATCTAGAACCAATTTTATGGAAATTTTGAAATTCTGTATAACTACGGGGTATTTTGTATATAACGACCGTTATTACTTACAAAAAATGGGCTTAGCAATGGGAAATCCCCTTAGTCCTATTATCAGCGACATTGTTATGTTGGAATTACAAAATGGTTGCATAAAAAAACTCCCTTTTAAAATACCTTTTTTTAAACGTTACGTAGACGACATCTTGTGTGCTATTCCTGTAAATATGACGGACGTAACACTTAACGTATTCAATAGCTTTCATAAAAAACTTCAATTTACCATTGAAGTAGAATCAAATAGATCCTTATCATTTTTGGATATCAAATTCATAAGATCTATGGACAATACACTGGTAACTAACTGGTATTTAAAACCTTCACATTCTGGCCGTTACCTAAATTTCAACTCTCAAAGTCCTTGGTGCCAAAAAATTAATATAATTCAAAACCTGGTTTACAGAATGAAAAATATAGCTCATCCTAGTTTTTGGAATGAAAATCTTCTGATCATCGAACAATTTTTGAAAAATAATTCTTATCCAAAATCCATATATAAAAATATTATACACACACTCCATAATAAAACTATAAAAACGACACATATGAATACATCCCTTCCAAACACAACACAAATTCATATCTCACCGAACATCAATAACACACATACAAATATATCTCACTCTGACACAACTTCAACACATATGTCCCCAAACAATCAAACACACACAGACACAAATAAACTCGACAACGACAATATCAACACAGAACAATATTTTTCCATTCCATACATCTCAGAATTGTCTGAAAAATTAACGAAAGTTTTTAAACAAAATATAAAGTTAACTTACAGAAATTGTAATCGTATATCAGACCATTTCTTTTCCAGAACCAAACATAAACACTCCAAATTGTTGGATTCTAATTTGATATATAGTTTGCAGTGTAATAATTGTAGTGCCATATATGTGGGTCAAACCTCTCAGTATTTAAAAAATCGCGTAAATCAACATAAAAATGATGTAAAAAATTTTCCGAATACACACAACGATATTAATAATAGTTCAGCCCTGGTTCACCACTCCATCACCAATAATCACAATTTTAACTTTCATGAACCGACCGTATTACATAGAGAATCTAATTTATCGAAAAGATTATTTATAGAAATGATTTACATAAAGAAAAAGACCAATAGCGTAAACAAAAGAACGGACACTGAAGGGTTAAATCATATCTGTGGCACTATAATTAACAAAATTTGACACTTTGTAACAAGCAATTAATAACGGCATTCTAAAAATATTGTTTTAACCACATATTTCATCAGTACAAATTTATTTGTGCACAATATTCGAAAAAGTATAAGCTTTTTTTAATAATTTTTTAATTTGTGACAGTTTATTACTATTGAATTAATTTTTTAATGTGTTGTGATGTTAAAATTGTATTAATCTTATAATATGATCATGTATATATTAGTAGAACAATTTACCACTATTCGACCAGCTTAAGGTAATAAGATTTCTATTATTTTACTACAATTTACCAAAACATAATGATTTGGTGTTTTCATACTTAGAACTCTTGGTAAAAAGGTTCTAATTTTTCTTTTCTTATATACATGTTCATAGGCCCTGATGATGAGAATATAATTTTCGAAACGTTGGCCATTAGCGAAAATTTGGTAAAGCTTATTTATTTATTGATCCTCAAACCAAATCTTCCTTTACTGTGACATTCTATTGGATCAACACCACCATATACGAAAACGATGGCAATGTTAATATTTTCAGTTCCTTAAAAAAGGGCTTACAAGATGTAGTTGAGCTAGAACGAGACATAATTCTCAACACTCTCTTCTGCATTAAAAACATTTTTTGCATAAAAGATGTTCCACCCCAAAATATGATCCCATATGAGACGATAGATTGAAAATATCCATAATAAATTGTCTTAAGGACGGTTAAGCTGACAAGTTCTCTACATTTGTGAAACACGTAGCAGATCTTATTTAATTTCGTTAAAGTATCATTAACATGACAAACCCAAGTTAGTTCATCAGATATATATAAACCTAGAAATTTGGTATTCTTAACAGTTTGTATCGATTTACTGTGTAACGGTACGTATAGTGATGAATCTGGTTGTTTATGTTTCGTGTGAAAATTTAAAAGGACAGTTTTATCAACACTGAGTACCAGACCATTTTGATTACACCATTTATTCATATTTGATACTCCATCAGAAACTAGATAATTTAATACCTCAATACAGTCTGAGGTAATCAACTGACTTGTATCATCAGCATAAAGGGTTACATTGCTATTAGGTAAGTAAACTGTCAGGTCATTGATGAAGACCAGAAATAGCAATGGGCCTAATATTGAGCCCTGAGGCACACCGCAGTTATCTGGATATGAAAATTAATCGATTTTCGACCAAATTCTAAAATTAATTTTTTGTTTCCCAGCAGTAAACCAAATTAGAAAAATACATGCTGCATATTTCAGATTTTCCAGACAAGTTTGTAGGTTTCCGAAACGGTATAATATATCGACAAAATTTAAAAACTCTATTTTTTGTTTCCTAATGGCTTAGATACCTTTAAACTAATAACAAATGACATACGTAATTCAAAAATATGTTCAAGTTTGTGATCTGTGACCATTTACAGCCGTTTTAAAATTCCATATTTTTTTCCTAAACGGTAATAGATTTCTGTCAGTATATACCGAATTTTAAAAGTATCCAGACACTCCAGAAATGTTTTTGAAGGATTCTATTCTCGAAACAGAAATAGATACAAACCTCTGAGTGTGCTCATTGAATTTAGAATCTCGTTTCTAAAAACAATTTTACATTACTAAAGACTAAATTATTGATAACATGAAAAAGAGAAAAAAAATCTTGACACGATCTCGTGAAGTACTTTTCATTTTTTGTATGTGATTTTGGTACACCCTGAGATGCGATGTCCTAAGCAGTAATTGTTTACTTTGCTTGTTATCTAATCTGACACTGCTTACGACACTATGAGTAATTAATCATTTTTAATGAAATAAAAAGTATTCATTTTAATTACATTCCCGTACTTGACAGTAATAAGGTACGCACATTTTAATGTTATGCACGCAACTACTTTCGTGTCCTAAAAACAAAACTAAACCACAACATAAATATTTAATATTTTTAGACGGCTAGCAAAGTATGAAAAAATTACATTTGAATTTCAACGAAATAAAATGTTTTAATCGCACTGCAGTGAAGACTCATGATGCAGGGCAATAACAAAAATAACGTAGGTACTTGCTAGGTTTATAAATAATTTGTCAATAATGATTTATTATCAGGTGATTCTATTTTTTATGATGAAATATTTTATTTAAAAGAATATTGTACTCCCCCATTTTGAAGACGTCATCAGGTAGGTACTGTAACCCGGGCTCCCAGGTTGGGTGTTGATGCCTCGGCTTTGCTAGCAACGGTTGAAATGGTCGGGGTTGTTCACACGGGGGGAGTCGAATCACCTACCGTTCTATTTTGATTGAAAACTGAGTCGCGTTGAGATGGTCTTTTCCTGATAAGCATAAAATTGGTTTTAAAGAAAACTCGGAGGGCGCCAGGGACTGGAATACGCTAACGTTATTGCAATCGTTAGCTCCGAACGTTGCTGAAACAAAAGAAACGGTAGGGATCACAGGGGTGGGGAATATGTCACACGCGCGATTAATGGAGAGTAATTTCATTAAGTGAAATTAATATATTGAAAATAAATGATTGAAAAAAAATTACACATAGCGAGCAAAGAACTACTACCATACCAACTAAGCAGTTGAGATCTAAGAAAATAATCTACTTTACTAGTAGGTTTAGAAGTGTTAGTCAACGCTTCAGAAACAGTCTTGTTTTAACACTAAAATAACAAAGATAGCAAAAGTAAAATTAAGATATTGATGTCGTGGATGAGCAGCGATATTACTACTTCGCCAAGAAAACGTTAGTTAAACAGAAAAAATGAGTAACGAGTCGGCGCTTTGGCGTGGCATCAGAGTTCCGACAATTTTTCTTAGTGCCCCACCAAGCCCTCACTATTCCCCTCTCGAATCCACGACAACAATGCTCAAACTAAGATCTACGATCAAAAGCACTATAAACAAAAACTAGTTAAAATTTGAAAAGTAAGGCAGACCATCGACTAACACTAGAGAGCAGTAATTTAAAAGCAAGCACATAATAACAATAGACTTCGTGCTGAGAGCACTAAACAAAATAACATAGTAATTCAAAGTGTTCACATGTGATAGGCGTAGTTACCAGGGGAGGCACTGGTGCCCCGTTGTAAGATTCGCAGGATCGCCAGTGGTCATTGCTGGCAAACGCGATCGTGTTCGCAACTGCTGAGCTGTGCCTCGTCCGCCGACGTCGACACCTGGAATCGTTGACGCAGGGAACCAACAGTGGTTCGATGTTGTAAATGTTACATGTGATAGCGGGGACCGCTGTGATTATGACCAACTTAATCGCCGACTTATAAAAATGATTTGTAGGACAGTTGGGGAACAAAATTCCTCCCTTTGCTAGACAAAATGGCGTTGACACTGCACAAAAACAATTACAGCACGTGTTCGAGACACGCGACTCATAAACTTTCTTACTTCGCGAGAATACAATTTCAACAATATCATGTAATTAGTGCGGAATGCAACAATCCACGGCTCCAGAACAAAAAAATCGCAAGTATCCTTCACCAAACACCATAAAACTAAAAACCCTCGTCAGAAAACTATCGGCACACCTTCTCAAAAAAAGCAACGGCCCTCATCCCCCATCTTTAGTAGCAATTAAAAAGTGCTCCTAAAATTATAAGCAAATCGGCCCGACAGGACCGGACTTACAAATTTTATGAAAACACTAGTTTGCGTATACGAATTTACTTACTGAAGGTCGTATTTAATTTGGTGCAGATGTTGGATTGATAACAATATTTCAACTAATAAAATTATTATTGTAAGGGGTGTATTAAGGGGTTCAATTTTTTTTTATTTTGTCCAAAAACAAACTTAAGTTCATGTAATAAAGCCACAATACCTGTATAAGCAAATACACTATATTGTCGGCAGGGTTTTGGCACTGCGACCCGGGTTTTTAAACTATAGGCCTATGTAAAATTACTTACCTTAAAAATTCAATTTATCGCAAATAATATCAATATTCTGTCTTTTGATTCTTTAATTGTAACAGTGTATAAACAGTCATTGCCACGCAATCAATTAATAGATCCGCCATATTAAAACATTTCCCCACTACTATCCAACGGAACAAGGCAGCCTTTGTAATCTACTAGACCCTGGCTACCGCATATCCAGTGTCTAATTAAACGGTATCTAAGTCGTATGAGTTACAGAGTAGATGTTGATAAATTTTACATACAGCGTGTGTACAGTGGGTGTGTGCGGGAGTTATGCCATTGACCTTGATACAGTAGGTTTATGTTGCGTAAGAGCTGCGCGCCGTGCCAGCGTGTCACTCACCGTACCTCTCTGTCTTCATAATATTTACATAATATTACTTACAGGGTGGAAAACACGTATATTTTCAGTGTTCACATTAAAGCTATGATACCACTGGATAAATGGTAGACAAGCACTTAAAAGATAAATGTAGCAGCTAGCTGTATCTCACGTTTCCTAATGCAGGGGACAATCTTACAGCGTTGTTCACCTGCAGAAGAAGCGATCCAAATTACGACAGGTATTTCACAACATGCATTGTATAATTGTACCGTATTAAACTTTGTCGTATTTTGTAAAATCAGTTGCGCTACCTATTTTATTATTATTAATTAATTTCATCAATTTATTTAGTTTTATTAAATTTTCGTGCTGTCATTAGTGTAATTCTGTGTAAATTTTCAAAGTTATTTTAAACAGTGTTAATTATATTATCGTTCCAATACCAAATTTGCTTTGTTCCCTTACCTAGTTGAGTTTTAGTTTAAATTTTAGCTTAAATTAAAGCATTGAACGAAGAGATCGGAAGAAAACTATCAGTTCCATGAGCTAATATCCCAAGAGCTGATGACATCCGTTTCATGAAGTGTTTGATTCAGATAGAAATTTTATACAATAATATATATAGGTAAGATGTATAAGTATAATTGAGTGTTTGCCTGTCCTACCTGGGTACACCAGGTACTGCGCATACAGGAAAGGTTTAAAAAAATATGTGCCAAAAAAAGTGTTTGATTCAAAAGCCAACAAGCATTATTTGAAAGTTAATTTGATTTTGAATAAATAAATAAATGAGGTAAACACTTTTGGAGGGGTTAACAATAAGGGGGTTCACCAGTGTAACGACTGATTATCGAGCGGTTATTCAGGAATTTATTGTGGGAGAACTACTAAAGCTTTTTCAACAGTTTTTACGCCATTTTGTTCGTGTATTATCTAGTATTCTACATAAATTTTGTTGGCAGGGTAATCAAATTGATGTGCCTCTGATAAAGGCTGAAACGTGACTTCCACAAAATGACACTGCCAAACAGTGTGCAAAATGCAATACGCATCGGTTGTCTGAAACGAAAATTGAAAATATCTCGTTATTCGTAATCCATTTGCCGAGGTACCGACGTACAGGTTTTGCAAAATTTTGAAAACTAACAAAATGGCGGACCCTGAAAAAAAAACCGTTTTTTACGTATTTTTCTCTGACATTATAAGCTGTAAAAAATGTAAAAATCAAAATTTTAAAAATCCTCTACCTCAGTACCTTGAGTAATGTATAAAAACTGCACAAACAAAATTCTAACTTGTTTCATTGAATACATTTAGAGCAATCCTGCACACCAACTTGAAAAACATATTAGTTTTGAGAAAAACGCTTTTGCAGTTTAAGGACGCTATGAAACATAGTTTTCAGAGACTTACATACCATGTCATTTCTAACATGTTTTAGATAACAAATATACAAAAAAAAATCGATTTTTGAAAATTTTACACTGGTGAACCCCCTTAAACCAAAATACCCAAAGTTGAATTTTCAAAAATGAAAAAAATAAGTGATTGATTCACTCTGAAATTTTTATAGCGACTTCATTAGATATATTCAAAAATATTTGCAAAAAGCCAGACATTTTTTGGGAAAGGGCTTAAAATCATGCATAAGTGCCCATAAATAAGTTCCCAAAAATAGTCTCCGAAAAAAAAGTCTGAATTTTTGCAAATGTTTTTTAAATACGTATATCGAATGAAGTTGCTATAAAATGTTATTTAATTTTTGAAAATTCAATTGTGGATTATTTTGGTTTAATGTTAACCCCTCCTAAAGTGTGTCTCATTTATTTATTTATTTATTTAAAATCAACTTAACTTTCGAATAGTACTTGTTGGCTTTTAAATCAACACTTTTTTTGGCACATATTTTTTTAAAACCTTTCCTATATGCGCCGTACCTGGCGTACCCAGGTAAGACAGGCAAACACTCATTTACCTATACATCTTACCTATATATACTACTATATAAAACTTCTACCTAAATCAAACACCTCATGAAACGGGTGTCATCAGCTCTTGGGATATTAGCTCATGGAACTGATACTTTTCTTCCGATCTCTTCGTTCAATGCTTTAATTTAAGCAAAAATTTGAACTAAAACCCAACTACGTAAGGGAACAAAGCAAATTTGTTATTGGAACGATAATATAATTAACACTGATTAAAATAACTTTGAAAATTTACACAGAATTATACTAATGACAGCACGAAAATTTAATAAAACTAAATAAATTAATTAAATTAATTTGACATGAAATAGGTAGCGCAACTGATTTTACCAAATGCGACAAAGTTTAATACGGTACAATTATACAATGCAAGTTGTGAAATACCTGTCGTAATTTGGATCGCTTCTTCTGCAGGTGAATAACGCTGTAAGATTGTCCCCTGCATTAGGAAACGTGAGATACAGCTAGCTGCTAGGTTGAATCGACGAAGGTTAAATCGACGAAATGACCGACAAGGTCAATCGGTACAAGCGATGTTTCTTCCAGAATTTTCCATTAGGATCGACGGTACACAAAACAGATTCATTACAGACTGCTATTTTAAAACTTCAACGGCGCGATCGAACATCTCGGCATCAGAATTTACTTCAATTCGTTAACATACAAACCACATAGCTGTCATTTTAATTATACAAAATTGAAAATCAATTTTTGTCACAAATGTTTCGTTACTCAAATTGAAATATATATCATTTTGTAGCTGGGCACTAATTTAATAAAGTCATGATAAAACCTTTTTTTTAAATGTATTTTGTAACACTCCTTTTTGTAATTATATTTCCAAAAACTATCTCGTCAAATGTTCCATCTAAGCACTTGTTTTTTATTCTCCAGCCTACTGCCTTCTCGGTAAATTCTCTCCTTAAAACTAAAAAACTTGCTTACTTGGCATTCATCAAAACCAATCTCCGCCGTCCTCGTCGTCAGGCGGTCGACACCTCATCACGAAACAAAATCAAGATTATATTCGTTATCATTTGACCTTTCAATGTACAGGGCAATACATGCCAGGGTTCCTGTAGGGTTCAGGGCTTGTCGCTTGATCCTAGGTCTCCATTTTAAGCTGTCATTATATTGTGTATATATAATAGTGAAATGCTGCTCCGACTCCTAGGTCCCGTCATCCGAACAACGCCAATAGTGTATGTGCCATATATGTCAAATACACTAATAAATGGCTAACGAGGTTATTTATCAATAATCTACAATAACTAATTAATTAAATGATTACCGCCGTATTCATTCGAAGATACCCGTATTTCTAGCGGTTTACGGTGGGGAAGTGTTCCACCATAAGATGGTGGAAGGACGGGTATGAATTTTTACTGCAAAAGAATTACGTATTATTAGTGTATTTGCCATATGGCAACATACACTATTGGCTTGGCATCGGTCGGATGGCGGGACCTAGGGGTCGGACCCAAATTTCTCGACGTTTCATAACCTCCTAAACACTTTGGCACCATTTTTAAAAATGTTTATATATATATTTATATACGTAATATATATATATATATATATATATATATATATATATATATATATATATATATATATATATATATATATATATATATATATGTGTGTGCGGGCAATAACTTTCGAAAGAGTTAATTGATTTTAATGAAATTTGGGCCACGATTGAAATCCATCACCGCAAGAAGCCTATTTAAAATGGGCGTAATCGGGTCATTTTAAGGGTAGTTTTTAGGGGTTGAAAAATGTTTTTGGGCCCCAAAATATCGAAAAAATGCTCAGAATCGTTTCAAAATTGACATTTAACCCTTTAGTAGTAATTAAAAAATGTCCCTAAAATTTTAATAAAATCGGCCCGACAGGACCGGACTTACAAATTTTATGAAAACACTAGTTTGCAGATAGTGAGTCATTTACTGAAAGTTGTATATACCAAAAGTGCAGTTTCAGTGATTTTGACATCATCAACACCATCGGTAATTATAACCCCAGTGACCTTAGTGGATGTAAACATAAGCGGATCAAGCATATACTGTATAAAAATTAATGCATCAGTGCAAACAAGACGTCCTATGTTTGGGTTTTTTTTTTCCTCACCTTTTTTTTCCCCCGTTAGAACAAGCTAATTATTTAAATATGTTTAACAATGTAGATGCATCAAACAGTATGCAGTTGGTTATATTGGTACACTGTAAACTATATTATTGTAACTTTTTATTTTTCTTATATTCTTTGACAATAAAAAATTTTATTATTATTATTAAGTTGTATATAATTTGGTATAGAGGTTCGATTGATAATAATATTACAATTAAAAAAAAAAATGTTACTTTAAGGGGTGTATTAAGGAGTAAAATTTTTTATTTTGCCCAAAAACCAACTTAAGTTCGCATAATAAAGCCACACTGCCTGTATAAGCAAATACACTATATTGTCGGCAGGATTTTGGCACTGCGACCCGGGTTTTTTTTATTCATTATAATAAATTGAGTTGAAAATATGTCAGTAACTTTGAAAACTTATTTGTAAATTTGTCTTTGAAGTCAATAAGACATAATAGAATTTTAAGCACAATTTGAAAATGAGAAACAAAAAGTAGTTCCGCTTTTGTTTATTAAAAATAAAATGTTAAAATGAGCAAGTGTATAAGGAAAATGTCTCAAGGCCATAAAGTTCACTTTACATAACTATTTACCGACGACAGCAGTGTACTAAACAGGGTCAATTTTTGTCCTGTATATATACATAAGCGATAAGGATGAGAAAAATACTTTTTAATAAAAAATAAATTAACGCCGCTCTGCGCTATCCAAATTCCACAAACACTCTTTCTACAAACGAAGCCACGTTCCATCAATTTTAATTGTAATTCATAACATTATATTGTCCGTAATTTTACTTTTATTGAAAATTGATTTTTTCCCAAAATACGGCCTCTACTTTCAATGTTGAGGAAAATAATTATTAATAGTTTTCAACAAAAATACAGAAAATTCTAAATTAGCGATTATCCACTATGACATGTGTCTGCACTAAGATGCACAGTGCCTTTTTTGAAAATATTTCAAAATAACTTGCTTACTGAGTAGAAATTTGAAATATACTGAAAGTCCCATAAATAATTGGAAAACAGAATAAGGACGATAGGTGTAAGGATTAAGTTATTTTCTAGGAGAAGCTGAAGATCGTACAGAACCCTTGCTCTAACTGAATTTTTGTTTGTTTATCAAATTATAATAAAAGTCGCTTCCCGGTCCGGTTTCAGATTTGATCACTCATTTCTTGGTGAAGATTTAAAATAATTAGATCTATAATAACTGCCCAATCCGGTCGAATTCGCTATACAAAAAAACTTTTAATGCAAAAAAATTAAGGTTGTTGTCATATTGATTAATATAAAAATTTCAAAAAAAACATTTAATGTAAAAAATGTAACCAAGCTCGCGTTGATATTTTTAATATAAATTAGAAATTTACAACCACCACTTTGAGGGATTGGTGGGGGATAATAACATTTTTTTTATTCTCTCTTTATTTGTACTTACGTGCCTGCATACCTACCAAATTTCAGCTGTCTATGACCATGAGAAGTATCCTAAAGTTTTTGATGATCATGAGTGAATGATAAAATCAATCTCAATATTGTTCACGTCCATTATAATTAATAAGTTTTTTATTTAATCACGGGAAATTGGACAATTGAATTTTGCCCGAAGAAGTTAAAACAAATTAACGAAACGTCGCAAATTTTTTAATTTAGTTTATCTATATTGAAATTCAATTGTCCAATTTCCCGTGATTAAATAAAAAACTGATAAAATCAATTTTTGGGTATCAATAAAATCTAAAGTAGCACGTCTCTAAAATTGAAATTTTGTACGTTACTTCACTCTATCTTGAAAACTTGAGACCTGAAGTGTTATCTAAACCGAAAATACGAGGGTTAAAAAATACGCCAAATCGCTTCAAGAAAAGAAGTGCCAAGCAGTGCTTGACTTGGCGGGTGCACTACCGTGCACTTAGAAATAAATTACGATAGAAATTTTATTTTCCTAAATTTCTATTAAATTATTATTATTAAATTAAATTATATATACAGTAGAAGCTCGATAATTAAAAACCTCTGTAAGTTAAACATTTTTTGAATTCTCCTCCCCTGAAAGCATAAAACCTCCATTACTTAAATCACAAAACCTCGGTAACTTAAACAAATATTCTGAACATCGCCCTTGATAACTTAAAATAATATTTTGGTAACCTCCATAAGTTAAAGTATTATCAGATGATGTTAACGACGAATTTTTTTCTTCTTTACATAATATAGAAAACATAATTGATGTAGAAAATCAAAATTGCATGAAACAAAAAAAAGTTATTGATTTCTTTGTTTACATAAATAAATAATTGATTCTAAATGAATAAAAAATTTATGTCACCTCTATTGAACTAACTACATCCTCTATAAAATCCACATACCTCGGTAAGTTAAAAATTTTCTGACAACCTCTCTAACTTCAACTCTCGATAAGTAAAAAACTCGATGACTTAAAATTTTTAACGTTTCCCAAGGATTTAACTTATCGAGGTTCTACTGCAATTATATATTATTATGAATTTCACTACTATTATAACTGCTATTTGTACAATGTGAATGTTACAACTGAATGTGTATTTAAAGTCTAGTTTTCCCAATCGTATTTTGTGCCATTTCTACGTTAGGTGATATCGATCTTATGTGTACATGTAAACGTGGTTGGTCATGCGATTCCATCCTGGCCGAGGTTATAACGCATGCCCCCTCGGTTCATGTACCGCTTACACTCAAATAAAGGTACGTAAATATACAATATACTTTTGCCATTGCCAGACGACGAAAAGTTTCTTTTGAAACATTACGAGTCCAGGATACAGCACTGAAGCACCGCAGTTGTGATAAATTATTAATCAATGAACGCATAGTACACTCCGAAACACATATTTTATTGAAGCAAAGAAAATATTAACTGCTAAAAAATCTTCAATAAGAAAGTTAAAAACATATACATTACTCACTAAGAAATATTATTAAAAATGCAATATTCATGAAGGATAAAGCATACGAATGTTACGGGGTCCCGATTTCGAAACTATGTATAATCCGATTGATTTTCTTATCCGATTTCATATCCGAAATTATTAAATGCCGTCGATCTTTGATTATGGTGGTCGAGGCCCGCTGCGCACTTATTTTTATGATCCGCTAAGAAATAGGTTCTGGACAGTGAAAGGCAGCTAAAATTATTCTTTATAAAATATTATTTACCGCTTTAACCAGTATAATACTAACTTAATCTATAGTACTTATTATCAATACAGCGTACTCTTTAAGAGAGGCTTCTCACCAAAACCCACATTTCTGCGATTTGCAAGCGAATTTGCAAGCAAAATTGACATTCGCGGTGGCGAAAACAACTACCTGCCATATCTAGGGCCTGCCAATAGGGAATCCAGCCAGAGGCGCAATCAACGATGCAATTCGTTGTATTGAATATATATCGAACAAACAATTATCAAACAAATTTCAAATTTAATATGTTTATAAAAAATAACACGCTGAATTTAACGGCCCATATACTTTTCAAATTCGGTATACCGACAGAAAATGAAATTCTGAATTCAAAGAGGGTATCCGAAGGTCTATATCTATTGCCATTTCGGAGATGGTCATTCAAAAAATTTGTGTAAATTGAAAACATCTTTACAGGCTACCGATCGTAAACTCTAGCTTATTTTCGAATTTAAAATTTCATTTTCTATTAGCCTAAAGCCGTCTAAGCCGCTGAAAACAAAAAACTAATTTTTGGATTTTGCCGAAAATCGACTTAGTGTCTTTTTGTACAAAACTGGAAAAACTCTGATATTTAGAAGTTACATATGGATTACAGGGCCCTGAGTTCAAGCTCAGCTAGTTGATTCTAGTTAAAAGCTAGAATATATATAACGCGAGCGGATTCAGGTTATTTTTACTGTAAATGGTTTCTTTTTTCGATTCGACGACAGTCACATTTGTTTTAAAATTATTAGAGATCTGTTGGCGCCATCGAGTGAAATTTGATCAAAGTTTGTAGTTATCGCTTTTGTGAGCGTTGACCATACTGTTTTTTTTATTTAGCATGCGTTTTGCAAATAGCTCGCTGAATTCAACACACTCGCATCCACAAAATACTGCTCGCATCTCTGTTTCTAAAGGTAATATCAGACTGTTCATTTTTTTGTTCAATTCTGTCTTTCATTCAAAGTAAAACGTCTGAATTCAAAATGAAACAATAATGAAAAATGAATTGATTAATGAACCGATATAACAACGCTAGATATCGGTATTCGGCATGATTCATTCGCACTCCGAATGAACGAAAAATGAAACGTCTAAAGACAAGAAAGAACATTCATTCTATGTGTCGTGTCTTGTAGCGGACGAACTTGGGACTACGACACTGCATAGTGAAAATATTCTGTCTGTGTATGAGACAAAATGATATTCAAGTGGAACGACCAAAACACACTGCTGTTTTTGGAGAATTTGAAAAATTATCAATGTCTTTAGAGCCACAAACTCGACGAATACAAAAACAGAACGATACGGACAAATTCCACAAAATCTCTAATTAATGATTTAAACTTAGACTTTGCTTCTTTTTTGTCAATTATTCGATCAAATGATCACAAATCAAACGAATTCCAAGGCGCACAACTTCATTCGACGACATCTTCGAAGAAAAAACTGGATGAATGTTCATTTTTATGTCATTCTGTATGCGCCGTGTGAACGCGCAATGAATAAAAAATGAACATTCAGTTGGAATGAACCGTATAATATCACCTTAACTAACCACTATCTTGCAATAGTGAAAGTTTTTTGACCAACCTGTTTGATTTGTTGATAGGAATGAGTACAAAAAAACCCGTTCAAGTGCAAGCCACACTAGCGTGGAGGGTTCCGTACCATTCCACTTCGGTGAGAACTTGTAAGATTTAGGATTTTCGATGAGGTTTTCTTGGCACAATAATTTCAAGAGGGAATGCTGGATTTTAATATATTTTCTTTAATATCTTGTGAACTATGCATATTAAAATTATAAAAAATATATCTATATTTCTTATAGTGAACCCGTTCATTTGATGCGTCACATGTGAGCCCTATCCACATAAGTTTCTCGTTTTCAGTTATAGATAGATTTATATATTTATTTTTATGTCGATTTTTACCCTCTATATTTTGGATAGAACGGTCCTCCCTCCTCTAGGGGTCATCCATAAATTATGTCACACGTTAGGAGGGGGGGGGAGTCGAAGTAGCGTGATAAGGGACGAGGGGGTCATAAGCCTCGTGACGTCACATATCATTCGTTAAGTAGTTTTTGTTTAGTTAATTTTCTAGAATGTTTAATTTGATGTTGATTTTAAAAAAGAAATAACAATTTTGGAACTGCTGTTTTCATTTACCCAGTTCTAGGTGTGCAAAATATGTGACGTCACACCAGGAAGGGGGGTCCCACAAATGTGACTACCTGTGACAAGGACGGGGGAGGTTAAAAAATCATGGAATTCGTGACGTAATTTATGGATGGCCCTCTACGTAGTACAAGAAATTTTGGACAAGTTTTTGGACAAAACGATTTAGGAGTCCCACCACCCCTATAATTTTCGAACAGAACGATTCGAGAGCCCCACCCTAATCTAGGTAATATAAATCAAGGCATTTTCTTTATTCCCCTTAATTTTCGCAGCCGTAACGCACCACAAGATTTTTCAGATACCCTCACTAAAGAAGTTTTTTTTAAATTTTTTTATTTCATCCCCAAAATCCAAATTCTTTATTTACGCTATACGTCTGTGATTGGGTCATCTAACTCTATGTATATATGCCAAATTTAATTTTTTTCGTCCAATAGATTCGGAGAAAATAAGTTATGATACGAGAGTCTATAAGGATTCTTTTTTTGTATGGAATCCTAAAAACAGTAAGCTCGCAGACTTCTTCCACTGGCTGTAAATAAATGTCTGGAAGTACTTTACGTTAAGAATAAAACATCTGTAAGTTTTATCAATATTTTATTACATTATTTAACCTATATATAATATATATTATATAATATATAAATAACTATTTTTGTTCATTGATTTTGGCACCTTTCAATACTTTCAGTGTACAGTAACGATAATCCACTTTAAAGGTGAAGTGGATGCCATCACGCTGTGCAGGTAAAACGAAATCGTTTTAATAGTTAGCTGCTTGTTTTCGAGTTTGACAAATCTCATTTATGTAAATAGCTACTTATATGTATATGTGTACACATTACATTGTTTCATATGTAATTTTGACCCTGTTTATTAAAGGCTAAAATACATCTCTAAAAATCTTTGGTAATTTTCTAATATTCTGTGTTCCCAAGCATTTTTACATGAGAGAAGCTTAGAAAACATTTTGTTTACATGAAATCACGTATAAACATTGAAATTTAAATATACTTAGTTTAAAAAGCAGTTCGCAAAATTTAAATAATTTTTGAATCTGTAAGGTTGCTTTATTTTGGTACACTATGAATTTATATGGCTTTAACACACATATAATTAAAATAATTTGAGCAAAAAAGTGCTCAGCTAACTAGCACCCGTCCTATAGCAACTAAAAATTAGACATCACTTCAAAATCACAAAATATTATTTCTAACCTCACATTGTTACGTACAAAACATTTTCTGTTCAATTTCTACAAGAGACTGAATTCTTAGATTAAAAAATTATATTTTTAACTCAACTGTGAATGAATTCACATAATATAATACGTCATATTTATTTCCTGTCTAGAATTTGAAGTTATAATTTTAATAGCGAAAGTAAACCTCAAAAAATTTGCTCACCGTTCTTAATTTTGCAAAGCTTCTCTCATAATCAGAGTCAAATAACTTGCTTATTTTTACGTCAATATCTAGCCTTCGAGTTTATAATTTAAAAAATCGACACTTATTGCACATTAACTAAAGAAATAAAATATGATAATATACAATTACAATATTCATTTCCGATATTCGTCTCATCTACAAAACAATAATATAAGAATATAATGTAAACGTGAATGAACAAGCTTAGAATCTATCAACACAATACCCTGATAAGAGGGGCACTATACAGTGACAAGTAGCTACAGAGTGATACCAGTGAATAGTGAACAATTCGACAGAATTCTATTTCACCAACACTGTATTATTCTTGCACGTTGCAAACTTTTTAAAAATACTACTTTGATATTATAGGTGCATTTAGTTGAAAATGTGTTGACACTTTTGACACTATTGCAAAAGTGTAGCCATGGCTTATATTACCTAACGTACACTGTTCAGTGTAAATTTCACCGAATTGTCTACACTACACTAACATATCAAGCACACTTTTTTATTTATGACAGGTAATAATTTCAACCATTTACAAAACGGTACCCTTTGTAAAAATAACTTTTGAGTGACACTTCAGAAAAAATTAATACTTTATTTCGATATATCATAATAAAATCAGAACAGCTTCGAATGGTCCTACACTCCTAAAGTGTACGCTCAAAAACCGCCACACGTAGATACATTACATAGTTAATTCGGGATTACAAAGTATTATTTTATTTAAAAATAACACAATTTAATCAAATTAATTCAAAGAGCTACTTATTATGGAGACTAATAAATTTTAAAACATTTTCAATTTCATGTTTGCCCGTTTTAGAAGCTTCTTCTTTAAAATTGGCATTCAATTAAAAAATGTACATAATTTTCTAAATATTACAGTGTTGGTGCCACTAAAAGATATTTATATTGATTATTTAATATTAAAGACAAATATCTAAAATCCTCAAAATACAACTATACAATTATTTTAAAAACGTTTAAGAACATTATTGAACAGAACAAAAAACGTAACCGTATGTAACAAACATACAAAACAGTGTTTCAGAAAATATTTGATAAAACAATATCTTTAAATATATTTTCAAATAAAATGGGCATGAGAATAATATTCAGATTGTCCCCATTTATAGTCAAATGTTTATTTTTTTTTTATATATAATTTTTTGAGTATTTTTAGTTAGCGTTTCAATTTAAAATTGTAATAAAAACCGTTTTTCTTTAATAAAACTGATATGAATTCAATTTCACTGTTGATATGTCTTTTTCAGATAACAAACAAAACCCTTCCTTCACAAGTCCAATTTAGACTTGTTATTTATTATGTGATCACAGTGAGCTTGCATTGCTCAGCACAATAGATTTCTACTGTGCGAGTGAAAATTAAAATAAAATGTCTAACATGAGCACTATAATATGACTTAACCGTTATATTAAATAAATATTGAATACATTAATTGTCTTTTTTTCAAGGGATATTCAAAAATAAATATGATTTTTCCAGTAAATATCTACCAAAATTTTAGGGAAATTAACTGTTTTAAAAATAATTTCTCAATATGTTAAAATGTAGAAAAAATAAATGCTATTAGTAGTATGCATTGGTCCTGATTTAGAATGTTATACTAAGATTTAACATGCATTATTAAAAAATTCAGTTCCTATTTTCTTTTTACATCTTTATAGTTTTTATCATTAACACTGCAACAGTCTGCTTTGTTTACATATAAATATAGATTTAAATGTGACTTATATAATTTTTTTCAATTCTCAACGTTGAATATCCCTTATTGTGATTATAAAAATTAGCCAAAATTTTACTCGGCGATTTATCATCATATAAATTTCAGCATTTTTAACTCGTTATCAACTTAAAGAGACTGAATCACAAATTTACATAACTTTTTGTATATAATTGTCATGCATGTTTTGTTTTGTTTTTTTTTCTTTTTTCGGCCAACAAAGCCTTTTATATCATACTAAGGAATTAAAAAATAATTAACTATTTATTAACCGCTTCTAAATGTTAAAAATATGACTATACGTAATAGCTATCAGCAATGCCAAATTGTACATAAAAACTTTTTGTTACTGTTATTTTTGAACTGATATGTATTTTTTTATCCAAATTAATGACCAATTTATATCAACAAAGTCACAGACTGGATCTTTAAAGTTCATCAGTTTAGTAAGTTCCTCCTAAAGTTATCCCATTATTTTCCGCTCGATGAAGTTACAAATTGCTTAAATTTTTTATTACTCAATTCACCTACTATATAAAATTTCGCTCAAGTGTGTAGGTTTTCACAGGCAGCGTTGTTCCAAATCTTCTTAGTTTCCAGGCTTGTAGGCTGCAGTCAATTGGTATTTCTACATTTTTCATCTACGACTGTGGTAAACATTATCATAAGCAATGTGATTTTGCAGCGGATAAAGTTTGCTCTTTGGTGGCTCACAGAGGACTGTGTCGAAGACTGGTGTTCTCCCTTCTTTTATTGTCTGCTTGGTCGTAGTTCGCTCTTCGGTGATTGGTCGTTCCGCTTAGTGGTTTTGTATGTCTCAGTACTGGTATCCGCGTTTTACATAAGTTTAGGCCTTCATCTTTTCGGTTGAAATTCTGCGCGTTTCCATGGTTTCCCTGTATATGATAGAACATCGAGTTACTAAATACAGGGAGGTCATAGAAATAAACACGTTCAACAATTCAACCCAAAAGATGAAGACCTAAATCTAATTAAAACCTGGATACCAGCACTGCGACATACAAAACCACTGAACGGAAAAATCGATCACGGAATAACGAACTACGACCGAGCAGGGAATAATAGCATGCTGAGCCGTCAAGGTGGAACTTCGCTCGCTGCCACATCACCTGTGATAATGTCTACCGCAGTTGTAGACGAAACGTCCGGTAGAAATACTAATGAACCATGGCCTACAAGTCTGAAAATCGAGAAGATTCAAAACTTTGTTTCTTTTTTTTAATTATTTACTAGTCAAAACTAATAGTAAACAATATTTACCCTTCCCAAAACGGCTGTCGTTAAATTCAATCCAGCATTGTAAAAATAGATGTTTTAATTTTTAGAACGTCTATGGCACATGTGTAAACAAAATATTTGTATTTTGGATACTAATGAATTTGAAAAAAAAAATGTTTTGATTTATTGTAAATTATTCATCATTTTCTCTTGCCAAGAAAACTTATTCGATTGATGGCAAAATATCATATGTAGAGGTTGGAACAGATTTAACTTTTTAACTGAAATAATAAAGTTCTCCATTTAAGATTAACAGTACAGCCCTTTATCATTTCTATAGTACAATAAAGTTTTTATACACATTTCAGCCAAATTATAACAGATTATTATTTATATCTGCATATTTTATCTAAGAGAATTTATTGGTGGGATTATATTTTAAACCTATTCGTGAGCAAAACTTATGTTTAGAAGCATTCTTACTAGATTATTAACATCACAAATTAACTTTTTTTTTAATTTTACAATCAATATTTTTACAACTGTTTTTTATTTTTTTAAATTTAAAATTACGTTAAATATGTTGTTAAAAATGTATTGAGAAAAAAAATGAGAACATTTTCTATTTTAATGAGCTTAGAGCTGTTTTCTTATTTGGAAGAAAAAAATTTGGCACATGATCAATTTTATAACATGTATATTACAGGCAGCATTATTACCCACTCGACTTAAATTAATACTGATACAAGATTGTCTCACAAATTATTTACCTAATAATCAACAACCCTGTGTTTCTTTACAAAGAAATAAATTTGGCACATTGATTACTTTGAAATATGTTTTTTGCACTGGATTACAAATTAAGAGTATATTATTTCAAAATTACTATATGATTGGATCTTGAATCTCAGTGTGTAAAAATATCTCAATTTTATTTATTCCATTTTCATTTGTCACAATTAAGACAACAAAGAAAATTATAAACCTATCTTAATGCTTTCGACGCGATGTTTTTAAGGAAATACATCTTAAACTGACAAGTTAAGATAATCGATAGATTTTTTTTAATCATTACGTTTGTAAAATATCACACATTAATGTTGGCTTGTAACAAACATGCATCATTATTTTGAACACGTATAACTAAAATAATTAAATTTGCAAAAAGAATAAAATTTCGTATACATAGTACACTACAAAAATGACATTATCAATTAATGTCCACATATCATTTGGATTAAGTAATGCACTAAGTGGCCCATACAGAATAATTAATGAATATAATCAAAACTATAACAGCAACAATATTCTGTGGTCCGAAAATTTCTACAGTCAAGTGCAATTGTTAGTTTAATCTCAATAATTGTCTCCGCATTACATAAACAAATACCAACAATTGAATCCATTAATATGAGTTGTATCTTCTGTTACACACCATAGGAGGCTATATAAAATGGTTACGTCAATTGCTTGATTTTTCAAAATAATGAGCGTTTGACAGCTGGGGAAAAGGTCTCAAATCCTACTACCTCCGTCCGCTCACCCGTCGCGCCATGTCACACTAATGTTAACGCCCAACCTATTCTATTCTAGTATTCTACTAGCTTTGTCTGTTACATACATTCCTGCATTCCACACAAAATTACAAATCCGAGACTCACTGCGAGCAAATCAAGTTCTGGATTTTATGTCTGAATTCGTGTTCTTACAGGAAGCACAATATAAGTACTCATTATTTTTTAACAAACAAAATAATCCAAATTGTATCAGTTTTGATATATATACTGAAAAGCGACAAATATCTGGATGAAAAAAAACCACGTCGTCTCAAGGTTTACCCTACTTTTTCTGGTTTGTGGGTGAGCAATTAAATTGATTGTTTATAATTAAAAAGCAGATCCTAATAATAGTCTCCTGGTAGTACATATACAGTTGTTTTGTATCAATGATACAGTACTTAATAATAGTCAACAAAAAAAATGCATCCAAACACTTTTAAAATAAGTCATATGCTTCATAAAAACGAAAAATAACCAAATTTCAAATCATAAATTATATTGTAAAGAGACAATTTGGAGGTTAAATATTAACAAAGCACTAGAGCTGTACCAAAAACACTTACTTGCGAATAGTAAACAGTAAACACTATTGCAGACTCGTCAGCACCATAAGTATTATATTGTGTGCACACTTAATAAAAACAGTTCAAATAAACAAATGATCTCAGCATTCTTCAAACTGTATTTTTACGTAAAGAAAAGAATTAAATGGATCCTAATTAGACCAAATTGTATGAAAATTGAGCATTCCTACTTTTGAAACTCACTTATAATAATATAAAAATGTGTCATTTCCACGTGACAATAAAAGCATTACTGCAAGGCATTATTATATTTTGTATAATTTTCAATTCACACAGCGCAATTGTGTTAATGCACTACCAATAACGATAAGTAGGTACTTAAAGAAGTATGTATGTTTCAATCTTTTGCGTAAAATTCATGAGTTTGGAAAATGCTGATTTTCCTTATTCTAACCGACTTACTGACATTATTTTGCAGTTAAAAACAAAGATTCAAAAATTTGATATCGTTTATAAATAGTACTGATCAGTGTAAAATGAAACATGACAACAATGTCACATATAATTTATTTTTATTTTAAAGTTCTGTTATCAGTACGTATTACTCTTCTCCTCTTTATTATTTTATTTAAACATGTTAAAGAAGTGCAATATCATAAACTTGACGAATAGTGTAAGTGATTCACGAATAAGAAAACGCAACAAATTCTATTACTATCAATTATTTTTTCATTTGTTTTTAACAGTTGAACAACACACACAAAATAGTGACTGCAAATGACAATCAGACGATTGTAATTTTAATTGATATTCAACAAGTTTTTTTTTCATTAAGTTTATTTTCACATGAAATAGAAAAAAGTTCCATTAACATGGTTTACGTCGTAACTATGTTTATGGAACTTTGGAATTATCATTAATTCTAAAGTTTACTAACAGTAGCAATTCAAATAAAAATCAAATGAGTTTTTGTAAAATGTCTTTATGAATTATTATTAGTAAAATTCTACCACTATAAGATTTGATCAATTAATACACAGGCATTTATATAGACAAAAAGAAAAAAAAATATTAAAGCAAACGACAAAAAGAGAAAATAAGTATAAGAAGTACCTAGTCTTGTCTTATGTGCCCTATGATTAAGTTAATCAGATCAACAAGCATATTAGGATATTTTATCAAAACAGAGAATTTTCAGTTCCGTTATATTAGTGTACGTTGATATCACATTATTTTGTAGTTTTATATCTCAATATCAATCTACAAAATAGAGTCATGTTTATTGTAACAGTTAAAATAGCGTTACGGAAAAGATGAAATATACTGCACGCTACAACAATTTTCCAACACGCTTGCGTTCGTACTTTTACTGATTGTTAGTTGTAAATATATATTTTTAAGTAAAATTTCTTTACGGGGCGCGTCTTGTGTATTTCACGAAGGTGCAACTCAGTGAGTTGGTGTTACAAGAGCTTGTAACGTTTATGCTGTATAACGCATCTATAATTTATATATATATATAGTCGTTTTTATGAATTATACAGAAGTTGATGAATACAAATAAATATAGGTATCTTAACGTCTTAACTTAGCCTGTATTTGTACTGCATTTTTAGATTCCTAGAGCGAATTTTCAGTTTCATCATTTTCGCCTATTTATCTGTATTTATACATATACAAAAACTGTGAACCTAACAATATTGTTAACGTTTTACTCCGATCGCGCGCACAGTTTTTTTCCAAAAAATAAGAGGCTTTCATGAAAGTCTTATATTTTAAAAGAATGAAGAAATAAAATAAATGAATACACGTTTTAATTAGTTTGCAAAATAATTGAAGAACGCTTGAAAACAACAACACTGAGCATTAAGTGATCAAATCTCATATATTTTCTGGCTACGATTCTAGCTGGTATACCTACTAACAAACAAGAAGTATAAGCCAGTAGAAAGTGTTCTACCAATAAATACTACGGCATCTTTCCCATACAAAAAGTGTATATTATTATTCTATATACATTGGCACAAAAGCTGAGCCTTGATAGTCTAATTGCTTTATACCTGATATAGATTAAATCCATATTGTTTCAAATGTAAAGCACGCACATTTTATTATTTAACCAAAATTCAAATAATTATATTCAATTAATTAATAAAAATCTAACACACATCAAATTATTCTATTTTTAACATTGATTATTTTCAATTTAAGTAACGACCAGACGTAATTCAATATAAATTTTAATAAAATTTATAACTAATAAAAAACCTAAAAGCTAATTATTTTTGAGCACTATAATTGATCTCTAAAAAAATCACTATAATAATAATTCATATCCGGCACAATAAACGGTGAATAAACTATCAGCACCAGACTGTTATAGATGCGTATAACCTTTGTTGTCGAGCGTCTACCATCTATATAATATCTATCTCTGTGAAATGGAACTCTGAATAGTTTATTTTACCTTTACCTATACCGACAAAAATTTTCTTTAATACTTTTAAAATATCAACTCTTACCAATACAAAATAATCCGATCACAGTATTACATTTTTCTGAAATAATACCACTAATGTCATTCATAATGCAATTTATATTGAAACACATCAAGAAGTGAACTCAATAGGTATCTTACTAAAAATAAATAACAAAAAATTTCACAATATATAATGTGATTCATTTAGAGGTACTTTTTTGTCTATGGATTTTTTGACAGATGAAGCGTGAGTCGTGATAACCTTTTATGGTATTTTTGTTCAGTATAGTTTGACATTTCATCATGGAAAGACTTAGCCCCACACAGCGTCTACAAATTATTCAGCTGTATTACGAAAATCAGCGTTCTGCGAGGAAGAAAATCAACTGTTTTCGACAAAAATTTTGTTTAGTGATGAGGCACATTTCTGGCTTAACGGATATGGCAACAAACAAAATTGCCGTATTTGGTCCGAAGAGCAACCTGAAGAGATTCAAGAACTGCCATTATATCCAGACAAAACAACGGTTTGGTGTGGTTTATGGGCCGGTGGAATCATCGATCCATATTTCTTCAAAAACGAGGCCGACCAGAACGTAACTGTCAATGGTGACCGTTATCATGCCATGATAACAGACTATTTGTTTCCTGAAATTGAAGCCCGTGATCTCCAGGACATTTAGTACCAGCAAGACGGCGCCACTTGCCACACAGCATGTGAAACCATGGCTTTATTGCGTGAACAATTTGGTGAACAGTTAATTTCGCGCTTCGGACCGGTGAGTTGGTCGCCTAGATCCTGTGATATCACACGTCCCTAGACTTTTTCCTTTGGGGCTATGTAAAGTCCAAAGTCTACATCGATAAGCCGGATACGATTAAGCAACTGGAAGCCAACATTACTCGCGTTATTCGCCAAATACCAATCGAAATGCTCGGACGCGTCATCGAAAATTGGAACGGCAGAATGGACTATGTTAACCGGAGTTACGGCCAACATTTGAAAGAAATAATCTTTAAAAAATAAATGTAAAGAATAGTTCTTTTGTATAATAATAAAAATTATACGATAAATTTGTTTTCATTACATTTTTTTTAGTTTTGAAAAAAGTACCTCCAAAGGAATCACCCGTTAGAATAAAAAAAACATTTCTACGTAATTTGTTTCTTTGAAGTATAATAAAACCTGTCATTTTTTTTAAAATTCTAATAAAAGTACGCAAAAAAATCAATTTAAAATGTCTAGTATAAGTATATGGATAAAAACAATAACAAAATTTGATTTCTATCGTAAAACTGAATGATAGAAACCAAATTCTTCAGACTCCTGTAATATAACATCTATTTTACTGATTAAAAAATAAAAAGAATACAAAAACAAAATAATAACAATAAAGCATAAACTCCAGTTTTAAAATTTAACAATTTTACGAGTTAGAGAAAATTTGTCGTTGAATAATTCATATTTTTGAAATTACTGAAGGTGTAGAAAAATAAAAATGCTTTTTTATTATCAAACGAACTTTTCCAATTTGTCCTCCAAAATGATAATACATTATTCCAGATTGTTTCCGACTTTTTACCAGATGTTTAAAATAAAAAACAAAAAAGCAAGTTGACATATTTTTTAAATACACTGTACAAGATAAGTAATAAACAGCAAGTACTGGTAATAAAAACTTTACTGACATTTAATATTTCAATTAAATTGTTAAAACTAAAGATCAAGCGATACGAATTTTTTTACTGATACCGATATTCAAACGGTCGATACTGATGTATATTCACCTATCAGTCGTTACGGTGTTTGGATATTTCGCTTTAAATTGTGGTCACAATATTGGTCCATATTGATAATCAACATTGTAGCCAATATCGTCGATACATATGATATGTATATTGTCGCTCGACTCCTAGTTAAGGATTTATCGCGAATTTTCGCGGTACAAAAAAAACTGAATTACAATGCAATAAATATCGTAAACCACGATATACCTTGCTATTACCACAAATTCACTTCGTATTGTTAAAAAATTAAAACAGTGAATTTAAAAATTGGGGACCTATGATATTTTTGTTCCTTGATCAGTTAAGCTCTTTATGTCGCTTCTTGTATATTACTGACAAACAAAACATTTTAATCTCCCTTGCCCGCAGCCCAACTGTGGTTTATGCTCTTATCTAATCAATTATTTCTATTGATTTAATAAAAATAAAACATTATCTACACTAAATTTTAACACTCTGATATAATAAAACACATGACCAGTTGCATCAATCTTCTATACTTTGTTTAAGTACTTTTCAATATATAATGCAAAATTTTTTCATTAAAATTTTACTACGTAAGTATTTAGAATGTAAATAATGCAAAAATAAATGCATTTTATACAATAACCCAGTCTATTAAATATTATCACAAATTATTAAATTGACTAGAATTTTTTTACTGGGAAAAAAGCTGTTAAAAGCAGACAAAGCTCCGAACTTGAACTTCTTGCTAATTTATACTGAAAAATGACTAGGATAGAAGCAAGGACTTTAAATGTAATAATATTAAATGATATTTGCTAATAATATAGCCCAAAGGTTCTGTCATCCCTTTTCCGAGAAATCCGTATCTCTGTGCAGAGCGCAGTCAATTAGGGTATTTCTTTTTAAACAATCCAATTAAAATTATATAAGAGTTTGCTTTTATAACAAATAAGGATTTGATGACAAATTATACAGTATATATGAACAACTGGTCACCATGAAGTAATGATATAATATACAATATTTCAAACTATACATCTAATAAATTTATATATGTATATATAAAAAAAAATAATAACAAAAATGGTATCTTTGGCTTGTTCCCTTTTACCAATCAGAGTTTTTTTTTTATATCTACATTTATACATAACATAGCATTACACATCGACTATGTAAATGCTAACATATATACAAACATACATATAAAAATGACTGTATTGTCAGGTTGCTTAAAATATGCAACAAATATTTTATCACCCCTGTTTTACAAGTACAGCAATGTGACCGCCCCTTTTAAAATACAAATTTTACCATCCCTAACATAGTACAATAATAGCCAATGAATTTATCAATAGCAATAACTTTTTAACAGTTTTATTGACTGTAACTAACATACCCAAATTTCATCAACTGCTACCGTGCTATGATGTAGAGCAATAGTCCATTCTAGTTTCACTAGAAGTACTGGGGCAGCACAAAACAGAATGCTGATGGTTAATGTATAGGTGCTTTCACAATATGGTTTGGAGCGATGTAATGATAGCCGGGCAAGGGTAGGCCTGCCGTTTCCATTGATATTCTGTGAAAAATAAAGAAGACTAAGTCACAGTCACATCAAAATAACGTCTTTTTAAAATATATCCAAAAAATTATGAAAATATTTTTAAAATTGTTATCATTACTATTTCAACATAAAATCACAACAAACAATAAACGCAGTATCTTTTATTTTGGTCTCAACCCCACAGCCAATGTTCAAGTCATATTTTGAAAAAGTATATGCTAAATGGAACGAGACATGCACGCTTATGGCAGAGTTTATTTTTATTATGAAAAAACAGATTATAGATGATAAGTAATTATAAAGATGATTAGAGGATTTAGGATCAATAACTTAGTCAAGACGAATTATCATTCGCAACGTTTCGTGTGACTGACATGGCCGATGGTCTCAGCTGTTTGTGTACTCTGGCCAATTTTAGCTTGAACTAATTTACGGTGTATTATTTATTTAATTATTACTGTAGATGGGTTTGTTATTATAACATTAGGCAATGAATCTGACAAGATAATTAATTTTAAGCTGACTATGTTACGAGAGTTAATTATGAGCGCCTGATGAAGTATCAATATAGGATACGAAACGTTGCGAATGATAATTCATCTTGACTAAGTTATTAATCCTAAATCCTCTAATCATCTTTATAATTATTTATCATCAAGGATCTGATCTATATACCTATTATAGATGATATTTCTAAAAGACTGTCTCATTTTTTAATTGTTCAATACTTTTTCAAAATGCCCATGACATAATTTTGATTTTCTTTACAAAAATTTCTACAAGTATTGTCGATAATCTTAGTACTAGTCTAGGGGAAGACACAATCTAACTGGTTCGTTTACCAACACAAATTAAATACAAAACAGTCATGAATTGTTATTATAAATTAATTTGTTTTTGAGCGCAAATTTACAAATGATCAGAAATGAATTAAGTATTTTTATTAAAACAGATAGTAGCAGTAGCGTTTATTTTAAATAATTTAATATTAATAAACTTATTCAGTATTGAGATTTGACATATGGGCGAAGTTTAGGCCAAATGTCAATGTCATACACAGATTATCTCGTTAATGAATAACGTCAGCTGGAAGACCGTTCATTTTTTTTGACCAACCACGTGTATCAATTGACAGTCCACTGGATGACGCCATCCCCTCACTTAGACAAAATGGAACCATGGCCAAATAAAATGTTGAATCCGTCATTTTTCATATATATACATACAGTAATACCAACATGTAATCTGTAATGTGCTTATACACATGGTTTAAATTTCTGTCACTAGATGTCGTGTCATTTTATGTCAAATCCTAATACGGAAAAATCAAATTGCAATTAATTTTCCACTATTATTTTTAAAAATTGTTAAAATAAACCCCTCTGTTGAGGAATATTAAACTAGTACCATGTAGGTGCTTTCCCAGCGCGCACTTACAAGTGACAAAAAATATACATAAAACCTTTTAGTTTTTCGAGTTTTATGAAAATTCCATTTGGTATGCTAGTGCAGTGCAACTGGATATTCATGTGATAAATTTATACAGGAGACATATTCTGGATTTTTGGTCAACTTTAATCTATATTTTATTAAGGTATTTGTTTTCAACTTACAGATCTCCGTTTAGTTGAAAACAAATGACATTCTTAAATCTAGATTTAAAGCTCCAAATTGTATCACAAACCCAGCATTAGTACATTTAATTGATCAGAGAATAAAATATTTGGAATAATTTTTTGGATATATTTCTACAACTTTCTAAGTGGTTCCTAATATCTTATTACTGGACTAATTCAAAACAACCGATTAAAATTACATGTATGATTTAATTTATTGATAATTATTTACAACAAAAATTTGTAGTTGTAAATCTCTGAAAATTAATTACCAAGTGTTTTAAACGATTTGAAAGCGTAGGTGTTAAAAAAAAATCAACATACATGTGTTTTCACGGTCGTTACAAATAAAGCTGTTGATTTCTAAAAAAAAAAGTTACTCGAGGACATTTAAGATTTGGAAAAAGAAAATAAAAGGAAAGGATATTTACCAGAATTTTGAATTAAAGTTGTCACAGTGATCTTCCAGGATGGCATTTTTACTAGATGTTCCAAGAGGATAAGAAAACCTGTTTTCGGAGGATTTGGATAGTACGTATAAAAGACAAGTATAACCATATTTACTCCGAGTTACACACACGAATAAATTATTAATTATAAAAATCCTGAAAATGAACATTTTAACAACTAAATGAAAATAATTATCATTAAAAACGCACTCATAAGAAAACGTTGTGTATTATAAAAAAAACGTGTGAGTACCCACATAAGTTCACGGGGAAAGTGAAACTTCTTTAGAGTTATGAACTTGTTTTATCATTTTGCGATGCAAAAGTATCTTTTATATTTCCCCGCCGTTGAATCATCACCCCTTAAATTTTGCTTTACCATTAACGTTACAAACAATTTCAAATATGTCGCTAAAGAAGTTTCACTTCAAAAACTAAAATTCAATTTTGACTCAAAAATGAACTCATTTTATTATATTTCAATTTTAAAAATAAAGAATTTGATGACTTTTTTTACAATTTGATAAATGAATAATTTTCTCAATTATTGCAAAATGCGTTTTATTTGTTAGTCATACATTATCACGCTACTTCGCCAAATTTATGGGTCACTGAAAATTAAACACGGATCACTTTTTGTTAAAAGTTCAAATACAAATGCATTAGCATATCAGTGAGTTGATAAGGTCTTTAAGAGACCGTCTCTGAGTCTGAACGTGAGACGTAAACGTAGAGCAAATGTCTAGTATTATTACGCACAACGAAAATATACGTCACAATTTGAACAAAATTCTGAAATCTAAAAAATAAAAACAATAAATAATTTGTTGAAATAGAATAATTTATTAAAGTTACTTGTGCTAGATTCTCATTCACTAATAAGAACTGTATCAACAATGTCAACGCCAACATACTTGAATGACGTCACATGTCGTTTAAATAGCACAGCAAATTTAATAAATCATTCAATCCGTTTCTCAAATTTCTAATTAATGTATTTTTCCGTTTTGCATAACAAAAATGCATCACTTCCTCTTCTCAAAGGTTTCACGCCCACAGTATTCAAATCTAACGATTAATTAGCGTCACAGAAAAGTGAAAATAATCAACTCCTGTCAATTGTTTAAGAGAGAAAATCCATTGACGTGACAATAATAATGAGCCCATCCTCCCCCCTTGTACAGCCATGCAAACTTTCTAACCTAAGATTATTTGATACACAGGTTACTTGAATTACGTCAGCTGGGAGACCGTCCATATTTTTATTAATCGCGCAATATCAATTGACAGTCCACTAGATGGCGTCATCCCCCCACTCCTATCCAACGGAACGAGGTCCCTTCTGTATCGATTAAATTTGACTCTAACCATAGTATAATGAATACAATAGGGCTGTTGACTATTTTTGGGAAAGTGTCTTAAATCGTGCATAAGTACCTAAGATAGCCACAAATATTTATTATTTTTGATAATTGAAATGAGGTTATTATTATTTTTTAAATACGATTCAAGCTTCAAAAATCATGTATTTTAAATTCCATTTCAAATTTCGCTTCGAAATGCCAATACTTGTCACGTGACGGCTGTGACGTCATGTGTTCATTAACGTTACTAAAGATTTTTTCGTAATTGTTGCTATAGTTATATATATAATTTGACGTTTCCTATAAAAAATAATAATAAATTACAATCGAAATAATAACCAAACAATGACGGCTTTTGACAGCGTGAACAGCGTCTGATGATGTTTACGAAAAAGTGACGTCACGCACTCTGGCGTTCGTTGTCACGTGACTTCAGAGTGATTTAATACCGTTTTATTTATTAAATTCCTTAAAAATAAGGAAAAATACTGTGTTTTTTAGTATTTTTATCATAGAAACTACCACGTAACGTTAAAATTTTGAGTACAGTCAACATCCCTATTATATATAGTAGAGTCAGTCCTCAGTCAGCACCTAAATAACAAGCAAGCAAGCTGCGCAAGATGTGTGCAGAGCGAGCAGGCGCGTCCTACATACTGTTTTCTCATTGTGGTTGCAGGACGCCGTACAGGGCCGCAATATAATGCATGTAAAAACATTTTTCTAATACGGCCCTATTACACTAAATGCAGTTAAAGGAACTGATGACTCGCCTACACCAAACATGATTGTGTTTGGCTGTCTCAAAGTCAAAGAAATTGTTGACCAAACATTAAAGCGCCGATAGAGGCACATTCAATGCCCTAACCCTAACATTACTATGAGCAGAAGAAAAGTAACTACAGCACTTAGCTAGCTGCTAGTGCTTAGCGCGCGGAAAACTCGCTGTATGGCTGACTCAGATAAAAATTTATTTTCATATTTTCCCCGATCTATAAAAAATTTCCTGATTTTTTTTCCAAGTCTGTTGTCGCCCTGTTTGATACGAATTTGCCTTAAATTTTATAAAATCCATATTCCAATTTTATCTCAAAAAGTAACCGGCATTTTCATTCCATTGATTGAATGTTGTGTATTTTAAAAAATAGAAATGTTAAAATCATTACCAACCACACATACGTTTTGTAGTAATATTACCACTATGTTAAATCTAACTAAAGAAATGACAGTGGTTAATTCACATTTAAATGTTAGTTATAGCTTAAACGATGCAAGAACTAGGCTCGAATATAATTATTTTCGTAAAATTTAAAACTGAAAAACAGTTTCATTTATAATGTTACATGAACTAAATCCTTTTTCATGCAATGTCATTTAATCGATCATAACACTTAATTGTATCTCTTGATTTCAATTTCGATAAAACTGCCGAAAAGTATTTCAAGTTGTTCATATTACAAACTTTGAATGAATGTAATGCCATGACGAAATCGAAAAACAAGTGTTTTTTCCTGAATGAAGAATTTTGATCAAATTTAAGAAAAAAAATTTAACTACATACACTACATTAGATAAAAAAAATTCTTTAATGTAAAGCCAAGTGATTTTATTCAATTTCAAAATAACAAAATGTATTATTGTGTTTCACTATCATTAAATGCTATTGAATAATATACTGATACAATATACTATAGACTTTCATAAAATACTTAATTACTAAAAAAGTAAATATAATTCAGTGTATATAAAGAAAAATAATAAATTCATAATACATAATCACAAAAAAGATAATATGTATACACGATATAATCAGGCCCGGCAGGTATAGTGGGTTGAGTGGGTAGCTTTACCCACTCGAGAAATCCCGAGTAGGAAAACATCATAATATATGATCAACTATGTCCATTTACAAATTTCAAATTTAACGCGGGAAACAAGCGTGCTTGGAGTGTGCGCATAGTGTACGCGCACATCTACATATAACACACATTTATGCCAATGACGGCTGCATATCATGTATGATGTAGGTGTACTATGTGTGTTTGATTCTTACATATTTATTCGGATATCACCGACGAGCTCGATCTGGAGAAACTGATAAATGAGTTTATTTCGCGAAATTCGAAAAGTGCTAGTGTTTTTGCTTTGCGAAAATGAGTTTCTTTTGGCAAAATGACATGTTTTTTATGTCATTATTATAAATTTGAATAAAGATCATAACAAAAACAATTGTAGCAATTTATTTTTTATTGTCCCCCCCCCCCCGGTTCCCGCTAATAATTAATAAACTACCCACTCGGGCCGGACCTGACCTGCCGGGCCTGGATATAATCATAATAGTGGAAAAAATATCACTATGTTAAAAATGAAGTTATAAAATAAAAAGACACTGTTCTATACTATATTATAAACATTTTGAGAACATTAGAAAACATTAATTAATAGGTGCACTGATCAGCAACAAAAGAAGTAAATTAATTCTTAATTGTTATAATTCAAGATCGTGAAAAAAGATGTCACCACTTCCATGTGTGCAATAATGGCACTATAATATGAAAATGTGGTAACACCTTTACCTGATAAAATCATAATTAATTTCTAAAATCAAGACAAAGCGAATATCCTACAAAATAGTGTCACAAATCACTGTATTTTATACAACTTCAATATAATGTAAGATTTATGTTCGGCTTCTAGTCTAACTTTCATGTTTAAATTTAGATTTAAGAATGTCATTTTTTTCAACTAAATCAAGATCTCTATTTAGTTGGGAAAAAAATCACAATCTTAATCGAAATTTATAATTGACAGACATATCAAAAACCGAACATACGAATGACACTACAGCCCTTTAAGTAGTTTACACAGTGAAGATATCAAGATTCAATTTGCAAGCATCTGATTTCAACACACTGGTCTAATTTTGATATTGTCACGATATTGCTGAAGTTAAGTGGTGAGAGAGCAGCCTTGCTCAAGTGAAAACGAACTGGTCTAATATAAATGATACAAGATTAAATGATTCAATATTGTTATAGCTCATAAGACACTCCCAAGTAGAATGAAAATACAAGTAGTATCGTAGTGAAACAATCAGTTGCCAGAATTGCAAGTTAAAGAGAAATTTAATTCGTACTTATTTGTAATTACTCTTCAAAAAGCATTCATACGATTCGTGAATTTTTGTGATTTTTTATGTAAGCTTGAGAGCTAGCCTACTTCCATGGAATATCGAGTATCGCGTGAAAAATCACAACTAGTATAAGAGACTTAGACCCGTACATATTCGCATTTGAGAATACTCGCGATTAGAGATGCAATCGTGAGTAGTATTTTGTTCACGATCACTCACGCTCATGAAAATCATTTTCAACCCAGGCTAGAATTGAACACTCACGCACGATAATATTTCGAAAACTTGTATGTGATCTATCCATTTACGTGAAAAAAAATTCTTTCAAAAATCCAAATACAAAAAAAGAACCCTAAATAGTAGGTATATACTTTAAACAAGAAAAAATATGACTGCCGACTGATACTTGTTAACATTAGTTTCGAGTCAGGTTTAACAGTTTGCATTTCACAAGCATACAGGAATATTTTTTTACGTGATTAATGTTTTACTCACGCCAACTCACGCTCACATAAGCGTATATTTTATTTAATCACACTCACTCACGATTTTCTCGAAACCTACACTCCCGGCGTGTTACTCAGTGTCATGGGAAATTTCACGCACGACTTGCACCTCTACTCGCAATATGTATGGGACCAACATCGAATGTTTATCCGTATATTAAATAACATACAAATTTAAAGAAATTGCATCAGAAGTCACCATTTGTTTTTTAACTGACTTAAAAAAGATGCAGCTACACGTTTTAAAGGCTCTCATTGGTTAATATTATTACACCAGAAACTCATACAGTTAAGTTTCACTTCGTGTGTGACCTGACATATAAATTCATTTTGTTAAAAACAGAAATTCTATATTATCTACCTACACAATGCAAAACTTGTACACACGAATTTCACTTGGCAATTTTTATATAATTTAATCGGGTATATACAACTTGATATGTTTTAATTAAAAATTCAATGATTATGCCAATGTAGAAAACAAGTTAAAGTGCATTGAGCTATTCTTTCTAAGTTTTGCCTTATACATCGAATTACTTTTTTTACAAAGATGATTATTAATTTATTCTGCTACTCTACACCTACATTAAATGATTTATGACACTTATTTTGAGAATATGAAAAAGAAGAAATAAAAATAACGTTTTCTAATAATTTAAAGCTTAATAAACAATTAATTCAGTCATTATTTCACTACCATTATTATTGTCCAACAATCGCGTCAATCTCATTATCATTCACATTGTGAAACTGTTTTGTGGCATCACTGTGCATCAAAAATGTAAAAATTAAAATGTCACTTTAGAGTTCATGCAATATTCAATTTACATATCAGGTGAAAATTTACTTTTAAGCACCTAACAATTGTCACAAGTTACACGGCTCATGTCTATTACATTTTTTGAGCATAAAACATGCGCATACAGAGTGGTTTATGAGCCGATTTTTACAATTATACCTATTATGTTTCTAACACGACTCTCAACTTTTCTACATTTAAAACTGTCATTTGTTTTCAACTACATGGATATTTTCAATTTAGCATTAAATACTAAGATATGATCGAAATTGTAAAAAATAAATAATGATTTTACTATTGATAATGTAAAAAAATTAAATACAAATAATAAACAAAAATATATGCCTTAAAAGTGCACCTGTATGATATAGTTCTTGGCTGCAAATCATAATATATAAACGATAGTTTTTTTTTCTGTACCTAAACAGTATGTATTCGTGTCAAATTCCAATGAAATAACATTTAACTTATGCTAAAACCTAACTAAATTATATATGGGATATAATGCCACTACTGTGCTGTATCAAAATCAATATATAGAATGTTCGTATAGTTTTGCATATAATACTTGAATATATACCATTTTTAACCTAATCACAATTTAATTGCTATCTGACATTTTTTTGACAAAAATGACTACGCAAATTCAGATAGTAATTAATAGTAACTTGTTTAAAAAAAGTAGAATTGGGTCAAATATATTACGAAAAATAATAGAAAAAACTTTTAAATTTGTTACGGTTTTAAAATAATGAATAACGTAATAAAACACAAGCTGGAAAATCATAATCAAAAGTTATCCAGTCTTAAATTGTGAGCTATCGCAACTAAACCGAGATTATATAGTGTAACTCAAAATTACTCAAATTATTTAAACAATCGTTTCGAAAGATAGTCATAGGCTGATTTTACGGTCAAAACTTTGACTAATAGTTCCTACAAATATTTTTGTTACAGAAATACTCAAGTTTGACCACACTTTTCATAGAAAAAAATTCTCCTGTGATAGACAAGCTGTCAAAAACATTTCATATTGTCCCACAAGTTCCTTGTAACTTGAAATGAACAGTTTTGTAAAAAAATAATTATAAACGTTTCGACTGTAGAATTTAACCTATAAATCAACGTAAACATTTTGTAATAATAATAATAATATTATTATGGTGTCGTCAGATCAAAACAGTAGATAGCAGATGTAATATTATTAGATATTTTCGACAACGATTTCGAGGTTTCAGAGCAAAAGCAACGGTGGTACTCCGATACAGCACAGGCGTGTCGATCTAGTACGGATTGAACTTGTTGCGCTCTGACTTGAGCGACTTGCTGTCTGAGGTTGTGGATGAAGCGGACGAAGGAGAACGTAAACGCTGCGTAAACGGTTTGTGGGCCCTGTGAACTCCCGTAGTCTGCACGGGAGCAGCGGCGGCGGTACCGACCCCGCCGCCCAACAATTCGGTGAGTCCGCTTAGGGCGGACAGGCTGTTCAGAGCGTTGAGTGCGCCGGGCTTCGTCAGCAGTTGTGCCAAGGGGATGGCGCTGGCCAGAGGAGAGGCGGCGGCCGGGGACGGGCCAGGGGCGGAACTCCCGCCGCTAGGAGTGTTTTGGGCTTCAAGGTTAGCTTTCTGCAGCTCAACACTGGGGAACAGACAAGACAGATATCGTGTGTGCGTGTAAAGGATCGTTTGTGATCGATCGGTTGGTTACCGGGTGGGCAGGTCGTCGGGAATTAGCGTATGCAGTTTACCGGAACAGTGGTTTGGCTTGGTTGGTGGTTATTGTCGAGCTTAACTTTATCGCTACCTATCTATGTTATCGGCATAAACTTACATATTATCTTAGACAGACGGACACTGAAAAAAATGTTGCTACTGTTGTGTCCGATTTAGTCAATTTTTATCAGTGGTCGGGCAAATTGCAAATTTATTTAGTCCATTTCTTAAAGACATGTGCCCTTACCCAAATCATAAAAGTAAAACAACACATTTAGTACAGGGTGTTTCAGACACAGCTCCGCAGACCGGCATCTCAAGTAATTTTTTTAAAGTAACCCAATCGTAGCATATACAGGTGGCTTTTTAAAAACTGACCACTTTTCTTATTTCTTCGAATTGCATCCTATGAATTTTTACCCCCTTGGATAATCTTAAGTTTGGGGGGGGGGTTGCTGTATTTTTTGCCATCTGCCGCGCTCAGATGCAGGGCAACGTACATCAACTTTATTTTTTTAAATAGGAACCCAATTTTTTTCTTGCAGGTTCCGATTCCTCGTCAAAAAATAAACAACTTTTGTACCAAAAATGTCTTTGTAAGATGGAAATTTAATCGTAAACCCACTCAAAATATCCAGGAATTGAGAGCTAAAATTACAGCTACATACAGAGAAACTGTAACTCCAGAAATTTTATAACGTGTACGAGAGGAATTTCAAAACCGTCTGTATTTTTGTATGGAAAGAAATGGTGACCATTTTGAACAAATGTTCAAATAAAACTGATTGTATCATAACCTCAATATTGTTTCCATCTAACAATTATTCCCATAATTATTTCCTATTTTTTCATTGACCTTTTGAAACGTTTTGATAGTTTTCTCATCACAGAATCAAGGTAGGAGCCTGAGAAAAAACTACTCGACGCGTCCAAATGCGATTTCGCGCGTCCCATAAATTTTAGCGATTCGCGGTTCATATTCGTCTTACAAAAAAAATGTTGATACAAAGGTTGTTTATTTTTTGACGAGAAATCGGAACCTGCAAGAAAAAATGGGGTTCCTATTCAAAAAAATAAAGTTGATGTACGTTGCTCTGCGCCTGAACGCGGCAGGTAAAAAAAATATAGCAATCACCCCCCCCCCCGAACTGAAAATCATCCAAGGGGGTAAAAATTCTTAGGATGTAATTCGAAGAAATAAAAAAGGTGTTCGGTTTTTGAAGCTAGCCTGTATATTCAGAAATGGGATGAAATTCTCTACAAGATGCAGGCCTAAAGAATCATGTGAAAAAGATGTCAAAAGAACGGTTACATTTTACTATTTAAATATTAATAAAATAGAAGATATTTAAGCTTTTTTAAAAATTTGTTATTAAATAAGTGTATCGATTTACAATACAAAAAGGCATTTCAAAAATATTCTGTTAAGATATAAGTATTTACTTTTTCAAAGAATTATATGTTTTCACTGAGGTCAAAAGTTAATTCACTGTATAATTATGATGGAGAAAGCCGTTAAGCAAAAAATACAAAAATGAAAAGGAACAAAATGGAGCTTTATTTTGGTTCTGGAAAATGTTTTAAAAAATAGATTCCAGGTTCTTTACGATAATTTAATGACATTGATTGAAACTGGAAAGGTATCGAATGTTGGACCACCGCCAAATTTGGATATTTTGTGTTAACATTAAATAACTGGATTGAGGTGAGACTGGACGCTATTCCAGTAGCAATAAAATCGAGGAAAAGAAACACTGACTCAAAATTATAGGTAAGTTGACTTCAAAAAGATGTTTTTATCACAGATACGATGTATTAAAAATTGCAAATTTAAAAATATTTATTTAAAAAATCACATAAAAATTCTCTATCAACTAGTTTGGCAATTTTGTAAAATATCACAGTACACATCACAGTAATAAAATATAAACAGAAAAGTACATAAATAACCATCGATAATGTATTAAGTAATATACAATTCTGATCACAATTTGTAATCACTCAAGTCATTTTATATAAATTTTTCCACTGTTCCAGTTTAGGCATGACTTCAAAACAAAAGTTTTAACTTAACAGCATGCACCCGAGTGTCACGCAAAGCTTTTAAAAAGATATAAAAACAAAAGTTACGCACTATTTCGATGTAAAAAAAAAACGAAAACAAAACCTAAATATGGAGAAAATAAATATACAAATATGTTTTTTTTAAATTCTGATTTTGTCGGAATATTGTTAGACTGACATAGCGGTAAAACATTAAAACATGATAGATGAAAATTAAAATAGTTGGAATGAAACAGAACAAAGAATGTTTTTAAACGTCAAAATAACGTAAGATAATACACTAACCTCATATTGATGAGATATTGAGCGAGCGCAACTGAGTCTGGATTGCCTGATATGGTGATAGTGCGATCCGTCTGTCCACCTTCGCGATCTTCACAATTCGAAATGCGAATCATGGCACCGGATATTTGGCGAATTTCAGCGATCTTAGTACCACCTTTGCCGATGATACAACCGATCAATTCATTTGGCACTGTCATTTCATGCGTTTGTTGATTTGAATTCTGTTGATTGCGATTCTGGTTACCAGAACGCAACTGTGAGCCAGCCAATGCTGCCAACGCTAGAAAAAAATCACTCGATCAATCAATCAAATGCATTATTAAACGCATTTTTTGACGTTATACTTCTTTTGGTGCGTTGACAACAAAACTTTAGCAGGCAATGGAAGTTGGGCGCGCACAGCTAACGAAAATTCAACAATGTAAAGTTGGCCACAATAACGAAAACTCGACAGTATGAAGTTGGCCATAAGAGGCTTAGACTGAAATGACAGACGAAAACAGTGCAATTTCTGTCCAGTAGTGCCTGAGATTAGCGCGTTTAACCAAACAAACAAACTCTTCAGCTTTATAATATTAGTATAGATACTATAGCTAATTATTTGTGTATTTATAACCTTGCGTTCTTATTCCGTAAAGAAACTATCAAGTTATTTTTACCGTTAATTTGAGATAAAGTAAATTTTATCTCATTTATGAAATAATTACACAACTCCGATTATTTTTGTTAATTAGTGAGGAAAAAAATTAATTTACCTGCCGGATTCAGACCACCGGTATTTGCTGGAGCAAGACCTCCAAGTCCCAACGCTGCCAAACCAGCAAGTGGATTTTTACCAACTCCAGCCACCTGTAAAAAAATTATATTAGTATCTGACAATCAGAAATTAGTTTGCAGTATCAACCAATGATATGTGATTCCAACGTGACCTATAACCTATGCTTTTTTATTTCTTTATATAAAATTTGTTTATTGCTTGCCAAATAATTTCGATAAAATTAAATACTTCTAAATGTTGGCGTGCCTTGAGGGGTTTCTAGTTTAAAAAAATGGACGCATTAACAAAAAATCACAAGTATTTTAATTTTATCAAAATTTTTTCATTTTCGCTTAGCAAGCTTCTTCTCCTTTGCAGAAAATAGTGTAACACATTATCCAATATCGACACAATTAGAATTTTATCATATCACGTCTAAAGTAATAAATGGATTTGAAAAATGAAACATTAAAAAATGCTAAAAATTGGCACTATAGAAAATCTATCACAATACTGTTTAAAACTAGAAAAACAAATCGCAAAAGTTCAAGTTTCATGCAAAACACACACAAATTAAAAAAACTAACTACTGTTTACAAAAAAAGAAAAAAGGGACTCAACACGATTCAGCTATTAGGTCAAGAGTTAGGGTTAGACAGGAACGTTAAATTGTATTCTGAAATTTAATCCCATTAATTTAAATACCGATGAAATGTCTTTAAAAAATCATAAATAATAAACCGAATTTAATCAAATTAAATACATATTTGTGACATACAAATTCCAGTAAAATTTCAACTTTCAAGTTTCATAAAAAAGACATAATAATGAGATAAAAACAATTGTACTCCATATCAGTGAAAACAAAATTAAACATATACCTTTACAAGGCACAGAAATGTCAAGAACCTTTGCCAAAAATGAAAAAAAAATATCTATAGATAGATGAAATCCAGAAAACTAGCAACATAACCGATGGATATTGGTTCTCCACTCCTCAGAAAACAAATGAACACCTTACTGGCAAAAGAGGGGACTGAATTCACAAGAACAACAAACTGGAATACTTGCATTAATTTCAAAAGTATAATTGTTTTAAATAATCTCCACATCTTCACAAAAATATATTTTGCACAAAGGCAAAAAAAAAGTAGAGACAAACCAGCTATACTGAAAAGTTTTTTGCGTACTTTCTTTGTCAAGATAAGATCAGCAAATTCCCAGCAACTAGGAGGACATCAAGTGAATCGTTGACCAAAACCTGGAACTGACCTACATCTAGCCGTCCGATCAAATCACTACGTAACGACGAAAATGAAAACAGTGTGTAAGTGTAGTATGCATGTTTGGTGCAGGGTTGTGTTACTGGAGATGATCGGGGGGGCTCAGGGGGCGGAGCGAAAGGCTCTGGGGGCAGCAGCATCATATCACATCACAACTTACGTCCTGCAAGGCAGCAAGGTGGGCAGGCGGCAGAGCGGCCTGCAAGTGTCCGTTCTTGAGCGAATGTTCTGCGAGCGCTGAATGTAGGAGCGCGGGGGGGTGCAGTGCACCCAGCGGGGCAGCCGCCGCCGCTGGGCAAGGGGGAAAAAGACCTGGGGGAGCGACTATGGCCGCTGTGGCGGTACTTACATCGGAATGGGCGGGCACAGCGTAGTTGCCTTGGATGGTATAAGCTTGACCGCCGGCCAGGATCACAGGGCCACCCACTTGGGGCTTGGGGCGGTAGGGAATCGTGGCACCTTTAGGAGGGGACTGAAACAAAAAAAAATCATTATTGTTTACATTATACAACTAATTGCTAAGTCAACATATAAACCATGGAGGCTATACAAGGATTACAAACTCTATATATAAAAAGTTACCTAAAATAAGAGGCCACTTGTGCTATGTATTTATCGAAACCATGTGTGTCCGTGATCGAAACGGTGGAGGCGTTCAAATGAGATACCAATTAATAGAACAGTATAATTTTCACACAAAATTGTTAATTATATTGATTTATTGAGTCAAAGTTCAATTACAATACTAAAATGAATTGTTAAATTGTAATAAATCACTTATTCATATAAAATTCTTATAATCCAATGAATATTTTGAAAGCATTCTTATGCAATACAGTAAAATCTCGATATAATGGACAAAAATATCTGGTCAAATGTAAAAAAAATAAAAACGTCCTGTTAATATTATACATGCTTAAATTCAAGTGTCGCCGCATGTAAACAATTTTTAGCGGCCATGATAATCACGTCATACGACTTGCACTAAAATTTTAGAGAGTTGATTATAAAAAAGCAGCAAACTTCAAAAGTGCAAACAAAACTTTATTCTTTTTTCAAAGAAGGATTACCGAAAGCAAGCGCGTCGATATCAAACAGTAACGTTACTTCACGACGATTGTCCGAAGACAGTTAAATAGAATTTTGTGTTTTGTATTTTTTATTTATATCTAAATACAGTGTAGACATATATTGTGTGTTTTGATTTATTTTAAACCTATTTTTATATAACGGACTTTCGGCTTTAACGGACACTCCCTGCCCTCAATTAGTGCGTTATATCGAGGTTTTACTGTACTTGCTTACTTACTTAATATGTATTTATGATATAAAAGTTCGCGTTAATACAATACGAAAATTAACGACGCTAGTGGTAAAAAAAGAAACTAATATGTACGATTTAGTGGTTAGATTCCGTCAATTTCTTCAGTATGAGTTTGTGATCTTTGCGTAGAATCCATGGTATAAACTATGAAAATATGTAGGTACAGTAAATTTATTACAAATCGATTTATTGTTTCTATAGATTTTAGACATTTTAATTACAGGAACATTTTGAATTTACAAACTAATTATAGAAACTTTGCAGTACAATATTCTTTTCAACTTTAATTGCCCAAGCAATACGTTTCATTTTTTTTTTCAATTTTTTTTTGACTTGTGCAGTTTCTGATCAAATTTTCTAACAAATTTGCGCATATTTCAAACGAGTTTTGTGTTTTACTTATGACGTACCTCATGTAAACAACATGAGTCTTATTTGCAGGTGTTTGTATACTACAAGAGTGACATCATAGTAGTTAAACAAGGCAACTTATTTAATATTTTGAGTGCAATTTTATCCTATAAAAGGATTACATTTAAGCGTAATAAGAATTCCTGTGGACTAATACGGTACGAACATTTTAAAAATACGACAGATGGCGTTAATGAGTGAAACTGACTTTAGCATCGGTACTGCAGACTTTTAAACGACCTAGTGCTGAGTTGTAGATAAATTCATAGGTTAGGTTATTTTTGACAGCCAGTTGTATCGTTCGAGTTTTGTATTTTTCAACAAAATGGAAAAAGAGCAATCTCGATCCGTAATTCGTTTTTTAAAAAACATGCGAAGTAATAAAACTGAAGTTGGATGCTGTTTATAGGGACCTTTCATCATCTATGGCCATGATGAGATACTCGTATAAAAAACGAATTACGGATCAATGTAGCTCTTTTTCCATTTTGTTGAAAAATACGAAACAAGAATGATACAACTGGCGGTCAAAAATAACCTAACCTATGAATTTATCTACAACTCAGTACGAGGTCGTTTAAAAGTCTGCGTTCACGATGGTAAAGTCAATTTCACTCGTCAATGCCATCTGTCATCAAACACGGGTACTTATTGATCAACTCTCGTAACTCAGCCTTTTTACATCAACAATCTTCACTCACAATTGCGGAAATATTAAAAGTTTGAATTGTCATTAAATGGCAGAGTTAAAAATTTGATAACACTATAGTAATAAAAATACACTTACCTCGAGCATAACACAACAGATGTGGTAAATACACTGTGTAACGGCTTCTCCGATACCAGATATTGTAACGGCACGTTCTGTCGAATTTGGCAACATTTCAGATGCGACTTGTATTGACGCTCCAGTAACTTCACGTATCTCCTTTATTTTTGAGCCGCCTTTGCCTATCAGAGAACCGCACTGACTGGCCGGAACAATAAGACGCAACGTGATCGGTGGTCGAGGGACATTGCCGCCGCTGCTGTTGTTGCTTGCCACTCCATCCTGAAACTGTGAGCACCACTGCAGCGCCCATTAGGTACCACTCTTAGTAAAATCTTAACCAGGACATTTATGTAATTTTATTTTTAGGACTTTATTGTCACCACGTAACACAGATTTGCCTATATTTTCCTTCTTGAAAATTGTTGACTACAGCAGAACTCATGTATTTTCAACCTGTCAAAGCTAATCGACTCCTGTATTCCAATTTCTTCATCCTCACTGCGTGGCAATCATAGACCAATCAGTTAAAACTTTATTAATTTGAGTTTAAACATTGTCAAACGTATTTTCCATTGGCTGAGCAGCATAGAAGGGACGCATTTTGCGTGAGAAGTAGGAATAAAATACTTACATATACATGAGTAGAATCAATTGAAAATACATGAGTTTGACTGTATTTATTTTCATAATTTTATATTAAAAGTAAATATTTATATTTATATATTTTTCTTCAAACTATGCCGAAAGAACGTACTTTCTGATTCGATTTCAGATCAGAAAGTATAACATTTCTGCATTGTTGTTGTCACAAGCAGGAATTACACGCATATCGTCTGTATAGGTGGGTCTAAACAGTTTTGTCATGCGCACTGATGGCGTTTGTCATCATGTTCGCCCATAGATGTCTGTGTACGTCAGTAAAAGGTACGTTATGAGATGAACATTGTAAGATGCATGTGTCAACTGTCATTACGGATTGCCCACATTGCTCACTTGAAAGTAAGTAGTCTGTTTATATATTGATGAAAGTGCGTACTTTCGGTATGGTATGAAGAAAAATAGTATACACCGCACGAGCAGAAAGCTGAAAGTCCCGAACTGCGCGACATATGATGTCCTCGCCTTCACTTCGGGCGTCATGTGGCGCAGTGCAGGAAATTCAACTTTCGGCTTGTGGTGTAATATACTATTTCTTCAGAAAAAGACGAGTTAAACAACTTCACACATCCAAAAAATACAGAGTTTATGAAGAAAGCATCAAAGGTTTTTGAAGTCTTCTTGTTTATTGTGCTGGTTCAAAAATCTGAGTAATTCATCCATGCTTAAAGCTTTGAGTATCGACAAAAAATTATAAAGACACAATATAAAAAAACCCGGGTCGCAGTGCCAAAACCCTGCCGACAATATAGTGTATTTGCTAATACAGGTATTGTGGCTTTATTAAATAAAATTAAGTTTGTTTTTGGACAAAATAAAAAAAAATGAACCCCTTAATACACCCCTTACAATAATAATTTTATTAGTTGAAATATTGTTATCAATCCAACATCTGCACCAAATTAAATACGACCTTCAGTAAGTAAATTCGTATACGCAAACTAGTGTTTTCATAAAATTTGTAAGTCCGGTCCTGTCGGGCCGATTTACTTATAATAGTAGGAGCACTTTTTAATTGCTACTAAAGGGTTAAATTTCAATTTTGAAACGATTCTGAGAATTTTTTCGGTATTTTTGGGCCCAAAAACTTTTTTCAACCCCTAAAAACTACCCTTAAAATGACCCGATTGGGCCCATTTTAAATAGGCTTCGTGCGGTGATGGATTCCAACATGTATGCCAAATTTCGTTAAAATGAATTAACTCCTTCGAAAGTTATTGCCCGCACATATAAATATATATATATATATATATATATATATATATATATACATATATATATATAAACATTTTTAAAAATGGTGGCAAAGTGTTTAGGAGGTTATGAAACGTCGAGAAATTTTGGTCCGACCCCTAGGTCCCGCCATCCGACCAACGCCAATAGTGTATGTTGCCATATGGCAAATACACTAATGATGTTGCAGATAAGCATAGCTTCGAAATTTTCATTTTTATAGGTTTAAATAATAGTACACCATTATAAAGGTTATTTAAGAATTTTTCTTCTTTTCTCTAATTTGACTTATCATTATTATAAATATGGAGTGCTAATGAACTACTGCATATACAAACTGACAGGAAAGAGACGGCGATAAACACAGTATATGTATCTATGTCTCATTTTGACCCGTCTTGTGTGTTGTTAAACAAAGACGGAATGGCTAGCGCAATTATCGCTAGCTCTTTCTGTCATTTTGTTCGCGCAGCCCAAACTAGCACTCCATATGTACGCCTCATTGATTACATCAGCTTCTCCTAGCCCAAAGGGAGTTCAAAAAGTATGTAATGTTTCGCCATAATTAACATTAAAAGCTTAGAATAATATTGCTGCAATAATACCGACATGGTAAGGTGTGAATTACGTTCAAAATAATGATTAAAAAAAGGACAATCTCACCTCCTCGAACTTTTTGCAAATTAATGTAAAGGCTTTGAAGATAGCATTCGTAGGTCCAGTTACTGTAACAATACGTTCTGGACACGAGCCATCAGATATGTTAATCCGTGCACCCGACTGAAAAATACAAACATGAATTAAATTTATGTAATATATTATGATACATGTTTAACATCATCAAAAAACTAATTGGATTAATTCATAAAGTCATTTTAAAACAAATAAATGTTTATAAGAATATTGGGCCTACATCTTATATAAGTATGATGGTAACATTTGAGTCTTTTAGAATATGCGCAAAAAACCATCATTTACAGCATTTTTTCTCTCAAAGTTCTCATTGTAAAAAATAGATTACAAAATTTAACATTTCAATAACAATTCAAAGTTCTTTAAACATTTCAACAAGAGAACATTAAAATACTTACTTCTTCTCGGAACCGTTTGACAATTTCGCCTTTTTTTCCAATAATACTACCGACTTCCTGTAAAAACAGAAAGTAAAAAAATTACATCAGGTACAAATACAAGATCTATCAAAACTTAGCATCTTCCTACGTGTTTCGTAGACACAGCATGTGGTTAAAAACAAGAGCAAAATCTGAGCATTTTAATCAAATCAAAAGAGATAATGGCACCATTTATAAATATAAAAAAATTGAATATTTACGAAACCATAAGATTTAGAAAAAAATATTGTACTGAACTTTCTTGCAAAAATATATAGAATAATAAACGATGAAAAGGAATACAAAAAACAACGTATTGAGCATATCTCTTCTGCTCTTTCTTTTGACATGCCAAACGTTCTACCAAAATTTGGTTTTGATTAGCTCAGCTGTTTAACCTGTATCGTGCTCAGAGACTAACAAACGATTTCCAAAAAATATGTTTTTTGAACACAGAAGACCGCAGAACGTAAAAATACTGAAAATGTTTAAAAAGTAAATTTTGACCTAAATTAGAACCATTTCCCACTTATGGAGTTGGAATGGTTAAAATAGCACAAACTGTTAAAAAATAATATCGAACTCGTTCATAACATTGCAGCGAAAAATTCGCTGGGCTACGAATAATTTCATCTTTGAAGAATTACTCTTATTAGCAAATACATTACACATGGAATTGTGCATCGCTCAAGTTTGCAGGTTGTCCGAGTTTGTAAATAAATGCGTTTTAAATACTTGTTTTGTTTTTTTTTTCTTTTTATTAATTCATTTTGAATTAAAAGAAACACTTTTATTGTTGTGAAACATGTCTTATATGAGCCATTGAAAACCAGAATGGTCTAAGTCCAAAATCGGGTGTTGATATTACATTGGCAAAACATTTCCTCGGGCGATATCTATCTGAACTACAAATTTTAAAAATGAATATTTAAGCTATCTTATCTAAAGGTATGTACACCGAAAATATTTCAATGTTTTACAACCACCAGATTAAACGATATTACTGAAGCTTTTTGTCGTAATATAAAGAAACTTAATTTTATGATTTAGACCATTCTGGTTTTCAATGGCCCATATGTACTATTTCTATTGCTCAAACTATCCAAATTCAGACATTTCTCCTCTAGATTTAATGTTTTTTGTTTACGCTTGTAGTTTCGTATAATTAAGCAGATTGTTAATTTTTATGTAAGTGTCCAGAGTTTAAGAGCCAAGTGTCCGTACTGTACACTATTTTGACGGCAGGATTTAGCACTGTGGCTCGAATCTGTTTTTAATGGCGTTTAGATTTAGAACAAAACGTATGTGTCTATATTTTGTTACCTATTCTGTATTTTACTATTTTTGTGACAATTTCCTGTTAATCAAAACCAAGCTTATGTCTGCCGAAAATACGATATAATTAAACAAAATGGAAAAGTGAAAATACAGTCAAAACCGTTGGCGACGACATAGTTTAGAATAACATACCGGTTATATTGACCAAAATCATAGGTCCCGGCTGAATGCTATATGACCGCCTTATAAAAAAACACTGCTTTTTACGACATACCGCATTACGCGACTACATTTAATGTAATATCTTCATATCTTCGGAGAATTATATCTGTTAAAACGACCAGCTGTATTGTAAACAAAATTCGTACACACAGAAATGTTCCAAACAGACAAAAATTACAGATTTTATGAATACAGAAAAATGATAACGATAATGTGAATATTATTCCTATTAATATCTATGAATTTATATGTACCGAATCATTCAATAATACTACATACTTAATAAAAAATTACTTTGTATCTCGAAAACATCACCGGTTGTTACGACTATTGATTTTTACGACCAAATATGAGTAGACCCTTTGATGTCGTTATAACAGATTTTGACTGTACAATCAGTATCGTCGAACTTGACTACATAACAAATTAAATATATAGTCACTAGGCAGTTCAGAAACGCATTGGCAGCAAAATCATAGCTTGACCCCCACTAAATTCTCACTGCAGATTAAATGATAACAGAACAGCCAATGCATAACCACACGAGTATATTTAGATACTTATTTAAACGCGACCTGATTATGAGTCAAAAAAACATAGGGGTAATGTGACTAATTTCTTTATGAAGGTATTTATTTAAAATCTTATCCAATCTTTGATGTAAATGCTTCAAAATAAACTAAAAATATGTACTATTCTTCCCATATGACTTTTAGGCAAGTTTTTCAGTTTAATTGATCTAAATAAAAACGATAAAACTATCATGTTATACGCAAATTTTTGTACAGAAAGAATTAAATTTGAAAAAAATTATCGATAAAGCTAAATTTATCAGTATTTTTAACATACGTTTGTAAAGGAAAAACTTTAAAATGTTAATTTGCCTTCCCGTAATTCAAAATCTCGGGACATGCTGTAAAGAAATATTGACGAATGTCACGTTTTTTTATTCAATTTTTAGGACAAAAATATGTTGTTTGAAATTTTCAAGCGGCAAGTCAAATTTTGTGAAATCTTAATGCTAATAAAATGATTTTTGCGAGCACAGTTCGAAATTTCTCGAGGGCATATTTTACAATCTGAGAGAACAGTTACTTTAATATTATGAATTCAAAAAGTCAACATTTAAAAAGTAAAAGAATTAATTTCTACTATACCTAACCCGACCCACGGAATATTTCTTCGTTTGAATAAAATATTTAATTCATAAATGTCCCGGGGACCGTCGAGATATTGGTATATTGTCATTTTACAGTAGTCCCAGACGCATTTATGAATTAAATATTTTATCCAAACGAAGAAATATTCGCACCGAATATTCGTTGGTTGTAGAAATTAATTATTTATTTTTTAAAGGTTTCATACTTTTAAAAATAATTAATTAAAAACAATACTTGAGCTCAAACTTGAAGTTTCTAGATGACCATTAGTGCAGTCAAATGAGCGAAAAAAATTTCAAATGTGCATTTTGGTAGGATGCGATTTTTTTGCGTTTCGTTCCAGAATGGTCTGAAATCCAGATAAAATAAACAATAAATGGGTAATTTAGAGAATGAACAGTATTTAAAATTTCAGATAAAATAGTAGGTATTTCTTTTTCCGACAATTTTAAGGAGCAGGTGGCACACCAGGTGTCTTTACAGATTAAATATTTGTTAGGTCTTCTTTTAAAGACATTTAATACCATTCGGGAAGTTGTACCATTGAGAGTAAATAATTCATGAAGTTGATTTTAACGTATTTTCAATAGAAATATCTCCGGTTCAAGGTAAAGTTCAAAATGTCCGGTTGTTAAAGTGTTAAACAACTGAAGGTGAATACTTTAAACAATTGTCCAGCTCTATATACTATGTTTGTATTTGATACACGCACTATATTATGTACATAAGTAAATAAGATTAACCAGCTTAGAAGCACCGCAGCGTAAAGTTTCAGGTTTCATGAAGTCACAGGAAACAAGAATATATTTTATGTAATATTCTTACATGCACACGTAGTAGATAAAAGTGTTTTCAAAATACACATAGGGTAGATTGTATATCCAATGTCGGAATGAGGTACAGTGAAAACTCTCCTTACGGACAGCTCTATTAAGTGGGCATCTCCCGTAAGTGGATAAAACTTGCGGAATCAACTCTGCCCCTATTATTTTACTGTGAAGAAGGGTTTGGTTGAGGATCAGAAATAAGCTCATAGTAATGATCTTGTATACTATTAGAACGATTTACCACCATTTAACCAACTTTAAAGGTAGGTGTGGTTAAGGCACACCGTCAGAAAATTCTTAATTTTTGTATACTTATTACGTGAAAATACAATTACCCTGAAAATTTGAAGTCGATCGACCGTATATAATCCGAGATAAATTCAATTAAAAATTGGAAAATTAACATTGATTGTATACGATCTCTGTAGTTCTGAACCAGTTTCTTATTTATAAAAAAAGAACTAACTGTCAGAAACTTTCCGAAAACTGACAGTCTTTCAATGCATTTGTTATAAGTTTAAAAAAAATGAGAAAAATTTTTGACCGTCTAATTATTTATAAATAACGGTTTAAAGTTCAACAATTTATAGAGAAGTATACATGCATATGAATACTGTATGGGTTACATTTCCACGGGTACCCGGTACAGTCTTGCGTACAAATTATGGATCACTTAGCTACAAGCTAGTATACTTTTGTGGCGCGTATAATCTATCACTTTTTGGCAATATTGTACCACGACAACTACCTTAAGGCTCTGAAGATGAAAATAAATTTTTCGAAACGTTGGCCACTAGCGTAACATTGATAAAGTCTATTTTTGATCCTCAACCAAACCCTCCTTTTCACAGTGACATTCTATTAGATCAACACTACTATATACGAAGACCTATTATTTTACACATACAATGTTTTCTAGTAGTGAACACAGAAATCATCGCCCCAGTGAACAAAAATCTCATAAACGTACTCGCATAAAAGTAATACCTATGTTTTTAGTCTTGGGAATAATCGAGTGATTTTGATAATCAAAAGGTTACTATTCGAATAATTTTTCTATCGAATAATTCATTCAAAATGATTCCTTCAGCTGATGTACCATAATAATAAGTGTGTTGTTGCTATGCGTGAATAAATTTGTCTCGGTTTCGATTGTCAGTCCTGAGAGAGTCACCAGTACGCAGTGCTTTATAAAACAGTGACAGATAAAAGACTAAGTAATCATATATTAAATACTGCGAAATGCACGCTGTAGTGTTTTCAAGAATAAGGGAAGGATGTAGTATAATAATTTATTACTGGAAATTGTATTATAATGCGTAAGTTGTACGTATAAAAATCATTCGAATTATTGTTTTAGCGTGCGTAAAAACAAGACTGTCTAATTTAAAATGACACTTTTTAAGAAAATGCTTACATAAACAGACAAAATGATAGTAATGAATGTGATTGAAAAAGAAAATTCGGAAATATTTGTCATAGGAAAATCGCAGGCAACTTAAATAGTAAAAGACAAAGAAATACTAATGTCTATAGCCTCATAGTCTTATAAAAAAGTCAAACTTGTAACTCAATACAATAAATACATACGGTCTTTAACTAATAATAATAATAATGCGTTTAACGTCCATTTCTCAACTTTATGTCATAACACTCATAACAGACGCCATTCGCAGCATTACTATTTTTTTATCTACCATTTCTTGTTATTTTCTACGTTTTTAAAACTTCAACTTAATTAACCTTTAATAGCAATGAGTGAATGAATAGGAAATTAGGATAAGGTACCTAATTTTTGAACTAGGAGTTTGATAGGTCTCAAACAAGGAACCACCACGATATTTATCTGGAATTAATTGAGAGAAACCATGGAAAACCTCAACAAGATGGCCGGTACAAGAATTACCGTTTCTCGGCGAGAGGCAGTAGGAAAAAATTCCAGTCACATCTGCCTCTACCGGGATTCGAACCCGGTACCTCCGAATGCGAGTCTAGTGCTCTTACAGACTACATAATTAGTTTTTTAATACATGTATCATTGAACATATCAAAAGTAAGCGAAAGTTACGTCGTCCTATGCGATGATCGAAAAACTATATCAAATTGTTATAATGATACGGAGGCCTCAAGACGCGAGTTCTACTCGAATTGTCGTTTTTAATCTGTTTTTACTGGCTTCTAGGGGGAAATTTTCCCACATTAGTCGGGACCGATTTTACGGCGATTTAGCTTTGCGGTTTGACATTCCTGAGTGTGAGTAAAATCAATCGAGTGGCTTGGGTTCTATATGCGATGACAGAAACCTTTTTTAAAAATAACTTTTCTTTGCCGAAAATTCAAAACAGAATTTTTGTAAAATCACAGAACTTCCTTTATGTACTGCATATATTATGAGAAAGGAAAAAGGACGGAGAATTGTTCTGAAAAAGTCGAACAAATGTAAATAGTAAAAAAGAAATTTGACGATTTATTTACCTTTCCCTGCATAATAAGTCTGATTGTAAGTGTAACTGATGGTCCATCGTTGTGAATTGGTTTGTCTAAATCCATCTTCACGCAGTAAATTAACAAGGAATGAACTTTATCTGTAAAGAAAGAAAATTCTCTGTAATCACGTGTTAATAAAACATATTTCTTATTTTTTAAACATCTTACTAATTTGGTTTTGGGAACATCGGTATGGAGAACTTTGCAATACGACTCCAATATCATTTTTAATATGAAAATTTTTAGACAATAAGTCTATTCTCAGTAATATAAAACATGTCAAAATTCAAAAGACCTGGAGACCGAGACAAACATTTATAAGAAATTCAAATCGGTGAATTATTTTTACCATCACAATTAAAATCTAACCTTATCTCGGACACGATTTTTCGATCCCCATACATGGACGTGAAAAGGTTATAAGTATTTATACATCCTTATTCTTTATTCATTACTATTTTGTTATATTATAAAAAACTAAGTCTAGCAATGGGCTTACAGTAACTGAATTGAGATATTAATGCACATTTGCGCATCAGGCCTGAATTTTTTTAATTTTAGTTGTAGAACTGGAAAAAGATACTTTCCTGACTTATCACCAGTCAATTTTTGGATTAATTTATCTTATTAACTATCCCCTATATTCTATAAAATAGCTGCCTTGCATGCATTTCAAGTGACCCCACTACACCACTAGTGCTGTAATCAAAAACAAAACTTGTCGCGCTATACCAACTGCATAGTAATTTACGCTGAGCGTGTGAACGCCAATCAGTCTTCTTAGAAATGGTTTGCTCCAAATGGAGCTGTCAAAATCTTGTAAAATATATTAAAAATTAACTGAAAAACAGCTATTTTACAAGGTTTTAGTGCAAAACATAGTATATATCTCGGGCGGAATGGCAGTCACTTGTGACGCTTAAAACTCACTGGCCCTCGTTTTGACATGTCACATACTCGTATAATTCAATCTACTCTACGTATATAAACTACCATTTTTTTATAATAGCTACATAATGTTCGTTAATATAGGTATTTTAGCAAGAGTAAACAAACAATAGAAACTTATCTAGTAGCACAGTTCTATCTAGAAGCTTGTTTTATGGAAACCAAGCGCATGATTTATTAAAAAATATATGTAGATATAATCGAAATTTCATACAAATGAAAAAATGTCAGTAGTAAATCGTACTACATCGACCTTTTGCAGTAAAGAAAACGGTTTTCAAATCTGAAAATTCTGATTCGTTTTCAAAATAAGTGTTGTTTTGTTCAGCTTGTAAATAAACAGAAACGGTAAACAACTGACCAACCTCCATGTGACTAACCTTCAACTAACGAAAACAAAGATTAACCGTGTGGTACGATTTTATTAATTACAAATTATTATTAATACAATTTATATGAAAAACTATTTGCGACTTCACTTAAAGATAAAGGTGTTAAATTCGCATTAAGACACCTAGGTGCTCTGAAAAAATATTAATAATTATTTTACAAAACTACATCTAATGGTCAAATACATATACATAAGTATGTAATATATACTAATGCTGTTTTTAAGCAAATTTAGTGATAATTATTATTTCTTTTGTTTCAAATGCCACAGAATGTCTACATGCACGCAGTTTTGCAGAATCATCGGCGATATAGGTAGACACTTCGATATAATATATACTAGGGTATAACTCCCTGGTATAATCTATTTATACAAATTTTGTTTTCAGTATAATATTCGGTTACAGCAAATTTCACTTTCATTTTATAATCTAACAAAATAGATGAAACCGTAAATCGTAATAGGTAAATATTAGGACACCATTGTGTTCAAGTTAAGGGTTAATCACTTATCAGTCACACATACAAAGCAAAGTATAAAAAAAGATTTTTTAGGGCAAGGGCCTTGACGGTGCAATTTCTTTACACTAAGTCTCAATGCCCACTGATACATCAATATTTAAATTCAACACAATTTCGTTTTTACAAAATTCGTAAAACATGGAACTAAAATGAACTTAAAAAAATTTATAAATACAATTTTAATTCAACTCTCTATCAGTACATTTTAATAGCTACAGCAGAAACAAAAGACAATAAAAACAAAATTGTTTTGGATGATAGATGTAGAGAAAACGACATAGCACGCTTTAAAACAACACCAATTACGTCTCTCCCAAGATATATTTGATACATCTACTTACATTAATGTACTTAGAAATTGTATTTTACGACACACGATCGTAAACATCAATACAAAACAGTCACTACGCAACAATATTAAGTTTGCAAATAAACACACAAATATCTTGTAATAAAAAAGTACACCGAACTACTGCAAACTAACGTTGAGTTGAAGACGGAAGCGGCGGAAATACATGTCCACCATTACGATCGAACAGAGTTGCCAACAGTAGAAAACTGATGCCACTAACTAAATAGGCTGCGTTCAGTACACCCAGCGGCATCGATTGCGCTCAGCGCTACTAGGAAACAATGAACCGCTATAAATTTATTAATTTGTTTAATTTACAATTTCCAAAGTCCTAAATTTTTTTAAATAGAAACATATTTTAACGGAATACGTCATTTTGATTTACTTATCACTTTAATTAGGTATCATCGTATCTTGATAATTTTATTAGTTTGCATAACAAATTTATTAAAACGCAGTTTTTAACCATTTTCAGGAATTGTTAAAATGTTTTGAAGACAATTTCCAGGAATTTCTATTTTATTAAACCGTAAACAGTATAATAACCAGTGGGAGTTTATATGTATTACACACTCCGACGTTAAAGGTCGAAACTCGGTGTATATTTTTAATGACACTTTGAGCTAATAGCGTAATTTAATTTATATAATTTGAGAAAAAAATAAGTTAAAAATCAGTAGGTAACAATATAACAACAAATTAAAAAAATCAGAACCCACAATTGTCCCACGGGCCACGTCTATAATGATTAGTGAATTAGATAGGTATTAATTTTTTAAAAATTTAATTATAGGAAATTTCATTATGCCATAAAACGAAAATATCTACTATTTATTTATAAAAGTTTTGTTGCTTAAAAAATTGCTCTCGATTTGCTCTTTCAATTGTTCTATCAAATTATTCATCTTTTGCAATATTTTTAGCAATTAACTTCAAAATTTTTGCATGTTAATTGTTGCGTTCGGACGTCATCAATTGCCGTTAAACTCAATAAAAGCCATGTTTATATGAATCCTTGTCGTGACAATTTTAAGTTCGCCCTAATAGTTATTTTCTAATAATATTTACATTATTGTAATTAATGTTATAGAAAACTGTAGCGTAATTGAAAAAGCAAATCGAGAGCCATTTATTAAGAAAAAATATTTTACAAAAAGTGGATATGTTTCGATTTATAGCAAAATGAAATTTCCAATAATTTTTTTTAATTAGATACTAATTAATTAAATACTATAGACGCGGGGCAATGGCGAAATCTGAAAGAGCATTTAAGGAGCAATTAATTAAGATAATGTAAACTTTAACAGAATATATTTTATAGAAATAATTAAAAATTAAAAAAATGCATGTTAGAAATACTGAAAGCCGGATGTTGATATTTACATCTATAACGCATATTAGATGATACTTTCCCCAGCCCTTTAATATTGTATTTCCCCACAATAATTAGATATAAAACCATCATATTTGTTGTTAATTAAATACTGCAAAATGTAATTATTACTATACAAGTAATAAGTATAGTGAAATATTATTTGTTGTAACATTGTGTAGAATAATATTGCAGATAACTTTAGCTTGATGTATCAGTGCACTCAGTTTCAAAACTAATTTTGTTTACGCATTGTTAGTGTATTGTCGGACCAAAATTTTTCGACGTTTCATAACCTCCTAGACACTTTGGCACCATTTTTGAAAATGTTATATATATATATATATATATATATATATATATATATATATATATATATATATATATATATATGTATATATATGTGTGTGTGTGTGTGTGTACGCGCAATAACTTTCGAAAGAGTTAATTGATTTTAACGAAATTTGGCCCACGTGTTGAAATCCATCACCGCAAGAAGCCTATTTAAAATGGGCGTAATCGGGGCATTTTAAGGGTAGTTTTTAGGGGTTGAAAAATGTTTTTGGGCCCCAAAATACCGACAAAATTCTCAGAATCGTTTTAAAATTGACACTTAACCCTCCAGAAGTAATTAAAAAGTGTCCCTAAAATTTTAATAAAATCGGCCCGACAGGACCGGACTTACAAATTTTATGAAAACACTAGTTTGCAGATAGTGAATTATTTACTGAAAGTTGTATATAATTTGGTATAGAGGTTCGATTGATAATATTATTGCAATTAAGAAAAAAAATTTATTTTAAGGGGTGTATTAAGGAGTCAAATTATTTATTTTGCCCAAAAATAAATAATAAAGCCACACTGCCTGTATAAGCAAATACACTATATTGTCGGCAGGGTTTTGGCACTGCGACTCGGGTTTTTAATATGTTATGATGACGTAAGGGAGTTTTGTGTTGAGTGAGTGGACTTTCTTCACTGTTAAACAAAATAATTAAAATTTATTTTTTATTTTCTATTCCGGTTTCGCTATTAAATCGGTTTTTTTAGTTTTTTTAAATTACTATTTATTTGTTTTATTTTTAGTGTTATTTTTTATCCAGATGATCCTGGTTAGGACATTAGGACAAAGTTATCAAATTATTGTATCTGTCCTTAAAACGTGTGCAATTTTTTTAATCAATGGGACATCTTGAAGTTGGTGAAAATTACGTTAAAGATTCCGTCACATTGATATATAATGACTTTATTTCTTTTTTGTCCTTGGTAATTAATATAAAAATGATTTTTCGGGAAAAAGGACTTTATTTATAAGTAAAACATGTATATATTATCTTTTATATCTATTTAATCATAACATTTAATAGTTATTAAAGCTTGATAAAGTTCCAAACGAGGAACGAAACGTCGCTGAAAGTAAAATATTAAGTGTTTTACTTATAAATAAAGTCCTTTTTCCCGAAAAATCATTTTTATATTGATATATAATGTCTATTCACTATTGTCTATTGCTTTGCGTCTCGAGAACAACATAGGTTTTCAGGCGAGCGTGGTGATCTAGCCGCGTCGATACATCCATACAATTACATTCCCGCGTTTCCATCCGTCACTCAATCAACTAGCGTGTGTAAAGAAGTTTCATTTCAAAAACAGTTTTTAGTAGATTTTATCTTGACATTCATTTTACCTTACGGACATTTAATGGAATGATGGAATTACAAAATACTTGTGAAGCACCTGTTGGACACGCACATGATAGGGTACCGTAGCCATTCCCATTAACACCGAATCTAATTATTTATAAATTTTTCATGAACTATTCTTGCTGCAGTGTTTATTGTTCGACTACGTTATAATTTTCATTGGAATTACTAATTAAAGGCTACATTCAGAAATCTCTTCAGAAATTTTGTATCGATAGTTTATGTTATGTTTTGTTGATTAATATAATTTTACATTTTTTATTTAAATCAATTAAATTTTATTAAATAAAAGTTACATTAAAACACTTAAAAATATTATTATAAAATTGTACTATACAGCTTCAGTGTTCGATTAGATCTGACAAACTTTAGAATATTTCATAGTTTCAACATTGTATTATACTATTATTTAACTATCTTGCCTTATATAATTTACATAATGTTTAACTTAAATTAATTGAAATACAATTTATACAACAGTTTAGAAATTAAAGGTGGGAATTACGCTTTGATAACGACTTTGAAAGCAAATATCCCGCCTCTGAAGAGTTAAAAACAAAATGTCCTAAAATATGTTTTGTTGAAATTTAAGAGACCTACTAAATGCGGTAAGTGAAAAAAAATTGAGTACTCTTTTCACTCTACGGGAGGTAGTTAAAAAAAAAACATTTTTCCAAAAATCTCATCATTTCTGTTTTTGGGTCATCAATCTATGTCCGTATATGCCAAATTTCATCTTAACAGATATACAAATGATGGGACGGGAGGGCTGTAATATACGAACTGATCGAAACTAGGGTTCCTAGTATCTACGGAACCCTAAAAAGGAACAATTATTTCTGGAGCATTTCGTATATTATGATATGAAATTGCAGACACAGTGTTTGCGACTGTCGCCCCATGCTCTTTGTTTTAAAACATTCAACTCTCCGCTATAATTGCATTTCGTGGCTGATGATGATGCTATGATTGTGTTTACTGCGCACACCGGCTGCTGCTTTATATATATATATATATATATATATATATATATATATATATATATATGATAAAATATTCTCCATGTAACCACTCAGTATAAATGTATTTCTATTATACATACGTACATAATAATAATAATTATAACTACACAGATGGTTGAAGTTTTATAATATTATATTTATTAATGTAAAAGTCGATTTATTTACTACTATTTATAAAATAGTTGATTTACACGCATGTAAAAAGACCTATTATGCACTAGTGTATTATGTAAAACAAAACTGATTACGCTATACCAAGTTCATAGTAAATCACTGTTTGTCAGTTCCTTTTTCATAACCTACTATTAGAAATGACGTTTGTTCAAAAGTGAACTGTCAAAAATTTTGAAATTGAAGTGAAGATCAGCTATTTTAAAGAAAGTACGTGCAAAAATACCGTATAGGTATATCTCGTGCGTAATGATATTACATCACGTATACAGTTTACTATTACCACCTTAGTTTACGAATATAATTTTCAACCACTTAAAACGATAGGTGCTGACATTTTATTTCTAAAACTCCGGCGGAACAGGGCTCATAAAGTATCTTCCACCCCCCTTTCAATTTTAAACATTTAATATTACAGTCAAAACCGTTTACGACGACATCGTTTAGAACAACATACCGGTTATATTGACCAAAATCATAAGTCCCGGCTGAATGCTATATGACCGCTTTACAAAAAACACTGCTTTTTACGACATACCGCATTTAGCGACTACATTTAATCTAATATCTTCATATCTTCGGAGAATTATATCTGTTAGAACGACCAGCTGTATTGTAAACAAAATTCGTACGCACAGAAGTGTTCCAAAGAGACTAAAATTACAGATTTTAAGAATACAAATAAATGACAATGATAATGTGAATATTATTCCTATTTATGTCTATATAGATTTATATGTACTTACACATCCAAAAATACTACATACTTAATAAAAGATTACTTTGTACCTCGAAAACATCACCGGTTGTTACGACTATCGGTTTTTACAATCAAATATGAGTAGACCCTTCGATGTCGTTATAACAGATTTTGTCTGTATTTACAATGTAAACTTTCCGCTAATGCTTAAGAGAAGTATAGGTACTATATCTGGATTCTTGCGGTCAATTAATTATTACAGAATACAAATTACTGTGGATAGCTGTTCAAGTGGTTTATTGTAATGAATTCGTCCCCACGTTTCTCGTTTAGGAATCACTGTTGCACAGCGACAAAAAGGAAACTTTGCACTACGTACACAATATTCTGCAATGAAAGAGGTATGTGCGAACACCCACGATAGGTGTTTAATATAATATCGTGTGTACATAACTATATGAGCCATCTACTGTACCAGAATTATAATAGCTGATGTGTTTCAATAAAGCTACATAAAGCCGAACACCAACTGAAGTGATGCGAGAACGTAATTAGGACCAGCGTACAGATGCTACTTTTTGACGTGAAAACGTCTATTCTTTCGTAAAGCCAATAAGCAAGCAATTCAACGGCGATACAATATCCGTTCACGGTCACTTTCTATAGGTAAAAGAGTGGGAACCTAGTTGCTTTCGCGTTGCTTCGTGAATGTTTTCAACGTCATAGTCCAAGAACTGATGACACCCGTTTCATGAAGTGTTTGATTCAGGTAGAAGTTTTTTACAATAGTATATAATAGGTAAGATGTATAGGTAAATCAGTGTTTGCTTGTCCTATCTGGGTACGCCAGGTACTAGGCATAGGTACAGGAAAGGTTTTTAAAAAAAATATGTGCCAAAAAAGTGTTTGATTCAAAATTCTACAAGTACTATTCGAAAGTTAAGTTGATTTTAAATACATAAATAAATGAGGCAGACACTTTTGGAGGAGTTAACATTAAATCATAATACCCCAAAGTTGAATTTTCAAAAATGAAAAAATAAGTGATTGATTCAGGCTGATATTTTTATAGCGACTTCATTAGATATATTTAAGAATATTTATAAAAAGCCAGTAACTTTTTCCGGGGTTTAAGGCTATTTTTAGGAACTTATTTATGGATACTTATGCACGATTTAAAAGACATTCCCAAAAATAGTCTTAAAACCCGGAAAAAGTGTCTGCCTTTTTGCAAATATGCACAGTATCTGGCGTACCCCGGTAGGTCGGGCAAACTCTGATTTACCTATACATCTTACCTAGCTACAATATTCAGGAAAGTATGTCAGACTGGTCATCAAATAATAGAGGGGTACCTCAAGGTAGCATCCTAGGACCTCTAATGTTTATATATTGTTCATAAACGATCAGACAATTCAAGGCTACTTTGAAAAAAAATTTAGTAACCAAGGCTCACTATAAATTGAGTGAATTTTTATAAATTCTATAAAATTGTATTGTTTTGACACTATTTATATATACCAGTTATACCAACCAAATAAAGAATATTATTATTTTAAACTGTTGTATAAAATTTCTACCTGAATCAAACACTTCATGAAACGGGTGTTATGAGCTCTCCGACTTCCAGATGACATGCTGTTACTTCAGGGTGCGTCCGATCCTCATATTATATATTGTTGATATATATGTACTATGTATACAGTTATAATATCATATAATAGACTGCACACCGTCGCACTGACGCTTTATCACTCGGTGTGCAGCCGACAGTTTCATCATGAATGAATAAGTTCAAACAGTATTGTTTCTCACTGAATTGTAAAGTAATCAGTATTGATTTTTAGTTTGTATTGGCAGGTGGATGTAAACACTGATACGCAGTACGTATTTACTAGTTAGGTACCTACTACTATAAATAATAGAGTTCTCACGTGTCACTGATTTCAGTAATGCAGAATGCAGTACAGTCAGGGATGTAGGTTTAAAAAATTACAAAAAAAAAATGTGTCGCAACACTCGGAGAAAGTACCAATAGGCAGGGGCATATTTACAGGGAAAGCGGCAAATTAGTTGGAGCGGCAAACAAATAATAAATTAAGAGAAGCCGCAGAAAAAGGAAAAAGAGAAACGTAGTTTGGAGAGGAGTTGGGAAGGATAAGATAGGATGCGTGAGAAAAAAGTAATGAAGGAAGGCGGCAAATAGTTGTTTAACTCAAGAGCGGCAAAAATCTAAATCCGCCGCTGCCATAACTTGCCTCATAGTTACGTATTAGTTTTGTATCTTCATAAACTTACCTAAATAAATGATTTAGTGTAATAGCTTATGTCTGCTATAATTGTTAAGAAACATTCATCGTTGTAGCACCATATTAGAAAAAATTATTATTCCAACACGTCACCGTCTGGATTTAAATCAGAATCTTTCCACTTTCGCGGCGGAATGAGTTAATTAGTTACCGTATTAATAATGGAAAGTTCATCTTTGATTCATTCTAGAGCCCTCGCTACTGTGAGAGTTAATGTCTAGCTATAGCTAAAAATAATTGGCTCTCGCATGTAGTGAATTTGAGTGTTGTATATCACTATATTATGAAGGATTAAAATGTTGAATTATGTGCACCGTTGAGTAACTGATTAACTCATTCTGCCGCGAAAGTGGAAAGATTCTGGTTTAAATCCGGACGGTGACGTGTTGGAATAATAAATTTTTCTAATATGGTGCTACAACAATGAACGTTTCTTAACAATTATAGCAGACATAAGCTATTACACTAAATTAATTCAGCTGGTACGTAGCTACAAGCGTATGTTAAAATATCTACTAATACTAAATCAATGATTTTATACGATAATTTTAAAAGGTAGGTAAATTTAGTGGTCTACATATCTATGTATCTAAGACATGTGTAAATTCAGAGTTAGTGTAACATCTTAGGCTGTATGCAAAGACTTATTTAAGGTTGAATTAAAGTTAAAAAAAATCGGTCAAGTGCGAGTCAAACTCGCGAGAAGAGGGTTTCGTATTATTCCGTTTTCCGTGAGTACCTACTTTAAGACTTAAGATTTTCGTTTAGGTTTTCCTATAAACTATGGGTGAGACCCGACATTCCCTATTTTTTTCAAAATTTTAGGCCCAGTAGTTTCGGAGATAAAGAGGGGGAAATGATAAATTATTCATCTATTTTCTTAAACAACTTTAAAACTACTTTAAAATTATAAAAAAAATATATATTTGAGACCCTTACTATAAGCCCTTTCATTTGATATGTCACACGGTACAGTTTGCAAAACTTTTTTTTTTAATTTTCTAATAAATGGCTCTCATGTTCAAAATTCATTTATTTACGTTACACGTCCGTCTTTTGATCACCGACTTACATACGTGTACCAAATTTAAAATTAATCTGTTCAGTAGTTTGGAGCAAATTGGCTGTTACAGTAGGACGGACTGACACACGTGTGATCCTATAAGGCAGGGATTCCCAAAGTGCGGTCCGCGGGCCAAATGCGGCCCGCAAAGCTTGTGAATTCGGCCCGCGATATCGATATGATATATTATATTATATATATAATATATATTGTATATATAATTAAAGATTTATATTTGTATTAAATTTAGTATACTAATAAAAAAAAATAACAAATAGTTAAATATATTTAAAACACAAAAGATCGTGGTTATTGTTTTGATTTTATTCCGTTTTTTTTTTGGCGCGCCAAAAAGTTCGGTAATATTAAATTGGCCCGCCTAAGAAAAAACTTTGGGAGCCTCTGCTATAAGGGTTCCGTTTTTCATTTTGAGGTACGAAACCCTAAAAACTAAGATACTCATATGAAAATATTACTTACAGAAGCAATTTATACCAACGCTTGCAATCTGTAAGCTCGACCTTAATAAACAATACGTTATTGTAATTATTATCGTTTATAGATAGCAAAATTAATTATTATAAATGGTAGTCCACTAAAGGCACAGGACACTTTAATATACATAAAACAGTAGCCAAACTTCATATTTTCAAAAATTGTAAACATGTCAAAATCAAAATCAAGTTGAATTTAATCGTGAACATGGTATAAAATTATTTTCAAAAAAGTATCGAAACAAATGTGGAAAAAGACCATTTTATCATATTAAACCCACAATAAAATAATTATAAACGTGATGGAAAATTTTTGAATAGCTTTTGTTTCCCTATCGAGTAAAACAATGTTTATATCATGAATAATAAATATCATATTATTTTACACGTCAGTTCAAATTGTTCTAGAAACTTCTTTTTGTATTATTGCATAACATTTTAATAAACAAAGACACCCTAGAGTTGTTTTTAATGATATAAAATTACGCGTATTCTGCGAAAGATATACAAACATTAAAATAAAATCTCGCCATTTATAATATGCGCGTAAAAATATTAAAACAATCTATTATCATACCACAAAGGATTTTAAAACAACTTGGGGTCAAAACGTGGAAGGGTAGCAAGGTGTGATACAAAAGAGACAGAAGTGTCTATATACGTGACCGGTGACAGTGCCTCCGTTTTGGAAACTAAACAGGCTACGAGCGCTTTGAGGTTTTCCTCAAGTTCTTTGTCAACATTAGAGTGATCTCCAAATAGTCAACTTGCTTTCCAATGAATGCAAACTTTACCGTATGACGAGTTTCTGTAGATAATATATATATTATCTGCAGGTTAAACTGACAAAGTCATCAGACTATGTCGCAACATCTTTGAAACTTTAACATTTAGGAAACATTTGGACAGAAATTAGAATTAAACCTTTACTGTTAAACTTTTAACAGTATATTAAGGTCAAATCGTTATTTGTCTGCGCATGTCATTGTTTTACCATTTAAAAGTATTGTTATCCCAATGGCGTTATTCACTTAATTAAAAAATCGTTTAAAATTCATTAAAGTAAGGTATTGAACTCATTTCCCACTAGCGCGATAAAGTAAAACATAACTGTTGTCTATTGTCATGATTGACTCAGAACTTTGATGTATATATACTTATACCTAACTATATAAATAATAAATATCCAACTTATATATTTACAATTTTTAGGTATTATTGGTGCTGAAAATAAATTATTTGTTTGTTGGCAGTATGTTTTTGGTAATTGCACTGAGCAGTCGATAGTTGTGTGTTGGAATAAATTATTTTTCAACTAATTTTCCATGGGGCGTGATTCTAGAAAAGTTTCAAGAGAATTTCGGAGTTCTCAAAATATTCTACAAATATGCTACAATGGCTGAAGAACTATTATATAGCCCAGGAATAGATGACTCGGTGTAAGTAATTAAATAATACGTATTAATTTACGTAAATTGAGTGTAAAATTTCAAATGCGTTTTTCTCAAAGCTATGTTTTTTGAACTGGTGACCACTGTAGCTCGAAAACCGCTCGGTAGATTTTAATGAAGTTTATACAGCTTTTTGAAAACATGAAAAACTAGTGCCTGATCGAAGGATTTTTTTTTTAATTTCGATTTTTTATAAACAATTAACTGTTGGTTTTTTCCTGAAAATCTGGAAAAAAATTTCCTGAGGCCGCCATTTTGTTAATTTAAAAAAAAAAGCTTCGATCAGGCGCTAGATTATCTATTAATAAAACTATTTTTTTTTGTCCGATTGATTTTAGATGAATCTCCAAGGATAAGTGATGGTCACCGCAAGGAGCTTCGGTTGGAACTGGATCAACGCAAACAGCCATTACTTTTAAAATTATTAATTTTTTTTCTAAAATTTCTGTCAAGTTAATTCGAAAACTTATTTAATGATGCTATGTTTTATAAAATAAAATAATTTACTGGCAAAAAAAATATTTAAAATTGTCATTTTTTCATGTCTCTGACTACACCTAACCCCTTAATATAAATATAAATAAAATGTATTCATATAAATAAAAATTAGCTTGAAAAAGTCTTGATTGAATAAAGTCGAAACGTTGCAATCAATGAGTGTTAAAATTGATTTATTTTTATTACAATTACCCGTGAAACTGTTTTCTATAATAAATCAATGTAATGCATGAATACTTAGTATAATTTTAAATCGATCCTAATCGAAAAATAATTCATCGACTTAAACGCTATTTTTAGTGTATTTGCCATAGGCAACATACACTATTGGCGTTGGTCGGATGGCGGGACCTAGGGGTCGGACCAAAATTTCTCGACGTTTCATAACCTTCTAAAAACTTTGGCACCATTTTTAAAAATGTTTATATATATATATATATATATATATATGTGTGTGCGCTATAACTTTCGAAAGAGTTAATTGATTTTTACGAAATTTTGCTCACATGTTGGAATCCACCACCGCAAGAACCCTATTTAAAATGGGCCCAATCGGACCATTTTAAGGGTAGTTTTCAGGGGTTGAAAAAAGTTTTTGGGCCCAAAAGTGCCTAAAAAATTCTCAGAATAGTTTCAAAATTGAAATTTAAACCTTTAATAGCCATTAAAAAGTGCTCCTAAAATTTTAATAAAATCGGCCCGACAGGACCGGATTTACAAATTTTATGAAAACACTAGTTTGCAAGTAGTGAATTATTTGCTGAAAGGTGTATATAATTTAGTTTAGAGGTTCGATTGATGATAATATTGCAACTGAGAAAAAATTGTTCTTTTAAGGGGTGTATTAAGGAGTCAAATTTATTATTTTGCCCAAAAAACCAACTTAAGTTCGCATAATAAAGCCACACTGCCTATATATTAGTAAATACACTATATTGTCGGCATGGTTATCGCACTGCGACCCGGGTTTTTTTATTTTGTATATGCATGCATTGAAGACAGTTTTTTGTATAGTTTTCACTTCGTAACAACATTTTTCTGTACATTTTAATCAAAATTTAGCTTGAAAAGCCATCTTTATCTATGTAAATCAATAAGCCATTATTGTGTGAGAACAACCGGATGTTCTCCATGATGTATAAAAACTGTAATTATATGTAATCTATATGGTTATGTCACATCAAATTTTTGAAAATGCTTTCTGCAATCTAGCATTAGTATTTCTACCTAAAGCAGACGTAAAACTACAATAATAAATATAATATAATATAATATCAAAGGTAATATCTAGTAGGTATACGTGCATTGCAATGTTATAAACGCTATATGATGGAGATGATATGTTTTGCGCATGATATTATGCTTTTAGTCATAAAACTCAATTAGCAAGCACAGCTTTTATTATATTAGGGAGTAATGAGAACTGTGTGGTGAAGCATATATATTGTATAATATACTGTAGCACGTAGTCTGTATAGGTAACTTAGACTGTAGTCAATTTAATATACCTATACGTAAATAGAGTGGCCAAATTTCTAGATATATATACTAATTGCATGTATTTGAATTACATTGATTTCCGATACAGTATATTAAACAGGGTTGTTCCGCCTATTACAATTGTATTAGATTATTACATATTTTGACAAATTTCTATTACACTGCCACATTTGCACAAAATCCATTACATTTTTTGTCCGCTGATTTACTCAGGTTTCAGAATGAAACAAAACTTTTTATTATATTTTATTATTTAGTACAAATATAACTAGAAAACTTAAATAAAACAAAAAAAAATATTCACTACACGCACGAATAACGAATAAATTCAGTCAGTATTCGATTTAGAATCGACTGAAGCGACATCCATTAGAATTTTGCGTAGTAAGGCAAATTTTTTTCATCTGTTACAGTTTCTGGCAATCTATGACATTTTTCTGAGAAATCTGGTATATACAATCAATTTAGTACCGAAAACACTGCAATTAAGAGACTTGTATTATTATCAGGCCCGGATTTTAGTTGTGGCGGTCCTGGGACGTCGAAGACCCCTAATTATTATAGTCAATAGACAATTGTTAGAAAACATTCATTGTTACAATGCTAAATTAGAAACAAAATGTTTATCCACTGTCATCGTCGGGACTCAAATCCGAATCTTTCCACTTTCGCGGCGGAATGAGTTATCAATTACTCTACGGTGCACTAACTCAACAGTTAAGTAACGCTAGACACAAACCCTCTCAGTAGTGAGAGTTATGGATGAAACAGGTGAAATTTCCAATCTTATTATTAATCCATCCTAAGTAGAAGTTACTTGTAATTAGTAGGCGGATAAAGGGGGGCAAATAATTTAACCACTCCAATGTATATCATATGGAAATTTCTTATCCAGTGTCGTTATAGACATTAATATTTGATAAATATATTTCTTACGTTTATAGTACGTAAGAATTAATCTCTACATAATCTGTTAGAAAACATTCACTGTTATAATGCTAAATTAGAAAAAAATAATTTTTTATCCACTGTCATCGTCGGGACTCAAACCCGGATCTTTCCACTTTCGCGGCGGAAGGAGTTATCAATTACTCTACGGTACGCTAACTAATTTTTCTGATTTAGCATTGTAATAGTGAATATTTTCTAACAATTATCATTAGCCGTCTACAGCTTATGTAGAGATTAATTCTTACGTACTATAAACGTAGGAAATATATTTATAAAAATAATCTATAGATAGTGTGGTTCTGAAATAGTGAACAGTGAGTCATCGTTGTAGTACGATATTGACGAAGCAGTGAAACAATGTATACATACCTGTTTCATGCGTAAAACTGTGCCGATTAAAATATCTCGTAAAGTATAAGTGTAGAACATTAATAATAATAATATTTCTGCAGTTGTAGATAAAATTTAATATTTCATCTTCTCTAATATTTACCTTTGATAATATACAGGTACTACTTAACAATAATTGTTACCAAAAAAAATTCTATTAAATTAATAATAATAATCATAATAATAGTATACGCGTAAAATGATAGACACTAATGACCTTAGTTGTCAGAGATCTACATGTACCATAGCTATATTTAATCAAATTTAAAAATAGTTTTAACTGCCGCCGTTTATCAACACATTTGATACACAAACGAAAATAAGCGTTTTTATTTCCATTGTGTAAATTTTTAAGCTATCAAACACAGGAAGTGTCATTTAAAGTTGGAATAAATATTATAACAACGGAATTATTAAATTACTAAAAAAAAGGCAAATATACTAAACGTCACTTTAAGCACAATGTTGGATCAGCTTGTGTGGTCTACAACGGAAGTTCAATATATAAAAATTCAAAAGGACACAAAGTTCTACTCTAGACTGTAAATACAATAAAAAAAAACGAGTCGTAAATATTTTTCAACCTCTTAAATATATTGATAGTTTTAGAATCAAATCTTGTAATCCGATTTTGACTCCCTTCCATATTTTCGATGGCATTTGAATTTTGCGATTGTTCCGCTAAGAATATAATAATATTTGCATGCTTCCGACCGGACGATGGAGAGCGAATAGCTATCGGAACCCTTGGATGGTGAAAAGTAAGTTTACCGTGACTATGCTTGTTTTGATTGGTTTTAAAAAGTAGGTGCATGTACTTATGTACGTGCGTTGGAAGTTATACTTCTTTGGTGTGAATAAAACTAATTAGTGTATTTGCCATATGGCAACATACACTATTGGCATCGGTCGGATGGCGGGACCTAGGGGTCGGACCAAAAGTTCTCGACGTTTCATAACCTCCTAAACACTTTGGCACCATTTTTAAAAATGTTTATATATATATGTATATATATATATATATATATATATATATATATATATATATATGTGCGGGCAATAACTTTCGAAAGAGTTAATTGATTTTAACTAAATTTGGTACGCATGTTGGAATCCACCACCGCACGAACCCTATTTAAAATGGGCCCAATCGGGCCATTTTAAGGATAGTTTTTAGGGGTTGAAAAATGTTTTTGGGTCCCAAAATACCGAAAAAATTCTCCGAATCGTTTCAAAATTGAAATTTAACCTTCTGGTAATAATTAAAAAGTGTCCCTAAACTTTTAATAAAATCGGCCCTACAGGACCGGATTTAAAAATTTTACGAAAACACTAGTTTGCAGATAGTGAATTATTTACTGAAAGGTGTGTATAACTTGGTATAGAAGCTCGATTGATAATATTATTGCAATTAAGAAAAAAAATGTTATTTTAAGGGGTGTATTAAGGAGTCAAATTTTTTATTTTGCCCAAAAACCAACTTAAGTTCGCATAATAAAGCCACACTGCCTGTATAAGCAAATACACTATATTGTCGGCAGGGTTTTGGCACTGCGACCCGGTTTTTTTTTCATTGACAAGCAAATAATTTATTAAAATAAAAGAAAAAAAAAACTGGAAAAATTATCACTAATATTTGCAACTAACAAATGTTTTTAATAATACTCATTAAATATTCACTATCAATCATTACTGTATATAATTTTTACATCGCCTGACATCTGTCATATTCGCTATTTTAAATATTCGATCACTGCGCCATCAGTCGAATTTTTGGTAAACGTGCTTAATGTCAAAATATTTAACACACTGTTCAAGGCGTATGGCTAAGTGAACAACTTCATCCTGTTAATTTTGATCTTACGGATAGCAAAAATTCGCTCTAGTTAGTGTATTTGCCATATGGCAACATACACTATTGGCGTCGGTCGGATGGCGGGACCTAGGGGCCGGACCAAAATTTCTCGACGTTTCATAACCTTCTAAACACTTTGGCACCATTTTTGAAAATGTTTATATATATATGTATATATATATATATATATATATATATTTATATATATATATATATATATATATATATATTTATATATATATATATATATATATATATATATATATATATGTGTGTGTACGGGCAATAACTTTCGAAAGAGTTAATTGATTTTAACGAAATTTGGACCACGTGTTGAAATCCATCACCGCAAGAAGCCTATTTAAAATGGGCGTAATCGGGCCATTTTAAGGGTAGTTTTTAGGGGTTTTTGGGCCCCAAAATTCCGAAAAAATTCTCAGAATCGTTTCAAAATTGATATTTAACCTGTCAGTAGCAATTAAAAAGTGCCCCTAAAATTTTAATAAAATCGGCTCAACAGGACCGGACTTACAATTTTTTTGAAAACACTAATTTGCAGATAGTGACTTATTTATTGAAGGGTGTATTTAATTCGGTGTAGACGTTAGATTGATAATAATATTACAATTAAGAAAAAAAAATGTTGTTTTAAGGGGTGTATTAAGGGGTTAAATTTTTTATTTTGCCCAAAAACAAACTTAATTTCACATAATAAAAGTATAAAACCACACGGCCCTATACAAGCAAATACACTATATTGTCGGCAGGGTTTTGGCACTGCGACCCGGGTTTTTATTTTTTTTTCATAACGCGCCAAAAAAGATTAGCTTTAAAAAATCACAAGATTTTCTTTATAATCGACCGGCACTCAATTTTCTGAATATAAGATAAATAAAGTGTGTAATAATTTCCGCTTGGATTGAAGTTAATATCACATACACTATTGGCATCGGTCGGATGGCGGAACCTAGGAGACGGATCAAAATTTCTTGCCGTTTCACATCATTCTAAACAACTTGGCACCATTTTTGAAAATGTTTATATATATTATGTAAAGAGTTAATTGGTTTTAAAGAATTTTGGTCCATCACCGCACGAAGCCTATTTAAACTGGATCTAATCGGACCATTTTAAGGGGTGTATTGTTTTGGAGACCAACAACACCGAAAAAGTTCTCGGAATCGTTTCAAAATTGAAATTTAACCCTTTAGTTGCAATTAAAAAGTGCCCCTAAAATTTTAATAAAGTCGGCTCGACAAGACCGCACATAAATTTTATGAACATATTTTTGCGGATTATACTTATTGAAGGCTATATATAATTTTGTGCTGACGATGAATTGATAAAACAAGGACGAAATATTGCAATTAATATATTATATATATACTGCATGTATTTTATTTTGTCGTAAAACAAAATATATAAATTCACATAATAGTTACACTGTCTGTATTTGTAAATACACTAATTAGTGATGAGCAAAATTGGTCTTGGTCTTGCTTTTTTGCTAGACCAAGACCAAGACTCTGTTTACACTAGCAAGACCAGGACCAAGACCGAACTAACAAAACCAAGACCGAGTATGCAAGACCAAGGCTATATGCAAGACTATTGCTAAATAATATAAATTCCAAAAATGTTGCTTGTTTGATGTCTTCTTAGTGACTTTTGGGAGTAAATTAAATTGTATTTCGGTTAGTATAAGTGTAGTTTCTTCTCTGTTTGAACAAGAAAACTTGACAATTATTTACATTGTCTCTAAAAAAATTTCTAGTAATCTAGGACGATTATAGAGTGTAAAAATAAGTTATTTAAGATGGGGGAAAAGATTTTTTAATCATATTAAAAAAGAGTATACCTGTATATAGATAAAAGATTTTTTATATTTTTATGATTGCAATAAAATAAATCGATCTATTAGTTAATTATTAATTGTGCGTTATTTATAATTTATAACTTTAATAGTCTTTATAATGACAGTGTAAAAAAAATTATTAAAAAAACGTAAGTACCACGTCAGATAGGCAAGACCAAGACTTAACACGCAAGATCAAGACTGAGATTATATAAACAAGACCAAGACTATATAAGCAAGACCAAGCCTAGACTATATAAGCAAGAACAAGACCAAGACCGAGCTATATAAGCAAGACCAAGACTATATAAGCAAGACCAAGCCAAGACTAGAAGTATTTGGGCAAGACCAAGACCGAACAAGATCAAGACTGATCCAGTTTCAGTCTTGCTTTGCTCATCAGTAAATACACTATATTGTCGGCAGGGTTTTGGTACTGCTACCTGAGTTTTATTATTACTATCGATATTTGAAATAAGTACAGGTGAATGCTTTTACATTAGTGTATGGAAATAATAATTATTATTATAGGTTTTTTTTAAACCAGCACTCTGCAAATTCCATTTCAGTGAAGTTAATTTTAATCAATTTATCGTATCGTTTCTTTCATTTAATGAGATATTATAAATGGAAACTAATAATCCTTTGTAGTAAGCTTGAATAATTATTATTATATTAGACTCTTTGAAAAATAAAAAATATAATTGATTAAATTTGTTGGTTTTGGGGAAACCTTAATAAATTTAATTACTCAAATAGCCAAAAAGGTATAAAAATAGCATGAGTTAAAGAAGAGGTTCCCAAAGTGTGAGCCGAGGCGCCCTAGTGCGCCGTAGAGAGTAAAGAGGGGCGCCGTGAGGCACTCTTTTTTACCATTCTCCGAAAACTAAACTTAGGTATTTGCGGCTACAAAATAATCAATTTTTATTAAATAATAGATATATTTTTATGTGTCAATATAAATATAAAAACTCGGCTTTATGTAGTATTCTTTTACCCAATTTCGACTAGCTAGGACACCGAGACAAAATACTAAACCTGTAAGTCCGCCACGAACTGAAAAAGAGTTTGGGAACCCCTGAGTTAAATCATTGAACGTAAATATTATGCCCCAAATTTTCGTGATCATTTTTGTAGTAAAAGATGATAATTTCTTAATTCTCATTTAAGATTATTAAGAATTTGGTATCGCTGCACTGATATTTGCATCGGGCGTCAACTTGCGAAGCAACGGGCCTGTGTCTAGAATATAATTTCCGCCTGGAGTCTCAAGAAAGTCTTAAAAGCGCTCCTGCAACATACTGATATATCAAGATAGAAGAATAAGAAGAAGAGTAATTAAATCCCGATAATTTTATAGGCTACGTAATTCAATCCTCATTAATTATTTATGTAGAGTCAGAAACACAGCTGGCTCTATTAATTCATTTCTAGATATAACTTGAACATATAACAAACGTCGAAAGATTACGCGATAATTATGTATTTTAATTGCCAAGTTTTGCATAGTTGAACTTCGAAATGATACAATAATTTCCCTTTCCTTCCTCGTGCTCAAGGTTATTCTTATATTTCCCCGTTGCTGAATTATGCCCCCTTGTTGTGACCGCATTTTTAAGCTCCAAAAGCGAGCCATAAGGACTATTACTAAATCGCAGTGGAATGATTCCTGCAGATCTCTGTTTGTTAAACTTAATATAATGTCACTATGCTCCCTTTTTATTTATTATTGTTTGTTGTTTGCGAAAAGCAACAATCTAAATACACACTCTGATCAACATAATTACCTTACAAGATACCGTGAAGATACACGCATACCGAGGGTGAGATTGGATCTGACTGACAGAAGCTATATTTGTATAAGCTATAAATTTTTTAACTCTCTGCCTATTACACTATGACAATTGAATTTTAAAGATTTTAAGAAAAAAATAAAAGTTTTTTGTATAAAGGAGTGCTTGTATTCCACTGCGGAATTTTTTAATATTAATTTTAACAAACTTTAACTATTTTATTTTATATCATATTTTAATACTGTATTTTATGTTTCTTGACGTTATCTATGTAGGCTTGTCCACCGATGATATAATAAACTTACTTACTTACTTACTTTAACGTCACAGAAAATATTAAACAGATGGGCTAGAGAAGTTTCACTTAAAAATGCACATTGCATCGGTAAATAAAACAGTAACAGTGGACTGTAATGCTTCATAAATATGCTAATTTAAGCATCAAATTTTGTATGCAGTGTCACAAATACTGTGTTGTTGTTGACAGTGCTGCTGCATGAGGACTGTGGATCAACGGTTATGAATTGCAAAACTTTTTAAAACCAAAAACTCGATCAGATCGCAAACAAATTGTAAACATTAAACTACATTAAACATTCATAATACTAACAGGGCTGTATCAAGGCACAGTTCAGCGACGTACTGAGATCTTTTCCTAATTTAAATAGAAAAATAAATCACAAATGGACAAGTGAAAGAAAATCAAAGATATCAGTTGCTTACATCAGTGGTCTTATATTATTACTGTAAACTGTCGATCGAATAATCATCTCCATTCAGCCTTCAGTTTTTTGCCACATACATTTTCTATGATTATAGTACTAAAAAATGTTTTTGGGGGACGCAAGCTTAGATGTTGACACATAAAAAATATCGGCAACAATATACTAAATAAGTCCTATTTATCTGATCATAGCTATTTTTTATTTGTGTAATCTTTAGTAGTCTTGAATAATTCATATAGGTGCCTTTTTTGTTTCGATAAATATTTTATTTCTTCAGTTACCCAAGTTTTATGCTTCATTTTTGTACTAACAAATTTTAAAGGGAAAGCGAGGTGAAAATTATATCTGAAAACTTGTAAAAAATGATCATACATTTCATTTACATTTTACATCATCCACATTATATAAATCAGACCAATCTTCTATACTTAAAAAATTTGAAAACATGTTAATATTGTCATCATTAAATGTCCGAGTCCATATTTTCCTCTCTGTTGCTTTTTCACCTGTTACAAGTAATATTACTTAATCGTAATATACACTTAATCATAAAATGGTCCGACGTAGTTAAGCAGACCGTTTCAAAGTTTTCACATTTTAAATTTGTTTACAAAATATGATCTAGTAGGCTTGACTTATTTATTCAGGTTGGCTTATATTTATTTACCGGTTCTAAATTGAAACTCTTTAATAGTTGCTGAAAACTCTCTGATTTCGTATCGAAAAATAATATGTGCACTAGTGCATGATAGCCGGTAGGCATAGTGATGAAAATAATTTTTCTAGTACAGTGACAGATGGTTTTTATTACGCAAAGTACATAAAAACGAAACTCATGTGGAAATTAGACGTTATGTATAGTTGGAACAGATGGTTAAACACAAATATAAACCAAATATGGTGAGAGCTAAGCCAGCCAAGTGACCAAAAGCTATAGGAACAACCCATGACAACCGGAGTGCATCCAGCAGTAGCTTAGGTAACCACGATAGGGGTTAGAGAGCAGCTTTGTAAGAACATAATATAAAGTAGGCCTCTAATTTGTTCTCTTAGTAGCTTTTATTCGCGTTGTTGTTCATTTTGACAGAAACCTACCTTATAGGTCGGGAAAATTAGAGTTTTTAGGAGAAATTGATATAGTACTACTGTACTTTTAATTTAATGACAAGATATTTTATGAATATGATACATTCGAATACTAATTTTGCCCGCATTATGGAATTTTAACCCTACTTCCCCCTAATTGTGGATGGAATACTTTTTGGATGAAAATCTACCGTTTGAGTAGACTCGTTTGAAGTTTTTAGTGTATTTGCCATATGGCAACATACACTATTGGCGTCGGTCGGATGGCGGGACCTAGGGGTCGGACCAAAATTTCTCGACGTTTCATAACCTCCTAAACACTTTGCCACCATTTTTAAAAATGTTTATATATATATGTATATATATATATATATATATATATATTTATATATATATATATATATATACGTATATATATATATATATATGTGTGCGGGCAATAACTTTCGAAAGAGTTAATTGATTTCAACTAAATTTGGCCCACGCGTTGAAATCCATCACCGCAAGAAGCCTATTTAAAATGGGCCTAATCGGACCACTTTAAGGGTAGTTTTTAGGGGTTGAAAAATGTTTTTGGGCCCCAAAATACCGAAAAAATTCTTCAAGTCGTTTCAAAATTGAAATTTGACCCTCTAATAGTAATTAAAATGTGTCCCTAAAATTTTAATAAAATCGGCCTGACAGGACCGGACTTACAAATTTTATGAAAACGTTATTTTGCAGATAGTGAATTATTTACTGAAAGGTGTATATAATTTGGTATAGAGGTTCGATTGCAATTAAGAAAAAGAATGTTATTTTAAGGGGTGTATTAAGGAGTAAAATTTTTTATTTTGCCCAAAAACCAACTTAAGTTCGCATAATAAAGCCACACTGCCTGTATATCAAATACACTATATTGTCGGCAGGGTTTTGGCACTGCGACCCGGGTTTTCTTTATTTGCCTTCTAACTTTATTACCAACTAGTCGCTATCCGCGTCTTCACAGGCGATTGAAACGAAACTCGGCAGCGTCAATAGTAGTGAAGCCTTCGGCTCCACCGTATTATTATCGAAACTCAACAATATTTTAATATGATATATTTTGGAGAAATTTAGATAAAATCCGTGGCACAGGATCAATTAAGAAGCAATACTGAATTTAAATTTGCATTTTTACTAACGTTTCGGTAACCTCGTACCATCTTCAGAGTGTACAGAAGTGTACCGAAACGTTAGTAAAAATGCAAATTTAAATTCAGTATTGCATTGATCCCGTGCCACAGATTTTATCCAAATTTTTCCAACTGTCATCAAGGATGACAACCGCTCTAATTAATAATTAAATTATAGTCAACCTAGAATGATATATTTTCATAACAATATATATATCTCCCACGTAAATAGTCTCAGCAGCTGAGCGTGTTAAATTAAAAAAATAAAAAAATAAATAAAGCATGGAAACATTTATAATACTATTTGAATAATAAAATATCGTATAAAAGAGCGATAAGACCTAGGAAGCCTTCTATATTGATAATATTGAAAAAGGTTTAGTTTATTATTTGAAATTTTAAACATTTTTCTGTCGAATCCGTCGGAATGCTCGGAAGACATTTTATTATTTAATTTGAAAAGTTCAATATTCACGGTTATGATATTGAAGGCTATAAAAATAATACCAGTTTCTATCCAAGAGTTTTTTTTTGAAGAAAATTTAAACCTTACAATAAGTAGGTTGCAATCAGTATGGTATTTAATATTGCATGGGATCAAAAGTTGTTTAGAAGCTTTAAACGGGCAGTTTTAATTTGTTCAAACGAACTTTCTGACGTACTATAACGTTTATCCAGCTTACATTTAGAATTATAGTTAACTCTTCATCAAGGCTTTAGAACCGTTATAATTTTATTTTTATGTAATAACATGAAAAAAATATTTGCTATTATGTTTGACCATTATTTAAAACGACAACCATGTATGTTTCTAAAAAGCTCTTACTGATCAAGAAATATATAAAAAAAATTAATGCTCTAACTCTATAGGACTATAGTAACTACATAAAACTGAGTACCGGAAGTTATGTTTCTCACTGTCGGATTAGGTTCTCACAGAGTTGCTTAGGCAAGCGATTGCAGTCAATACTTATATATGTACTATCTTTTGTGAAAGTTTCACCTCTATAAAATCTGCGCCAATTTGTATGACCGCCGCTTGGACTAACTCCTTACTCTATTCTATGAGACCAAACTATAGATACTCCACTTGACGATTTTTAGATTTTTTTATCCCTTTTAGGGTTCTGTACCTCAAGAGGAAAAAACGGAACCCTGATAGGATCACTCGAGTGTCTGTCCATCCATCCGTCTGTCACAGTCAATTTGCTTCGAAACGACTGGACCGATTAAGTTGGAATTTGGTACACATATGTAGGTCGGTGACCCAAAGACGGACGTATAACGTAAATAAATGAATTTTTAACATAAGGGCCACTTTTGGGAGGTAAATTAGAAAAAAAAAAGGTTTTGCAAACTATATCGTGTGACAAATCAAATGAAAGGGCTGATTGTGAGAATCTCAAATATGTTTTTTCATAATTTTAAGATAAATAGTTTTGAAGTTATTAAACAAAAATAGGCGAAAATTGACCATTCCCCCCCTTATCTCCAAAACTACTGGGCCTAAAATTTTGAAAAAATAGGGGATACAGGGCATCACCCATAGTTTACAGCAAAAAACTTAAACGAAAATCCTAAGTCATAAAGTTCTCACGGAAAACGGAATTATACGAAACCCTCTCGCACTCAACCGATTTTTTCGATGTACGGAAGCTCTCTAAATATAAGTTCCACAAAAAATGAACATCATTACTATTGAACTTATGGTTTGGTAGCTAGAATACTGTGACAGACTGTAAACTGTAAACAGTAACGTAGGGTTCTGCCTTTTGGGCACAGAACTCTAAAAAGGATCATTCACGTCTAACACAAGTCACGAAAAGCAATTTATAACAAGACAGGTCACACGCAACTCACTTTGACACGAAAAAATTGCGTGGATTACAAAATATGTTCGAACGAATAAAGATTTACGTTTGTTATTGGCTAGTATAAAAAAAAGAAAAAAAAACTTTCCACATCCTTAAATCCTGGACACGGGTTCCACGTTCGTGTTTTTATAAAATCAATTTTCACAGACGAAGCTTTCAAGTGGGTAGAGAAGTAGAATCCGTCTGTAGCTATGACCAATTCTTTTTCAGTTCGGAAAAGGTTGTGTCTTTAGACTTCAGAGCAAAATAAGCGTTGTTTGAAAGTTATTTCCTTTAAGATATTTAAGAGAACGAGAATACAAGACAAAATTATTTAATGGACAATATTTAAAAGAAGACAAAATAATAGTGCTGAAACATCGGCCATTAAAGTAGTTAGCGAATAAGTATTGTTATTCTTTTGTCTTCATTAAAGTTACATAAAATTAATTAGTTGCATCTACCGAGATAAGAAAACATTGACACGGGATTAACAATTTTCCTAGATCGAGATTAAACTGTCAAAATATAGTCGCTAATCGAAACAAAATATCGTAAATGGCTGTCAAAATTATTCAAGATTATTATGATGTGGCTATTTTATAGAAGGTACGTGTAAAATATGTAGTGTGTATCTCAAACGTAGTGTTATTACCACTAATGTGATTGTTAAAACTCGCTAACGCTAGTTTTTTCATAATATCACAACTCGTACTATAATAACTGCAACCATGTTTTAGAAACATAAACTAATCACTAATTTAATGCAGTGAAACTCTCATATATACTAGCATTGCCAGGTGTTCAGATTTGAGCGGAATGTCCCTATTTTCAGGGTTCTGTGAATACGTCCCGATTGACCCTTGATCGGGACGCCAAATGCCGCGATTTAGGATCAATCGGAAATTATAAAAGATTCGAATTTCTAAAAAAAATTTTTAACAGTTGCATTGTTTTTAATAATTGAAAATGTTATGCTTTTACCTATATAGAAGTTTAAGGATACTAGTCGGTTGCGTAAAAATGGCGCGCAGCTGAAATATACATTTTCATGTTACCCTAAGTTTAAGGAAACAATTGAAACAAGGTTTTTACATATACCTATAGAAATAAATTATATTACATTTCAGCCGAGAAACATATATTGTTAACTCAAAACAATGGACTAATATGATTGATTCTTGATTGTGTGATGTGTGCTTCGAGTCTAAATAGATTTTGATGTTTCTATAAGCTTTTAATTAACTCGCAGTGTTCGTATGTCTTCCTTTCCGAGCTAAAATTTGTATTAATTAACTCATCTTGTAACAATCAAGCTAAACTATATTTCCGTCAATTAGCTATATGCTTGCGGTGTGTGATAAGATTAATCGATTTTCAGGACTGAATTAAAATGAGAGTTTCTGAATCCGCTTCTGAGACAAAAAACAATGCTTCTGCGAGTTCTAGTACCCCAAAAAAGAAAATACGACGTATGCGTGGTGTTTTCAGGATGTATGGTCAAACTTCATTTTTTTTTAGTTGTTCCGATTTCAAAACCACAATCCCAACTTTTTTTAATCTTCAGTCTCGAAATTTACCATACTAAAATTGACAACACTAACTGAAACAATCTCTTATGTTGTTTATACAACGCGATATTCCTCTCTTCAAATGATCGAGAAATTCTCCATGTCTGAATTGGCCTTAACAGTGTTGGATCACTTTCGCACAATTTGTGCTGTAGCCCAGCGGTAAGAGGCGAGGTAGACAAAAGACATATTATGTGTTTTGCCTACCTCGCCTCTTACCGCTGGGCCTCAGCATAAACTATGCGAAAGTGATCCAACACTGTTAAAAATTAATGCAAATAATACCCACAATACTATTTAGGCTGTATGACCTTCTTTAGCTCTGTCTCGCTCAAATCATCTGTACGTTTCAATTTTTGCCACACTACGAGGCTAAATGATGCTATTGCAAGGGTGCCGCTGTCAATTGATTACTCTAATTCTTAGAAATATTTTGAAGATTTAAAAAACTTTTCCGAAAAAGTAGGAGTCACTTTAGGTTTGTGATGGAACATTTTTGTGAAATAAGTACGTATAAGGTCGTGGTGTGACATTGAAAACGTGTGTTTTTTTTTTGGCACAATTAATGCCAACTTTTTTCTAGTAAATCGTTCATAAATTACAAAAGTAGTCCATTAGAGATTAGATTTCTCCTTTATATTCCTTATAGAGAAAGAATTTTTGCAGAATGTTGACAGCCGAAGCTCTATTTTTGGCTTAAATTCAGAGCGTTCCGACAGCTTTAAGGTAGTTGTCGTGGTTAAGGCACACCGTCAGAAAATTCTTAATTTTTATATACTTATTAAGGACATGATAATACAATTACTCTGAAAATTTGAAGTCGATGGACCGTATATAATCCGAGATAAATTCAATTAAAAATTGGATAATTAGCATTGATTGTATACGATCTCTGTAGTTCTGAACCAGTTTCTTATTTGTAAAAAAAGAACTAACTGTCAGAAACTTTCCAAAAACTGACAGTCTTTCAATGCATTTGTTATGAGTTTAAAAAAAAATAAGAAAAATTTTTGACCGTCTAAATATTTATAAATAACGGTTTAAAGTTCAACAATTTATAGAAAAGTATATACATGCATATGAATACTGTATGGGTTACGTTTCCACGGGTACAGTCTTGCGTACAAATTATGGATCACTTAGCTACAAGCTAGTATACTTTTGTGGCGCGTATAATCTATAACTTTTTGACAATATTGTACCATGACAACTACCTTAACACCATAGTGGTTGACACAGTCTCATGGTGCGTACATCAAACTATACACACAGATGTATCCACAGGACAGCCAACGGAAGTGGTAGGCTGATTTCAACACTGATTGAACATTGGATAGACAGTTTACCCACTTCATGTATTTCCAATACTGTCATGCTCCACTGAATGTACAGGCGACCTATCTAAATTATTAACCAGGTAAAAACAAAACTGATGGAGCGAAACAATCATTTAGAGAGAAGAATGACATTCTACAAATCATTCAAGCATACTAATTGGTCCAACCACTTAAAGCTCCATCCATTAATAGATTGTGCCAATTTAATAACAGTACCGAATATTGATCTAACTTACAAGTTGTCATCCGTCCTCCTCCTCGGAATTTCGGAACGTGTCAGGAGTAATTATGTTTGTCCCGGGTCACCTGGGTGGAAATTCACAACTTAAGCTGGGCTGCACAAAGCATTGTCAGAAAATCAGATTTAACAATGACCTGAGATTGTGACCACACATATTTTTTCACGAAAAAAACATGGTGGAATTTTAAATCGATCCTGCAGGAAAAATAATTGATCAATAGAAACGATTTTTTTAACTGTGTGATATACTTCATATATTATATACTAATATGAGTTACCTTCCTCTAGTTTAGATTCTCGGTACGTCCTTGTCAATTTAGTATGCATACAACGAAATTAAAAAAAAATTCAATATTTTTCGGAATTTTCTATGTACTTAATAGATTTTTTTGAAACCATGAAAAAAAACGAAAGATTTTTTCCTAAAATCAAATACCTACTGTATTGTTTTCAATATGTAGCGAAAACATCAATTTACTACATAGCATTGAAGTCAGTATACTCCGAATTTTGAATTTATAGTTAAAATTATAAGTACCTACAGCTATCTTGCCAAATATTTAAATTTATAGTGTTTTTTAATCATTTTTTTTTATTAATGTGACTTTAGTAAGGAAAAATAGTTTATAATAATACTTATGATGGCTATAAATTATTTTACAAATAAAAAACTGAAATGATCAGTTACGAAACGGTCATGTCATAACAAGCATTATATATCTAATCCGTACATCAAATCAAAATACATAATTGTATTATGTCGTATAAGGGGCTGAATAGGCCGGTCATATGTCGAGCTAGTCTAAGATTGTCTTGAATGATACATTTTTTTGTCCACATAACGGTTTAGAAGATAAATAAGAAAAATCAAAACGGGTCAGCTCCAGAAGTGCTTTTTCGTCCAAAAGAGGAATTGCTATCAGCGATGTGGTTCGTAACTTTTTAGTTCTTTATTTTTAACCTTTTTAAAGTTCATTGTCAAAATATCAAAAATATATTAATTATTTTTTTGTGTATTTGGCTATTTTTTATATAATTTGCCTAGACTAATTTATGAGAGACTTTAATCGCAGGTTGTTATAAAATAGAGATTAGTGGACATTTTTTAGACTATAGCCAAATGGAAATAGATTCAGCGGTTTTAAAGTCATTGCCGAACATACTGACAGAAAGTGGAATTTTACGTTTTTTTTTGTATAATACAACAATTTTTTTTGTTCCTTTTTTTTTGGTTTAAGGGATTACACTACCCAGGTGCGTTGAAAAAATAAGCTTTTTTTGTGAATTTTTTTCTCGAGTTCTAGGTGGTGAATCAAGAAAAAATTTTAGAGCTTTATTACACATAATATATTAAAGTTCTTAAAAATATTTGCTATTTCTATATATATACAGGGTGTCCCATTAAGAATGGGACATAGAACAACCGCAGATTCTCCAATTCAAAATAAAACGATTAAGCGAAATATGCTTAGATAAAATGTTACTCGTTTCCGAAATACAGGGTGTTGAAGTTGAAAACTGAAAAATTATTAATGTCCATAATTTTTTTAATACACCGTATAATTCTACTCAAATCGGCACACTTGTTAAATGTCATAAAATGCACCTAACAATAAAAAAATTAGTTCAGTACGCTCTACCAGTGGCGTACGGCAGGAGTAAGTAATGCTTGTACCCCTTCTAAATGTTACGCCGCTGTCTAAATTTTAATTTTGACTATAATTTTAATTTTTTTGATATTTTATAAGTCAATAATGTACACTTGTTAGTTTGTTGTAAAGTCATTGGTTTTCGAGATATTCGCAGTTAAAGATAGATAGACATGTACTTTTTATTTGTATTATTATTAATAATATTCATTTTTTTACAACAAACTAACAAGTGTACATTATTGACATAGAAAATATCAAAAAAATTAAAATTATAGTCAAAATTAAAATTTAGACAGCGGCGTAACATTTAGAAGGGGTACAAGCATTACTTACTCCTGCCGTACGCCACTGGTAGAGCGTACTGAACTAATTTTTTTATTGTTAGGTGCATTTTATGATATTTAACAAGTGTGTCGATTTGAGTAAAATTATACGGTGTATTAAAAAAATTATGGACATTAATAATTTTTCAGTTTTCAACTTTAACACCCTGTATTTCGGAAACGAGTAACATTTTATCTAAGCATATTTCGCTTAATCGTTTTATTTTGAATTGGAGAATCTGCGGTTGTTCTATGTTCCATTCTTAATGGGACACCCTGTATATATATATATATATATATATATATATATATATATATATATATATATAACAAAAAGGCGTCGTGGCAGTATAAAAAACAGAAAAAAAAATTGTAGGAGAAAAACGAAACGACGGAAACCGTATTTCACTCAATTTTTGTTCAATTGAATTGAAATTTTAACTGCAACTTCTTAGATAGATTTTCCGTGGAAGTACACACAATTTTTATGATAGTACGAAAATTCACAAATTTGTATGAGTTTTTTTCTTTTCACTTTTTAGCAACACATCTCGCTTAAATTGTTAACTGCAAACGTAATAATTTTTCACGGAAAATCTATCCAAGAAGTTGCAGTTAAAATTTCAAGTCAATTGAACAAAAATTTAGCGAGATTACGGTGTCCACCGTTTTTCTCCTACAAAAAAAATGTTTCTCTTTTTTATACTGCCAGGACGCCATTTTGTTATATATATATAAATGAAAAATATTTTTGAGAACTTCAATATATGTGTAATACAGTTCTAAATTTTTTTTTGATCCACCACCTAGAACTCGTGAAAAAAATTCACAAAAAAAATTTTTTTTTATGCGTCTGGGTAGTGTAACCCCTTAAATAAAAAAAAATAATAGAGCGAAAGGAAAAAAATAACGTTCTTATTTTACAGCTATACTTTGAGGTGAGATAATCTGATAAGCTGTTATAACAAAGTATGACGTGTACTTTTTAAAACATAGTGTGAAATACAATGCTAGTGTATTATACCTACCTACGGATATAACATACCTATTGTAAAGTCATTAAGTGGATGGGATAAATACCGCATTAAAACGGCTAAACGATGTATCAAATTGTAGTTTAATTCGAATGTCAAAATCGATATTCCTGGTTTATTATTATTTATATGTAACAGTAGAAGAATGTCTTATCAAATTATTACACTGTACAATGTACATAATGTGCCCAAAAATATTTATTACCCGACTCTCAATTTATTTCATGAATAATAGCTATAACTATGGTTTCGTTACGACTAGAATAACGTGCATTTCAAAGAAATAGTTAATAGTTGATTATAATAATATTATGAAGCACCCGTTGTTTCAATTATACTGCGCTCTAGTACAGTTTACTATTCAAACAATGGATGTGCTTAGACCTTAGCAAACTTAGTAAGTCACTCAGAATATCTAAGTTTTTCGCCTGAACAGTTCACTGATATTAATTAACTTAGATGGTGACGCTATTTTGCTTAGCAGTTTTTATATAGTAGTCCATCAAAATATTTCGAATAAGAGTATTGATTTTCGTGAGCGTAATTTTGATATATTTTTATGTTATTCATTACACTACTTAAATCATATAATATTTTAACACTAAGTTTATGTTTCCTATATAATTATACAAGACTAAACTATACTGTGACACGGACAAATTAGTAAGTGTGTTCAGGCAGAAACGCATAGAACTCAGATGCTCAGACGTATTTTTTTGCACTGAATGACTTACTAAGTTTGCTAAGGATTTAGTTGGTCTAAACACGGCCGATGGTACTGACGGAACCATAGTGGAAATTAGTCCATGTACATTTTGTGTTATACCGCGAAAAGTTTTTGAACGCCCCGAAACCCAATGAGCCCGCCGTATTTAGGATCGGAAAAACCGAATTTGTGGGTCTCTATTTTACGCGACCCCCGCAAATGGTCAATAACTACCTTCTTTTCACCCCATTTTGATATGCAGACCAGACAGAATGGAGCGATCGAATTTATTCATGGGTTTGAAGCTGCAAGTGATATGTACTATATCCAGATCTATACCAAGTCTCCCCACCCCCTCTTTCATCCTCTTTACCCTCCAAACCTCATATTTTACGTATGTGAACTGGTTCTTCGAGGGTTTGTGTGAGTTTTTCGAAATTGTGATAATTACACACCCTCTGGCCCGTGCGTCACTGAAATGTTCCCTGGTCCATGAATAAATTCGATTACTCAATTCTGTCTGGTCTGTATATCAAAACGGGGTGAAATGTTACCAAAATGAAAATTTTTAAAGAGAAATGTGTTATATTGACAGCAAGGATGACAAAACATAACTTAATACACATATTTTCGGAAAGCCTATTTTTTCCGATTTTCCGAAGTCAAAGCCAACTATGGTTTCTACCTGAAATAACAAAGTTGACCTTGATATCAAACAATTGGTAAGCGATATTTTTTTTTAGACAAATGTATCTTATTTTACGTCGAAAAGTTCTTATCGTTTGAAAAAATATCCACAAATAAAAAAGTTATGACATTTTTTCGAAATCGGTCAAATGTCAATTTTTGCCGATATCTCGGAAACGGTTAGAGATATCGAAATGCGGTTTTCGCCAATCGACGTTTCACAAAAATCGAGCTCTAGACTCGTACGGCAGTTTTTCTCTATCTGGTCTGGAAAGAGGGAAAACTGCCAAAATAAAGCAATTTGGGACACCTGTACAATAATTGATAATTCAGCCACCGCGATAGTAGAACATTCGAGTTTGGAACCAGAAAGTAATATTGTTTGAATAGTAATTTTTTCTAGTATCGCATTACAATTTCAACAATGGCTGTTTAATAATATCAAATAGCAAACTATTAGGTATTACTTATTTCCAATAGTACGTACATACATAATGACGAATGTGACAAGTTATAAAACGAGCGACAGCAACTACTGATTGTATGTAACTTTTCTTGTCTTCATGCACAAACTGGAAATCGGATTCTCTTCCTTTGATATGTTTTCAATTGCTTTGTGTATATATGGACATTGGTTTATGTTTATGTGGACATCGGTATATATCCTTTCTGAAGCATCCTTACACAAATTAACAAATATGCTCCACTTTGATCTGTCGCTATTTGCTTTTCACCGTTCTAGTCACAATATATAACCGTCGTATTTGAAGTATCTTTGTACGAAGACATATATATAATACAGTGGTTTTCTGTTGAGAAAGAAAACGCTGACGAGAACCCTTTCTGTTCATTTATTTTAACTATAAATAAAAAAACTCGGGCCGCAGTGCCAAATCCAGCCAACGTCTCCCAGTCTTTATTTTCAGTAATAATTTCTCATGCGAACATTTCTCAGTAATAATTTCTCGAGCCAAAATTACTCAATCGCAAAAATTTCTCATGGTAAAAATTTCTCAGACCAAAAATTGCTCATGGCAAAAATTTCTCACACCAAAAATTTCATGAAACATTAATTTCTCACACGCACGCTCATACATTAGGGGGGTTATTACACTGTATATGTATTTATTTACTTACTATTTCAATAAGGAAAGCAAGTTTTGCCCCTGGACCCCGGTGAAATTTTTGTTACCATGAGAAATTACAAATGTGAGAAATTTTGACGCGAAAAGTTATAATTGTGAGAAATTATAACCGTAAGAAATTTTGACGCGAGAAATTATTGCTAAGAAATTTTGTCGTGAGAAATTATTGCATAAGAAAAAAGCGACGGTCGCCCCAGCCAACGGTAATAGTGTATTTGCTAATACAGGCAGTGTGGTTTTATTATGTGAACTTAGGTTTGTTTTTGAGTAAAATAAAATATTTAACCCCGTAGTACACAACTTAAAATAATTTTTTTTCTCATTGCAATAATGTTATTAATTGATGAACATTTACAGTAAATAACTCCAAACTGCCAAAATATATAACACTTGTAAGTCCGGTCCTGTTGGGTCGATTTTATGAAAATTTTAGAAGCACTGTTTAATTGCTACTAAAGATTTAAATTTGAATTCTGAAACAAATCTGAGTATTTTTTTCAGTATTTTAGGGCCCAAAAACAGTTTTCAACCCCTAAAAACCACCCCTATGACCCGATCGGTTTCGTGCGGTGATAGATTTCAACATGTGGTCCAAATTTCGTTAAAATTACTCAACTCTTTCGCACACACTATTAGATTAAACTTAGCATTGTCTCATTACGGTTATCAGTGCCGGCCCTGGAGTAGAGCGAGAGGAGCGGGCGCTCCAGGTGCCAAGTGGCAAGGGGCGCCAAAAAGCCAAATGCGAAAAACAATTTCCAGCCCAAAATAAAATTTTGATTGAAGTTAACACCAAATACTAAGTTAACATAGCGGTAGGAACTTTCTTAATGTTAAAGAAGCAGAAGTGTAATAATTAAAACTACATAATTTAATTTAAATTCAACGAATGTTGATGTTTGCAATGAAAGTTGATTTTTGAAAATTTTAGACTTATTAGTTATTTGACATAAAACCGAAGTATAATTTACGTGAAGTGAGCGCGTCGACCAAAGGGCGCTGAAAGACAATCTCGCTCTACCCCGATCAAGGGCTAGGGCCGGTGCTGACGGTTATAAATCCAAATCATATCTGGTTGTCAGATTCTTTACATAATAATTATAAGAAATTATTTACCAGTTTACGATGTTTTTGATCGAACGAACAGTTTATGTATTTCCTTATTCAATCTCAGTCAACAGGTAGAATAAATAATGAACGATTAGGTTATTTTTTAATTATATTACAATATGCTTAGCGGTCTACTTCCTAGAGTGAGCCAGTTTCAAAGTAAACCAATGACAACCGCAGCGGATGTGGCGCTGGCATGTGGAGCTGAACGCAATATGGAGACGTTTGCTGCAAAGTGCAATTCGTCTTTTCACATTTGAGTTTGACACCGTGGGATACCGATTAACACCAACCTTTCTTTGAAGTAATGCTCTACAAGCGAAAACTAGCCATCGATTGTTATGTCGGAAACTATCAGAAAACTGACTTTTTGCTTTTTTTGTCTTTGGTAATTAATATAAAATTTATTTGTTGGGAAAAAAGGACACTTTAAGTAAACACTTATTTGTTAATTTGCGACGTTTCGTCTCTTTATATTATATGCTTGAAAAAGTTCCAATAAAGGGACGAAACGTCGCAAATTAACAAATAAGTGTTTACTTAAAGTGTCCTTTTTTCCCAACAAATAATTTTTTTTTACTATCGGAATACATTCGGTCACAATTTGTGACTCCCGAATGCAAAGGTTCCGAATTACCGAACCCATGTATCTTCGGTTGCGTTGGTACTTCAATCTGTACACGGTTTTGGTTATGTCTAGTAAGACGAAATTGTGACGTTGAGAACAAGCAATAGTTTGAAACAAATTTTCTTAATTTCTGAGCTTGTATAGGTCGTGATTCAGTCGTATTTCTATCTGACGTTTCGTCTACAACAGCGGTGGACATCATCAAAGGCGATTGACAGCGGGCGACTCACAGGTAATTAAATGTGCCGATTAATGCTCAGCTTGTTATAGTTCTCTGCTCGGTCGAAGTTCGCTCTGTTGTGATTGGTTGTTCCGCTCAGTGGTTTTGTATATCTCATAACTGGTGTCTAGGTTTTAATTAGATTTAGGCCTTGATCTTTTCGGTTGAGTTTCTGCGGTTTTTTTGTTTATTTCTATATTTCTATAGTAACTAGATGTTCTGCCTATAACTGTCTATAACTTGGGTGCTCATCTATTGCAGATTTTTCGATGTGTCCAACTACAGCAGGGATTCCCAAAGTGTGACCCGCGATATCGATACGATATATTATATTTTTATTAAAAAATAAATAAGTAAATAGTAAAATAAATAATAAATATTACAAATAAGATACAATAAAATATTTTAATATTTGCTATAGTTATAGTTCTGTATTTATAATAAGAGTGATTTTACATTCGTGTTAATAAATTGTGTGATTTTATAACAATTGTTTTAAATTTAGTATACTAATAAAAAAACCCGGGTCGCAGTGCCAAAACCCTGCCGACAATATAGTGTATTTGCTTATACAGGCAGTGTGGCTTTATTATGCGAACTTAGTTGGTTTTTAGGCAAAATAAAAAATTTGATCCCTTAATACACCCCTTAAATTAACATTTTTTTTTTCTTAATTGCAATATTATTATCAGTCGAACCTCTATACCAAATTATATACAACTTTCAGTAAATAATTCACTATCTGCAAACTAGTGTTTTCATAAAATTTCTAAGTCCGGTCCTGTCGGGCCGATTTTATTGAAATTTTAGGGGCACTTTTAATTACTACTAAAGGGTTAAATGTCAATTTTGAAACGATTCTGAGAAGTTTTTCGGTATTTTGGGGCCCAAAAACATTTTTCAACCCCTAAAAACTACCCTTAAAATGCCCCGATTACGCCCATTTTAAATAGGCTTCTTGCGGTGATGGATTTCAACACGTGGGCCAAATTTCATTAAAATCAATTGACTCTTTCGAAAGTTATTGCCCGCACACACACACACACACACACACACACACACACACACACACACACACACACACACACACACACATATATACATATATATATATATATATATATATATATATATATATATATATATATATATAAACATTTTCAAAAATGGTGCCAAAGTGTTTAGGAGGTTATGAAACGTCGAGAAATTTTGGTCCGACACCTAGGTCCCGCCATCCGACCAACGCCAATAGTGTATGTTGCCATATGGCAAATACACTAAAAATAAGAAATCGTTAAATACTTATATTTAAAACGAAAAAAAAAATCGTGCTTATTGTTTTAACATTTATTCCGTTTTTTTTTTGGCCCACAAAAAAATTCGGTAATATTAAATTGGCCTGCCTAAGAAACACTTTGAGAACCCCTGATCTACAGCTTTTCTTGTGCCCTGTTATACGTGTCTTTACGTTTCGTTTTGTTGTGAACCACAGATTTACGCGGTATATTTCACGCGTTACCGGTGAGTATCCTTGGCAGCTCTTAGGCACTCCTGATTCAATTTGTTGACTTGTGGATTGTTTTGATATTATACTTCTCCAGAAGTTTGCCGATGCGACCCGTTGTGTTCTTGATACATGGCCTATAGCAGTTGTAGACGTAACGTAACCAATAGACTACGGTCTACAAGAAGATTTTGAACAACGCCGGTCGTGAAAACCTACACACTTGAATAAAACTTCGTTAATACATATTACATATTATATGCGATTGGTCGTTCCGCTCAGCGTTCTGACTTAAAGAGAGGCTATTGTACAGTTTTCCATAGTTCCTTCGACATCAACTATTAATCTTGACTTTGCACGCTGCTAACAATATTAACATGAGCCGTCGCTTTTCCGACGCCATATGTATGCTGCGCAGATATTTATTGTGCACCAGTGTCATTAGACCAGACTGATGCGCAACGCGGTCGCGGAGCGAAGGGAACCCTGATGTGCGGTGTACCTCACTGTAGACAGCCTGATAACTCCAGTTCACTCCATACGTCACATAAACTGTTCTTGTATATTAAATCTATTATATACCCTACATCCAGTCTGGCTTTATCTACAGAAGCAGATTTGGTTAAAGTAACTCTGTTGTAACATTTTGAAGATGAATTAATCAAATGTAGGGCTAAACTAACCTTTGTACCAGCCTTAAGAAAGTCTGAATAAATCTGCTCTGCAAGGCAATGGTGTTTAACTTAGACCTTACTATTCTCAAATAAAAAATATTGTCTTTACAAAATGCAGTTACCTACTATACTGTTCAAAGTTTTTTATTGAAATAAATTACAACGTTTCAACCACTTTTGTGGTCCTTTCCAAGTTTTAAATGCGTCCATAAAATTGTCATCCTCAAACGAAAATGAGTGAAGAGCTCATTAACAGGTAATAAAATAAAATAAAAAAAACACTTTTAAAAACAACGGTATACTTTTTTCATTAAAAAGTGAAAAAAATATTCAGTAAAGAAAACTATTGAATGCTGTTTTTTTTTTGAACGGTCGATGGTTTTTTTCACAAAAAAAAGAAAATCATTGTTTTTTAGTTATTTATTGAAACATTGAAAAAGTTCCAGCCAATTGGGCAACAGGACCATTCCAACATTAAAAATACTCACATTTGACATAATAAATATAATAAAATTTATATAAACGCGCGAGATACGCGGTTAACAGCTAGTAACAAATATGATATTTGATATTCGTTTACATGGTTACATGATATGATTTCACATATAAAAATTAATCAAAGTAAGCTTATCAGCTATACCTATCTTAATTTCACAGATCTTCAGAACAAAAGAATAGCATTTTTTTTGATTTTCAAAATATTTCGGAAACTATAAAGTATAGAAAAAAAAATTTCTAGAAAACTTTCATAGAAAAATAAATAGAACAGTTTAGTACATCATTATAAATCATTATATGAGAAAAAACAACGTTATAGCATATATTTCTTTTGTGCATGCGCCGATTTTCCCCAAAAACAATAGAGCTCTTCGTATTTGCATACCACACATCCTCCCAAAATTTGGTTTTAAACCGTTCATCCGTTTGACCTGTATCGTGCTCACAGACTAACAGATCCACAGAGTTTTTCCAAAAATATCTTTTTTGGATTTGGGGGACCTCAAAACGAAAAAAAATTTTGTAAAATTTTAGTCCTAAATAAGTACCAATCCCCCCACTAGTGGGTTGAAATGGTAAAAAAAGCCGCCATCTTGGAACGCCCGCTATATTGGATTTAGAACGATATTAGATAAACACAAACATCAGTAGCTTAATAAACCTCTAAGTTAAAAAAATCCCTTCGTCTCGGGACCCGATTTTTTTTTTTTAAATATGAAACATGTATATGTTAAACGAATAATAGAGCATTGGACACTCAGTAACTCAAAGTTATGTACTAGCGATCTCCAAAACTTAAAATGTCTATTTATAGAATGAACAAACAAGAGCTTCTAGGTAGAAATTTGATGTTTTTTATTCCTAACACGGGTTCATCAAATGGCTGTTAGTTTTTACCATAGAGACGCTATGATCTTTTATAGAGCAACGCAATTGCATAGGCCGTAGAAGATAATATTTTCTCTTATTAGTGTATTTGCCATATGGCAACATACACTATTGGCATCGGTCGGATGGCGGGACCTAGGGCTCGGACCAAAATTTCTCGACGTTTCATAATCTCCTAAACACTTTGGCACCATTTTTGAAAATGTTTATATATATGTATATATATATATATATATATATATATATATATATATATATATATATATATTTATATATATATATTTTTATATATATATATATATATATATATATTTATATATATATATTTTTATATATATATATATATATATATATATATATATATATATATATATATATAGGTATATATGTGTACGGGCAATAACTTTCGAAGGAGTTAATTCATTTTAACGAAATTTGGCACACACGTTGGAATCCATCACCGCACGAAGCCTATTTAAAATAGGCCCAATCGGGTCATTTTAAGGGTGGTTTTTAGGGGTTGAAAAAAGTTTTTGAGCCCAAAAATACCTAAAAAATTCTCAGAATCGTTTGAAAATTGAAATTTAACCAATTTAAGTTCGCGTAATAAGGCCACACTGCCTATGTATAAGCAAATACACTATATTGTCGGCAGGGTTTTGGCACTGCGACCCGGGTTTTTTTTTTAATATTGAAAATGAAAATCCATTTAAAGAGAGTTTAAATGCCTTTAAACAAAAAAATGATGATTTTTTAGAGTAGGTTAAATAAGATATCAAATGAGATCACTGTACCAACCTAATGTGGCTAAAATAATAGCTCAAATCCTCAAAACACATAAATTAAGGCTCACTTAATAAAAATATGAGTCTTTAACTGCAGCCTTCTTTAAGTTAAAAACTCTATAACTCAAACCTATAAACGTTTTTATTGATCTTTAAGTTTTCTTAATTGACACAATATGATAAAACGGAGTTAATTATTGTTTTTTTTTTTCATGTAAAAAGAAACACTGACAAGAATTATATAGTTTAATACAGACAAAGTAAA